>JAKSZU010000016.1:82944989-83569989 GCA_026018925.1 Tupaia tana | reverse complement strand
TGCCTCTCTATTGTTCTCTTGCTATCTTTCTCTATCCTCTTCTCCTCACCCCCCCCCCCCCATTCCACTCTGTCCTATTCTCGTTAAGTACCTTCACTGCTTTTATGTCCTCCAATTTTTCGCTCTCTACCATAGAGTGGGGATAGTCGGTGTATATTGAGTGGATACATACAATATCTTTCTTTCCTAGCCTGGCTTACTTCACTCAGCAATAGATCCTCCATATCTGCCCACTTTCTATCAAATGCCAGGGTCTTGTTATTTTTTATGGCTGAGTAGTATTCCATAGAGTATATATACCACACTTTTCCAATCCATCCATCAGTCTGTGGACATTTAGGTTGGTTCCATGTCTTGGCAATTGTGAATAATGCTGCAATAAACATTGATGTGCAAGCACTTTTCTGACTGAGCGTTCTCCTGTCTTTTGGGTAAATACCCAGAAATGGGATTGCTGGATCAAACGGTAGTTCTATTTGTAGATCTTTGAGGAACCTCCATATTGTTCTCCACAGTGGTTGAACTAGTTTACATTCCCACCAACAGTGTAGGAGGGTTTCCTTGTCACCACATCCACGCCAACACTTATCACTATATATATATATATATATATATATATATATATATATATATATATATATATTTAATTTTATTTATTCATTCACTCATTTTTTTCATTTAACCAGAGAAAGACAGAGGGTGAGAGTGAGAGAGAGAAGTGAGAAAGCAAGCCACCAGATTCAGGACTCAAATTCTGGTCAGCCATGTGGGAGTGTCCAGCACCTTAACCACCATGCCACCTGCTGGTCCCATCACTTTTTATATTCTTAATCTTTGCCATTCTGACAGGGGTTAGGTGGTATCTCATTGTGGTTTTTATCTGCATCTCCCTTATGATGAGGGATGTTGAGCATTTCCACATAGGCTTTTTGGCTGTTCGTATGTCTTCCTTAGAGAGATTTTTGTTCAGCTCATTTTCCCATCTTTTAATTGGGTTAATAATTTTTTTTCACATAAGGCACTTGAGTTCCCTATGTATTCTGGTTGTCAGTCCCTTGTCTGAGGCATATTTAACAAAAATATTTTCCCATTCTGAGGGTTGTCAGTTCACACTTGCTACTGTGTCCTTTGCTGTGCAGAAACTTCTTAGTCTGATATAGTCCCACTTGTCTATTTTAGGGATTATTGCCTGTGCTTTGGGGGTCTTATTTAGGAAGTCTTTGCTTACTCAAATGTCTCCCAGAGTTTCCCCAGCATTTTCCACCAGTAGTTTTATTGTTTGAGGTCTTAGGTTCAGATCTTTGATCCATTTTGAGTTGACTGTTGTTAATGGTGAGAGATGGGGGTTCAGTTTCATCTTTCTGCAGGTGGATACCCAGTTTTTCCAGCACCATTTACTAAAGAGGTTTTCCTTTTCCCAATGGATTGACTGATATCCTTTGTCAAAGATCAGTTGGCTGTAAGCTTTGGGGGTGATTTCTGGAGTCTCTATTCTATTTCATTGGTCCACATGTCTGTTTTTATGCCAATACCATGCTGTTTTGATGACCACAGCTTTATAGTATATATTGGGATCAGGGAGTTATATGCCTCTTACTCCATTCTTCTTGTGCAGGATTGCTTTTGCAATACGAGGTCTTTTATGACTCCAGACAAATTCTATCATTGTCTTTTCTAGATCTGTGAAGAATATTTCTGGCATTTTGATTGGAATTGCATTAAACATGTAGATTAATTTGGGTAGAATTGCCATTTTGATTATGTTAATTCTTCCAATCCAGGAGTATGGGATGTCCTTCCACTTTTTTATGTCACTTTCAATATCTTTTTAAAGTTTTTTATAGTTTTCTTTATAAAGGTCTTTGACTTACTTAGTTAGGTTTATCCCTAGGTATCTTATACATCTTGTGGCTACGGTGAAAGGGATTCCTTTCTTCAGTTCTGCTTCGTTCAACTTGTTGTTCATAAATAGAAATGCTATAGATTTTTGGATATTGATTTTGTATCCTGCCACTTTCCTGTATTCACTTATTACTTCAAGAAGTTTTTTTCATGGATACCTTTGGGTCTTCTAAGTATACCATCATGTCATCTGCGAATAAAGATATTTTCAACTCTTCTTTGCCTATTCGAATGCCTTTAATATCGTTCTCTTCTCTGATTGCAATAGCTAAGACTTCCAGTACTATATTAAAGAGCAGTGGAGAAAGTGGGCAGCCTTGCCTAGTACCTGTTTGCAGAGGAAGAGCTTCCAGCTTGGCCCCATTCAGTATAATGTTAGCTGTAGGTTTTTCATAGACTGTGATTTTCAAGCCACCAGGTCTGAGACTCAAACTGTAATTGGCCATGTGGTAGTCTAGCACATTAACCACTATACGGTCCGCTGGCCCCTCGTGTGTGTTTTAGTCATGACATAACTTGTTTTTTAAAACTCACTTTTTAAAATCTTTAGAGCTTTTTTTTCTCGTTTTTTCCTTTTCCCTGTAGGGCTCATGCTCTCGCTGGAGAGAGAGACAGACATAGTGAGAGAGAAAGTGAGAAATCACCCACCAGGGAGGATGATCACACTGCCATCCCTTCTCCCCCATTCTCCTCCCAGGATCTTGGGCATGCACGCACATGTGCCTGGTGTGATTTTGAAGCCACCTGGTCCAGGACTCGAACTGCAGTCAGCCATGTGTGAATCCGGTGATGTAACTGCTATGTCATCTGCTGGTCCTTAAAAAATCACTTTTTGGCGCGCCGGCGGGTGCCGGGCGCGGGGGCTCCGCTCCGCGTGCTGGGGCGCGGGGGCTCTGCTCTGCGTGCCCTGTCCGGAGGTCCGACCCGACCAGGACTCTGCCCCGCGTGCCGCGTGCCGTGGCCGGGGTCTGCCCCGCGTGCCGTGGCCGGGGTCTGCCCCGTGTGCCTTGGCCGGAGGACCGGCCAGGCCGGGGCTCTGCCCTGCGGCCGGGGCTCTGCTCCGTGTGCCTTGGCTGGAGAGCCAGCCCAGCCGGGGCTCTGCTCCGCGTGCCGTGACCGGGGCTCTGCCCCGCGTGCCGTGGCTGGGGCTCTGCCCTGCGTGCCGTGGCCGAAGGACCGGCCAGGCCGGGGCTCTGCCCTGTGGCCGGGGCTCTGCTCCGCGTGACTTGGCCGGAGAGCCGGCCCGGCCGGGGCTCTGCCCCGTGTGCTGTGGCCGGGGCTCTGTCCCGCATGCCGTGGCCGGGGTCTGCCCTGCGTGCTGTGGCCGGGGCTCTGCTCTGCGTGCCTTGGCTGGAGAGCCAGCCCAGCCGGGGCTCTGCTCCGCGTGCCTTGGCCGGAGGGCCGACCCGGCCAGGGCTCTGCCCTGCGTGCCGTGGCCGCGGCTCTGCCCCACATGCCAGGGCCTGGACCGCCCAGCCCCCACTGCCTCTCCGGTGCTGGGTATGTTTTGTGCTCGGCGCCGCGGCAGGCTGGCACCGTGGACCGGCCGAGGTCGCTGTCCTTCCTTTCTCTGGCCGGGCTGGCAAGTGGGAGGGGGCACTGGGTCCCGCGCATATTCGTGCGCTCGGGGGCTCGCGTGTGGCCGCCGGGCCTGCGTGTGGTCCCGGGCCTGCGAGTGGCCGCCGGGCCTGCGAGTGGCCCCCGGGTCTGGGCGTGGCTGCCGGGCCTGCATGTGGCCCCCGGGCTTGCGCATGGCTGCTGGGCCTGCACCCCCGCGTGGCCTCCATCTGCGGGCGGTGGGCTGGGACCGAGAACAGGGATCAAGAGCTTGCAGCTGTGGGCAGCAGAGAGAGACTTTGGCTATCTTGGACCAATTGAGAGGTGTATTGTGTGGGAGGAATTTCTCTGCCTATGGACAGTGAGAAGATGATGGTCACCAGCCCTGCATTACCTCAGGGAAAAACAAGAACTACTCCACCATTCTTAAGGAATCCAGACACCCGAGGATGACTCACGCTGCAGATCCCCACAGTGCCATTCCCGGTGACCGCGGGATGGCTGCTGTGCCGCATCAGCTGATGGCCGTCTCTGCTTTCCAGAGCCGCGTCCCTGAAACTGTGTTCCATGGAGACTCACCTACATTTGCGGGGCTGCACGAGACCCACCCTTGGTCCAGCCCTGAGTGGAGTCTACGTTCCCTATTGTTGGGAACTTTATGAACTGATAATTGGAAAACAAAACAAAACAAAACAAAACAAAAACCATGTTTATCATAAAAAAAAAGAAGAAAAAGATAATTTACTTCTTTTTAAACTTAAAAAAAAATTGTATCGCTCAGTAAAAAACATCATAGACAATTCCACACTTACTTGAAGAATCATTTGAGTGGGTTTTGAATGTTCACAACATAATGTTAACTGTTGGAGGTGGTGAATATGTTTATATCTATTTGTTTAATGCATACTGTATATACATGCTTTTACAGACCATTCTGTACCCATTCTGTACAAATGTAATGATTGTATGCAAATTATAAGAAATATTTAAAGAAAAAAAAATAATGATAATATTAAATAAAATTAGATACTTCTAAAAAAAAAGAGGTGTTAAGACATTTCAAAAAAATTCTCAAAGCAAAATTAATTTTAGTTTGCTTTGGATTAAAAGACATGTTGTATATCACTTTGGGAAGAAAAAGGCTGTTAGAAAATCTGGCAAACAATAACAAAATAAAAAAAAATCAGAAAAAAAAATCACTTTTTAAAGATAAAATCAAGACTCATAGAAATAAAACATGAACACGTTGGGACCAGCAGTTTGTGTAATGGCTATGTCACTGGACTCCCATGTAGTCGACCACGGTTCAAGTCCTGGACCCGGTGGCTTAAACTCACACCGGGTGTGTGTGCATGTGTGCCCAAGATCCTGGGAGGAGAATGGAGGAGAAGGGATTGCGCCGTGGCCATCCCCCTGGGGGGTGATTTCTCACTTTCTGTCTCTCTGTCTTTCTGGTGAGCGCATGTGCCCTTTAGCAAAAACCTCTCAAAAAAAAAAAAAAAAAAAACCATGAACATGTCAATGTTTTTATGTAAATCAGCTAATGAATGAACGAGTTACAACTGGTTCAAAGAAGAATTCAGAGTGGACACGTGTGAGGGGACTTCAAAAGTTCGTAGGAAATGGGATTACAGTTTGACTTTATTTTGATGTAAATTGTTTGAAATCCATGTATAGTTTTGTCATAATATACATTTTCCACAAACTTTAAAAAAATAATCAAAGGGCATGTGTGCTTACAGAAAATAGAGAGAGAGAGTGAGAAGGTAGAAAGCACACCCCCCTGGGGTGGCCATGGCGCGGCCCCTTCTCCTCTGTCTCCCCTGACTTTTGGGGTCTGGGCGTATGCACACATGCGCCCGGCATGTCTTTCAACTGCTGGGTTCAGGACTTGAACCGTGCAGTTGGCCATCTGGACTCCATGTGCCCAACCACCATGCCGCCAGCGGGTCCATCCATTTATCTGCAGTTGCCAGGGGGCGTATGCACTTGCCACAGGGAGACAAAGAGGGAGAGAGACAGAGCCCCCCAGCAGGGCGTGTCCTCTGCAGTCCTTCCTCCTCTGTCTGCCCCTCCTGTTGGGACTGGGAGCACGTGCACGTGGGGCTGGTGGGTGTTCAAGATGCTGAGATCAACATTCAGCTACAACTGGCCGTGTGGGATCCAGCTCCTTTAACCACTAAGCTATGGAGCTGGGCCCGTAAACTTTTTGTTTTTTAAATAATTATTTAATTTAGGGACCAGCAGATGGCATAATGGCTATGTCTCTGGACTCCCATGTAGTTGACCACAGTTCAAGTCCTGGACCTGACAGCTTAAAACTCACACTGAGCACGTATGCATGCCTGAGATCTTGAGAGGAGAATGGAGGAGAAGGGACTGCAGCGTGGCCATCTCCCCTGGGGGGTGATTTCTCACTTTCTGTCTCTCTGTCTCTTTCTATCTGTTGGACAAGCGCACATACCTTATAGCAAAAATCTCTCTCTCAAAAAAAAAAAAAAAAATTGGGGACCAGCAGGTGGCATGATGGTTAGGGTACTGGACACTCCCACATGGCCAACCACGGTTTGAGACCCAGACCTGATGGCTTGCTTTCTCACTTTCTCTGTGTGTGTGCGTGTGTGCGTGTGCGTGTGCGTGTGTCTTTCTCTGGTCAAATTAAAATAAGTGAATGAATAAATAAAATTAAATAAATAATGTTTTTTAAAAAATCATTTAATCGTAGGACCAGCAGATGACATAATGGTTATGTTGCTGGACTCTTTTTTAAAAAAAGAATTATTTTATTTAACTTTATTTACTTATTTTAATTTGCTCACTGTGGGGGAGAGGGGCAGTGGGGAAGCTCCTTATGGGAGATGGCCACGCCGCAATCCCTTCTCGATTTCTCCTCTCAGCATTTTGGGCATGCATGCGCATGTGCCTGGTGTGGTTTTTAAGCTGCCAGGTCTAGGGCTCGCACTCACACAGTCGACCATTCGGTATCCAGCAGCCTCAAACCCACCACCTGATGTACCTGTTAAGTCCCTTTTATTCGGTTTCCCTTCTTTCTCCCCACTCTACGCCCCTTGCCACTTTCGGTTGAATAACTGTGGCCATTCCTTCTTTATTACCACGGTCTGGGATTGTGCTCCCAAACCGGCAGTTAGAGATGGCAGTGCTGTACCAAACGGCAGTGCTGGAAGCCACGTGGCTGCCTCGGGCCCAGACCCCGAGCCGACCTACAAACGGACGCGCGAGTGTACACCCAAGATCCCCGTGAGCTGGAGGGCTGGGGCGGGCACTGACGTCTGAGGGTGCTCGCTCGTGTTCATGCACTCCTGTGCTCTCTTATGAATAATAACAACAAACTTAGGAAACCAGTAATTAGGGGCCAGCAGGTGGTGTAGTGGGTAAGGCACCGGACTACCACGTGATTGACTGCAGTTCGAGTCTTGGACCTGGTGGCTTAAAATTCAAACAGGCACGTGTTTATGCGTGCCCAAAACCAGAGAGGGGAATGGAGGAGAAGGAATTGCGGCGTGGCCATCCCCGGGGGAGTGATTTCCCACTCTCTGTCTGTCTCTTTCTCTCTGCACGCCCTATAGCAAAAATCTCTAAAGAAAAGGAAAAAAAGAAAAATAAACTAGTAATTAAACCTAGAGTCTTAAACAAATTCATTTTTTTCCCAGGGAAGTCTTCTATTGGGCTCGCACAATGACTGGCTGTCTCTTGGTTATGGAAACAGTTGCCGAAGCGCATTGCCTAGATCAGTTCATTAATTTGATTGCAACATGGTGATATTCCTTCTCATTTATTAGGTATAATTTTTCCATAAGGTGAAACTTTTCTTCATCATCTGTTTAAATAGTCTCAAAACAGAGTTATTTCTACCATAGTCCAAAATGACAAATAAGGTCTTTTTCATAGCACCATTACAAAATCATGAATTTATATTTATTTGATGTATTTTAATCACTTGAAGCTATTTCCTATATTGATGGTCAAATTGTCTTTTTTTTTTTGAGAGAGAGATTTTTGCTGCATGATGTGTGTGCTCACCAGAGACAGAGACAGAAAGTGAGAAGTCACGGGACCAGCAGATGATGCAGAGGTTGTCACTGGGTGCCCACGTAGTTGAACATGGTCGGAGTCTTTTCTTCTTTTTTGGTGAGTTTTTTTTTTTTCCCCTTATAGGGTGGGTGAGATCTCCAGAAAGACAGAGAGAGAAAGAGAAACAGAACGTGAGAAATCACCCCCAGGATGGGATGGCCACGCCACAATCTTTTCTCCTCCATTCTCCTCTCGGGATCTTGGGCACGCACGCACACACACCCAGCATGAGTTTAAGCCACTGGGTCCGGGACTCGAACTGTGGTCGACTACATGGGAGTCCAGCGACATAGCCATTACATCATCTGCTGGTCCCAACCATGGTCAGAGTCTGAAGACATGCCAGGCACGGACAAGCAGGTGGTGCGGTGGTTAAGGGTACTGGACTTCCACATGGCTGACCACAGTTCGAGTCCTGGACCTGGTGGCTTGCTTTCTCACTTTCTTTCTCTCTCCCTCTCTGTCTCTCTGGTCAAATTTAAGTAAATAAATAAATAGTAAAGTTCAATAAAATAATTCTTTTTTTTTTTTTTTTGGAGAGGTTTATGCTATAGGGCACGTGCGCTCGCCAGACAGACAGAGAGAGACATAGAGACAGAAAGCGAGAAATCACCCCCCGTGGGGATGGTCACACCGCAATCCCTTCTCCTCCATTCTCCTGGGATCTTGGGCACGCACACACACGGGCCTGGTGTGAGTTTTAAGCCACCGGGTCCGGGATGCGAACCGCAGTCGACTACGTGGGACTCCAGCGACATAGCCATTACGCTAACTGCTGGTTCCCCAATAAAATAATTCTAAAAAAAAAAAACAAAAAACAAAAAACACGCCAGGCACGTATGTGTGCAAACTCAAAATTCCCAGAGGAGAATGGAGAATAGATTTGGGGTGGCTATCCCTGGGGGGAGGGGTGATTTCTTGCTGTCTCTCTGGTGAGCTCATGTGCCCTATAGCAAAAATCTCTAAGAAAAAGAAGAAAAAGAAATCATCCCTTAGGAGGATGGCCATCCCTTCTCCAGTCTCCTCTTGGGATTTTGGGCACGCACACACGTGTCCGGCATGAGTTTCAAGGACTGGGCCGGGGACTTGAACCTTGGGCCCTGTGGGAGTCCAGGCCTTAACCGCGTCCTGCTGCCCCGGCCCCCATCTCTAGCCAATGAGCGCTTGTTCTTGTTGGCTCCTGAGGAGGGTCACTCGTGTCACAGATGACGACTTTACGAAATCCGGGACTCCCGCCAGCGGCAGCGGCCAGCTGCGGGGTTCCGCCCGAGCCCAGTGAGGTCGCGCAGCCGGGCATGGCAGCCGGGGAGGGCGAAGCGGCTGCTCTCCTAGGGCTCGGGGAAGGGCACGGGAGAGGGGCCGCGGCAGGGCGAGCTGGGGCCCGGGCTGCGGCGGAGGGGACGGGAGGCAGGGCGGCCAGGCAGAGCTCCTCCGCCGCGGGCCCGGTCCCCGCCAGGCGGCACCGGAAGCCGGCGGGAGCGGACCGAGAGCCACGCGCTTCCCTGGCGGCGCCCGCGTGCGCACAGGCGGCCGGCGAAGCGGAAGTGGGGTGTGCCGGGCGTCGCGGGAAGGGCCGCGCGGACGGAGAGCGGCTCCCGAGGCCGGCAGGGCACCGGCAGGTGGCGCGTGCCGGCTTCGTCGCTGCCCTTTGACACGGCGCAAACTCACGCCAGGCGCCTGCGTGCCTGCGCCAGATCCCAATGGGAGACGGGAGCAGAAGGGGTTGCGCGTGGCCGTCGCCCTTGGGGGTGATTCCCCGCTCTGTCTCCCCTTCTCCCTGACCATCGGCCGGCCCACGGGCTGTGCTCTCCTCATTGGCTCCGTCAGATGTGGGGCCCCCGATGCATCTCCTGCCTACATTGTGACCAGCGGGCCGCCCTGCTCGGGTGTTCTGTCCAGCCCCAGGGGCCTCTTACCCGCGTCCTTTTCCTGGTTTCTTCCTGCTTCGGGAGAACCGCTCCCCCAGAGCAGGTAGGTGGGTTTGGAGCAGAGAAGCGACTGCGGAGGGGCGTCGTCATTGATCACTCACTGTCGGGTCATCTGAGCTCAGAATCCCCCCCTGCAGCCCAGCGGGGTGTACGGCCAGCTCCTGTGCCCTCTGTAGGGGCACCCCTGCCTGCTCTAAGCCCCTCCCTGGAACATGCAGGCAGAACCCCAGGCTGGCTGTGTGAGGGGAAGGAAGGGTTTTGCTAGACACAGGACTCCTGCGATGGCCACTGATTAATGACCCCAGGGCAGTGTCCGCAGGGAGGGGGCAGCGGGGCCGTGGGCAGGCTGCCAGGCGAGCCCCATGCCTGTCGTACCCTTCCTCCATGCTGGCCCCTGGGCATGCCCTCCACTCCCGCGTGGGGACCTGCATCTCCTGCTTCTGTCTGAGCGGCAGCACACCTCCCTGGGTGGCTGAGAGGGCTGAGGGCGAGAGGCTGGCCCCGTGTCCATCACACCCCCGGGGGAGCCAGATGGGGAGAGTCCAAGAAGAGATGGGCGCTCCTCCAGTCAGAGTGGCAGGTGTCCCTAAGCCAGCTCGTACCAGGTGGTGACTTTGTGGCTGGAATGCTGACCTACCCCTCTTGTTTTCCCCGGTCCCATGGACAAGGCCACCCTGGTAAGGACCAGCCCCGGACATCCCAGCGAGGAGTTGCAGGGAGGGAGGTGTGAGGTGTCAGAGTAGAGACTGGGGCTGGGAAGGGGGTGGCTTTGTGAGGTTAAGGTCGGGATCAGGTCAGCAGCACACACCCGGAGGTGCCTGGAGGGAGCTCACCACAGTTCTGGGATCTAGTCTGTGTAGGCTGGCGGGTAGTGTAGACCGGGCCGGTATGGCTGACACGCCAGCTTGCAGTCCTGACCTAGATCCAGGTGCTGATACAGAACAGCGGCACTCGTGCCCAGTCACCTCCGGACGCTGTCACCTTGAGTACTGGGTTCCAGCACGAACCAGACAAGCAGGCAGCACCTCGCCGAGGTGTCGCTTTGCACCTGTCTGCTGCTCAGTGGTGCCGGCGGCCGCAGGCCTCTCCGCCATCGTACAGCTTGTGTCCTGATGCGCCTGTTCAAATCTTTTTTTTTAAAGAGAGATTTTTGCTGTGGGGCACATGAACTCGCCAGAGACAGAAAGTGGGAAATCACCCCCAGGGAGGGTGCCACACTGCAGTCCCTTCTCTTCCATGCTCCTCTCGGGATTTTGGGCATGCACATGTGTCAGCCTGAGTTTCAAGCTGCCAGACTGGGACTCGAACCGCAGTTGATCATGTGGGAGTCCAGTGACATAATCATTATGCCATCTGCTGGTCCCCATCCGTTCAAATCTTATACTATTAAAACATTTCTGGTCTCGGGGCTGGCTGATGGCTTGGTAGTTAAGGCCGCTGGACTCCCACATGGCCAATTGTGGTTCGAGTCCCAGACCTGGTGGCTTGTTTTCTCAGTTTCTCTCTTTCTTTCTGTGTGTCCCTCTCTGGTCACATTAAAATAAATAAATAGATAAAGTTAAATAAAATAATTAAAAAGCAACTTTACAAAGCACTTCTGGTCTTTTTCCTTAGTTGAAAGGATCTTTATTCTGGCAGCAAATACTCCAACAGGGTGGCTTTACAGAGAGCATAATAAACACTGGCGCTCCTGGGCTAGCTGCTGCGTGGTGGTGAAGGCCGCTCAGGCCCACACGAACGACTGCGTGGTGGGCGTCCCGGACAGCAGTGTGAAAACACGCTGGGCACGTGTGTATGTGCCCGAAATCCTGAGAGGAGGCTGCAGGAGGGGATTGCAGTGTGGCCATCACCCCGGGAGGCGACTTCTCACTTTCCCTCTCTGTCTCTTTGTCTCTCTGGCAAGTGCATGTGCCCTATAACAAGACCATAGGCTGGCCCAGTAAGTGTCCTAAAAGTGTCCCCAAGTGGGGTGACAATGCAGTCATCACGACTCAGGAACCAAGAGCCCTGAGGCCCTAACGCCCCCAGGACTTTTGGTCTCCAGCACCCTGTGGCTGTCATGGCCACCAACCGGCCAGTGGTAGGTGAGCAGGCACCGGTCACTCCCTGCTGGTGACTGCAGGGCCACGGGGCTGTAGCTCAGGCCATCAGGCGGTACCCTGGGGTGTCTTGGAGCAGGTACAGGGTCTGGGAGGCTAGTCGGGGTAGTTGCTGGCAAGTGCCCTCTGGCTGCATTTGGAAGTGTGGACAGGCCTCCCGGTCAGCTCAGCCCTTCAGGGCGGGTCACACGAGAATCCGCATCTTCTTGGTTGCAGTTTAATAAACTTGTGCTGCCTTTGTGACACCGAGCTGTGTGGGATGCTCTGGGTTCTGGGCTGTGTGAGCTCTCTGCGCTGCTCTGGGTTGTTGTGGGCTGTTCTGGGTTTTTGTGGGCTGCTCTGGGCTGCTCTGGGTTGTTACAGGCTGTGTGGGCTGCTCTGGGCTGCTCTGGGTTGTTACAGGCTGTTATGGCCTGCTCTGGACTGCTCTGGGCTGTTATGGCCTGCTCTGGGCTGTCTGGGCTGTTCTGGTTGTTATGGCCTGTTCTGGGCTGCTCTGGGCTGTTCTGGGTTATGGCCTGCTCTGGACTGCTCTGGGCTGTTATGGCCTGTTCTGGGCTGCTCTGGGCTGTTATGGCCTGCTCTGAACTGCTCTGGGCTGTTATGGCCTGCTCTGGACTGCGCTGGGCTGTTATGGCCTGCTCTGGGCTGCTCTGGGATGCTATGGCCTGCTCTGGCCTGTTATAGCCTGCTCTGGACTGTCTGGGCTGTTCTGGTTGTTATGGCCTGTTCTGGGCTGCTCTGGGCTGTTCTGACCTGTTCTGGGCTGTTCTGGGCTGCTCTGGGCTGTTCTGGGTTATGGCCTGCTCTGGGCTGCTCTGGCCTGCTCTGGGCCGTTCTGGCCTGTTCTGGGCTGTTCTGGGCTGCTCTGGGCTGTTCTGGGCTGTTTTGGCCTGTTCTGGGCTGCTCTGGGCTGCTCTGGGCTGCTCTGGGCTGCTCTGGCCTGCTCTGGGCCGTTCTGGCCTGTTCTGGGCTGTTCTGGGCTGCTCTGGGCTGTTCTGGGCTGTTTTGGCCTGTTCTGGGCTGCTCTGGGCTGTTCTGGGTTATGGCCTGCTCTGGGCTGCTCTGGCCTGCTCTGGGCCGTTCTGGCCTGTTCTGGGCTGTTCTGGGCTGCTCTGGGCTGTTCTGGGTTATGGCCTGCTCTGGGCCGTCTGGGCTATGCGGGCTGTTCTGGGCTGTGCGGGCTGTTCTGGGCTGTGCGGGCTGTTCTGCCAGTTAGCCTGTGAGGGCTGCTGGGAAGGACTCCAGAGACCCAGGACCCTGCCCCTCAGGCCAAGCCTTTCTCTCCCACAGCAGTGCCCCCCTGGAGATGGCTGTGTGGAACCCTCCACCAAGGCCTGGGTGCCCGTGCGTGTCCAGACCGCGCCCACACTTCCCGGCTGACAGCGTGCACCACTCAGCCCACACCTCCAGGGGATGCCCCGTCTGCTCAGAGCCTCCCACGTCTGCTAAAGAGGAGTTAGAAGGAAGGGGCCTGACCAACCGCCACGGCACAGAGAAAAAGTCCGGGGTGGGCAGTGGGGGTGGCAGTGGCCCAGGGGGCCTCCAGCAGCCCAAGACTCGTGGCAGTGTTTGGGGGCAGGGTGGGCACAGGATTGCAGAGCTCCACGTTGTGAAAGAGGAAACAACTCAGGGCCAACGAGACACGCACGTTCCTGCAGGGTTGAGCCGGCACAGGGCAAGGAAGTTGTTGGGATTTACTCAGGTGTTCCGGAAGGCTGGCAGGCAGACACCTGTCCAGAGGCCAGATTCTCCCACGTGTTGGGAGCAGGAGCAGAGGCAGGAAGCGTCAGCCAGGCAGCCTCTTCCTTGCCCTCAGGCCCAGGGCTCGGACTGAAGCTGACCTTATCTGTGACCTCGCCGTGTTCTGCGGCAGGATTCATGGGACAGCACACCGGGCTGTGTGAGCCTTCGCCCTGTTTCTGGAGCAAGAGACCCCTGCTGCGTAGGTGCTGAAGCACTCGGGGCGCAGGGACACTTGGGAAGGACACTTCCCCAGAGTGGGGCTGGGCTGATATCTGAGCGAGTGTGGCAGAAGAGCCATGGGATCTGGGTTTAAATCTGACTTGCTGGGACCAGCAGTTAGCGTAATGGCTATGTCGCTGGACTCCCATGTAGTCGACCATGGTTTGCGTCCTGGACCCGGTGGCTTAAAACTCACGCCGAGTGCGCGTGCGTGCGTGCCCAAGATCCTGAGAGGAGAATGGAGGAGAAGGGATTGCGGCGTGGCCATCCCCCCTGGGGGGGTGATTTCTTGCTTTTTGACTGTGTCTCTCTTTCTGTCTGGCGAGCGCATGCACCCTATAGCAAAAACCTCTCCAAAAAAAAAAAATTCTGACTCGCCATGAAAGTTACTCTAGCTTCTCAACCTGAGCTTCCTCGTCTGTGAAAATGGAGATGAAAACTCACCCCCAGGGTGCTTGTGATGATTAGAAGAGATGATGATGTGAGCACCTAACGCCGTCCTAGTTCAAGATCGGTGTGCGGTGTGTCCAGTCCGTCTGCCCACCCACTCCTCCATTTATTCATTCACTCCATCACCCACCCATCTGTCTGCCCATCCATTCATCCACCCGCCACCCACCTGTTCATCCACCCATCCACCCATCCATCCATCCATCCATTCACCCACCTGTCCATCCACCCATCCACCCATCCGTCCATCCATCCACCCACCTGCCCATCCACCCATCCACCCATCCATCCATCCATCCACCCACCTGTCCACCTGTCCATCCACCCATCTACCCACCCACCCATCCACCCGTCCATCTACCCACATATTGGTCACCTGTCCACCCACTCGTCCATCCATCCATCCACCCACCTGTCCATCTACCCCTCTACCCACCCACCCACCCGTCTATTGACACATATTGGCCACCCACCCACTCACCCACCCACTCTACCCATCCATCCACCCATCCACCCACCCACCCATCTACCTGTCCATCCATTCATTCACCCACCCATCTGCCCATCTACCCATCTGTCCACCCATCCACCTACCCACCCACCTGTCCACCCGTCCACCCATCCACCCATCCATCCACCCATCCACCCATCCATCCACCCATCTGTCTACCCACCCACCTGTCCACCTATCTACCCGTCCATCCATTCACTATCCACTCATCCATCCACCTGTCCATTTACCCATTCTTTGACTCAAGGGAAAAGACCCGAGTCACAGGAGATTTACTAGCACATAAACCCTAAACATGTCAGGTGGTCAATTAATTTCTTTCTTTCTTTCTTTCTTTCTTTCTTTCTTTCTTTCTCTTTCTTTCTTTCTTTCTTCCTTTCTTTCTTTCTTTCTTAGAATTACTTTTTACTTAACTTTATTTATTTACTTATTTTAATTTTACCAGCGAGGGACAGAGTGAGAGAGAGAGGAAGTGAGAAAGCAAGCCACCAGGCCCGGGACTCGAGCTGCGGTTGGCCGTGGGAGTCCAGCACCTTAACCATGATGCCACTTACCATCCTATTTCTGAGAGTAGCACTTGGGAGCCAGCCCCATCTGGGGAATCCCTCATTGCTCCAATCCCAGTTTCAGACATGTGAACACTGGGGTTTGGGTTTGTCTCTTTTTGTGTCTTTCAAGTTGTCCCGAACACTCCCTCTGTCCTCAGGGAGTCCCCTCTGTAGGCCACCTCTGTGGAGGAGCAGTATGAGCTGCTCAGAAGACCCAGACCCAGGGACCAGCAGTTAGCGTAATGGCTATGTCTCCGGACTCCCATGTAGTCAACCACGGTTCAAGTCCTGAACCGGTGACTTAAACTCACGCCAGGCGCATGTGCGTGCGTGCCCAAGATCCCGAGAGGAGAATGGAGGAGAAGGGATTGCGGCGTGTCTCTCTATCTGTCTGGCGAACGCACACGCCCTGTAGCAAAAATCTCTCCAATAAAAAACAGAAGAGCCAGACCCCACGTGACGGGCACTCTGGTTCCTCGTCCCCCTGAAACCCGCCAGGCCTGACGCCAGAGTCCGAGACCGGAAGGCTGGAGCCTAGAGGCAGGCCTGGAGGAGGGGTTCAGCATGGCAGACCTGTAAGGAGGGCGCCCCTTCATTGTTCTCAGTCACCTACTGACAAAGTTGGGTGTCAGTGCGCAGGGGCATTTCTGGCCCCAGGTCCTCTGCAGAGTAAGACAGCCTTTCCCCAGCCCTGTCACCTCTCTGACCCCAGGGTCAAACCAGGTGGAGCCCAGAAGTAAGAAGAACCCCTTTTCTTTTTGCTTGCTTGCTTTCTTTTTAGAGAGATTTTTGCTATAGGGTGCATGTGCTCACCAGAGAGATAGAGACAGAGAGACAGCGAGAACCCACCCCCCCAGGGGGATGGCAGCACCGCAATCCCTTCTCCTCCATTCTCCTCTTGGGATCCTGGGCACGCACGCACACACTCTCAGTGTGTTTTAAGCCAACTGGTCCGGGACTCAAACAGTAGTCGACCACGTGGGAGTCTAGCAACGTAAGCATTACGTCATCTGCTGGTGACCCCGAAGGATCCCTCTTCGACTTTTGCTATCAGTGGCCATCAGGTATCCCACCACCTGACACACCAACAGAAAAGCAAGAAAGGAGACTTGATATGACAAGTCAGACACCTGGGCAGAGATGGCGCAAGGAAGACACAGGTGGGCGGCATGCACACAGAACAATGGCCCACGTCCTCAGTCCATACAATGGCCCAGATTCAAGAGTAACGACACCTGGGACCAGCAGATGGCGTAATGGTTATGTCGCTGGACTCCCACGTAGTCAGCCGTGCTTCGAGTCTCGGACCCAGTGGCTTAAACTCACGCCGGGCGTGTGTGCGTGCATGCCCAAGATCCCGAGAGGAGAGTGGAGGAGAAGGGATTGCGGCTTGGCCATCCCCCCTGGGGGGTGATTTCTTGCTTCCTGTCACTCTGTCCCTCTGACAACACATGTGCCCTATAACAAAAATCCCTAAAAAATAAAAATAAAAAAGGAACACCACCACATGGTGGCGAGGACGCAGGATGGTCCCCACACCGCTGGTGGGGGTGCCAAAGGGCACAGCCACTGCAGAAAGCCATCAGGCACGTTCTTATAAACCCACTTAGTATCACTGATCGATTCTGAGGGAGGAGACGGGCCTGATCACCCGCACCACCGCGCCCCTGCAGCCGCTCACCCTACATATTTATCCAAGAGGAATGAAAGCGAAGGTCTAGGAAGACTCGCGCACAAATGTTCATAACAACTACCCAAACTGCGCGGTCACACACCACCTGGTGGACGGCTAGCTCGAGGCCCTAATAGGCGCAGCCTCAGCCTCCCAGGCCGAGATGCCGGCCGCAGAGGGGACGCAGGAGCCGCAGTGAGCCGAGAAGCCAGGCCTGAGCGTGCAGACCATGTTCGTTCACGGGAGACTTGGGGAGAGGCGACCTCGGCTGCTGTGGCCACTGGGTCTGGCGTTTCACCGCACTAAGGGAGCGCTTGCTGGCCTCTCCCCGCCGCCCTCTCCCTAGACGGACGCCCCAGCCAGACGGGGCAGGCGAGGCGCAGAAGGGGAGGGTGCCGGGGTAAGAGTCCGCGCGTGGACGTGGCGGGCGCGTGCTGAAAGCCACGCCGCGTGCTGCGGGAATGTCCAACACCACAATGTAAATGTGAACAAAGAAAACACGAACAGCGGCCGGCAGGCGGCACGGTCCTTGAAGGCGCCGGACCGCGAGGCCGACTGCGGTGACTGCTTTCTCGCTTCCCTTTCTCTGGTCAAGTTAAAAGTAGGGCAAGTGGGCGGGCAGGTGGCTTGGTAGTCAGGGGGTCCCGGACTCCCACAGGGCCGGCGTGCTTTCTCACTTTCCCTCTTTCTCTTACGCTGCCCCTCTCTGGTCAAATTAAAATAAATAAATAATAAAAGTTAAATAAAATAATATTAAAAATAATAAAATAATAATTTCTTTAAAGAAAATAATAACAAATGGAATTAAATAAATAATTTTTTTAAAAAAAAGAAAAAACAATAATACCTCCCAAACGAGAATGTTAATTGATCCTTTTAAATGTTGATTTGTTCATTAAATATGGATTCAGTTAAAGTTATCTGTAAAATAAAAAGCCCATACCTCAAAACAGGGGCAGCACAGCCCTGCAGCTCCGTGGTCCGGAGCTTGGGCCAGGGATGTGACCCTGACACCCCGCCAGAGCGGCAGGGTCTGAGGAGGGGAGGAACAGCCCCTCAGGAGGAGGGGTACTGGGCACTCCCATACTCAGGGCCCCCCTTTCCACAGAGGCCCTTCCTGACCTGGGCTCTGTACCAGCCGGCCCTGCCCACACCCGGCTCTCGGCCTCCGGCTCCTGCAGTTTGGGGCCAGGAGGTGGGGTGGGGCTGCCCAGGCACTGCGGATCCCGGCACACCCCCGCCTCGGCTCACACACCTTCCCAGCGTGACAGCCAAAACCACCTCCAGACATGCCAGATGGCCCCTGGGACACCTGGTTCCCTCAGTGGCTTCTCCAGCCTGACAGGGACCAGGCCCTGGAAACACAGGCAGCGCCCCAAGCCGAGGACACCAGCCCACCAGCAGGCGAGGCCAGGTGGCTGTGGGCATGAGCCCTCCTGTGACCTGGTGCCAGGCTGGAGGGCCGAGGCCTCGTCTGGTCCTGGCCTCCCACGTGTTTGTCAGAGGACTCCTCCTGCATGCAGGACCTGAACCCGCTGCCCACCCTCTGCAGGCCTCGGCCTGCCCAGCTGTCAAATAAAGCAGATATTGCCCCTCACCATTGACCGGGGGGTCAGACGAGGTGACTGCACGGTTCTTGGCCTCGAGGTGGACACTGGGTCGTTATAAAGGAAGACGTGCCTCTGGCCCCCAGGGAAGCCCCTGTACCCCTTCCAGACCTGCTTCCTCCAGGAGGCAGAGGAGGAGGCCTGTCCCAGCGCACCTCGGCAAGGGCAGAGCCTTTTTTCTTTTTTTTTTGAGAATTATTTTATTTAAGTTTGTTTATTTATTTAAAACTAAGAAAGCAAGCCACCAGGTTCAGGACTCGAATCACAGTCGGCCGTGTGAGAGCCCAGCACCCGCAACCACCACACCACCTGTCGGCCCTGAGGGCAGGGCCTTCAAGGCCCCACTCGAGGGTGTGGCTAAGCAGCACCTGGTATAATGGAGCGGGCCGAGGTGCTCGGGCCTTGCCACACTTACCCCGGGTAAGGCAGGGGCCGGCCTGGCATTGAGAGGAGCGGTCAGAGGGGGAAGAGGAGGCATGAGCTGCCCTGTCCGGGAACAGAACCGAGACCAGGGATGGCAGGGGCCTGGCGAGCCAGGATCTCTTGCTGGACTGGCTGCAGACTAGGGCTGTAGTGGGAAATGAAATCGTGAGGCCCTCTACTAAAACTTACCAAGGGTGAGAAAACGGTGACATTGGAGTGTCCCAGCAGGCATGGGCGCATCAGGGCCACCGCGCAGGCCACATGCCTGGGAATCCAGCCCTGGACCCTCGTTAAGCCCTGGAAGCCCACAGGAAAAGAAAGTCCTCCCGGCTCCTTGCCTGCTTCTGGCCCCGACGTCCCCTCCCACGGCCTCCGGGACATTCTGCCCCAGCCTCGCCCTGGCTCTGCACCAGGTTCTCCTCTGCTGCCCAGCCCACAGTGCTGGCCTGCCCGCCAGCAACCTGGCCAACCCCCTTCTGGTCTGGTGAGCGTGAGTCCGGGCTGTGTTCAGGGACGCGGGATCCACTTTCTGCTCCCCTTACGCTTGTACACCCTCCCTGTCCAGGGTGCAGAGCCCAGGCGGCAGCTCCTACCTCTAAATTGGGGTGAAGAGCAGGGGGCCGGCCCGGTTCCCAGTCTTCATGGGGACCATGGGCCTCATTAAGGGATGAGTAGGACTCTGGGTCCCTGGGCTTGCTCTCCACTGAGCACCTCGCTGCTGTCACCACGGGATTCGAAACACTGGGCCCTGGACAGGGTCCTACCACGCAGCTCCGGAGTTACCCGCACTCCGCCTCAGTTTCCCTGGTCTGACCAGAAGCTCTCCCGGCAGGCCCTGAGTGACACAGGCTTGGGCAGAGGTTGCTCTTAATGCCTTAGAGAGGCACTAAGAAAGGTGCTAAGGGGCAAAGGAACCAGCAGTTAGCGTAATGGCTATGTCGCTGGACTCCCACGTAGTCAACCACGGTTTGCTTCCTGGACCCAGTGGCTTAAAACTCACGCCGAGTGCGTGTGCGTGCGTGCCCAAGATCCCGAGAGGAGAATGGAGGAGAAGGGATTGCGGCGTGGCCATCCCCCCTGGGGGTAATTTCTCACTTTCTGTCTCTCTGTCTCTCTCTGTCTTTCTGGCGAGCACACACGCCCTATAGCAAAAACCTCTCAGGAAAAAAAAGAAAACAGAAAGGTGCTAAGGAGCCAGCAGGTGGCATAATGGTTAAGGTGCTGGACTCCTACATGGTTGGCTGTGGTTCAAATCCTGGATCCAGTGGTTTGAAAGTCACACTAGGCGTGTGTACATGTGTGCCCAAAATCCCAGGAGGAGAATGGAGAGGGTGGACATGCCCTGTGGCAAAAATCTTTAAAAAAAAAAAAAAAAAAAAAAAGAGAGAAAAGAAAAGAAAAAGAGAGAGAAAGGTATCAGAAGGGCTTCTGGAGCCTCTGGAGGAGGTCTTGGGTCCCCGTGACGGTGACAGTGACGGTGCCACACAGCGAGCACACCTGCACAGACCGCCCCGCCCCCACCGGGCTGCCGTCCGTGCTCTCCCTGCCCCTTCGCCCTCTCCAGGAAGGTCTCGGCTGCCAGACCCAGGCCTGGCTGTGCCCCGGCCTCTGCTCCTCAGCACTGTCGTGGGCTAATTTAAACTTAGTAAGCAGCGATACTGTTCAGTCTGGATTTCAGTAGACAATGACTAATTTTCAGTGTAAGTATCTGGGATACCCCGATACTTAACAAGTTCAAATTCGTGACACGGTGATACCAAGACCGTGCGACGTCTGGGGTATACGTACACTAGAAAATTACCCCTAAATTATACGTTGTATATCTGTGACTCAGGTTGAGCAGATGTCCGGCACCCTGTCTGGCAACCCCACTGGGGACGTGTCTCCAATGTGGGAGCAGGAGTCAGCTGACTCAGGGAGTCTGAGACCCCAGGGCCATCCCTTCTTGCTGGGCCCCAGGTCTGGCCTCTGTGGACACCACCAGGCCCACAGCAATGCCACACTCAGTGGCCTAACTTGCTGGTGTCCTTGGCTTGGAGAGCGTGCCAGCCGCACTCTGGGGGACTTGGGGAGGGGTTCCAGAGGGGACATTGGGAGCCTGAAGACCCTGCGAGGGTGCAGCCCCAGGAGGGGAAAGCTGCCCTGCCCTCTTGCAGAATCTCCTTCCGGGGCCACTCACCGGACCCCGCACTGGCAGCCAGTCTCGGGACCGACGGGGAGAAATGCGTCCTAAGGACGCGGAGGGCCAGCTGACCTCTGTGGGGGAGACAGCAGTGCGCGCTCCCAACGGGGCCGGGGCGATCGCTCCGAACCCCTCTGGCCCTTCCCGAAGGACCAGGGGCTGCAAGTCCGCGCCACAACCCGGCGGAGCGCGGCGTCCCCGCGAGGCCGAGGCCGGAGCACCAGCAGCGGGCGCCCGCGCTCCCGCCCAGGGCCCAGCTCGCGCTCAGCCGCCCTCGGCCTCAGGCGGGCGTGTCCCCGGAGGCCGAGCACCCGGCCCTCCTCCGGCCTGGCAGCCGGCGGGTGGCGTGGGAGGCAGGGTGACCCCGCGGCTGCGGCGGCCCGGCCGAGCGGCCCTGAGCCCCGTGGGGAGTAAGGTCTGACACAGCGCCCGCGTGGCCCTCGTCCCCAGGCGCCCTCGCGCTCCCGCACTCCCCTCGGCCCTGCAGGTGGCCTGCGCCGCTTGCACCACGACTGCCTCTCGGTCTGCGCAGTCGCCCCGAGGTCCCGGGAACTGAGCAGCGTCCGAACCAACGCCCGGCTAGCGGGGCTCAGCGCCGGGCTTGGCGGAGGATGCGCCGGGTGCCTGCTGCGGGGACCAGGCGGGGCGGAGGACCGCGCGGCCGCGCGCTCGGCGAGCCGGGAGCCCTGCGGGCGGGTGCCGGCCTCTCCGCCTCCCCTCGCCTCCCGCTCGCTCGGCTTTCCGCCTCCTCCTCCCTCTCCCCCGCGCCACCGCCTACCACCCGCCAGCCCGAGACGGCAGGAGGCGCTGCAGCCCTGAACACCCCCCTGCCAGCAGGCCAGGGACAGGCTTCCCAGCGACAGGACGCGACGCAGGGTCGCGGAGCGCCTTCAGGTCGGACCTGAGGTCCCCAGCCTTCGGAAAAGTCGAGAGCAATGTCGAGAGGTCATCCCCACCCCTCCCATCCGGGTCCTGGAGTCCTTGATTTTGCCCACCCACCCCAGTTTAAAAAGTGGCTGTGGGGCCAGCAGGAGGGGTGGTGGTGAAGGTCTGGACTCCCACATGGCTGACCTCGGTTCAAGCCCCTGACACAGCAGCCTGAAAAACAGCCCGGCCCGTGTGCCCCAAATCCCAGGAGGAAACTGGAAAAGAAGGGATGTGGCATGGCCACCCCCCACCCCGGGCGCACTTCTCACTTTCTTTCTGTCTCTCTCTGGCAAGGGCACACACCCTATGGCAAAAAAATCTTAAAAAGAAGAGGAAAAGAAAGTGCTGTCAACCAGCATCTAAAATGAAGTAAAACTACCAGCCGGACCCTGGCGCAGGGACCCCGCCGGCCGCCCCGCCCCGCCCCACCAAGGCGCCAGATGTGATGGGAGGCCTCCCTGAGTAGGCTGGGTGCTCGCTGGCCAGCCTGGGGCTGGCGAGGGCTGGGGGTGACTCAGCACCGGGACCTCGTTGGGGGTACTGGTTCTGTCTCTTCAGCTCATGGAAGAAATAAATTAAAAGTAAAGAAAGGAAAAATGTCGATTTGTGTCTCATTCGAAAAGGCTGCGAAATGTTTGCCTCAGTGGTGTTGAGGGTCTAGACTGCCGCGAGGACCGCCCCAAGCTGAACCCCCACTCTGCGACCTCGGGTCAGTCCCTTTGCCCTCTGCACCTCAGTCTCCTCGTTCTCACTTGGAGACAGCGGAGTCCACGCGTGCGAATTCAGGCGGTGTCATGGAAAGGGCCTGGCCATCGCGAGGTCACCGAGCGCTGGCAATGACAGCTGGAGACCTGTGTTTCCTGGGCCACTGTGAACCTCTGCCTTTGAGTCAAGGTCACCTTGTCCTTGAGGACTCGGGGACCCAGACCTCAGCAGGTGCTCATGTAGGGCTTGAGGTTTGGACCAAGGGATATGAGGACAACCGGGGCAGGGCCTGTGTCAGCATCCTGCCGGTCCACGCTCCCAGGACTCTGTCCTAGAACTCTCTGGCTGCCACCTTCACCCACGGCGGCCCCTCCACCTGGAAGCCCTCCTGCCCTTGTCTCCACTCCCCCAGTTCTTCCTCATCCTCTTTCTTTCTTTCTCTCTCTCTCTCTCTCTCTTTCTCTTTCTTTCTTTCTCTTTCTCTCTTTCTTTCTTTCTTTCTTTCTTTCTTTCTTTCTTTCTTTCTTTCTTTCTTTCTTTCTTTCTTTTTCTTTCTTTCTTAAGTTTTTGCCATAGGATGCATGCACTTGCTGGAAAGAGAGAGAGAGAGGGAAAGTGAGAAAACACTCCCCAGGGGAGATAGCCATGCTGTAATCCCTTCTTCATTCTCCTCCTGGGATTTTGGGCACACACGCACATGCGCCTGGCATGATTTTCAAGCTGCCAGGTCTGAGACTTGAACTACAGTCAACCACATGAAAGTCCAACAACTTAACTATTATGCCACCTGCTGGCCCCTCTCCCTCATCCTCTAAGACATGGCTCTCTAAGATGTCACCTCCTCCAGGAAGTCTTCCCTGAAGCACACCCCGCTCCCCACTTCTGAGCAGGTGCCTGTACACAATGACCTTCATGGGTCCCCGTCAGTGCAGATGCTGCAATGCACGGCCACAGTCTGCCTCTGTCCCTCGTGGGTCAGCCAGCACCCTAGCTGGACACTTGGCCACTTCTTCAGAGCCCCAATGCCCAGGGCTGCCTAGTGTGTACAGGGCCTGAAAGAGTGTTTGCTGAGTGACTGAGTGAGGGAGTGGCTTCCCGGAGGCTCGTTGCATACTCAGAGTGTTCTGGAGGTGAGCCTGGCCACCAGAGGCCAGCTGGGTGGCCCGGGACAGGCCAGTGGTGGCCTTAAGTCTGGCTCCCCAAAGATTGTGGGGTTGGCAAGGTGTTCACAGGTAGTCCCCACAGCCTCGGCACAGCCACATCTACCCAGGGGCTGAGCTCCAGAGCAGGGGCCTCTGTCCCCTACGAGCTGGGGGCTTTGGTTGTGCCCGACCCAAGGACGACACCTGGATGCGGTGGTCAGGTTAGGTGGAAGCTTATTAATCGGTAGGCTCAGCGGCAGCGCCCGCTTGGTTACCCCAGTGCCGTCAGCCCCCACCGCCCGCACGGCCTCAGCTGGCCGCCACACCCCGCAGTCCGCTCTCACACGGTGGTCGTGTTCGTGGGCACGCTCGTGGGCTCAGCAGACACCTCCTCTAGTGGCCAGGCCCACTTGAAGCCCAGGTCCTTGATGCCGAGGGGCCCGTAGTGGCCGAAGAAGCCCGTGAGCACCTGCCCTTCCCGGTCGGGCCAGGCGGAGAAGGTCTGGCCAGACTTCTGCCCGAAGCTGAAGCAGCGGCCGAAGTTGGTGCACAGCTCAAGGGAGCGGATGAACTCCCTGAAGGAGCCGGAGACCGAGGTGACGAACTCGCCCTGGCTCAGCGTGGCTGTCTGGGCCTGTCCGTCCTTCACACCATGGACAGCATCCCAGAAGGGTCCAAATCTTGCCTGGATACTGTGCGGGGACAAAGTTTGGACGCCCCACATCAGGTGGCCCCGTGCTTGCCTGGCCTCGTCCCCCAGTGCGCGCACCGGCTGGCGGAGGGGCGGTATCGGGGCTGGATCTCGA
Organism: Tupaia tana; assembly: GCA_026018925.1. NCBI lineage: Eukaryota > Metazoa > Chordata > Mammalia > Scandentia > Tupaiidae > Tupaia > Tupaia tana. The sequence goes on along the minus strand of JAKSZU010000016.1, from coordinate 83,545,473 downwards.
GATGGACCCCCTGGGCTTCGGCCCCTGCTCTGCCCCTTCCTGGCTCTGAGGTCGGCCGACCCAGCCTCTCCGGGACTCGGTTTCCTCATAGGCAAAGCAGGTGTTCTTGTTGGTCGGAGTGGCTGGCTCGGCAGGGCCAGCTCTGAACAATGACCGACACCACGGCCTTGGCGTGCCAGGTGCTGGCCTCGCAGCTCGGGCTGGGAGCCACCCCCGAGCCGAGCTCTGTCACTCTGTGCCCCAGCCACTTCTTACAGGGTGGCCGTGGGTCTGAGAGGGTGGTGCCTCCCAGTACCTTGCCCGGCCTTGGTGCTGTGCCGAAGCCCCACACCCGGCTGCGTGTGGTCGGGGCGCTCGGCTGCTCCCTCTCCCAGGTCCCTGGCACCCCTGAATGCAAAGTGAAGTTTCAGCCCAGGCCTTGCGCGGGGACACCCCGGTATTAGGGAAGTGGCCCCCGGCTCTCTGCCTCTAGTACTTGCGGTGACCCCTGTCTACCCCGTGGCCTGCTCTGCCCCTCACTCCTGTTCTCTCCAACCCTAGCCAGGAAGACCTTCCCCACCCTCCCTCGGGCATCAGGACCAGGAGGCCACTCTGGCTGAGCAGGAAGGAGGAGGCAGGGAGGACAGTCTCCACCCCCGTGATTGGCCCAGGAAGCAGGTGGGTCAGAACATGGCGCTGGCGCACAGGAGAGGGTGTGCAGGGAGACGGACATGGGCAGAGGCTGCAGCCCCATGGAGCCGCCAGCCTCGAGGAGTGCCCGGAGCCAGAGCAGGACTGGGGGAGAGGCAGCAGGGTGGCTGGGACTGCGGGGGGCTGCGGCCACCGCACTCTGTCACCCAGAACTACTTGCCTTTTACACAGGCCCAAGAGGCCCATAGACACCCGTATGGCCGAGAGTTCGAAGTCGTAGTCTTCGGAGGTGCTGAAGAAGTAGAGGCCCCCTCTTTTCCCATAGAGCTCTGTGGGCGGGAGGCAAGGGGTGAGCCGCGTACGGGGCTCTGCCCAGAGCAGAGGACACACCCCACAGGCGGGGCCGGGCCTGGTCCCTGGTCTCCTGGACGGAGGCAGGTGAGCGACAGTGCTGGGGAGGGCAGAGCTGGCCACTCACCACCACTGGCCTGGCAGGCCGGGCCGCCGAGCAGGGCGAGGGCCAGGAGCAGCAGCGACAGCATGTCCTCGGGCGGCGGGGCGTCTGCTCTGGGGAGAAGAGGAGGCCTCCTAACTCCCAGCACCGGGCTCAGCAGCTCCGCTGGGCACTCCTGGGCAGCGGGCATCTTACCTGGCTGCGAGAGTCTGGCGGGAAGCACTGCAGGGAGGCTGCCGGGCCTGGGTGCCCTCCACCAGCTCTTTATACCTCTGGCCTTGGGGGCCCCCCTCCAGGGAGGACGGGAAAGGCTTGGGGGAGTTCTTCCTGGGGGAGTCCCCAGAGCCACCCTCAGGGAGGCTCCCGGATGTGCTGTGTTTGCTGTCTTGGCTCTGCAGCCTACACAAACAGGGCTGGAGACAGTGACAAGCGTGTCACTGTCACCTCTGTGTTCTCTCATCAGTCCCTGGACCAGCCTTGACTTCAGAGCGGGAGGTTTGCTCAGGGCTCTCGACCAGCCGGGCCAGGTGGGCTCTTAGCCCTGGAGGTGGTAGACTGGCTCTGGGGCTCTGGGCCTGCCTCGCGCGGGGCTGGGTTGGGGACCTCACTACAGCCTCACTGGGAAGCTGATGGCCTCTCCGACGTGCCGGGTTTGGGCCAGCAGGAAATGAGCCACTCTGGGGCTCACAGGCCGCGGAGGGGAGGGCGCCGGGGGTGCGGAGAACCAGGACAGAGCTCCTGGAGGACCCGAGGCGGTGACAGGAGCATCTCCAGGGCTGGTCTTGGTGGCCCTGCTGGCGCACCTTCCCCAGCTCCGTGCTTACTCCTTGGCACCCCTGGGAGGGAGGCCTGTGAAGGGCGAGTGCCTTAGAGACACTCCCTGCAGGGTGTTAGAGAGGCCCCGTGTGGCCCAGAGCGGCCGTGAGCTCGGGACCGCCTCCATCCCCCGAGTGGCCGGGACTGCAGGCAGACACCGCCGCACCTGGCTCACCCTAAGAGTCCATAGGCCCTAAAGCCTCCCCTTCAGGAAGGACCTGGGGTCTGGAGGAGAACGCAGGCTGAGCACGGGGCTGGGAGGAAGGCTGGCCAGGTGCGGGCACGAGGACCAGGGTGGCCTGGAAGTTCTCTCCAGCCAGTCGGGGTCCTCAGCATGGTGACAGCTGAAGGTGGATCTACCATGGGGCCCTGGCTTGGGGAACGGCCCCTGGCTTCGTAATCGCCGACTCAGGCCACGGGAGCCAGCCTCGGGCCCCAGTTCAGGCTTCTCTGCCTAGGAGAGGTGTGACGTGGGTGCGTCCTCACCTCTCTGCCTAGGAGGGGTGTGACGTGGGTGCGTCCTCACCTCTCTGCCTAGGAGGGGTGTGACGTGGGTGCGTCCTCACCTCTCTGCCTAGGAGGGGTGTGACGTGGGTGCGTCCTCACCTCTCTGCCTAGGAGGGGTGTGACGTGGGTGCGTCCTCACCTCTCTGCCTGGCTCGCTTTGTCTGTGCAGTGGACAATCATGGGACCTACTCATGTGAGTCTGCACACAAAGCTGTTCTTTGGAAAGCGCCAAAAGTTAGAAACAACAGATGTGCCCCTGGGCAGGCGGCCACCGGTGGCCCTGCGCACGGCCCAGGGACAGTGCCAGAATGCCCACGTGTGCGCTTGACAGGGGGCCAGGAATGCCCGCACAGGCTCTGGAAGTGCCGCGCACCGGGGACAGGACCCGGGTCTCACAGCTGGCAGTGGGGCGGGGCTGCAGCCCTGGGTGGGACTCCTGCCCCCCACGCCAGGTATCTATGCCAGGGTGGCCCACTCAGGGCCCACTGGCCCCCAGCCACCACCTCCCTGAACGGGGAATGCTTTCTGCAGCTAAAATCTTTAGAAATTGTTCAGAACAGCAGTCGGTGCTCCCCACGAAAAGCCAGTGCAATCCCGAAGCTGTCATCCACAGCAAATGTGCCTGGCACCTGGCCAGCCCATCGCTGGCGTGTCGTTTGTGTCCGCTCCCGCACCACGGTGGCACACAGAGTGTCTGTGAGACGTGAGTTCCCCAGACCAGAGCCCAAACGTGCTGTCTGGGCCGCGCACAGCAGGTCTGCCAGCCGGCAGGACCAGCAGCCCTGCAAGCAACGGGCCCTGTCCTTGGTGCTGGCCACGCAGCTGGGAGGCCTGCACCTTGCTGGGGTGGCCGAGAGAGGCCTGTGTTCCGACAGCTAGGCCGGTCTCTCTGGTGAGGCGCCCACTGACTCAGGCTGCAGGGGTGAGACCCCCACCTCGCCTGTCCTCTCAGCCCTCCTCAGTCCTCCCAGGGTCGCTCTAGCTTGCAGAAGCCGCAGAGGCTGGGGCAGAGCAGAGCAGCGAATCCCCAGGAGGAACCTCGTTGGGGAGGCGGAGGCGGAAGAGGCCCGGCCCTTGGCAGGCCCTGCCTTGGGGGCTGGGGCTGGGAGTCCGCACAAAAGGGGCTTGTGTCCCCGGCCCAGCCCGGCCCGGCATGTCTGCGGAGTCTGCTGCCAGCTTAGCCGCCTTCTCACCCCAGGCGGGGGCTTTGGCGTCAGGAGGCGCTCCAGGAAGCACCGCCATCACGGAGGGAGGGCCAGCTGCCAGCCTGGCAAGGGGGGGGCCGAGACTTGCTCCGGTGCCCGGCGGGGCGCGTTTCCACAGAGCACACGTGCGTGGTCACACCGATGCGCACCACACACGTGCATCTGAAGGCGTGCTGCACGCTCACAGGCGCGCCGGACACACGCTGGCCACCTGCTCCCTCTGGGAGGGGCCGCACGCACGTGCCTGTGCGCCCTGCGTGGGCGGCTCGGGGGAGGGAGCTCGCGGGGAAGGCCCTGGTGCTGGAGAAGCCCCACCCGCACCCTCCCTCCACCCTGGCCGGGTGCTGGCCCTGAGCCTGCACAGGGGAACTCAGCACTGGCCCTTTGTGCCCTGGGAGCAGGCCCCCCTTGGAGAGGATTTACTGGGCACTTACTCCTTGTCCTGGTCACACCCCTGTCACTCTTGCAGGAAATCGAACAATGGGGCCTTCTCCTGCCAGCAGAGGTGGCCCAGGCTGGTTGGCTCTGGGTTCAGGAGTTGGGTTCAGGCTACACGTCCGGGTCTGCCTGCTTCCCCGTGGGGCCTGCAGAGCCCCTCTGCTCTGTAGCCCATGGCACAGCAGACGGAGGGTCTCCCTCTGTCCACCCAGAGCTGGCGGTGCCTCCCTGCAGCCACACAGCCAGGCTGGCTCTCGGGAAGCCTCAGCCCCGCCTGGAGGACAAGGCTGAAACCTTGTCCCTGGCTCCAGTCAGCGGCAGGCCTGGTCTGGCCGAACCTGCCGGGCAGAGCAAAGAGCTGGCTCCTCCCTGTGGCCTCCCTGTGCTGGCCCTTGACCTTGGGAAGCAGAGGGAAGGACAGGCCGGCCGGGTGGCTGTGCTCAGAAGAGTGCTGCTCCAGCAAAGCCCGGGGCTGGCCTCTGCATGGCCTGCCCTAGCCGGTGGCGGCTGCCACGGAAGGAGCCCCTCGAGGGGAGGGCACTGTGGGGTGGGGTGAAGCCAGGGGCTCCCCTCCCTCGGCCCACCTCTCAGTGGGTACCACATCCTTGTTTGAGCTGCACATTTCCCCAGAGACAGGATACGGTTACTGGAAAACCAGGCACCGAACCACGTAATTTGTGTAATCTTTTACGGAATTAAAGTTCCATTAGGGCAAGTGTTAAAAGTAGAATAAACTCTACCTAGGTTTCAAACTGAGGGGTGGAGAGGGGTCCCGGGTTCCGACCTCCCGAGGCTGCCCGGTTCAGGGATGAGTTACTGGGGGTCTCACTGAGAGACTCCTGAGCGGGAAGTCTGCGACGGCGGCCTGAGCAGCTGCGTCTGTCCCCCAGCTCTGGAGACTGGACACCCGGGATCAAGCACCCACACTCAGCCCCCGCGGAGGGCCCCTTCTGGAGGGAGGGCTTCTTCCTGCTGTGTCCTCACTTGCTGGGGAGAAAGAGAGCCCCATCAAGGCCCAGTCACGGCTCCCCAAACCCAATGGTCTCCAAGTCCCGACTCCTGACACCATCCCCTGGGGGCTGGGCCCTTAGTACAGAGCCTCGGGGGACACGAGCCTGCAGCCACGGCGCCTGGCCAGCACCCCCGAGACGCTCCTGGAACTGGCCCTGCCCGGCCCCCTCTCCTGCTCACCATTGGGGCAGACCCAGGTGCCCTCTGGGGTGGACTCTGCGCTCCTGGACGGCGCCTCGCCCTGCTGAGTGAACGGGACAGCTCAGACTGCGCCGGCACCTGGCACATCACCGCGCCGAGTGGCACAGCCCCGCCCTGTTCTCGCCCGCACCCCACTTAGTCACCAATCTCCCCCAACATTTGCACCCCGAATCTCAGCCGTGTCTTCCCAGCGCACGTGGCGTGCTGGCCGCCCCGCCGTCCTTAGTCTCGCTCTATCTGCACGTCACGTGCCTGTCCACACCCTGGCACTCCAGCCGCGGTCTGGCGGGTCTCGGTGCGCTTCAGCCGGAGTCGCGGCCTCCACCGCTCCCGCAGACACGCAGTGTGCGCATCAGCAACCAGACCGTCCTCCAGAGGGCTCCCCACTTCGACGTGAAGCGCACACACGTCACGGACGTGGACGCACATATTTACAGATATCTTGTTTTGCTTTTAAACAAATGATTGTTTTATGACAGAGCATGTGCACTCAGCAGGAGAGGGAGGGAGGCGTCCTGGACAGATCAGGCCACGATCCCTCCAGCTCCTCAGGATCCTGGGCACGCAGGCGCGCGCGCATGCGCACGCGCGCGCGCACACACACACACACACACACACACACACACACACATCAGTATGCTTTCAAGTTGACCTGGGATCTGAACCTGTGGTGGATCACATGGCTTCCAGCCTCGCAGGGCACTGCTTCTCTGCACCCACAGGAGCTAGGCCTTAGTACTTCCAACTGTGGTGGGTGATACCACGTTTTCATGGGATTTTTTTATTCATGATAGAGTGCATGGTGAACCCGTGGGAGTGAGAGAGGCCCTCCACAGGGTCTGCTCAGCTGCAAATCCGTCCCTCCAGATCTCCAGCCTGTCTGGTCACAGGCATTCGCGCTCATGCCTGTGTTTCAGGCTGACCGTACTGGGCCTCGAACCCATCCTCAAGCGGGATCTGGCTTCTCTGGAGCAGAGCCAGCCCTCTGCAGCCATTGGAAAGCGTGCAGCCTCTGTCTAGATGCCCTCGACGGCATTTGGGCACGCTGTGGTCGTCCCTCTAACCTCCCAGCCCACCAGGAGCACAGGTGCGTGCAGCCCAGTCTGCTCAGGGTGACCTGGGGTCTGGGCCCAGGCCCGGACAGCCCCAGTGTCACACGCAGCTCCTGCTGGCCATGCCACCGGGGCCCAGCCATGTGAGCCGGTCTTAAGCACACAGTTGAGTGCTTTAAATCCGCTGACGGTGTTGACCCCTCCCCACCGCCCAGACCCTGCATCTTACACTGCAAGTGCAAGCCACACCCCCGTTGTAACTGTACCCCCTCCCCCGTTGTAAGCTGCACCCCCTCCCCGTTGTAAGCTGTACCCTCCATTGTAAGCTGCACCCCCTCCCCGTTGTAAGCTGTTCCCCCTCCCCGTTGTAAGCTGCACCCCCCTTTGTAAGCTGTACCCCCTCCCCGTTGTAAGCTGCTCCCCCTCCCCGTTGTAAGCTGTTCCCCCTCCCCGTTGTAAGCTGCACCCCCCGTTGTAAGCTGCACCCCCTCCCCGTTGTAAGCTGCTCCCCCTCCCCGTTGTAAGCTATTCCCCCTCCCCCGTTGTAAGCTGCACCCCCCGTTGTAAGCTGCACCCCCTCCCCGTTGTAAGCTGCTCCCCCTCCCCGTTGTAAGCTGTTCCCCCTCCGCGTTGTAAGCTGTACCCCCCGTTGTAAGCTGCACCCCCTCCCCGTTGTAAGCTGCTCCCCCTCCCCGTTGTAAGCTGTTCCCCCTCCCCCGTTGTAAGCTGCACCCCCCGTTGTAAGCTGCACCCCCCCGTTGTAAGCTGCACCCCCGTTGTAAGCCTCGGCGGCCCCGTCCCACTGGCTGTGTCTGACTGGCTGTCCGCAGGGCCTCGTGGCAGTGGAATGGCGCGACCTGCCTTCCTGTGTCCGCGCTCTCAGCGAACCGCCCTCCAGCTCACACTTGCTGTAGCTCCTGTCAGAGTTTCCTTCCTTGTCAAGGCTGAATAATCAAATACGTGCGGAAACCACACTTCGCCTGCCCCTTCCTTTGCCACGGGGTGCCACCCTGTTCTGGCCGCTGCGAGCAGAGCCGAGCAGAGCCGCCGTAGACATGAGCGTACCCAGCTCTCTTGGAGTCCCTGCTTTCTATCCCTTCGGGTGCCTACCCAGAAATGGAATCTCTGCGTCACACAGTAATTCTATGTGGGGCTTTTGAGGAACCACTATGCTATTCTCCACAGCAGCCGTACAGTTTCGATCCCCGCCAAGCGTGCACAAGCGTCCCGGCTTCTCCACCTCCTCACTAGCATTTACTGTCATCTGTAACTTTGTTTTTGGTTCGTTTGTTTGGTTTGGTTTTTGCTTTTAGCACAGCCATCCTCACAGGTGTGAGGGGGGGGTCTCATTGCAGTTTTTTTGTTGTTGTTTTGTTTTTTTGGGTTTTTTGTTTGTTTGTTTGTTTGTTTGGAGAGGTTTTTGCTATAGGGCGTGTGCACTCGCCAGACAGACAGAGAGAGACATAGAGATAGGAAGCGAGAAATCACACCCCAGGGGGGATGGCTAAGCCGCAATCCCTTCTCCTCCATTCTCCTCTCGGGATCTTGGGCACGCACGCACACGCGCCCAGCGTGAGTTTAAGCCACCAGGTCCGGGACTCGAACCGTGGTCGACTATGTGGGAGTCCAGCGACATAGCCATTGCGTTAACTGCCAGTCCCCTCATTGCAGTTTTTTGTTTGTTTGTTTGTTTGTTTTGGAGAGGTTTTTGCTATAGGGCACATGCGCTCGCCAGACAGACAGAGAGAGACAGAGAGACAGAAAGCAGGAAATCACCCCCCAGGGGTGATGGCCACGCCGCAATCCCTTCTCCTCCATTCTCCTCTCGGGATCTTGGGCACGCACGCACACGCACCCGGCGTGAGTTTAAGCCACCGGGTCCGGGACTCGAACCGCGGTCGACTACATGGGAGTCCAGCGACATAGCCATTACGCTAACTGCTGGTCCCGTGCTTCTTTTCATGTGCTTATTGGACACTCATATCTTCCTTGGAGAAAATCCTTTGCCCATTTTTGAATCATTTTTTAAAGAATTATTTTATATAACTTTATTTATATATTTACTTATTTTTAAATTTGACCAGAAAAGGACAGAGAGAGAGAGAGAGAGAGAGCGCCAGGGAAAGTGAGAACGCAAACTGCCAGGTCTGGGACTCGAACCGCGTTTGGCCATGTGGGAATCCAGCACCTTAACCACCACGCCACCTGCCGGCACCAATTTTTTTTGTTGTTGTTATTGAGTTTTATGAGTTCCCTGTATATTCTGGTCAACTCCTCAGTAGGTATGATTTGCAAATATTTTCTCCCACTCTGGGGGTTGCCTTTTTAATCTGTTGACAGTGTCTTTTGATGTATAAAAGTTAAAATTTGTCATGAAGTCAGATTTGTTTATCTTTCCTTTTGTTGCCTGTATCTTTGCTGTCATATCTAAGAAACCACTGCTGGGACCAGCAGGTGGTGTGGTGGTTAAGGCACTGGACTCCCACATGGCCAATCATGGTTTGAGTCCTAGACCCGGTGGCTTGAAACTCAAGTCATGTACTTGTATGTGCATGCCCAAAATTCTGAGAGGAGAAGGGAGGAGAAGGGATTACAGTGCGGCCACCCCGCCCACCCCCAGTGGGTGATTTCTCACTTTTTCTTTCTGTCTGTCTCTCTATGGAGTGCCCACACCCTAGAGCGAAAATCTCTCTAAAAAAAAAAAAAAAGAAAGAAAGAAAGAAAAAGAAAGAAAGAAAGAAAGAAAGAAATCACTACCAAATCCAGTATCTTGAAGATTTTGCTCTGTTTTATTTAATGGTTTTGCATTCAGTTTTTTAAAATCAATTTTGAGTCTAATTTTATTACTTGTCACGTGGCTCTCCAGTTTCTTCAGCAACGTGGGTTGAAATGACGGCCTTCTCCCCATCACGTGGTCTTGGTCACATCACTTCACTGTGTATGTGAAGGTTTATTTCCGGGCTCTCCAGTCTACCCTAGTGGTCTGTGTGTCTATCTGTACACCAGCACTGTGCTCTTTTGATCACTGTAGCTTTGCAGTAAGTTTTGTTCTGTTTTAGTTTTTGCAATAGGGCACGTGTGTTCTGGAGAGAGACAGAGGGGGAAAGTGAGAAATCACCTCCCAGGGAGAATGCCCATGCCACAGTCCTTTTTCCTCCATTCTCTTCTCAGGATTTTGGGCATGCACACACATGTGCCAGGCATGAGTTTCATAGCCACTGGGTCTAGGACTTGAACTGCAATCAGCCATGTGGCAGTCCAGTGCTTTACCCACCTGCTGGCCCCATACAGTAAGTCTTGAAATCAGGAACTCAGAGCCCTCCAACTTCATTCTTCTTTTTCAAGACTGTTTGGGCTATTTAGGGTCTCGAGATCTCATGTGAATTTTAGGATGGGCTTTTCTATTTTCACAAAATAAATGTCATTGATTTTGGGTTTTTTCTTTTGTTTTGTTTTGTTTTAGTTTTTTGCCATTGAGTGCATGGGCTTGCTGGGGAGAGAGAGAGAAAGACGGAAGAGGGAATGTGAGAAATTCTCTCCAAGGAGGATGGCCATGTCACAATCCCTTCTTCTCCATTGTCCTCTCAGGATTTGGGCACGCACACACAAATGTCCAGTGTGATTGTAAAGCCACCGGGTCTGGGACTCAAGCCACAGTCAGCCACATGGGAGTCCAGTGCCTTTACTACCACACCGCCTGCTGGTCCTGTCATTGGAGTTTTGAAAAATATTGCATTGAATCTGTAGATTGGTTTGGGTAGTAATGACACCTTAACCACATCTATAGTTTTTAATTGCCGGAGGATGAGTGCATTCACAAAAGAGAGACAGATAGAAAGGGGGGAGGACAGAAGCGCCCTCAGTGGGGTGCGTCATGCTGCAAGCCCTCCTCCTCCATTTCTCTTTCCTTTCAGATTCGGGGCACGCACACACATGCACCCAGTGTGCTTTTCAAGCCACCAGGCCAGGATTTGAAATTTGGTCGGCCATGTGAGATCCAGCTCCCTTACACACTAGGCCACGGGGCCAGCCAGCATATTCATTTTACGTTTTTAATCCATAAGCATGACATATTTTCATTTACTTATGTCTCCTTTCATTTCATTAAGCAACATTTTACACTTTCATTGTACAAGTCTTTTATGTCCTTAGTTAACTTCTAACTATTTTGTTCTTTTGATGTTGTTATAAATGGAGTTATTTTGTAAATATATATATTCATGCTTTTGGACATGTGCACTCACCAGAGAGAGAGGAAGTGAGAAATCACCCCACCCCACAGGGGCATGGCCAGGCTGCAATCCCTTCTCCTCCATTCTCCTCTCAGGATCTTGGGCACGCACGCACATGCGCCCGGCGTGAGTTTTAAGCCACCAGGTCCAGGATGCAAACCGTGGTCGACTACGTGGGAGTCCAGCAACATAGCCATTACGCTAACTGATGGTCCCAAGATTTTATTTTTTTAAAGAGTTATTTTATTTAATTTTATTCTTTGTAATTTTTTTTGAAGTTGACCAGAGAGAGACAATGAGAGAGAAGGAAAGTGAGAAAGCAAGCTACCAGGTCTGGGGCTTGAACCATAGGCAAACATGTGGGAGCCCAGCTGCCTTAACCACCACGCCGCCTGCTAGTCCCTGTGCCAAATTCTAAAATAAGGATTTATGTGGAGGTGTCATTTTCATGACGTTTATCTATAATCCAAATATTCAACATGAGCAGATGACTTAAATGTTTGGTCTGGTGACTTTTTTTTCCTAAAGAATTATTTCATTTTATTTATTATTATTTTTAAATTTGCTATCGGGTATGTGAGCTCACCAGAGAGAGAGAGAGAGAGAAAGAGAAAGTGAGAAAGCAAGCTTTCAGGTCTGGGACTAGAACTGCAGTTGGCTGTATGGGAGTCTGGCGCCTTAACTACCACGCCGTCTGCTGGCCCGTGCCTACTGTTTTTTTTTGTTTGTTTGTTTTTGTTTTTTAATGAAGAAATTGAATATTTATTATTTCTTATTTTGCTGCAAAACTGTTGCTTCAACTGTAAAAATAGGACCAGCAGATGCAGTATATTGCAAAACCAAAATCATTCAACACTATACAACTAACAACAACTTTTCTGCATTCCCAGTTATTTCCAATGGAGAGAAAATTAAATATTCTGACCCACATCCAGGGATGGTTATAAGCAAGATACAGTGTTATATAAGACTTAGGATAACAGCATTATCACTAATTGCATCATTTTTATAACTAGTTTTTATCACAGATAATTTCATGAATTCCGAATACTTGAGCCTAGACTAATAATCATAGAATATGAAAAAGATGCGTTTTCTGTGTATTAAGAATAAGATCCCTAGAAAGTACAGAGGGGTTTCTCTCCGGCAGTGGTGTTCAGGGCACTTTCTCTTTCCACGGGTATTGCTGAAAGCTGCAATTTTAAGTCTTCTGTCAACCACTGATGTACGACAACTGTCCTGGCTTAAGTTGCCTTCAGTACTTTATTTAAAGTTCTACTTTCACTCAATACACTGTCGTGTTTCTCATCGGCTTCTTCCCCCCTTAGTCCACCTAGTTCTGAAGGGTTACTCAGTGTCCCCCAACCATCTTCATAGCAAGATTGGTTGACAAGTCCTGGATCTCCTGCAAGCGCGTCACTGAGTTCGGTCGTCCTCCTGACGGGAGAGAGCTCGCCGCTGCTCTCGCACTTTGCAGAGCACCGAGCTCCTCGTTGGTTCCGTTTGGTCCCAACTTCAGGCAAACTACAATAAGCAGCACCTCCCAAGGCTTCTTGTGCAAAATTGCTGATTCCCACGGCTCCACTTCTATTCGCGTTTCTCCGTGAATTTCCGCACCCACAGCACAGCCGGTCTCGTGTGCAGCGCCGGGACCGCACCTGTCCTCGGCGCCAGAGCCTGGGTGGGCCGGGCGCAGTCGGTGCCCGAGGGTCGTGTTCTCAGGGAGGCCGAAGGTTGCCTCGCTGTGCTGCCCGGGGTGGGGCTCAGGCTGTCTGATGAGTTTCAAAAGTTTCTTCCTCCCTGCCATGAGGTTTCCGGTGGCTCTTGGGGGTATCTCAGGTCACCATGGCGGCTTCCTTGCTCGGAAAGAAGATCGTGTTTGTCACAGGAAATGCCAAGAAGCTGGAAGAGGTCATTCAGATTCTAGGAGATAAGTTTCCAAGCACTTTGGTGGCACAGAAAATGGACCTGCTGGAGTACCAGGGAGAGCCGGGTGCAATTTCCATGCAGAAGCGTCCGGAGGTGGCCCGCCAGGTGTTAGGCCAAATCGACATAACCACGGCCATGTTAGACGCTCAAGGACAGAACCCGAGGAGTCTGAGACCACATAAACAAACAAAGTGCGGGTGGGCCCTGACCGCGCCAGGGCCAGGTCAACCTGACCTCACCTGAAAGTCCTAATCTAAACCTAAACATATAGTGACAGCTGGCTTTCACACACTCGCCCTCAAGTGGAAAATTACTGACTGTGCTTCCTGCATTGCGATTCAGAGCTATAAAAGATCCCTTTAACTCAGGCTCAGGGTCCTTGTTGAAAGCCCACTGTGTCAGGCAGAAACTCGGACCCCAGCTAGCTGGAAAAATAAAAGCCTCTTATGTAATTGCATTGTCGTCGTCTTTCCTGCATCGCCAACGGTTACATCAAGCTCAGGACCCTAACACAGGTAAAGCCTGCAGGTCTCCACCAGCGCCTGGCCGGGTTCGCGGACAAGTCAGCCTATACGCTCAGCACTGGGGCCTCCAGAGAGCCTGTGCGCCTGTTCCAGGGCCGGACCTGGGGCCAGATTGTGTCGCCTCGAGGCTGCCGGGACTTTGGCTGGGACCCCTGCTTTCAGCCTGATGGATACGAGCAGACGTACAAGAAGAACGCCATCTCCCATCACTGGGGGGCCCTGCAAGAGCTCCAAGAGTACTTTAATAGCTTGACTCATCCTGGGGCCAGAGGAGGCCACTTGGGCCAGGGGCCTGGAGAGGGTTAACCCGAAACCTCTCCCATCAGGCAGGTCCCCTGGAAGGGTTACTCCTTCCCTGGGGTGTTGAGGCAGCTGTCTGGGGTCACAGCTGGCTCTGCTTAGACGAGTTTTGAACAAGCTGACACATTTCTCTTGCCTGTGGGACTTCGCCAATCTTTGCTACAGCCCTCAGTCCTGGGATCCTGAAAGGACTTTGGGTGTTAAAACCGGCCTTGGCGGGATTGAGGTTTGGGAAGTACCATGCCAACGTCCTCAGATGTATTTAATATGCAGTAAGTCACTTTTGTTTCCAAAATAAACTGGATGTATGTGAGGAAAAAAAATTTCTTCTTCCCCCTGGGGGGGGGGGGGCGATTTCTCACATTCTGTCTCTCTGTCTCTTTCTGTCTTTCTGGTGAGCATAGGTGCCCTATAGCAAAAACCTCTCCAAAAAAATAAAAAACGTTTCTTCTCTGGGGCTGAGAGGTGGTGTGGTAGTTAAGGTGCTGGACTCCTACATGGCTGATGATGGTTTGAGTCCTGGACCTGGCAGCTTGCTTTCTCTTTCTCTCTCTCTCTCTCTCTCTGCCTCTCTTTCTGCTGGGGTCCAGCCTCGGCGGGGGTGGGTTGACTCGTCAGAGGCGGTGCAGGAAAGAAAGAAGACTAAGGCCTCAGTGCCTTTTCATGCACGTCCTGAGTTGGACACCCCTTAGAGATTGCTCTCTGAAGAGTGACAACTGCTAGGAATTATCGTGCCTTTTTATTGCAAAATGTGATACATGCAAGTAAATGGGTGAGGGGCTACATGTTCTAATTATCAGTTCTATAGGGATCATAGATTCCATTCAGGGTTGGATTAAGGGTGGGTCTGTTGAGGTTCCGCAGTTGTTCGTTTGATGTAGGTGGGTCTCCATGGAATGCAGTTTTGGGAAAGCGGTTCCAGCAAGCAGAGATAATTATCAGCTGATGCGGCGGCAGCCATCTTGTGATTACTGAAAAGAAAATCTCAAGTATAGATATTAGTTCTTATGGATCTTAATAAAGAATGATACTTATATAGTTTTATAGGGATCTAAAACTTAATTTAAGGAATCCTAATATATTTATCTGTTTCACTTGGTGAGGATGGGGGGGTGTCCTGGGCCAGTTTCAGCCTAATCCTATTTTATGTAAAGAAAAGATTATCTTTAAGTTTATGTTAAATGTATCTTGAAGGGCCTTCCAAAGGTCAAGATTATTTCTGCCTAGATAGAACTTCAGCCCACCCTCTATTGTGACCACGGAGATAAAGCACTGTAATTAACAGTAGGTGATCAGGGCCGAGGGGAGTGGTCAGGGGACTTTTGGGAAAATCTCATCACATACTCAAGAGAGTTATGTAATTTTTTATAGTATATCAGGGAGTCAGAGGGGGGTCGCTTCCCAGCAAGGCTACCACAGTTTCTGGAGCAAATAGCAAGCAGCCTTGCCTACATGCTAATTCGACCTAGGTGGGGGGGTGGGGGGGTGGTACACAGCAGCGGCCTTGCCAACGTGCTGACCCGACCTAAGAGGTAGAGATCAAAAGCTCAAGACAGATCCTGGGGCCCTACCGGGTCGGACTCCTCCATCTTTCATCAAATCAAATAATAATAATAAATAAATAAAATTACATAAATAATACTTTTTAAAGAAGCTTCTTCTTTATATTCCTTTGGCTGATTTTTCTTTTCTTTCTTTTTTTTTTTTTTTTTAAAGAATTACTTAACTTTAAATTTATTATTGTTAGTAATTTGCTACAGGGCACACACAATCACCAGAGAGAGTGAGGAGAGGGAAAGTGAAAAAGCGAGCCGCTGGGTCCAGGACTTGAACTGTGGTTGGCCATGTGGGAGTCCAGTTCCTTAACCACCCTGCCACCTGCTGTCTCCACATTTTTTCTTTTCTAAAGATTCAATATTTTCTTTCTTTTTTTTTTTTCCTTGAGAAATTTCTGCTATAGGGCGAATGTGTTCACTGGAGACATGGAGATAGAAAGTGAGAAATCACCTGCCAGGGGGGACAGCCACCCGCAATCCCTTCTCCTCCATTCTCCTTCTGGGATTTTGGGCACACATGCACATGTACCCAGTGTGAGTTTCAAGCCACTGGGTCCAGGACCTAAACCACAGTGGGCCACGTGGAAGTCCAGCACTTTAACCACTATACCCACTGCTGGCCCCAGTGCATCACTTTTCTCATCGTAAGCCTGTTTTAGCTGGCAAAGTCTGCGTCTGCAACGGCAAAACCATCTCTCCCAGTATCTTCGGCAGTTTCCCAGGCCGTGCGTGAGTGGACTGTGAGTAGCCTGTCTGGGCACAGGCAGATTCTTCAACCAAGAAAAACCCACTCGTTAAAAAGCAAAGCAAGCCTCCTTTATTACCTGGGTGACTCGGGTCTATGGGTTTTGTGCCTGGTCTTCAGATTCAGTAAGGGGGGACCTGGGAGTGATCCCAGGGCTCGCCTAGGGTGGAGGCTGAGAACAGGTGTGGGTCAGCCGTGAACAACGGCGACAGTAGGCCGCACTTGGACGAAACTCCGTCTCGGGCCCCCCAGTTGCCTGCATTCCCCCAGCCTGCCGTATTTAGCAAGCTCAGATAAAGATCTAAGGACGGTATTTCCCGGCTCTGCCTGAACTGCCGGCAGCGGGCAGCGAAGCCGCAGTTCACCATCGCCCCCTCGTGTCGCGTCAGGCGCACTGCAAGGACAGGGCTGAGGGCACCCACACTGCAAACCCCCTGAGGTGGGTGTCAGGCCCAGGCTGCCTCAGGAAAGGGCGGGCCAGCTGCCCGCGAGGCCAAGGGGCAGCTCACAAGTTCCTTGCGAAGCTCCTCCCAGGGGAGGACTCTGCGGTAGAGTCTGCGCAATGCTGCCCGCCATGTTTCCTACTAGAAGTCTGGATGCGCTTGAGCGAACCGAAGTCCCGGAAAGGTCCGGCCAGGAAACCGCTTAAGTCCCTCCAGAACCTGTGCCGAGCCGGCTTTGAGAAACCGAGTCATTAACCCTCAGCTCACTCCATGGAGCCCCGAGGGACGCCCGCTGGGACCCACTGAGGACAAGCCACACAGTGACACGAAGGAGTGGGCATCCAGGACCCCGCGGGGAGGAAGGAGAGGAGGTTGCCCTGGCCGTGCGCTCTGCTGGGGCCACAGGGGCTGGGGGCTCTCCCATCCCAGCCCAAGACCAGAGCTGGGCCGCGGGGCTTCCTTTGCCCCAGGTGCTGTTCTAAGCACGTTGTGTATTAACGCAGTCATCCTCACCACAGTTGACTAGGGAGGTACAAATTTCTATATATAAAACAGCTGAGGGGCTAGCAGTTAGCGTAATGGCTATGTCGCTGGACTCCCATGCAGTCAACCGCGGTTCGCGTCCCGGACCCGGTGGCTTAAACTCACGCCAGGTGCGTGCACGTGCGTGCCCAAGATCCCTAGAGGAGAATGGAGAAGGGATTGCAGCGTGGTCATCCCCCCCACCCCCCGCTGGGGGTGATTTCTTGCTTTCTGTCTCTCTCTGTCTGTCTGGTGCGCACACACACCCTATAGCAAAAACGTCTCCAAAATATAAATAAATAAAACAGCTGAGTTACTCTTTCTTTTAAAAGAATTATTTATTTAATTTTACTTGTTATTATTATTATTTTTTAATTTGCTATAGGGCACATGCACTCACCGAAGAGACAGAAAGAGAGAGAGGGAACGTGAGAAAGCAGGTCACCAGGTCTGGAACTCGAACTGCAGTCGGCCATGTGGGAGTCCAGTGCCTCCACCACTGCCAACTGTTGGCCCCGGGAGTTACTTTTTTCTTTTAAGAGATTTTTGCCTTAGAGCATGTGCACTGGGCAGAGAGACAGAGAGAAGGAAAGTGAGAAATCACCCCCAAGGGGGATGGCCATGTTGCAATCCCTTCTCCATTCTCCTCCTGGATTCTTGGGCATGCATGCACATGTGCCCAGAGGGGTTTTCGAGCCACTGAGTCTGGGACTCCACCAGTGGTCAGGCATGCGGGAGTCCAGCAACGTAACCGCTGAGCCACCCACGCCCCGAGGTACTCTTTTTGAGAGATATTAAATAACAGGAATCACACAGCTCCTTGGGGACAGGGTCTGGACGGCGGCTGTGCACCTCCGTGGGCACTGCAATGCCACAGCTCTCTGTAGCCCGTCCCACAAAACGGCGGGTCTCCTTTTCTCATCCCTTGTATCTGGGCTGGCCTTGAGACGCTGTAGCCAACAGAATGTGGTGGAAGTGACATCGCACGAGTTCTGAGGCCTGGTACCTCCCCTGGGGATCCCTCCGCCAAAGCTCTCTGAAGTCACCCGAGTGTGCCTACTGGAGGATGAGCACCCACACGGAGGAGAACCACGCTCTGCAGACAACAGGTAGCCCCCACAAACCCAGGACCTGAAATAAACCGAGCTTGCCCCAGACTAGACTAACCTCACCGCTGAGTCCAGTCCAAAATACTGACCTGGGGAAGTGTGAGCAAAGTAAGTGGTTGTTGGTTTAAACCACTACGTTTTGGGATGGTTCGTTACACAGCAAAAGCTAACTGATAAAGGCTCTAAAGTCCAGATTCTTAACTTGTATATGTAATTGCCTTACACAGTAGGCATTCAATAAGTCTCACACCATTTTACACTCCCACAGAGATGGAGAAGAGTTCTAACTTCTCCACAACCTCACCCACACCTGTTATTTCTGTTTTGCTTTGTTGTTTTTAAAATTAAAGCCATGCTAGAGGAGTATGGAGTGGTATCTCATTATAGTTTTGATTTTTCTTTAATCATCAATGATGTTGAACATGTTTTTATATGCTTGCTGGTCATTTGTATATCTTCTTTAGAGAAATATCTTCAAGTTTTTTTCCCCAGTTTTAATTGACTTGTCTATCTTTATGTGGTTGAGTTGTAAGAATTATTCTTATTTTCTGGATATTATTTTTTTTTCTTCTTTTTAAAAATCTTTATTTACTGAAGGCCAGTAGATAGTGTGGTGGTTAAGGGTGCTGGACTCCCACATGGCCGACCATGGTTCGAGTCTTGGACCCGACAGCTTGCTTTCTCACTTTCCCTCTCTCTCACTCTGTCCCTCTCCAGTCAAGTAAAAATAAATAAAGTTAAATAAAATAATTATTTAAAATATTTATTTATTCATTTTGCTATAGGGTGCATGCACTCACCAGAGAGACAGGCAGAGACAGAGAGACAGAAAGCAAAATATCAGCCCCAGGGGGATGGCTGTGCTGTGACCCCTTCTTTATTCTCTCAGGATTTGGGGCACACACATACACACACCTGGAGTTTTAAGAGGCTGGGTCTGGGACTCAAACTGTGGTTGCCTACATGGGAGTCCAGCTACATAACTATTATGTCATCTGCTGGTCCCTGAATATTACATCTTATCAGGTTGGGCTAGCAGGTGGCATGATTTGAGTCCTAGACCCAGTGGTTTGAAAATCATGCTGGGTACGTGTGTGTGTGTGCCCAAAATTCCAGAAGGAGAATGAAAGAGAAGGGGTTGTGGTGTGGCCACCCCCTCTGGGGAGTGATTTCTCACTTTCCATTTCATTGCCTCAGCCTCTCTGGTTAGCACACTTGCCCTAAGGCAAAATCCTTTTTAAAAAAGTCATTATCGGGACCAGCAGTTAGCATAATGGCTATGTCGCTGGACTCCCATGTAGTCGACCGCGGTTCGAGTCCCGGACCCGGCGGCTTAAACTCACGCCGGGCGCGTGTGCGTGCGTGCCCAAGATCCCGAGAGGAGAATGGAGGAGAAGGGATTGCAGCGTGGCCATCCCCCCTGGGGGGTGATTTCCTGCTTTCTATCTCTCTGTCTCTCTCTGTCTGTCTGGCGAGCGCACACGCCCTATAGCAAAAACCTCTCAAAAAAAAAAAAAAAAAAAAAGTCATTATCAGGCACATGGTTTGGAAATATTTTCTCCCATCCTGTAGGTTATTGTTTCACATTCCTCATAATGTCTTTTGATGCCAACATTTGGGGGCCAGCAGTTGGTGTAATGGCTATGTTGCTGGACTCCCATGTAGTTGACCACGCTTCGAGTCTCGGACCCGGTGGCTTAAACTCACGCATGCGTGCATGCCCAAGATCCCGAGAGGAGAGTGGAGGAGAAGGGATTGCGGCGTGGCCATTCCCCCAGGGGGTGATTTCTCACTTTCTGTCTCTGTCTCTCTCTGTCTTTCTGGTGAGTGCACGCGCTCTATAGCAAAAACCTCTCCCCCCGCCCCCAATTTTTTTTTTGTCAAAACATCTGGTTTGTACATTTTATTTATTTAATTATTTAGCCAGAGGGCGTGTGCACTCACAAGAGACAGAGAAAAATCCCCTATGGAGTATGGGCATGTCATAATCCTTTTTCCTCCATTCTTCCTTCCCGTTAGGACTTTGGCACACTTACGCACGTGCCTGGTGTTTGCAACTTGCCAAGGCTAGAATCTGAACTGCAGTTTAACATGTAGGATGCAGCTCCTTTAACCGCTGAGCCATGGGGCTGGTCTCAACACTTTTAATTCTTATTAAGTCTAAGTGGTCTTTCTTCCTTCTTTTGTTGCGTGTGCTTTTGGTGTCAAATCTAAGAACCTACTGCCAAATACCGGTCCCAATATTTTCTTCTAACAGTTTAAGCTCTTCTAGTTAGAGTGTTGACTTGCTTTGTGAGAATTTTCTACGTGGAATAAGGGGAGTCCAGCCTCGCTCTTCGGCCTGTGGATACCCAGTTGTCTCAGCACCATTCTCTCCACATCAGAGGGTCTTAACAGCCTTGTAAAAACTCAGCCGACAAGAGGGATTTCCTTCGGAACCATGCTATTCTGGTTTACACGGCTTTTCCCCGTGGTTAGCACCGCCATTTACATTGCTGTAGCTTTGGATTACATTTTAAAATGGGAAAATGTGCCTCTTTGCTCCTCTATTTCAAGGTGTGAGCACAAACTGGCGGTGTGGCTAGGCTGGGCCTGGTCTGTGAGCCGGTCACAGGGGCTGGCTGCACCTGCCGTGGCAGATGGCACCTCCTCCTGGATGGCGAAGGAGGCTCTTGGTTGAGGACCCCAAGGGTAGGGGTGAGACAGGCAGGCAGGCTCAGCCCTGGGGAGCCATGCCCCTGCTCCTGAGCCGTACCCAGGCTGCTATGGAGCCCAGGACTTGGGGTGCAACCAGGTACTGAGTCTCCGTTCTCCGACCCTCCCCTGGTGTTGCTTCCCCCCTCGGGGTCTGAGCCTGCATCCTGCACCACACCACCCACCACACACCACCCGGCTCCCACCCTCTGCCACGGGCTGCCGGGCCCACAGCCCATCTCTCACCTCCTGACACCCACCCTGAGTGCCCAGAGGACCCTGCTGCACCCCACCCTTCCACAGTTCTCACTAGCATGTGGCCACGTGGTCTGGGCCCCTTCCAGACACCACAAAAGGCCACTCCAACATGTGAATTCCACTGTTTGCTCTGACCACGTCCCTCTGGCCACCTTCCATCTTTTTTTTTTTTTGAGAGGTTTTTGCTATAGGGTGCGTGCGCTCGCCAGACAGACAGAGAGACAGAGAGACAGAAAGCGAGAAATCACCCCCCAGGGGGGATGGCCACGCCACAATCCCTTCTCCTTCGTTCTCCTCTCGGGATCTTGGGCACGCATGCACATGTGGCCAGCGTGAGTTTTTTAAGCCACCGGTCCAGGACATGAACCGTGGTCGACTACATGGGAATCCAGAGACATAGCCATTACGCTAACTGCTGGTCCCCGGTCACCTTCCATCTTGACTCTATCCGTGTGATATCTCCAGGCCCTGAGGCCTAGAAAGGGCCCCTGGAGCCCCTCATCACCTGGGAGCCAGCCACACCAGGCCCGCCCTCACCCCAAATCTACCCCCATCTGCAGTGCAGGGCCCCTACCCCACGTCTCCATCTTCCTCTCTGGGGCCTGCTGGCCTGCTCACCAGACAGGACCTGTCCTGCCCCAACCCACATGTGGCACCCAGAAGGCAGAGGGTGATGTGGCCCTGGGTCATGGCACTCCCGCCACAGCTGTGGCAGAGCTGGCAGTGCCGCATGCAATCAGGTGGTGGTCCCGTGGGGCGAGGGACATCCTGGCAGCTGGACACCTGCCTGCCCCCTAGGCCAGATGCTAACCACCTTCCTCCCTGCAGCTACCACAGCCCTCCTGAACATCATCTTTCTGACTGAAGTAACCAGACAGGATTCTGCTGTGTGTGATGAAAATCTGGACAAAGATGCAGGAGTTACGGGGAGGTCCTGTAATGAACATCAGTGAGCGGCAGGAGCGGTCCAGGAGGCCACCTGGACCCAAAGAAGTTCTTCAAGGCAACGACTCCGACACGTACCGTTTATTAAAGAGGGGACAGAGAGGCCGGGGCCTGAGCCAGCAGGCAGTGCCCACCCCGACCTGGAGGGCACCGCCCAGGGCAGTGTGCGGCCTCACTGGCTCTGCTGGACGCAGGCGGTCCTCAGCAGTCGGTGAGCCCAGGGCAGAGCCAGGAGCAGCGGCAGAGAGGGCTCTGGCCCCAGCGCACCGCGAGACATCTGCATCCGGATCCAGTGGAAGAAGAAGCTGACGTTGGTGTAGACGCCGGGCCGGTTGGGCCGGCCACAGCCGTCTCCCCAGCTCACGATTCCAACCTGGTACCACAGTCCGTCCTTGTCGCAGACCAAGGGCCCCCCGGAGTCACCCTGTGGAGCGGCGGGTGTGAGTCCCACCTGGGCAGGGCCAGTGGGCGGCAGGAGGGCGGGGAGCTGACCTGCCCCGGCACAAGCCGAGCCTGTTTCTAAAGCTGCAAAGTGCGGGCCGATCTACCCAGGGTTGGCGTGATGACAGAGGAGACACAATTTGGAAAAGGAGGAGCATGGCCTTTAGTTAGAATAAATAAGAACTGGGACTGGGGCCCGTGGGTGGCATAGTGGTTAAAGCACTGGACTCCCATGTGGTTGACCATGGTTTGAGTCCTGGACCTGCTGGCTTAAAAGTCATGCTGGGTGTGCGTGCATGCGTGCCCAAGTCCCTAGGGGAGCATGGAGACGGGATTGCAGCGCGGCCACCTCTCTGGGAGGTGATTTCTTGCTTTCTGCCTCTGTCTCTCCAGAAAGCACACGTGCCCTATAGCAAAAACATCTCAGAAAAGAAAAAGGACTGAGATTTTCTCACAAACAGAATCTCCGGTGGGCTGGTGGGGCAGGGGAGCAGGTAAGAGTGGTTGACTCCCAGCCCGGGGTGGGAGAGCAGGGCCTTCCCCGAGGGGAGGTGCACTCACACTGCATGTGTCTACTTTGCCATCTTCAGATCCAGCACAAAACGAGAACTCGGAGAATAAGTTCTGGAAAGAGTACTGGCTGTACAGGTAGTTACACCTGGTGTTGTTCAGGACGGTGACCTGCGCTTCCCGGAGGCTGTAGGGGGCCGGCAGAGCCGCTGGGGGTAGAACAGAGAAAGGAGAAACCTCGGCCTGTCCTCCACGGGGCCGGGCGGGGCACATGCTGCAGGTGATGGGTCCCTGGACAGCGCTCTGGGAGACCCCGCCTGCCCACCACCAGCACGCAGCCCAGGAGCGGCCATGTTGCTGGGGACTCAGTGGCCACAGCTCCCTCCTGAGACGCAGTTTCCCTATTTTAGAATGGAGATGAAGCCCGGGCCTGAGCGGGGGAGGACTCCTTAGTCTTTGTGTAGACAGGGAAAGGAGCTGCGATGGGTGGGCTGGTTTATTAGTAATTCCCTGCAGTGACAGTGTCCAGGCCGAAACTTCCCAAATGTGATGAAAGACATGAATAAAAAGAGAGGAAGGACTCGCTCTTCGTAGTCAAGATGAACAAACTCCAAGCAAGGTAAGCAAAGGTCCTCCCCAGGCGTGTCATAGCAGCTATCAAGACAAGGGATCTTGTAAACAGGAGAGAAGCACCTTATCAAGGCCCTGGGTCCCTCACAAGATTAACAGCGATTTCTTTTCGGAAAACCACGGCGGCCAGAGGGAAGGCCTCGGTTATCTGTTCCCGAGGTCCGCAGCAGGATCCGACATTGGAACATGGATGAATATAGAAAGCCACTTGAATAGGGCAGGGCATCCGCGAACTCACGGTCCTCAGTCGACACAGAAATAGCGCCTGACAGACTACGCCACAGTCCGACGGACACTCACTAAACTGCTGGGCTGTCAGAAAAGCTACGAAGCATTTCTGCATAGAAAAACTTCGGAAAATATGTCATGACTTTTCTGACAACCCAGTGGGAATAGAAGGAGCTATCGCAGCATAATAAAGGCCATATATGAAAAGCCCACAGACAAAATCATCCTGAAAGCTTTTCCTCTGACATAAAGAACAAGGCCAGATAGGACCTTGTCTCTCACAATATACAGTGAACTCAGGAGAGACGGGCCACAGGGCCGGCCCCATAGCACTGTGGCTAACCGCAGGGAGGAAGCAGATCCCTCAGGCCGGACTGGTCAAATCTAGCCCTGGCGGCTTGGAAAACACATTGGCCACGTGTGCACACATGCTTAGAGTTCTGATGAGAAGAAGTGGTGGGAAAGAGAAGTGTGTTGTGACCAGGCCTCCCTAGGGAGGACAACCCCCTCTGGCAAAAAAAAAAAAAAAAGACTAAAATGTAAGACTTGAAACTGAGACTTCTAGAAGAAAACACAAAGGAAATGCTTCACAGCTGCCTTCACAAAGAATTTATGAATAAGACCTCCAGAATGCAGACAGCAAAGGCACAAATGGTGAAATGGGACTATATATTTTTTAAATAATTATTTATTTTTTGGAGAGATTTTTGCTATAGGGTGTGCGCGCTCACCAGAAAGACAGAGAGAGACAGAGAGACAGAAAGCAAGAAATCACCCCCCAAGAGGATGGCCACGCCGCAATCCCTTCTCCTCCATTCTTCCCTCGGGATCTTGGGCACACACACACATGCACCCAGCGTGAGTTGAGGCCACCAGGTCCAGGACTCAAACCGCGGTCAATTACATGAGATTCCAGTGATGTAGCCATTACGCTAACTGCTGGTCCCAACAATTACTTATTTTATCTATTCATTCATTTATTTCAATTTGACTAGAGAGAGAGAGAGAGACAGAGGGAAAGCCACTAGGTCTGGGACTCAAACCGTGGTTGGCCATGTGGAGTGTCCAGCACCTTAACCACGACGCCACCTGCTGGTCCCCATGGGACTATAGATTAAAATTTAAAAAACTGCGCGGCAAAGCTAAGAATCAACAGACGGATGAGACAACCAACAGAACGGGACTGACATCCAGAATGTACAAGGAACTCAGATGACTCAAGAGCAAAACACCCATCATCTGATTTAAAAATGAGCAAGTATCTGAACAGACATTTCTCAAAAGAAGTCATACAAATGGCCAAAAAGTATTTGAAAAAGTGCTCAACATCACCAGCCATCAGAGAAATGCAATTTGAAAAGATGCTAAAATCAAAACAATATTGAAAAAGTAGAACAAGGGAAGGGCAGCAGGTGGCATGGTGATTAAGGTGCTGGACTCCCACAAGGCTGAGTGTGGTTCAAGTCCTAGACCTGGCAGCTTGCTTTCTCACTTTCTTTTTCTCTCCCCCTCTGTCTCTCTCTAGTCAAATTAAAATAATAGTAGTAATGGGACCAGCAGGTGGCACGGTGGTTAAGGTGTTGGAATTCCCACATGGTCGACCACAGTTCGAGTCCCGGACCTGGTGGCTTGCTTTCTCATTCTTCCTCTCTTTCTCTAGCAAAATTCATGTGAAAATAATAATAATAAATAAATAAAATACTTCTTAAAAAATAGTAACAATAAATAAAGTTAAATAAATCTTTTTTAAAAAAAGAAAGAAAAAGTATAACAAGGAGGACTCACATTTCTTGATTTCAAAATATACTGTAAAGTGAAGGAATGAAATGGGTATTTCTCCAAAATAAATATACAAATGGACACGCATGAGAAATAGTCCAATCATTTGCCGTTAGGGAAATGTAAGTGAAAACCACAATGGGATTCGACAGCACACCCACTAGAATGGCCAATCTATAATTTGAATATGTTTTCCCCCAAAAGTTCACGTACTGGAAGTTTGGCTCCCAATGTAATGGTGTGAAGAGGTGGAGCCTTGTGGGTGGTGTTTGCGTCGTGGGGACAAAAGCTTCATGACTGTTGACAGGAGGGGGAGCTCCCCGTCTCCGTCTCAGGAGATAAACTGGCTCCCGGGAGAGTGGGTGGTTGTACAGTGAGCGGACGCCTGCGTGTGCCTGCCTGCCTCTGCTTCTGTCGCCATGTGGTGTCCTGGCACCAGAGGCTGGCCCACACCGTGGGCTTTCTAGTCACCAGAATTGTAAGTGGGATAACCCTTTTTCCCTAAGTCACCCAACCTCAGGTGTTTCTGTGTGACAACACAATAACGAACTAAAACAGCTATAATATGGGGTAGAGGAGAGTAGAGAACCGCTGATTCACAGAGATAAAACTGCAGATCGGAGAAATGATTTTGAGTATTATAAAATATAGCGGGGGAAGTATAATGGCAATGATTTGCTGTGTGTCTCCAAGTGACTAAAAGGGAGGGTTTCGAATGTCCCCACATAAGTAATGGCAAACAGCTGAGATGATTATTATCCTCACTATCCTCACCGCATCACTACACATTGTACTTGTGAACTGTAAAATCGCATTGTACCCACACAAACACGAACAGTTATACGTTAATAACAAACTATGTTTGCAAAGTCCTCAAGGAAACAAGATTTAGTGTATTTTTTTTTAAAGAGATTTTTGTTATAGGGCACATGTGCTTTGCCAGAAAGACAGAGAGACAGAAAGTGAGAAAACACCCCCAGGAGAGGATGGCCACACCACAGTCCCTTCTCCCCCATTCTCCTCTTGATATTTTGGGCACATATGCAATGCACCCAGCGTGTTTTAAGCCGCCGGGTCCAGGACTTGAACTGCTGTTGACTACATAGGAGTCCAGCATCGCAACCATTATGCCATCTGCTGCTCCCAGTATAATGTTTTTAACTGGAAAAAAGCAAGTGTTGAGAATGGGAGAAAATGATGGCCCCCACTGTTTATGGGAATGTAAAGTGTTGCAGCTGCTATTGCCCAGTGGGTCCTTAACAGGCGAAGCAGAACTACCACGCGGTTCAGCCACTGCACTCCTACACATGCACCTGAATAGCTGAAGAGGGACATGCAGACTAAAGCCTGCACGCTGATGTCCACAGAGCTTTAGTCGTGACACTCAGACAGCCTCACTGTCCATCCAGACATGCATGGATAAACACTGTGTGGCTCTCTGTACAATGGAATATAATCAGCCATAAAAAATCATTGGGGCCAGCAGGTGTGAAGGTTAAGGCACTGGACTCCAACATGGCTGGCCACAGTTCGAGTCCTGAACCTGATGGCTTACTTTTTCTCTTTCTCTCTCTGGTAAGCACATGAACCCTATAACAAATTAAGATAATAGTAATGATAACTAATAAATAAAATTAAATAAATAATTTTTAAAAAGAATTAAGTTTTGGGGTCGGCAGGTGGTGTGGTGGTTAAGGGTGCTAGACTCCCACGTGCCTGACCATGGTTCAAGTCCCAGACCAGGCGGCTTGCTTTCTCACTTTCTTTCTCTCTCTTTCTCTGGTCAAATAAATAAGTAAAATAAATAAAGCTAAATTTAAAAAATTCTTTTAAAAAAGTGATTCTGATACATCTCACAACATGCCTCAACCTTGGGGTGAATGAGACTTCAAAAAGGGAGGGGGGATGCAGCAGCGTGGTAGACCATAACGTGGACGAACCTGGAAGACACTAAATCGTGTCCAAGAAGCCAGGACAAAGGGCCACATGCGGTGTGATTCCTTACGTGGCGTGCCCAGAACAGGCAGATGCTCAGAGACAGACTGCGGGTTAGTGTGGGGCGTGGGCCCAGAGACACAGGATGGACTGTCATGATGAAGGAGTTTGGGATTTCTCCTTGAGATGACAAGAATGTTCTGCAACTAGAGAGGGGGGGTTACAATTTTGTGAATCGACTAAAACCCCCAGTTGCATACAGTACTTCCACACTGGTTGCTGAGTCAAAGCTCAATGTTAAAACACCAGCGGCTGAGGCCTTTCTCACAGGCCGCCCACGCTCCTCCCCTCAACGCGCAGGCTAGGAAACACAGCCTGGCCCCGGGCCTCCCTCTCCGCGCTCCCTTCTAGCCCACGAAACCTCTGGATGGGAGAGAGGACGGAGAGTTCGGGTCCTGCCCCTGAGGTGGGACTAGCAGACTAAGCTCCAGGGAGGATGCTCAGCAGGCCGAGGGGAGGGGCCCTCCAAGCAAGGGGGCTGCTGGGCCTGCAGCCGGGGAGGGAGGATGCCTGCGGCGAGGCCCGTCCGCCCCCGCTCACTTTGTTTCTCATCCAGGACGCCCCAGCCGGCCACCCAGCAGTCGGGACGGTGCAGGAACTTGAAGGTGGAGGACAGGACACAGATGGGCTGGACGTACTGACTGAAGGTGACCGAGGAGTCCAGCCTGAGCAGGGCGATGTCGTGGAACGCCCTGATGTACTTGGGGTTGATAATGATGTCCACCACTTTGTACAGATTGCTGTACGTCCACGGGTTCCAGGACCAAGGTTTTGAAGTCACCTCGCCAAACTGGACGGTCCAGTCAAAAGGATTGTTGTACCTGGCAGGGAAGAGGGCAGTGGCTTGGGAGGACGGTGGCCTCTGGAGTCAGGCTGCAGGGGACTGCTACCTCCTCACCCTTAGGCCCAAAGGGCCTGCAGAAGCAGAAGAGTCCAGAGAGGCCACAGCCGAAGTCCCAGAACCTGGGCACTGTGGGGCGGAGCAGCAGGGTGCTCCAAGTCCGCTCCCCACACAGGTGTCCTGGGGAAGCCCACATGCAGCGAGGCCCCATCGGTCAGCGCAGCCATGCCCCTAGGCGCCCCCAGATTCACTTTTTTTTTTTTTTGAGAGTTTGTTTTGTTTTGTTTTTGCTATAGGGCACGTGTGCTCACTAGACAGAGAGAGACAGAGAGACAGAAAGCGAGAAATCACCCCCCAGGGGGGATGGCCACGCCACAATCCCTTCTCCTCCATTCTCCTCTCGGGATCTTGGGCACACACGCACACGCACCCGGTGTGAGTTTTAAGCCACCGGGTCCGGGACGCGAACCGCGGTGGTCGACTACATGGGAGTCCAGCGACATAGCCATTACACTAACTGCTGGTCCCCCAGACTCACTTTTCAAAGCAGTGCGCGGCCGAGAGCACCCAGCGGCGGCTCAGCAGGCTCCCCGCGCAGGCGTGATGGTTCTCGAAACGCACGCTGCCCAGCCACGGCCAGCGCCCGCGCGCGGACTCCACTCCGCCCACGATCAGAGAGGTGGCATCCCGGTGGCCGCAGGAGTCTGGGATGGACGGCCGGACTGGCGACTGAGCTGCGGGGACCAGACCCACCTCGCCGGCCTCGCCCCTCACAGTGCCTGCAAAGAAGGGCTCCCCAAAGAGAAGCGCCCGCCCAGGGACCTGCGCGCGTCTGGGGTTCGTGAGCGACAGGAAAGAGAACGCTGCCCCCGCGTCCCGTGGTCGGAAGACACCGCCCGCACCCCTCCAACCCTCTCCCGAAGGCCCTTCAGGTACTTGAGAGCAGCTCAGTGTTCCAGGGTCCTGGGACGGGGAGAGGAAAAGCTGAGGCGCCTTTGCACCCGCCCACGTGCACAGCGCGGGAAGGGCGCGTCAGGGCGCCTTACCTGGAATCCGGTTCGCGGCCTGGGATTCTGGGCAGAGGCAACAGGGTGAGCTCCCCCGGCCGCCAGCCTCCAGGACCCCATCCTCCCCAGCACCCCCAGTCCGGCCAGCAGTGCCCCCTGAGCTCACCCAGCTGCTCCAGCCCCACCAGCCACAGCAGCAGCGCCAGCAGCAGCGCCCGGGCCCGCGCGCCCATGGCCTCGGCTCCGCGCTAGGGCGCCCCCTGTGCTTCCTCCTGCCGCAGGGCCTGGCTGGCGCCCCCTGGGGGAGAGGGAGCGGGACCCAGCCTGGCTCAGAGCCTTGTCCAGCCTCACCTGCCTGGGCCCAGGGCTCTTGGGGACCCTCGGGCTTTCAGCCCCTATGGGCATCCGGGCCCAGACACACTCCGGGATGCGGCCCAGGAGCCAGGGACCGCACCAGCCCTCTCTGGGCTGTGACCCAGGGGTTCTGGCTGCCCGCTTTGTCCCCTGAGCCCCATCTACTCCTTCCCCAGGAACAAGGGGCCCACACAGCCAAGCCCCATCAGAACACGTCAGCGTTCCTCACTGTGGGCGCACTGGGGACTCCCTCGGTGCCACCTGCTGCTAAAAGCGATGGTCCTTTCCGGGACCCACAGGGTGGAGCCGGCCCTGTGTGACCATCCAGGCCGTGCTGAGCCTGGTGCCTGCTCTGCCCTCCCACAGACCCCACAGCCACGTGGAGCCTCCAGGCAGCTCTGGGGGGCATGGGAGCTCACCAATAATACAGCCATGGGGGCTCTTCCGTGCCAGACGCCAAGGGACGACCAAGTCTGAGGGCCACCGACCACCCTCAGGGTCAGGGATTGGCTGAAGCTCGCAGTTACGGCTACTGCGGTGAGAGGGCAGGTTCAAACCGGGAGGGAGAGGTGCCGGGGCAGAGCAGAGCCACAGTGGCTTCCCCGTGTCCTCCCAGGGGAGCCTCTGGGCTCCGCTCAGTGCCAAGTTCCACCAGGAGGTGCTGCCCGCCGGGAAGCTCAGCGCCAGGCCGTCTGCTGCAGGTGGGGCAGGCCGCCCGGAGCGGCCGAGGGCTGCCGCGTGTCGTCCGCCTCCAGCCCCTCCAGAGGTCAAGCTGACCGCGGCCACGAGTTAGGGACGCAACCAGAGCCCGGCTGCCCAGGGGCCTGAGCCCCTTCCCGCAGCCCCCGGAGACCGCAGGGCACTGGCTGTGGCGAGTGCGCGTGGGGAGGGCGCTGTGGGAGAGCTGCCAGCCAAGCTTGCCCTTCCCTGTGGCCGGGCAGGGGAACCCGTGCACCGGCTCTGACCCAGAGCCTGCCCCTCGGGACAGCGTCGCTCTAACCACGCAGCAGGTGGGCCGCGGGTGTGCCTAACGTGAGGACTGGCGACCAGCAGGGAAAGGTTTGCAGATATGAGTCCCGATACCGAGCCACACGCGATGCCATGTTTTGTACCCACTGGGTTACCCGCTTCCCCAGAAGGCGCTGCTTGTCCCTCGAGGAGCCAGCGCTGAGCGGCGGAGGGTGGGAGGTCCAGGTGCTTGAGCGGGTCCAGGACAGACTCGGGCTGTCACTTCCCGCCAGCGTTACACCCAAGGGCGAGACTCCCCCTCGGCACGTCTGCCCTCGGTGGCACAATTGTCACGTGACTATTCACACGAGGTGGTTGAACTTACCAGCAACGTCCCCGTTACCCAGATTGCGACGTGGTCACGGCACGGTTCGGGCTCTACAGAGCAGAGCACTACGAATTACAGAATCGCTGCGGCTCCTCCTCGGCAGGCCTGGCAGCCTGGAGCAGCACCGCTCGGAGACCCCAGCGCTCCCTCTGGTCCAGGCCCAGCGTAGCCGCCCGGGCTCTGGCACGTGCAGTCACCTACCAGCAGCTACGTGGGCCTCCCCGCGGGACCTGCCCAGCCACTCTCTGGGGAGCGCCTCAGCTGAGAGCCACGGCTGTGGCCACCACACTGAGCTGAGCACAGGGCGCCCCAGTCCTTGGGTCACAGCCTCGGCTCTGTGCCCAGCCTAGCCCCCTGCCACCTGCCTCCAGCCCATGTTCGCATTGTCCTGAGCCCTGGGCATGGGAGGAGTGGCAGGCCACCTGGGCCCAGGACCACGCAGAGCCCGTCCCCAGTTTTGGGTGATGTCACCTCCCGTCCCCTGGTGCCCATAGTGTCCACAACCACAGAGCACACAGGGACCCAAGGCCTGGCGGGGCTGGGAGGGGCTGCACCCCACTCACGGCCGTGCCGTCATGGCCCCGTGCCAGGCGCTGCGCTTGCAGTGCGGCTCTCTCCTAGCCTCCCCCACTGACTTCCTGGGCGGGAGGCACAAACCTGTGGCGCATCAGCGTCCAGCATCGGCCACTGAGCTCAGGACGTCGGACAGGCCACTCCTCTCCCGACACTCCCAGAGTGAAGTCCACGAGGGAACAAGTGCCGTGGCGCTGCCTGCCCCACCCAGGGCCCCGTGCTCTGTGGGGCCCTGCCTCAGCAGCACACGCCGTCTGAGGCTGCCGGTGAGCCCACACGCTGCGTGTCCCACCGGGTGCACGGCAGACCGGGCAGCTCCTCATGCACCGTCCCACCCAGGCAGGACTGATCCAGCCTCCACTGCCAGGGCTGTGGGGCTGCAGGCTGCGGCCGCCCGGAGACACGCACACGTCCCGATGGGTGGCGACGTGGCACCGGGCGTGAGGGAGGGGTGACAGACCACAGCCCCCCACATTCCTGTGAGGGGGTCACAGCTGGACCAAGGCCCCTCCAGGAAAGGGGACACTGCCTCTGCAAACCTGGAAGCAGGGAAGGGTGGGCGCACCAGGCCCTGAGCGGCCAGGCACAGCGGAGCAGCCGGGGGTCTGCAGGGGCACGGCACCGAGGGCTTCAGGCGTGGAGTCCACGGCAGGCAGGGCTGCGGGGGCCGGGGCGCGTCACCGTGTCCTCGCCTCTGTGGCCAAAGCTGAGGCGTGCAGGACTGCCTGCTGCCCACAGTGCTCCCTCGTTTGGGCACGCCCTGCGCATCGCTCCCTCCTCTGCCTCCGTCCCCCGTCTCCTCGGCTGCTCCCTGGCTCATCTCCCAAATGAACGACCTGCACGGGTGGGCCCTGGGGCCCTGGGGAGACCACGAGCAGCCGGCCTTTGTGATGACACGCTGGGGTGGACGACACCGTTGGGCGCATCTCCATGGCACCCACCGGTCCACCCAGCCACTTCCCAGGAGCTACCTCCGCTCCCAGAAATGGTCTTTCTGCTGAATTCACTAGGGAAGGTGCTGCTGTTTGCCACCCAAACCAGGTAATGAAGACAGGGGCAGGACTTGGGCCTGACCGCACAGGGGCCGGGAGGGAGCCGTGGCAGCCGCCGGGGTGAGGAAGGCTCTGGAGGCGCCAGCTCCGATGTGTTTATTAGTCACCAGGACAGGGGACCAGAGCCCCACTCAGGCCGGGGGCAGGAGGCAGGCAGCCCTGAGCAGACTGAGCAGCAGCAGGGAGGGGTTCGACTCTGGCTTCGGAGAGCTGCTGCGGGCCATCAGGGTCTGGATCCAGCTGAAGTGCTGACTGATGTTGGTGTAGACGCCGGGCCGGTTGGGCCGGCCGCAGCCGGTTCCCCAGCTCACGATTCCAACCTGGTACCACAGGCCTTCCTTGTCGCAGACCAAGGGCCCGCCGGAGTCACCCTGTGGAGCAGCGAGGGTGAGCCCGGCCAGGCGGACGGGCAGGGCCAGCGGAGAGGCCAGGCAGGGAGGAGGGGCTGGGAGGGCTGCGGGTGGGGAGAGGGTGCAAATCCCACTCCTCCCCCGCTCAGACCCAGCCGGACTCTGCAGCTGCAAAGCCAGCACCGGCCTCTACTCCCGGGCTTAGCGTGAGGATGGAGCGAAGTTCAGGGACCAGGGTTGCAGCCGGCCTGGAGCTGGGAATGCCAGGACGCCCGGCTGTGACCTCAGCAGGGGCTGGTACTCACAAAGCAGGCGTCCTTGCCGCCCTGGGGGTCGCCCGCGCACACCATGTCTCCCCAGATGTCCACGCGGAAGTCCGACTGCTGGTACAGGTGGTTGCAGATGGAGGTGTTTATGATGGAGACCTGCACTTCCTGGAGGTTGTAGGGGGCTGGCAGCACTGGCGGGGAGAGAGAGATGGCGCTTGGGGGCTCCTCCTCTGTGGGGTGTCCCTGGGCGCCCCGTGCCTGGCACGTTGCGTAGACGCTGCCCAGCTCTGGCCCAGCACCCAAGACAGCACAGACAACAACTACACCAAATAAGGCCGGCGGGCAGACAGCCCCACTAAAGGCGGCCCTCTGCCTGCAGGACGGAGCGGGGCCTTTGAGGGGCCGAGGGTTCCCGACAGCAGCAGCCTGGGGCCAGGCAGGAGGCGCCTTTCTAGCATCTGGGTGCTTCCAGGGCCCAAGCCTAGAGCTCTGCTAAGTGTGCTGAGGGCTCTTGGCACCCTGGGGTGTAGCAGCCAGCGCGAGCCCCTCCCAGACACGGAGAGAGTCAGGAGGAAGGCCACCACCTCACCCTAGCCCCCGGCACGGTGCCAGGAAGGTGTCAGAGCCCATGCAAAGCCGTGTCTGAGCTACGCCCTAGCCGGGTCCCAGTCAACATCTGCTCAGAGCACAACACCCAGCGCTAACAGCGGGAGGCACCTCTTCCCCCGGTTGCCCGCCGGAGTGCTGGCTCCGTTCAACCTCACGCTGCCCTTGGAGTCCAGGTAGCCGTCGGCCTGGACACAGGAAACTGAGGCACAGTCAGATGAAGTGCCTTGCCCAGGGCCGCCGGGCTAGCACATAGCAGAGTGGAAGTTCACACCCGGCAGACGCTCGGGCACCCGCCGCCTGCCTGCCACACCCTGGAGGCCTGGGGGCATGGGCCTTGACGTGACGCCAGTCAACGCTAGGCCAGGGACAGGGGTGGCAGTCAGCGTGGCCGGGTCCATTGGTCCGTCCCCACTCATCCTTTGCAGAAGGGGCCCCTTGCAGGGGGAGGGGAAGGCAGACCCAGTGCTGCAGCCTTCCCCCACCTGTCAGTTCCAGCCAGTGCCACCCGGCCCTCTGAGCCAACGAACCCCGGCTCCCCCGCATTTAGTAGTTCCGGGGGCTTGGGCAACCTCCATAACTCACTCAGTTTCCCCATCTGTGGAGTGGGCATACCATATTCCAAGGGACCAGCAGGCAGCATGGTGGTTAAAGCGCTGGACTCCCACGTGGCTGACCGCGGTTCGAGTTCTGGACCCAGCAGTTTGAAAGTCAGGCCAGGCATGCATGCCCCAAATCCCAAGAGGAAAACAGGAAGAGGGGTGTGTCTCGGCCATCCCCCAGGGCTGATTTCTTACTTACTCTCTGTCTCTCTTGCAAGTGTATGCGCCCTGGGGGGGGGGGGACCTAAAAATGTTCTCCACCACATTTGTGTAAGCTCCAGGAGGACGAGCGACCTTGTGTCCTGGGTCCGTGAGACCAGGAGAGGCCCAGCACGCTGTGCGTGGGCAGTGGCTGCTGGCCACCCTCCTGTTCTCAGGCGACGCAGGACAAGGGGCAGCCCGGTCTCAGGGCCGGAGACCCCAAGGCACCTCTGGGGAGGCCGTGCCCAGCAGTTCGGGAGCTTTGCGCTGAGGAAAAGCCTAGGTCCTTCAGCCGGGAATCCCCAGGTTCAGGAGAGCTGCGGCTGACGAGGACGGCGTTCCGAGGAGACAGAAATGGGCCCGGCACTCGCGGGGAGCCAGCCAGAACTAGGGCAGAGCAGGAGGCTCGGTGACGGGGGTGCACCCTGGCTGCGGGGTCGCAGGAGTGACGGCGCCGTGGCCCTTCTCCCAGCGTCCACCTCTGCGGGCCTTGGTCTCGTGTCTGCTCCAGTCTCCAGGAGAGTGGAGGGCATGCTGAGCAGGCCACCAGGGAGGGGCAGCCCACAGGGACAAGGACAGCACCCTCCTCCGGGCCCGCCTGTCCCCAGCCTCACCCTCGTCCTCTTGGATGTCCCCCCAGCCGGTCACCCAGCAGTCGGTCCGGTTCTCGAACTCGAAGGTAGAGTTCAGGATGCAGACGGGCTGGATGGTGCTGGAGTAGCTGACGGAGGAGGCCAGTCTGAGCAGGGCGATGTCGTAAGGCACGGTCCCCAGGTACCTGGGGCTCAGGTGGATATGCTCCACCTGGTAGCGGTTGTAATAAGCCTGCAGGTTCCAGAAAGCTGGACTGGCGGTCAGCTCACCAAACTGGACTGTCCACTCATAGGGGTCAGCAGACCTGGCAGGAGGAGAGGGCAGTCAGGGGCCCAGGGAGGAGGGCCACCAAGCGTGCCTGGAGCCACTCCCTCGGGTCAGGCTGCGGGAGGCTGCTACATGCTCACCCCCAGGGGCCAAAGGGCCTGCAGAAATGGGAGAGCCCAGAAGGGCCACAGCCAAAGTCCCCGAACCTGGGCACGGAGGGCGGAGCAGTAGGGTGCCCCAGGGGACCCTCCCCACAGCTGTCCTGGGGAAGTCCAAATGCAGCGGAGCCCTCCAGTGGGGCCCCTGAAGCCCAGAAAGGGGTGAGCAGAGGCAGGCGGGCCCAGGTGGCAGGCTCCAGGTGGAGGAGACAGAGCACCGCCCCTGGGAGGGCACTCCACTGGCCACGGCGGGCCACCCTCACCCCTCGGCTCAGCTTCCCACGCCTGTGACACGCACACGCAGTGAAGGATGGAGGGCACGCGGATGGTGGTGCAAGGTGGATTAGAAAACAAGGACAATATGTTCTGCAAGAACATTCTGGAAGAACCTGAACAGGGTTCCCTCTAGGGGTCCCATTGGGATCTCACGTGGGGGGGTGTAGCCGTTGCAGTTGGGCTACACCTGCCTTGGAAGTGCGCCCAGGTTTCGGCGCACACCCGGCCAAGCTCAGCGCCCGCTCTGCCCCCACGCCCCACTCACTTGTCGAAGCAGTGCGCGGCCGTGAGCACCCAGCGGCGGCTCAGCAGGCTTGCTCCGCAAACGTGGCTGCCCCACAGACGGAGGCTCCCCTGCCATGGCCAGCGCCCCAGCTCCGCCTCCTCTCCGCCCACGATGCGCGACGGGATGGTCCGGTGGCCGCAGGGCCCTGAGGTAGTCAGACAGACCCGGCCGCTGAGCCGAGCCAGGTGCAGCCGGCTCGGCCCCGGCCCCTGGGTGCGTGAGGGCAGAGGCACCCCGGGGAACTGCGGAGCCCACAGCCCTGGGGCCCTGCACGGGTTGTAGTGGAAGAAGAGGGGGATGCTGGGGACCCTCCCACGTGGTCGGCAGGCCCCAACCTCTCCCTCAGGGCCCTTCGGGTACTTCCGAACACGGGTGAGTTCTCCATCCTGGGACGGGGAGAGGAAAAGCTGAGGCGCCTTTGCACCCGCCCACGTGCACAGCGCGGGAAGGGCGCGTCAGGGCGCCTTACCTGCCATCAGGTTCGTTTCCTGTAATTCTGGGCAGAGGCAACAGGGTGAGCTCCCCCGGCCACCAGCCTCCAGGACCCCATCCTCCCCAGCACCCCCAGTCCGGCCAGCAGCGCCCCCTGAGCTCACCCAGCTGCTCCAGCCCCACCAGCCACAGCAGCAGCGCCAGCAGCAGCGCCCGGGCCCGCGCGCCCATGGCCTCGGCTCCGCGCTAGGGCGCCCCCTGTGCTTCCTCCTGCCGCAGGGCCTGGCTGGCGCCCCCTGGGGGAGAGGGAGCGGGACCCAGCCTGGCTCAGAGCCTTGTTCAGCCTCACCTGCCTGGGCCCAGGGCTCTTGGGGACCCTCGGGCTTTCAGCCCCTATGGGCATCCGGGCCCAGACACACTCCGTGATGCGGCCCAGGAGCCAGGGACCGCACCAGCCCTCTCTGGGCTGTGACCCAGGGGTTCTGGCTGCCGGCTTTGTCCCCTGAGCCCCATCTACTCCTTTCCCAGGACCCAGAGACCCGCACAGCCCGGTCAGTACAGGTTTTCACTGTGGGCCTGCTGGGGGCCCTGCACGGCGGGATGGGCAAGGATGGTTTTCCATAGGTCATTCTTTGGTGAAAGGTTGACTTTGGCCTAATTCCTCTGGAGCCATAGCCCTCAAGGACTTGCTGTGCAGGCTCCAGACCTGCCCTCGCCGCTCTCCCCTAGATTAAATTCTGAGAGTGCAAACTGCCTGTTACAGAGGTTGCAGTCCAGGGATCCAGGGGGAGGAGAGCGGCAGAAAGGCGCAGACAGCGTGCCCCTGTGTTGTCCCTGGAGAATGTGGCTGCCTGGTGCCCTGTCCCGTACCCACCAGACTGAAAAGTCCCCCTAGAATTGCTGCAGGGGCTCTCTCCCGGCGAGAGGGCCAGCAGGACCAGCAGGAGCGTCCTGGCTGTCCGTCCTGGGAGCCCTGGGCCTGGCCCCGGTGCTGAGGGGCAGTGGGAATAGCACTGCAGGCAGGAGCAGGCAGAGCAGGGTGGAGAGGGACCCAGATGGTGTCCTCCATCCAGGGCATGCAGGAAGACTGGGGGACCCCAGGTCCTGGGGACCACAAACCTCCAGATGGCAATGTTGGCTCAGTGCCACGTCTCCTTGACACCCTCCCCCACCCCCTAGTAGCCCTGCAGAAAGAGAGGTGGAGGGCGTGGGTTCAGACCTAGGCCCTCTGGGCAGAATGGGTCTCAGTGGCCTCAGTGGGAGGCCAGGGCTGGATGGGGACCAGGTCCCCTGGGCACAGCACAGCTGTAAGCTCTGTATACTCCGGCCTCCTCCCTGGGTATCCAGCTGTAAGCTGGGCGTACCCCGGCCTCCTCCCTGGGTACCTGGCTGTAAGCTCTGCGTATCTCGGCCTCCTCCCCGGGTACCCGGCTGTAAGCTCTGAGCACCCCGGCCTCCTCCCTGGGTGCCCACTGGAGCTCCGCGCACCCCGACCTCCTCCCTGGGTGCCCACTGGAGCTCCGCGCACCCCGGCCTCCTCCCTGGGTGCCCACTGGAGCTCCGCGCACCCCGGCCTCCTCCCTGGGTGCCCACTGGAAGCTCCGCGCACCCCGGCCTCCTCCCTGGGTGCCCACTGGAGTTCCGCGCACCCCGGCCTCCTCCTTGGGTTCCCACTGGAGCTCTGTGTACCCCGGCCTCCTCCCTGGGTGCCCACTGGAGCTCCGCGTACCCCGGCCTCCTCCCTGGGTGCCCACTGGAAGCTCCGCGCACCCCGGCCTCCTCCCTGGGTGCCCACTGGAGTTCCGCGCACCCCGGCCTCCTTCTTGGGTTCCCACTGGAGCTCTGTGTACCCCGGCCTCCTTCCTGGGTTCCCACTGGAAGCCAGCGCAGTGTCCCAGGGCCACAGCACTGTAGGAGCCTTGGCACCTGGCGACCTCGTGCTGTCCAGTAGTCGCGGAGCCCTAGTCTGGGCCGATAACTGACCTGGAGACTAAATGCAGGCTCCCCTGCCCCAGGGCCCTCTGCCGTCCTCAGCCACTGCCCCTCCTGCCTGCATCTTGGCTCCCTGTCCACCCTCAGCTGCCCAGAGGATCCGGGCCTGCCTCCCAAGCCAATCAACCACCAGGAGATGGCATTGGAGGCAGAGCTGTCACAGCAGGGGAGGCGCAGTGACAGAGGTGCACGTGTGACCAGTGGAGGCTCCACGGAGGTCCCTGGCAGCAGGGACAGGCCACCTTGGAGAAAGCCCTGGAGATACAGCACGAAGAGCTGGGAGGGCTGCATGGAGGTGGAGCCTCAGCACGTGGGCCTGGGACCAGGGACGGAGTGACCCAAAGGGGCTCAGTCTGCCTTCCCTCTCCTGCCCTGAGCAGAGGCCTGGGGTCCCCACTTCCCCCTACCCCCACCAAGGGCCCCAGCCCTGCTCTCTCACAGCCAGACACCTTCTTCCCATCTTCAGCCAATCCCCAGGCTTCCCTGGAGGGGCGGGGAGGGGAAAGAGACAGGGAAGGGAGAGACGGGGAGCAGCCTCCCTGCCCGTGCCTGTGCCACTCATGCCGGCACCACTGTCTGTCCTGCGGCCCTGCCAGAACACTGGGTCTCACCTGCCTCCCTGTGACCCTGGGGTCGACCCTAGTTCTGTCCACGGTGCTAAGACTCACGGCCAGTCCTGCCCATGGCCCCACCCACAGCCCCAGCCTGCCTAGGGCTCTGGAACTCACCCCCAGCCCCACTCGCCAGCCTGCCAGTGGCCCCAGGCCCTCGGTGTGCTGTCGCTGCATGCCAGGAGGGCAGGGCTGCTGAGGTGCTGCGTGCCCTGCAGCTCCCGCCGGGCTCCCTGTCTGAAGCCAGCCTGCCCTGCACACAGCAGTTTCTCCCAGGGTGGTCTGCCGGGCCAGCGGCTGCAGCTCCGGGGGGACACACCCTGCTGGCTCCGTCCTGATCGCCTCGCAGACAGACAAGCGGAGGGAGCAGCCCGGACTGTGGGACATTCGATTCCAGGCGTCCCAGACTGCCAGAGGTGTAGAGGAAGCTGGACACATGGCGGCCACAGGGCAGGTGAAGAAGCTGGCGGCAGGTAGGCCTGCAGGCCACAGGTGAAGAGGGTGTGTGGGCGGGCAGGGGCTTTCTTTGAGGGACGGGCCCAGGACCCAGGAGCTCCCTGGGGGACAGAGCCCCAGTGGGTGCAGCAGGTGGCTGCCAGAGGGGTCAAGGTGGAGACCTTGTGAGAAGCTGTTGCTGGCAGGGGCAGAGAGAGGCATTTGGGACGCAGGGGCCGAGATAAGGGGACCCACCATTAGGCAAGCCCAAGGGAGAGGAAGGTGCCCCCAGCAGCCCGAGAAGCAGCAAAGGCCAGAGAAGGTCTCAGAAAGGCTGGGACAGAATAAACTGGGGATTCCATCCAGATTGTGCTGGAGGTCATATGGTATAGACGCCGAGGGTCCATGTAGTGTAGATGCTGGCAGTCCATGTGGTGTAGACACAGATGGTCCATGTGGTGTGGACGCTGATGGTCCATGTGTAGAGGCTGGGGGTCCATGTGGTGTAAATGCTGATACTGGTGTAAACACCCAGCTTCCTGGCCAGGGTTGGACTCCCAACTTAGTACCTGCCCAGTCCAGGTGCCACCAGTGTCATAAATGGGGGGCCTCCATAGTCCCCCTAGGGGTCCACTGGGTAGGAGCTCCAGGGGCTGGGAGGGACAGCCCCCTCCTGGTCCCACTTGGACCCTGAAGCACCCCCCTGGCCAGGGTCAGCAGGCAGAGGGCCCACAGATTGGACGTTCCTGGCAGTGGCAGGGTGGCTAGCCTGGGAATTGGGGAACCCCCTGGCCACTGGGACCAGCCATGTGGATGATATAATCTAGTCTCCAAATCAAAGGAAACTGTCCTCCGTGGTTCTGGGAGCTCCCCGCTGGTGGGGAGGTGGCCGGCGGTAGGCGTCCTTCCAGCCACTTGAAGCAGCGCAGAGCGGGTGGTCCAGGAGGCAGGCTCTGGCTCACGGCTGGCAGAGGCGCGGCGGGGGGAGTGCAGTTCCCAGTAGCAGGTGGCGCAGGTCTGGGCGGTGGGGAGGGCAGCTGCACATCCTCCAGGGAGAGGGGCCGAGGGAGTTCCCGTGGGGAGGCGAGGCGGGGCGGAGCTCAGGCTCTGGGTTGGGCTGGCCCCCAATGCTCACGTTCAGATGGAGTCATGTCCGTGTGCTACCCTCCTGCGTCCCACCGAGCAGGGACCCACGTTAGTGCTCACGGAACTGCAGCCACTACGCCAAGGTCTGGAAGCGAACCCATATCCCCGGGGCACCGACGCTGAGTGCAGCCGAGGGCGTTGGCTTGTTTCCAGAACCCTGGGAAGACCTGGGCCTTTCCCTTCCTCCCCTTGGATCTGAGGCTCCTTGTTTGTGGGGGGTGGGCAGGGCAGGAGCCAAGACCTGCTTTCGGGATGTGGCTCAGGCCGGGGACTGTGCTCAGGCCACCCTCCCACAGGACCCTGTCCCTCAGCTTTCCAAGCCTCAGGTCAGAAGGACTCAGTAGGAGTGCCCCACACGCCCAACCTCAGAATTCGCCCTAGCGGGGAGGAAGGGCTGTGCGGGACCAGCGGGTTGAGGCCATGGAGGACCAGGGTGGGAGACAGAAGAGACCCAGGGAGGGTCAGAGGAGCCAGTGGGAAGACGGAGGCAGGCCTGGGCCCTGCTGGTCCCCCATACCTACTCCATTCTTACATGCATGTGTTAGTGACAACGTTCCCCAGCTGATGGCCTGGCCTTGTGTTAGAATCCAGGGGGGTCTCCAGGTTTGGGGAGGCAGGCTGGAAGAATGTCACTGAAGGGGACAGACAAGGCCATTTGCACCAGGGCAACGGCCCTACCGGATGCCACCCCGAGGAGCTCAGGGAAATGATGAGCTGGGCCCGGCTCAGAGTTCCGGGGTTTCCCGGCAGCCGGGACAGTGGGGAAGGGATCCGGAGAACGGGGCAGAGCACAGCAGGTCCTGGGCAGGGGAGGGCCAGGTGGCCGTGGGGCTGCCCAGATCCCTGACAAGGGCTGTGTCGGGCCCCACCCTGAACCGCAGTGGCAGGGCCAAGCAGCCTCCAGTCGTCCCTGTGCCCAGCAAGCCTGGCCAGGCTAGTGCACACGGGATTTGAGGCCTCACATTCCCAAAGACGTTCTGACGTGAGAAACCAAAAGCCTTCTGGGAAGTGAGCTGTTTCGTGGGGGTAGACAGCAGGAGGCCAGGGCTGGGTCTGCCTGCAGCCCCACTCCTTCCCCAGGGCCCGGTGCTGGGACATCCTGGGGACGAAAGTGGGGTTCTTGCCTCATCTCCTACCCACATGAGCTAGAGGTCACTGCTCCAGGTGGAAGTGAAGAAGCCAGCCTCCACCCTGTGGGTCCCGGAAAGGACCATCGCTTTTAGCAGCAGGTGGCACCGAGGGAGTCCCCAGTGCGCCCACAGTGAGGAACGCTGACGTGTTCTGACGGGGCTTGGCTGTGTGGGTCCCTTGTTCCTGGGGAAGGAGTAGATGGGGCTCAGGGGACAAAGCGGGCAGCCAGAACCCCTGGGTCACAGCCCAGAGAGGGCTGGTGCGGTCCCTGGCTCCTGGGCCGCATCCCGGAGTGTGTCTGGGCCCGGATGCCCATAGGGGCTGAAAGCCCGAGGGTCCCCAAGAGCCCTGGGCCCAGGCAGGTGAGGCTGGACAAGGCTCTGAGCCAGGCTGGGTCCCGCTCCCTCTCCCCCAGGGGGCGCCAGCCAGGCCCTGCGGCAGGAGGAAGCACAGGGGGCGCCCTAGCGCGGAGCCGAGGCCATGGGCGCGCGGGCCCGGGCGCTGCTGCTGGCGCTGCTGCTGTGGCTGGTGGGGCTGGAGCAGCTGGGTGAGCTCAGGGGGCGCTGCTGGCCGGACTGGGGGTGCTGGGGAGGATGGGGTCCTGGAGGCTGGCGGCCGGGGGAGCTCACCCTGTTGCCTCTGCCCAGAATCCCAGGCCGCGAACCGGATTCCAGGTAAGGCGCCCTGACGCGCCCTTCCCGCGCTGTGCACGTGGGCGGGTGCAAAGGCGCCTCAGCTTTTCCTCTCCCCGTCCCAGGACCCTGGAACACCGAGCTGCTCTCAAGTACCTGAAGGGCCTTCGGGAGAGGGTTGGAGGGGTGCGGGCGGTGTCTTCCGACCACAGGGGTGGGGGGCGGAGGGCCCAGCCTCCCTTTCTCCCTACGCAGCGCAACTTCTGAACAGGCGCAAGGCCCCTGTGCCGACTCCTTTCCGGGGGTGGGCCGCCTCCTCGTGCACTCCTGGGGGCGAGGCGGGCCTGGCTCCCGCAGTCACTGGTGGTCCGGTGATCCATCCCAGAGTCCTGCGGCCGCCGACGCATTCACTCCCTGATAATGGGAGGAGTCGAATCCCGGCGCGGGCGCTGGCCTTGGCAGGCCCTGGTGCGTTTGCCTAAAACCAAGTACTGCGGGGGGAGCCTGCTGAGCCGCCGCTGGGTGCTCTCGGCCGCGCACTGCTTCGACAGGTGAGCCCGCAGGTGGGAGTGCGGAGGGGGCTGCTCGCGACTGCCACCTATAGGCCCCGGACGCACTTAGCAGTCAGGTGCGGCCGGGGGCTCTCCTGGCCCTGCGGCAGCTGATACACCCACAAGAGAGCCCCATGGGACTCCTGGAGAGAAACCTGTTCAGATTCTTCCAGAATGTTCTTCTAGAACACCCTCACGCATATTTGTATATATATTATTTTCTAACCCACCTTGCACCACCATCCGCGTGCCCTCCATCCCTCACTGCGTGCGTGTGTCACAGGTGTGGGAGGCTGAGCCGAGGGGTGAGGGTGGCCCGCCATGGCCAGTGGGGTGCCCTTCCAGGGACGCTGCTCCGCCTCCTCCACCTGGAGCCTGCCACCTGGGCCGGCCTGCCACCTGGGCCCGCCTGCCTCTGCTCACCCCTTTCTGGGCTGCAGGGGCCCCACTGGAGGGCTCCGCTGCATTTGGGCTTCCCCAGGACAGCTGTGTGGGGAGGGTCCCCTGGGGCACCCTACTGCTCCGCCCTCCGTGCCCAGGTTCTGAGACTTTGGCTGTGGCCCCTCTGGGCTCTCCCATTTCTGCAGGCCCTTTGGCCCCTGGGGGTGAGCATGTAGCAGCCTCCCGCAGCCTGACCTGAGGGAGCAGCTCCAGGCATGCTTGGTGGCCCTCCTCCCTGGGCCCCTGACTGCCCTCTCCTCCTGCCAGGATCCCTGATACCTCCAAGTGGACAGTCCAGCTGGGCGAGCTGTCTCTCAAGCCGCCTGCCTGGAGGCTGCAAACCTCCAGAAATCGGTACAAAGTGAAGGATGTCATCTTGTACCCTGACTGGCGGCGTGTGCCCCATGACATCGCCCTGCTGAGGCTGGCCTCCTCTGTCACCTACAACAAGTACGTCCAGCCCATCTGTGTCCTGTCCTCCACCTTCATGTTCGAGCACCGTCCTGACTGCTGGGTGACCGGCTGGGGCGTTCTCTTCGAGGATCAGAGTGAGTCGTGGGCAGCTGAGGCGGGGCCTGAATGGTAAGGGGACACCTGCTCTAGGCACAGCCACCCCTTCCTGGGGCACAGCTGCCCCTCATCACTGGCACACTCTGCATTCTCTTCACTGCTCCCCACCTGCTTGAAACCACCTGTGTGGGCAGGACCTGGACAGTTTTCTGTCCCTCCTAGGCTTCGTGGGCCAGAGGGAGAGCTGAAGAGGGAGGCCTGCAGGGAGGGAGTGGGGTGGGCAGGGATGTGTTAAACTGAGGTTTAGTCCCCAGGCCACACCATTGTGAAGTGTGCCGCTTCACACTGCTGCATGCAGAGGAGGTGGACAACCGTCGCCACTGTCTAGCTGCCAAACGCTTTCACCATCTCAAACAGAAATCCTGGGGCCAGCAGGTGGCACGGTGGTTAAGGCACTAGATTCCCACATGGCCAGCCATGGTTCGAGTCCCAGACCTGGCGGCTTCCTTCCTGACTTTCCTTCTATCTCTATCTCTCCCTGATCAAATTACAATAGTAATGATAAATAAATAACTGAAAAGAAAGAAATTCTATAGTCCTTAGTCATTACTGTCAGCCCCCCAG
Organism: Tupaia tana; assembly: GCA_026018925.1. Classification (NCBI taxonomy): domain Eukaryota; kingdom Metazoa; phylum Chordata; class Mammalia; order Scandentia; family Tupaiidae; genus Tupaia; species Tupaia tana. The sequence goes on along the minus strand of JAKSZU010000016.1, from coordinate 83,501,042 downwards.
TGTACCCTGGAGCCCAAGGCTCGGGCAGCCACTCTCTGCGTTCTGTCTCCATGCACATTCCTGTTCTGGACACTTCCAATACAGCCCCACCTTAGAGACACCGCACATTCGGTTCCAGACCACGTGATCAAGCAAGTGTGACAATCAATGAGAGATGTGAATATTTTGGTTTCCCAGTACACATAGAAGTTATGGACCAGGGACCAGCAATTGGCATAATGGCTATGTCACTAGATTCCCACATAGTTGACTGCGGTTTGAGTCCCGGGCCCAGCGGCTTAAACTCACACCTGGCACATGTGCATGCATATCTAAGATCCTGTGAGGAGAATGAAGGAGAAGGGATTGCGGCGTGGCCACCTCCCAGGGGCTGATTTCTTGCTTTCTGTCTCTCTGTCTCTCTCTGTCTTTCTGGAAAGCACACACAGCCTATAGCAAAAACCTCTCCAAAAAAAAAAGAGAGTGATTTTGCTGCAGAAAGATGCTAACAATTACCTGAGCCTTCAGCGAATCCTTTTTGCTGGTTAAGGGTTTTTTTGTTTGTTTGTTTGTTTTTACTGTAGGGTGCATGTACTTGCCAGAGAGATAGAAAAAAGGGGGGGGTTGAGAAAGCACCACCCCGGGGGTGGCCATGCCACCGTTCTCCTCCGTTGTCCTCTTGGCATTTGGGGCACACATACACATGTACCTGGTGTGAGTTCCAAGCACTGGGTGCAAGATTTAAACCACAGTCAACCATGTGAGATTCCAGCACCTTAACCACTACGCCACCTGCTGGCCCCCAGAATTATTGTTTAACTGGGTTTTTTTCCTTATGCGTTTTTTAAAGGATCATTTTATCAAACTTTTTTAAATTTATTCATTCATTTACCTAAATTTGACCAGAGAGGGACAGAGTGAGAGTGAGAAAGAGGGAAAATGAGAAAGCAAGTCCGCAGGTCTTGAACTCGAACCGCAGTCAGCCACATGGGAGTCCCGCGCCCTTCACCACCATGCCGCCTGGCAGCTCCTCCTCATGCATTTTAAATATGTCATTCCATTGCTCTCTGGCCTCCATTTTTCTGAAAATAAATCAGCTGTTTATCTTGATGAGGTGTCTGTGTACTTGGCAGGTCATTTCGGTCTTCACAACCTTCTTTGTCTTTTGATAGATCGCTTATAACAGTCTTAACGTGGGTCTCTTTGTATTTCTCCTAGATGGGATTTGTTCTGCTTCCTGAATCTACAGATTCATATCTTTAATCAAAATTGAAATCATTTGGTAACTTTCAGACTGTAACCTGCAGCTCAGTGTGTTGATCATAAACCCTCTCCGCGCCCTAGCTCCTTGTCCTGTTCGCGTCATCACCATGGGTCATATCCACTGGTTCAGGCTCGGGCTTCGTCTCCATTCTGAAATAGGGAAACTGAGTCTTTGGGGGAGCTGTGACAGTCTGCGCAGCCACTGGGTCCCCAGCGACATGGTTGCTCACCCACGTGTGCTGGTGCAGGGCAGGTGGGGTCTCCCAGAGTGCTGTCCAGGGACCCCACCACTACAGCATGTACCCGCCCCGCCCTGTGGAGAAGAGGCTGAGGTTTCTCCTTTCTCTGTTCTACCCTCAGCAACTCTGCCGCCCCCCTACAGCCTCCGGGAAGCGCAGGTCACCGTCCTGAACAACACCAGGTGCAGATACCTGTTCTCACAGGTCGTTGGTCCCAGTAAAATCCACGACTACATGTTTTGTGCTGGATCTGAGGAAGGTGGTGTTGACACCTGCAAGGTGAGTGCCGCGCCGCCAGGGGGCCCTCTTTCCCAACCCTGAACCAGTCCCTCTTAGTCTCTCGCCAGCCACTAGGAGTTTATCTATGAAAAAAGGCACCGTCCTTGTTTACTTGAACTATAAAGCATGTGGTTCCTTTTCCATAAATTGTACCTCCTCTGTCATCACGCCAACCCTGGGAAGGGGTCGCGGGGCAGTAGGGTACACACACACACTCACACACGGCCCGTCTGCCCAGCTCCCCCGCCCTCCTGCTCTCCTGCCGCCCACTGGCCCTGCCCGCCCGCCCCAGGCGGGACTCACCCCCGCTGCTCCACAGGGTGACTCCGGGGGGCCCTTGGTCTGCGACAAGGACGGACTGTGGTACCAGGTTGGAATCGTGAGCTGGGGAGTGGGCTGTGGCCGGCCCCACCAACCTGGCGTCTACACCAACGTCAGTGCCTACTTCCACTGGATCCGGATGCAGATGTCTCGCGGTGCGCTCGGGCCAGAGCCCTCCCTGCCGCTGCTCCTGGCTCTGCCCTGGGCTCACCGACTGCTGAGGACCGCCTGCGTCCAGCAGAGCCAGTGAGGCCGCACACTGCCCTGGGCGGTGCCCTCCAGGTCGGGGTGGGCACTGCCTGCTGGCTCAGGCCCCGGCCTCTCTGTCCCCTCTTTAATAAACGGCACGTGTCGGAGTCGTTGCCTTGAGGAACTTCTTTGGGTCCAGGTGGCCTCCTGGACCGCCCCTGCTGTCTGCCGGCATGCAGGCCGAGCCGCCCGGTGACGCCTCGCTCTCTGGGCAGGAACTGGCCGCGAACAGCGGACCCTCTCCCATTAGTTCAGTCAGAGAGATGGCGCAAGGAAGGGCACAGTCGCGGTCTCAGCACCGGCCCAGTGATAACGAGGACGGGAGGCGGCATTTCTCCCCCAGCTCGCACAGATCCTGGAGGCCCAGGATCCTCCAGAGCCGGAGCAGACCCCAGGTGAGGCCGTTGGCCGTTTCGGGAGCTGCAGTAGCTCCCTGAAGTGGCCAGGGTGGGGGAAGCAGAATGGCGCCTACCCTGGCCAGACCCCTTCAGGGTTTACCAACCCCAGCCTCAGCATGGCCAAGGGCCCGTTTCTGTGTGGTGAGCTCAGCGACGTGTGACCTGCCGAGGCCAGCCGGCATCCTGCCCAGATCCCTCAGTGCTGCGTGCACAGCACAGAAGAGGAGCCCCATCCTGGGGCGTTCTCCGGCGTGTGGGGTCTCGGGCCGGGCCCTGCCTGCAGCTGTCCTCGAGGGGCCTGGGCCTGCGTAAAGTCAGAGCTGACTCTGAGTGACTGCTGCCTGGCCTCCCGAGCCCGTTCTCCCAGCTGCTTGGTCTCTGGAGTGCCCCTGGGATCTGGCAAGGACAGCTGGCAACTGGGCTGGGCACATGCCACACTGAGACACACCTAGGCAGGTCCTGTCTGGGGACGCACTTCCCTCCGTCTTGGTTGGCTGTGCTCTTTGGTCATTGGGACTGTTAAAAAAGCTGTTTTGTTTTCATTCTTGGCGTTTCTGCTGGAAGCGACTTTGGCTACCAACGACGGAGCCCCCTGGAACTAAGCTTAGTGAGAGAAAGGTGACGCGTTAGAGGGGTAAAGGGCAAGGCTGATCGGGACGAGACACCCCAACAGCACCAGGCCTCCAGCCCGGAAGTGTCCGGCTCTGGGCCAGCTGAGAGCCTCACACAGCCACGGCTTTGGCTGCACATGCCCATGGGTGGGCAGGTCTGCTCTCCCTCCTACGCTGTGAGAGTCTTCGGAGGATTCTTTGGTTTCCCTGAGATTTTGCTATAAGGCGCATGCACTCACTGCAGAGACAGAGAGACAAATGAGAAATCACCCCCCTTCCTCATTCTTCTCTTGGGTTTTGGGACACACATGCACATGTGCCCAGCATGAGTTTCAAGTCACTGGGTCTAGGACTTGAACCATGGTCAGCCACATAGGAGTCCAGTGTCTTAACCACTATGTCACCTGCTGGCTCTGCCAGGGTAGGATTCTGAGTGGTCAGGTTTTGGTTTAGTATTACTTGAGCAGTCACTAACCTGGGGGACATGGTTGCCCCAATTTAGGTTATTTGCTAACTCCTGGGGTGGGGCAGGGCTGACACCAGAAAAAAAGTGGAGTGGATACAACTACAGTTCTTGAAAGGATGTTTGTGAGGCAGTGATAATTCCAAGGCGGCCATTTCCATGATGGGACCCGAGCAAGGTGGGAGTCCAGCGACATAGCCATTACACTAACTGCTGGTCCTGATAAAGGAGAGGTTCTTTTTGGAGAGGTTTTAGCTATAGGGCGCATGTGCTCACCAGACAGACAGAGAGAGACAGAGAGATAGAAAGCGAGAAATCACCCCCCAGGGGGGATGGCCACGCCGCAATCCCTTCTCCTCCATTCTCCTCTCAGGATCTTGGGCACGCACGCACACGCATCCGGCATGAGTTTAAGCCACTGGGTCTGGGACGCGAACCGCGGTTGACTACATGGGAGTCCAGTGGCATAGCCATTATGCCAACTGCTGGTCCCTCACCTTCCTGTTTTTATTCGTTCATGTATTAGAGATTCCTAAATGATGTCTATATGACTACTTCACACCTATAGCTGAGCAGCATTCTGATCTCCATTTACCCATTCACCTATTTGCAGACATTCGGGTTATTCCCAGTGTTCGGTTACTGAAGACAAAGTCACCACATGGCCCATTTTGGTAACGCAGTGACAACAGACCGCTCTGCCACGCTGGAGGCCAAGTGGGGGAGAGCCGTCCGGTTCCCCGGGCGGCCTATGCACGCTGAGGCGGGTGCACAAACTCATGACCCTGGCTGGGTGGGGAGGTGTGGGGGTCTCGCTGCGAGAGCCTATGAGGGTACTTGTTTACGCTCTCTCCCTCCTGCTGTCTCCCTGTCATGAGAGAAAGAGGCTCTAAAAAATAAATAAATAGAAAGAAAGGGAAAAGGAAAAGTACTTTAAAAATTAAGAATTAACTTAGCCAGGGAGGCAAAATACTTGTACACTGAAAACTACAAAACTGAAACTACAGTACATTGGCAAAAGAAATGGAAGACACAAAGGAAAAGACATCTTGTGTTCATGAATTGGAAACTTAGATTTTTTTATTTAACTTTCTTTAATTATTTTTATAATATCTTTTTAAAAATAATTACGTTATTTCACTTTATTTATTTATTTTCATTTGACCAGAGAGGGACAGAAAGACAGCGAGAGAGAGAGAGAGAGGGAAAGTAAGAAAGCAAGTCGCCAGGTCTGGGACTCGAACTCCGGTTGACCATGTGGGAGTCCAGCGCTCATAACCACCACACCACCTGCCGGCCCCAGACTTAGTGTTTTTAAGATGTTCATATTATCCAAAGCAATCTAAAAATTCAGTGCAATGCCTGTCAGATTCTCAGTGGCATTTTTGCAGGTAGTGAAAAGAAATCTAAAAATTTGGATGGACTCTTTTTTTTTTTTTTTTTTTTTAGAAATGCAATACTGTTTATTGAACTTCAAAAACATTTTAGCATTCTAAACATACAAAAAATAACAGAACGTTGCAAATCGTGTTTTAAGTACAGAGGTTCTTGAGCTTCACTGATGCAGTGGCTCTTGGCTTTGCTGACAATGGAGAGTTCTACAGTTTATTTAAAACTACGGCACTTAACTAAGGAAACAAAAATCCAAACCCTCCTCATGCCAGCCGACTCCCCTTCTCCACAGCTAAGAACGGCAGCAGAACGCTAGGTCACTATGTACAAGACACCCTGACGCTTACACGGAGGCCACCGCAGAGTGAACGGGTCCAGCTTCCCAGTGCACGCCCCGAGCCATGGCCCCTCCGACGGGCGCCCTTCCCGCAGCCTCTGCCAAGCCAGGAGCGTGGAGAGTTTGTCACGGTTGTCCTGTTCTCTTTACAGACCAGAGATATGTACAGCTGATAACTCAGGATTTCTAGCCAATAACCATACAGGTAACACCACCTTACGAATTCAGGGAAGCAAAAATGTCAGGAACATCTTTAAATGCCTTGTCACACCAACAGCGAAGTACAGAGTGAGGAGAACACGAGAGTGCCTTTGCATTTTAAAAATGTTTGGAAATGTGTACAACTTTGATACAGTTTCAGGGCGCCCGGACACCCATGGCCACTTCATGTAAACCACTGACAGTTTCTAGAGCACTTTGAGAGAGAACACGATCGTGGTCGAATGCTGCAGTTAAACCTAGTGAGGGCAGTAGACACGCCTCCAACGGGAGGTGCGGTTACGGCGCTCCCCTACACTAAGGGATGCACAAGGAGACAGAGCAACAGGTTTTCATTCCTCCTCCTCCTCCTCGTCTTCTTCATCTTCCTCTCCACCTTTTTCCGGGCAACTTGGGCAGGACCCTTTGCACCATCAAACTTGCCTTTAGACTTACAGTCAGCAACATCCTTCTCCACTTCTTCAGCTTCGCGGCCTTGGTGATGTGAGGCTGCTTCTCGCTGTCACGCAGGTTGTTCCACGTCTCACCCAGCTCCTGTGCCACGTCTCCAACAGAGATGCCAGGGTTGGTGGATTTGACCTTCGGGCGAAATTCTGAACAGAACAGGAAGAATCCAGACAGTGGCCTTTCAGGGCATTCGGGTCCTTTCTCTTCTAGCTTCCCTGAGCCGCTCCATAATCCTTCATTTCCCGATCGTAGTGTACTTTATCCTTTGCCATTTCATCAGATTTCAACTGCTCTTTCCCAGACATTGTCTTCCACCTCTTGGAGCACTTCTTAGAAAAGTCAGCGAAATTGACAGGGACCTCTGGGTTTTTCTTCTTATGCTCTTCTCTGCAGGTCTGCACAAAGAAGGCATAAGCAGACATCGTGCCCTTTGGTTTCTTGGGGTCACCTCTAGCCATCCTGACTGTACTGTTCACTAGTCTGGGCAGCGCAGGGCATGACACGCTCGGATGGACTCTTAAAAGACCCCAAAGAGCCAAAAACATTGTGAAGAAAAAGATCAAAGCTGATGGCTTCCAATATCCTAATTTCAAAACATACTACAAAGTTACAGTAGTCAAAACAGTGTGGTATTGGCATAAAGACTGATATGTGTCCAATGGAACACAATAGAAATAAACTCTGATATACAGAGGTCAAACAACAAGAGTCTCCAACAGAGTGCCAAGACTACACAATGAGGAGGATCTCTTCAAAACGATGTTGGGAAAAGTGGGTACACGCACGCAGAGGAATAAGATTGGACTCTACCTTACACCATTTATTTCATCCTGTTGCCAGTAACAGAAATATCTGACTGCAGGTGATTTAAGAGCTCATGCGCTGGAGGCCCAAAGCCCAGGGCATGGTGCTGGTGAGGTAAGATCACAGAGGGCAGGTGGGACTGTGTCTACTTCCACATGTCCCTGTCTTGGTCCCTACCATGGGTCAATCATGGGGGCCCTGCCAGACCCTCATCTTCTCCCAAAGGCCTCACCTCTCAACACCACAGGCAGACTGAGTTTGCGCCCTCCTAACCCCATGGCGGTGGCTCGCATGTGCACATTCCTGCCACAGCACACATCACAGAGAACGTCAACTCTAAATGGGTTGAGCATGAGACCTGAACTCATACAACTCAAAACAAAACCTAGAGAGGATGAGTCATGACATCCGACTGAGTAATGATTCTTGACGATGACACCAAAAGCACAGGCAACAAAAGCGAAAATAGACAAGTGTCACTACGTCAAATGAAAGCTCCCAAGCCCACTTGGTGGCGGACTACAAGCAGGTCCACTGGGGCCCCTGAAGCTGAAAGGTGTTGCCGAGCTCGGAGTGACCAGAGCTCTGAAGTGATGGGGACAGACAAAAAGAATGAGGAGGAGAGAGGGTGTGGCCTGGACAAGCTGACCCAATCCAGGAAACCCAAGAAGGTGCAGGAGAAGTGGCAAATGGAAAGGATCCTGAGGAAGGAACCCAAAACCTACAAGCAGAGAGCAGAGGACTTCAGCAGACACCCCGATGCTCTGACGGAGCATTACAACAGTCCCGATGTCCGCTGGACGAAGCAGCCTCCAGGCTCTGGGTATGGCACGGCGCGGAGGGGAAGCAGAAGCAACGCTGGGGTTACATTTGGACCCTTTGGAACTTTCTAGAACTCTTGTACCTGCGTACAAGACCCTTGCACCTTCTGCTGGGACAGCACTTTTCTCAAAGCTGTATACCCTCATTTTGGAACTTGATTAAAAGCAAGACTGTCCTTTTACTCAAAAAGCAAAAAAACGAAGCATCCATGCAGCAAAGGCAACATACAGGACGAGGAAAACACTGTACGTCTTATGTCAGATGAGGGATTGTTATTCCAAATATATAGAGAACTCATGTAACTCGATGACCAAAAAAACACAGATCAGATTAAAAAACGGACTAGGACTTGTATAGACATTTCTCCAAAGAAGGCAAAGAAATGCAAGGTACCTAATCAAACTCGTAGAAACATAATGTAAGATGGTGGTTTCCTGGAGCTCGGGGGTAGGGAAAGGGAGAAATTCAGAACAGAAGTTTCAGTAATTCAAGATGAAAAAGTTCTAGAGACGTTTTGTACAACAATGTGTATGATAATGATTAGCCAATGATAATAAGTGAGATGTCCACTAAAAATGATTGGTAGAAGGGACCAGCAGGTGGTGTGGTGGTTGAGGCTCGCTGGACTTCCACATGGTTGACTGTGGTTCAAGTCCCAGACCTGGCAGCTTGCTCTTTCACTTTCTCGCTCTCTCTCTCCCTCTCTCTGGTGAATGCAAGTGTTCTATAGGAAATTAAAAACAGTAATAATAAATAAATAAAATAAAATAATAATTCTTTTTTCAAAATGATTAGTAGCGTAGGGGCCAACAAGTAATATGGCGGTTAAGACGGCTGGGCACCACACGACTGGCTGCGTGGTCTGAGTCCTGGACTCAGCAGCTGGAGAAGCACACCGGGCCCATGTGCGTGCATGCCCAAAACTCTGAACAGAATGAAGAAGGGACTGAGTCATAGCCATTCCCTGGGGGTGATTTTTCACTTTCTCTCTCTCGTGAGCACACTTGCCATATAGCCAAAAAAAAAGAAATTAGTAGGGAAAACTTGTGTGGTTTTTAACCACACACACACACACACACACACACAAAAAAAAAAAAAAAAAAAAAAAAAAAAAAGACAAAGAGAGAAAGAGAGAAAGAGAGCAACTGACAAGAATTGGGTCTTCCAGGGAGTCTGTGTCCTCAGCCCCCACCCCCCACACGCTGAACAGCCGCGCAGCCCGCTAGCTAGCACCCCTCCCCAGCATGGCCCGGCCCCCAGGAGGATCTGAGTTCCACGGGTCCCTCACACCCTCACTCCCACAGCCCCTCCACAGTCCCGTTCCCCTAGCCCTGCACCGAGGCCCTGCTCCCGCCAAGCCCTCCGAAGGCAGCCGTCCCTGGGGTGACGGAGATTCCGGAGGCCCGGGGTGGGCTCCTCATATGCGTGTGCCGCCATTGCTTCACCGGCTCTGCGTGGCGAACCCAGCTTGTCTACACCAGCACTGAGGTGGGTCTCCACAGGACAGCAGGTACGCGGGGTGGGTGACTCCCCTCGGCTTGGAGGAGCCCGGCCTCCAGGACCTGGCCCTGTGTATCTAGAGGCCGGGTCTAGAGTGCTACCAGGTCCCCTCCTATGTCCCGCAGCCTCACTCCCAGCTGTGCCCGCTCCGCCGGCTGACTCCCAAGTCCTCGGTGCCAGCTCTGGCCAGGCACCTGGCGCTCTAGGCTGCCATGGCCGAATGACTGTCTCCCCCAAACGCGATGAAGCCCCACCTCACCCGGGAGGACATTTGTATGTGTGGGTGTCATTAAGGTGAAGTACTAGAATGAGTACCCCTGGAAGACACAGGCAATCGTCCCGCCCTGCCTCCTGCACGAGGAGGCCTCACGAGTGCAGGGGTGAGGAGGAGAGCCGGGGACAGCAACCCAGAGTGCAGCCTGCCTGACTGGCAGCTTGGTCCTGAGCTTCCGGCCTCCGGAGCCGTGGGAGGAGGACGTGTTGTTTCAGCCGCCTGGTCTTGCTGTTAGGCAGTCAACTGACTAGTGCGGGCACGCAGACCTGACCCTGCTGTGGAGGGGGCAGACAGGTGCGGCCTGAACAGGCCCACTCCCTGCTCCGGCCAGGCCACAATGGAAGCTGAGAGAGTAGAGGCTGAGCAATATGGAGGAGGCAGGGGGCTCGAGAGCTCCGGGCAGGCGCAGTGTGTGAACTCGGGCGGGGACGAGATGGCCCTGGGTGCTGTCCAGGCCCCAGCCCTCCACAGCCTGAAGGGAAGGCTGATCCCATTCCCTGGCTCCCAGTTTCTCCTGGTTTCTCCCTAGACCAGCTGCCTGGCTCTGTCCCGGCCACCTCAGCCAGAGTGACCATTTCCCAAGGTCCAGCCTGCCCCGCCTCTGGTCAAGCAGGGGCGTGTGCCAGTTGTGAACCAGTTGCCCCCAGTTTGAGCTCTTCCAGACCAGGGTTGTGGGAGGGCCTGGTCAGGCTGGCGTCTCTGAGTGCCCAACTGCCCGGGCTGAGCGGGCACTTCTGCACAGAACGATGGCTCTCAGACGTCCCAACAGCAAGACGGCGAGGAGCCAGGATCAGACTCAGCGCTGGACACCCCCCCCCCCCCCCAGTGCCAGGCGAGGTCCGGCCCGGGCTCCCACCCCGCTCAGCACCTAGGCCAGCAGGGTTCCCTTGAGAAATCTAGCTGCGTCCTTCCTGCCGCCTCTGAAGCGCGGCTCAAAGCATCTTTGTTTGAGGCTGGCCAGGTGGAGCCTAGCTGCCCTCGCCTTAATTCCCCTGGGCCGGCTCCGCCCCTCCTGGCCCTCTAAGTCCCCAGGCCCTGCCCCAGCGGGTCAGCACAGTGGACACCGGCCGGAGGGTGAGCAGGGGTAGCGGCTGCTGGGCAGTGGGACGGAGGGTGGGAGGCCAAGCCCACAACTCCCTGGGTGGGGAGTGGGGGCATGCGTGGCTAGAGGAGACCAGCAGGCCGAGGGCAGCTGGTGGGGCAGGGACAGGGCGCTCCTCTCTCCTGCAGATTCTGGACCAGAGTCAAGACCGGACTGTGCCCCCCTCACCCAGCCGGCCCTGAAGACAGAATGGGGAAGGCCGCCTGCCTCCAGGTCCTGCTCTTGCTGGAGCTAGGTGAGGAGGGCAGAGACCCGGTGCTGGTCACAGGCCACAGGGCCCTCGGCTCCCAGGTGCCCCTCACCCCTCTCTGGAGCCTCCGGACCTCGACCCTGAGTTCCAGTCTTCTCTGCCACTGAGCCTGGGCTCTCCAAACCCTCCCGTGGTCCGTGTAATGGACATACCGCCCACTCCCCACGGTCACCAGGGAAGGCTAAATCGGGTCACTGCGGGCACAGAGCCTGGCACGAGGTCTTTTCCACAAGCACATTCTACCCCCTTCCTAATCCCTCACCTCCCCACCCCCTGGCCCCAGTCCCGATATCTGATACCAATCCATAATCCAGTCCCTTCCCAGCTTCCTGCTCCAGGTGCAGCAGCGACACCGGAGTCCGCAGGTGAGGAAGCCTGCGTGTCCGCACCCGCGAGGCCAGCCGCCCTGGGCCGGGGTCTCCCCGCCGGCTCCTGCCTCCCAGGCGCTCAGGCCCCGCCAACCTTCGCTGGCCCTTGTCTCTCGCAGCCTGCGGGCAGCCCCGCGTGTCCAGTCGGATCGTGGGGGGCCGGGACGCCCGGGACGGAGAGTGGCCGTGGCAGGCGAGCATCCAGCACCGCGGGGCGCACGTGTGCGGGGGGTCGCTGGTCGCCCCGCAGTGGGTGCTCACGGCCGCGCACTGCTTCCCCAGGTCAGCGCGCACCGAGCGCCCCACGGACAGCGAGCCCCCTGGCGGAGGCGCGGGGTCCTCGCGGGCTGGTGGGGTTGGGGTCTGCTGGGTGGAGGACCAGACGCTGGAAGTTGCCCCACTGTCGTGCAGGCTGGCGCCGCCGTCCGAGTACCGCGTGCGCCTGGGGGCGCTGCGCCTGGGCCCCACCTCGCCCCGCGCGCTCCTGGCGCCTGTGCGGCGGGTGCTGCTGCCCCCGGACTACTCTGAGGATGGCGCCCGCGGCGACCTGGCGCTGCTGCAGCTGCGCCGACCGGTGCCCCTGAGCGCCCGCGTCCAGCCTGTCTGCCTGCCCGCCCCCGGCGCCCGCCCGCGGCCTGGCACACCGTGCTGGGTCACTGGCTGGGGCAGCCTCCGCCCAGGCGGTGAGGAAGCGAGAGCAGGGCTCGAGGAGGGATTGGGGGAGTTCCCTTCTTCTGTCTGGAAATAGCCTCCCCAACTGGCGCCCGGGTCTGGGACCCAGACAGACTTGGAGAAACGCAGCCTGGCAGGTGGGGCTCAGCTCAGGGCCCCTGCTGCACAGGTCGCTCTCACCCAGCGCTCAGAAGGCTCTCTCCTTCCCACAGTGCCACTCCCAGAGTGGCGGCCCCTTCAGGGAGTGAGGGTGCCACTGCTGGACTCGCGTGCCTGTGACCGTCTGTACCACGTGGGGGCCCACGTGGCTCAGGCAGAGCGCATAGTGCTGCCTGGGAACCTGTGTGCCGGCTCCCCCGAGGGCGGCAAGGACGCCTGCCAGGTGTGCATCTCCTCCCGCCTCCAGGTCCCCACCCCTGTGCCCCACACCCTGCCTTCCTAGAACCCAGACCCCCGGAGATACCTTCTCCAGGTTGTCTCCTGGACCCCCAAGCCGGATGTGCCACCCCGAGGGGCCAGAGCCCAGAGAACTGCTTTCTCTTTCTCCTGCAGGGTGACTCTGGGGGCCCCCTAACCTGCGTGCAGTCTGGGCGCTGGGTCCTGGTGGGCGTGGTGAGCTGGGGCAAAGGCTGTGCCCTGCCCAACCGTCCTGGCGTCTACACCAGCGTGGCTTCGTATAGCCCCTGGATTCAGGCCCGCCTCAGCCCCTGAGCGGGGCGGCCATGCCAGCCTGGAGCCGAGTGCAGACCTTCCGCCTCCAGGTCCATCTGGGGACGACCACCCCAGGCCCAGACTGAAGTGCCCAATGGAGGACAGGGCCGTGACCCCTGCCTCTGCTCCCCTGCCTGTACTCCTGAGGGCTCACGGAGTGGCACCCCACAAACCCCGCATGGGTCACACCCTCCCTTCCCACCCTCCGCTCAGGGATGCCCACAGGGCATCCCAGATGGGCAAACCGGCCGGTGCCTGCCTGGCCTGTGTGCCCTCTCTGTCTGGAGGAAATCAGATCTGAAGCCTGAGGATGCCCGGGAGCCCTCTGCTGCTGGCTTCCTCCCTGGCCTCCAGCTAAGGGGCCCGTAGACCCCTGGATGTCAGCTCTGAGACTGGAGCTGAGCCCAGCAGGACACCCAGACTTCTGACCTTCTCTTGTGACCTGGGACTTAGCGCATCCGTGTTGTTTAATCCCGTGTTCCTGGTCGCTTGTTACACAGTAAAGCAAGACAGATTCGTCCCTGTGACAGAGGCGTACCAGGGAGAGTGGGCTGGCCCAGGAGCCCCTGTAGGCCCAGCCCCTGCGGTCCCTATCATCGCTGATGGCCACTCACGCCCCACACCTGCACCTGACACTGGCCTGGCCCCTCTGCAGCTTCTGGCCCACTCTCCTGCTCCACTCTCAGCCTGGGACCTAGCGTCCTGTCCCTTCCCTGCCATGCTCTTGTCCCCGCATCAGGTCCACCCATTCCATTAACTGTGGTTCCCTTTCTGCAGCTGCAGAAGGGACAAGAAACTGAACACAGCCTGGGAAAGTCAAAGCCTGTTCTCTGGAGCTGACGGGTGGGGAGGCAGGGAGGGCCAAGCCGCCTGCCTGCGCTGTCCTCCAGGTAGCCGGTGGACTGAAGCAGATGGTGCTCACTGCTGGGCACGCTGGCCAGGCAGGAAGCAGGCCTTTACAGGTGGCTGCCCCTGGTAGGGTGGTTGGGAACCAGGGTGCCCAGGACACATCTGCTGTGGGACTCGGGCTGCCACCGTGCCCCTTGCCCTTTCCCAGGGTAGCGCCTCACACCTCACCTACCCAAGCTAGCTGGTTGGCTCCCAGACTTGTCACAGGCCCCCCATTCCCAGAAGCAAGAGGGTAGAGGGCAGGAAGGGGTTGGCTAATGAGAACTGCTTCTCATTGGGCGGGGAGACCACACATCCAGCCTCTCACAGGTCTGCAAGGCAGGTGCTATGGAGGGATGAAAAACAGGCCCGAAGTCACAGAACCAGTAGGGTGGCAGAATGGGGTTCAAACAAGCAGCCCGATTCTGAGAAGGGCGGAGGTGGGGCACCCCCTTTGCTCTCTCCACTGTGCCCCGCCTTAACAGTGCCACAGCACAGCCTCCCCACCCGTCCCTGGTGAGTGACTGCTGCCCGGCAAGGCCCAGCTCCTCCCGGCCCTATGCTGCTGTGTCCCACCTGTCGCAGGTCAGGCTGGACATAGCTGCTCCCAAGGACACAGAACGCAGGGCTCCCAATGGAGGGCAGGCATCGCCCAGCTGCCCACCTGCTCCAGTGCTTCTGCAATCGATGGCCTCCCTTTGGCTGGAGCACCCCAACTCAGCCTCCCTAAGCTGAACTGTGACATCTGCCCCATCGCGGATGTTGGGACAGTCCCAGTGACAGCTAAGACGAGTGTTAGCCCTCTGAACACACGCACTTGCACACTATGCCCCAGAACAGCCCCACAGATAGCCACCTCATCAGACAGGGAAACAGGCCCGGTGACCCACAGCTTCTGAGAGGCAGGCCAGTTCCGCTGGACATCCGGCTTGAATTCCACTCCGACCTGAAAGTAGCTGTGAAGCACTCAGCTGGTGAGAGGCATACTACCAGCTGGTGGTACTTTTTATTAGTTTTTTAAAAAGATTTTAAATTTAGCTTTACTTACTTAAATTTGACAGAGGGTCAGAGAAAGAAAGAGAAAGTGAGAAAGCAAGCTGCCAGGCCTGGGACTTGAACTGCAGTAGACCAAGTCGGAGTCCAGTGCCCTTTAGCCACCACACCACCTGCCAGCCCGGGTACCTTTTATTAATCAAAACTTTAACAAAAGAAAAAAAGCGCTGGCCTGTGGTGGTCTTGGTCCCAAGCTGGGTTTGAACCAGGTGACCTACGGGGGAGGACAGGCAGATTCCCCGGGTTCCTAGTGGGCATCCTGGGCCAGGAGGCCCCAACACGCCAGGTGTCCGGAAGCTGGTCTCCATGAACGGAGCCTGGACTCAGGCCCACGTGCTAGGACACCAGGACACCGCGGTGCAGGTGCAGAGGCGGTGGAGGGCTCCCTGCCCTCCCTCCTCAGCAGCCGGGAGCTAAAGCCACTAACTCTCAGGACATAGAGGCCGGATCCATGTGGTATCGCCCGGAGCCGGCAGGGAGCCCTTCCACGCTACCTTCCCCTGCGCCCTGCGCGGTGATGAAGCAGGCGCGGGCGGGACTAGGGCAGGGCGCCCTGGGCTCAGGGTCAGGGGCTGCACTCGTGGGCAGCAAGGGAAATCACGGAGGGTCCCCAGGAAAGAGACTACGCCACGACGGCTGCCGTGACCGCTGCCCCGCCGGCACTCTCCCTCGCCCGCCGCCCCAACGCCTGCAGGGCGGCGACGACCCCGCCGCGCTGTCCCCCGCAGGACGATGGTCGCGGAGGGCCTCACCGCTGGCGGGTCGGCCGGATGGGCCCGGCCCACTGCCTAGCCGCCAGCAGCTCCCGAGTCCTCAGGAGCCACGGCGCTCTCGCAGCGGGCGCACGACCTCGACGCCCAGGCCCGGGGCGAGGGGAGGGGGCCACTCTCCCAGGAAGGTGGCCGGAGGTCGGAAACCTGCCCCAGGGAGCCGCCTCGGCCTGCGGGCGCGAACCCCGCCCGGGGACCTCCCCCGGGGCTCCCCCAGGGCAGGCCGCACTCCCGCCGCCCGCGTCCCGGGGCAGTGCGGACGCTACGCGCGCAGACCCCGAGGCCCCGCCCAAGATGGCACCGCCCCCCGCGACCTCCGGCGCCGGCCCACGCCCGGCTCGCGCCAAGCCGGCCGCCACCGTACCGAGATGGCGGCCGGACGCCGGGCCGGAGCCGCGCCTCCCAGCCGCTCAAAATGGCGGCAGCGGGGCCGCGCGCGGGCGGGCGGGGCGGGCGCGCGCCGGGACGCGCGCGGGCTGCCGGGAACGGGGCGGAGCGCGGCCGCGCCGGCGCGTCGAGGCCAGAGGCAGCCGCCGCGATGGTGAGCGGGCGCGGGGGGAGGGGCGGCCGGGCCGGGCCGGGGGCGCCGGGGGCGGCGGGGGCGGCGGGCCGCGCGGGGACGGGGGCACCGGGGCTCCGCGCTCACGCCGGCCCGCCGCCCCCAGGACGTGTTCCTCATGATCCGGCGCCACAAGACCACCATCTTCACGGACGCCAAGGAGTCGAGCACCGTGTTCGAGCTGAAGCGCATCGTCGAGGGCATCCTGAAGCGGCCGCCCGACGAGCAGCGGCTGTACAAGGTGCGGCCCCGCGGCCGGGCCCGGGAGGAGCCGGGACGACCCGCCGCGCGGCGCCCGGCGTGGGGAGCGACGGGGCGATGTCGATGTAAACAGTGGCCGGCCGACGCCTGCCGCCGGCCGAGCCGCGGGGTGCGACATCCGTTGTGCGGATGAAGCTCGAGCGGCGCTCGGTACGCGGAAGGTCTGGCCCAGCGTGGGTTAAGTCGCCGGCCAGGCCCGGGGCGCTGGGGGGCACCGCGGCATCTAACCCCAACAGCGGTCCGCCCGCGACCTGCGGCGCTGGACAGCCCTGCTCCGTCCATGGTTAAGAAAACAGAGGGGGAAGGTCACTGGCAGAACCAGGATTGGAACCTCGATGCCCTGAATCCCGTTTACTCTGCAGGGCCGTCAGAATCAGGCTCCCCCCAGATACTCCTGGGGCCGGCTGGAGGACCCAATTAGTCAAGGCAGGCCGGGAGGGTTTGGGAGTCTTTGTAGAGAAATCAAGTACTTCGACCTCTGATTCAGCTCTCTCGTGGCCTGGGGTCTGATTCGTGCAGAAAACCGGGAAACTGCCCTTTTGTTCAGGCTGGAGTCTCAGCTCCTTTGGTCTCTGAAAGCCCTTTCTTCCGGACACCTGCCTGAGAGCATGCACTGTGCTCTTCAGCCTCCCCAGCTCACCACCCACTTCGCATCAAAAGGTCCTAGTGGCAGAGCTGGGATTTAAACCCAGGTCTGCCTATCTCCACATTAGGTCAGCAGTTCTCCTAATTAGATTTGTCTGAAGTCTCGAAATTAGATTTGCCTGGAGAGTTTGGAAAAGAACAGATTCCAGAGCCCTACCTTGGGAGGAGGAGGTTCTGATGTGAAATTTTAGGCGCAGCTTTGGAATCAGTGTGTTTGATAACACTGGAGTGGGTGGTCCTGGGCAGAACGTGGAGCTGTCTCGTCCCTCCTCTGACATCTAGTACACTTGCTGGCCAGACGGGTCTTTGGGACTTGGCATTCCTGGGCCCTCTCCCAAGACCCAGCTTCTCCCCTTAGGATGACCAGCTCCTGGATGATGGCAAGACACTAGGCGAGTGCGGCTTTACCAGCCAGACGGCGCGGCCACAGGCCCCAGCCACGGTGGGGCTGGCCTTCCGTGCAGGTGAGAAGAGCTGGGCTGGGTGGCAGCCAGGTGGAGTGGGAACAGCCGAAGGGTCTGCCAGGCAGTATGTTCCCAGGCCACAGAAGGCAGGCAACACCCTCTGACAGTGCATGCTTGTTTCCAGGTAAAATACAAGCACACAAGAGATACTCATAGGAGGTGAAGCTTACTTAGCAAGACCTGAGGTACCCTAGTCAAGATACCAGCTCATGTTTAGAGGGCTTTTCCAATGCCTGGCCCTGCACTCTGATGATATTTTCATTGTCTCATCTGACCTTGGTGACCCTGGGAGGTCACTGCCATCCTCCGTGTTTGTCAGATGAGGACACTGAGGTTTGCCAGCAGTCACCTGGGAGCCACAGTTGACATGTGGGCTGCCAGGCCATGCATGACTGCATGTGTCTGCAGTACACGGCTTAATCCCCTTGCATCTCTGGTTGAGACTCTGATTGCGTCACATTTAAGGATGAGTAAAGTGGGCAGGGTGCTAGGACTGCCAAGTCCAGGTCCCCAATCAAAAAGTATGCACTTTTCTCAACACAACACAACCCACTCAAGCTTTAGAAACTGGAGGGCTCTGAAGTGGATTTTAATGCATCTCTCTCCATCCAAAAAAATGGAAGGGATGATTTTAAGTTTTGTTCTTATTTATTGGTTAAGAGAGATTTCTGTTATAGGGCATATGCTACGCTCACTGGAAAGACAGAAAGAAATCACTCCCTAGGGGGGATGACCATACCACAATCCCTTCTCCATTCTCTTCTCAGGATCTTGGGCACACAAGCACGCGTGTGCCTGGTGTGAGGTTTAAGCTGCCAGGCCCAGGACTCGAACCATAGTCGACTACATGGGAGTCCAGCGGCATAACTATTACACCATCTACTGGTCCCACAAGGGATTATTTTTCTGCATTCTTGTAAGGAAGCAGAGCAAGGGTGGAGAAGGAAGAGTCTGGCCCTAGGTATACTATACAGTTCCATAAAGGTAATGTTTTAGGCTTTGGCCCCAGCAGCTGTGTCCTCAGGCCGTTACTGTGTGCTCCTGGCCTGGAGTCCTTTTCCGTGAAGGGGTATGATAGGGCTGGCCTCCCAGGAAGACACCATGAACCCTATGGAGCCCAGACCCTACTTGCTGTGGGTATCCAGCAGATAGGAATCTTAGGGTCTTGCCGTGGGTTCTTTTTGCTGCTGGAGGCAAGTGTGGGGCTAGTGTAGATGCCTCTGGGGCATGCCTCTACAAGGTAGCCTGAGTGGGCAAGTGAGGGCTGAAAGCATACTCGGCCTGCTTCCTTAGCCAACTGGGCTACACTATCCCAGAAGTAACCCTTTGTCTGCTTTGAACAAAGGCATCTTACAGACTTGTGACTTAGGTGTTGATAGACTTGAGAAATGAGAAAATGAAAGCAGGGTCAGCAGGTGGTGTGATGGTTAAGGCAGCTGGATCCCACATGGGGGAGTCCCGGACCCAGTGGCTTGAAAACATACAAGGCATGTGCGTATACATGCCCCAAATCCTGAGAGGATGGTATGGCCATCCCTCCAAGGGGTGACTTTTACTCCCCCACCCATCTCTATGTCTATCCCCTGTAACAAACTAAAAGACAAAATGAAAGATTAAGGAAATTACTTGTTTATTCCCACAACGTCCAGTATAGCATCAGGTCCTTCAGGCATCTGACAGCTTTCTTGACGGGCCAGTATGGGCTGGCAGGTCACTGCTTCTTCACAAACTACTTGTGAAAACATTTCTGGGGGCAGCTCAGCCAGTCAGCATACAGGTTCCTGGGTCTTACTGGGTACCCTATCACCTGCCACTCAATTTCCATGCAGAAGGATGAGGCTCCAAACTGTGCATGTAAGCGATATGACTTTTTATTATCATTTTTTAAAGATTTGGGGGCAAGCAGTTAGCGTAACGGCTATGTCACTGAACTCCCATGTAGCCGACCGCGGTTCGAGTCCCGGACCCGGTGGCCTAAACTCAAACCAGGTGCGTGTGCGTGCATGTCCAAGATCCCGAGGAGAATGGAAAAGGGACTGCGGCGTGGCCATCCCCCCCTGGGGGTGATTTCTCGCTTTCTATCTCTCTGTCTCTTTCTGGCAAGTGCATGCACCCTATAGCAAAATTCTCTCAAGAAAAGAAAAATTACTTACTCATTTATTTTAATTTGACCAGAGAGAGAAACTGAGAAAGCAAGCTACCAGCCCCGGGACTTGAACTGTGGTCGGCCATGTGGCACCATAACTACCCACCACCTGCTGGTTCCTATTATCTTTATTTTTTTTAATTTCTAGAGATTGAGAGGGAAGTGAGAAAGCAAGCAGCTAGGTCTGTGACTCGAACCACAGTCGGCCATTTACCAGCCAGCCCCCTAAGATGTGTTAAACTGTACTTTCCAGACTGAGCTCCAAAGAACCAGAAGTGGCTTAGCTGAGAGCAGTCACTTGGTCAGGACCTCAGTACTGGCACTAGGATGTACTCAGGCCTGTCATGTGTCACAGGATGCTCAGTAACCACTCTGGCTCCTACCAACTGGATACTAACTACAGCCCCCACCAGCCCAGCTGTGACAACTGAACCAGTCTTCAGACATGCCAGCTTTCCCTGAGGGGGCCTAGTCAGTTGAAAACCCTGAGCCAGATTGAGGGGAGGGTATCTCAGGTAGAAGGAAGTGCAGTAGAGCTGTGAGTGGGTTCATTTGCTGTGAAAGAACAAGGAGACAGCCTGTGCCTTTCTGGAGCTTAATGGAGAAAGCAACTAGTGAAAAACACCAGCAACTTCAGTTAGTGAGAGTCCTCCCAAGGCAGTGCCCAGAGTGCTGGGATGGTGACATAGGGGGCTGGGGAAGGTTACTCTGAGGTGGTGACATCTGAATTGAACCCTGAAGTCCCAGAAGCAGCCAGCCATTGAGTGGCAGGTGTTGGGACCAGCAAGTACAAAGGCCCTGAGGCAGGAAAGACCTGGGTGTGGAAACGGCAGCCTAGAGGGAGACTGGGCTAGTAATACTGGCAAGCACTTGAGGCTTTGTTCAGAGCATGATTGGCAGTTCTCTGGAAGTTTTTAAATTATTGGCTGGGGACCAGCAGATGGCATAATGGTTACAATGCTGGACTCCCGTGATTAGTCTCAGACTCTATGGCTTGAAACTCATGCCGGGTGCGTGTGCATGTGTGTATGCCTGAAGTCTCAGGAGAGCAGAGAAGGGATTGCAGCATGGACCCTGGGGGTTGATTTCTTGCTGTCTCTGCACCTCTCCAGCAGACGTACACGCCCTATAGCAAAAATCTCTTAAAAAAAAAAAAAAAAAAAAAAAAAGCTAAATTAAAATCACTGGCTGGGCCAGAATATGGCACCGTGGTTTGAGTTACTGGACTCCTACATGGCTGACTAGTGGCTTTCTATCTTTGGTGAGCTCAGGTACCCTATAGCAAATTTTTTTTTTTTTTTTGGAGAGGTTTTCACTATAGGGCATGTGCACTCGCCAGAGAGAGACAGAGCAAGAAATCACCCCACCCCCCAGGAGGGATGGCCACGCCGTGATCCCTTCTCCATTCTCCTCTTGGGATCCCAGGCATGCATGCACACGCGCCCGGCGTGAGTTTTAAGCCACCGGGTCCAGGATGCGAACTGTAGTCAACTATGTGGGAGTCCAGCGACATAGCCATTACGCCAACTGCTGGTCCCAGCAAATTTTTAATAGAATAATTAAAAAAAAAAAAAATCACTGCAGGCTAGCAGGTGGCACAATGTACAAGGGGCTAGACTGCCATGTGGCCAAACAGTGGTTCAAAGTCCTGGGACCCAGTGACATGAAAATCACTTTGGTTATGTGCCCAAAATGCTGGGAATGGAGAAGGGGTTATGGTGTGGCCATTCACCTTGGGAGGTGACCATCCCCCTCCTGCAGTAATTGCCTTGGTCAAAAACACTAGCTGCTTGGTGGAGAAGGGATTAAGATGACAGGCATTCTGCATGAAGGGTGAGGGGGGCTGTGGAGACACAAGCAGGCAGGTAAAGCCAGCCTGTCTGGGGGCTCACTGAACATGGAAAGTGAGGGAAAGGGTCCAAGAGTTGGGGAGCCCTGGTCAGGCTGGGAATGTGAAAGAGGTCCTGGTGGGGTAGTCAGGCACTAGATATAGGTTAGAGCTAGAGGAGCAGCAGCTCAGGTGGACGTTTGCATGGGTATCACCAAAAGCTAGATTATTACTGGTGACCACCAAAGCCCCACCTGGGGTGAGGTGCCTCCTCCAGCTCTGCCTCTCCCCAACAGATGAGACATTTGAGGCCCTCCGCATCGAGCCCTTCTCCAGCCCCCCGGAGCTGCCTGATGTAATGAAGCCCCAAGACTCAGGAAGCAGCGCCAACGAACAAGCTGTACAGTGAGGGCCCCTGGCCTGTCCTTTAGAGGCCAAACTCCCCTCCCCCCAATAAAGAAGATTTGGGTGTCTGCCTGGTTGCTGCCTCTTTCTCTGTACCCTCTTGTCCTGCCTCCAGGCAATCACCTCCCTGGGATGGGTCCTGTTTCCCATGAGGATCTTCAAGCTCTTGCTTAGGCCTTTTCTTGTATTCTTGGCCCAGCCTGCTCCTCAGAGATGCCTTGGGGACCTGGGCTGCCCTGAGGGCCCAAATAACCCACCAGATAGCCCCAGGGAGAGCAATCCAGAGCCTTGGGTGGGGACACAGACTAAAGCTTTCTTCCTATACTGTCACAGCCTCCAGGTGCCATGGTCCTGGTCTAAGTCAGGCCAGGAGCGATGTTTCACCAGAGCCCTGGGGGATCCATGACCTAAGTGCCCCCACACAGGTCTTCTAAGTTCCTCCCAGACTTGCAAGCTCAATGGTGGCTCCTATCATCTGCTCTCCGCACTTGAATAAATAATATATAGACCCAAGTCCTGCATTTCTCATTTTTATTTGACAGAAAAAGTTGCTCTTGCTGTACAGATTTAAAAAAACAAAAATGCCTTTAAGAAACGTGAAGAAATTTTGGGGGGAGGGTCCACCACCTTACAGGGTTGGGGAGCAGTAGGGGCCAATTAATTCCAACTGCTGCCCCTTCCAAGAGCCCCTCACATGGAACTTCCCAAATCCTAAACCATCAACCCCTCCCCCAGGAACTTGGGGATACAGGGAAACCAAACCTCCCAGGCCCTATAGGGAATCCCAGGTGTCCTAAACTGCATCCTCCCCTCAAACTCCCATCCACGCATTCCCTCCCACCCTAAACCCCCAAAAACACGTGAACCAGAAAAAACTCACAGAGATAAACATTTCACAGGAACAAAGAAAAAAGGGGGGGAGGGAAACAGGGAGCCCTCCCCCAAAATGCTGCCAGGGCTTTAGAGGGTGGCCAGACAAGGACCCCTCCCCATGGCTTTGCTGGGGGAAAAAGGACACTCCCTGTGGCTCCAGAGTATGGGGTGTGGTGGAGTTCCCCAAAGATGATTATGGAGACCTGTGAAGGAGAAGTGGAGATCAATGCAGAGCCCAAAGTTCTCAGGTTCAGCTTTTTGAATCCCTCACAAGATGCCCTCCACCCCACACCACCAGCTGAGGGGGACTGGCATGTCTGGAGGGGACACACCTGGAGGAGTGGTGTCGCGTGGGCCTAGGGCTAGGTGTCTCCCTCCTGCGCTTGTGGCCTGGGGAGCGGCTATCCCCACGCTGACCTCTCCGGGAAGCCCGCTCACTGCTGCTGCAACGACACAGGACACCAACTACCAAGGGCAGCAACCTCAGGTACCAGAGCCCCACCTCTACAGCAGCAGTGCCCAGCCAGCCTGGGTGCTCACTTGGTGGTGGACCTACCTCTGCTGGTCCCGTGGTGAGGGCTGAGGGGAAGGACGGCGACGCTCTACAGGTGAGTAGCTGAGGGACCGGGAGTCCCGAAGGGAGTCTATTGGCTTCCGAGGGCTACGGGACCTGGGGAGCAGAGCAGATTCCATGGTACCACACCCTTCCAAACCCACCAGCCAGCACTCAGGACCACCCACCCAGGTCCTGACCACCACACCTCACACCACGCAGGGCCAGCCTCAAACCCACCTTTGTCTGCTTGCTCACCCATCCGCCCGCACACCATCCACCGAGTGCCCCAGAGGGCAGGGCACAGGGTGCAGCGGGGGATGCAAAGATAAAGACAGTCCCTGCCCTTGGAGGAGCTCAGTCTGGTAGAGGGCCAACAAGGGAGGCACGCATGGCCCCATGTGTGGGAAACAGCCCCGCAAGGATGGATGTGCACGAGTCTGGGGACTCAGGGCAGGTGGGGGGCATGGGGCAGGGCAGGAAAGGGGCAGGGCAGTCTTCTCGAAGGTGCGGTTTGAGCGGAGTCTTGCAGAACGAGGAGTTCACCAGGCGGACAAGGAAATTCCAGGCAGAAGGAACAGCATGTCCAAAGGCATGGGGCTCTCCTTAGACTGCAAGGCGCTGGGTATGGCTGGAGCACAGGGCATGTGTGGGGGGCGGGCAGGAGAGGAGAACACAGGGCGGGCAAGGCCAGTTGGTGAAGAGCCTCACACGCCATTCCCGCAGAGGTGGGGCTTTATCCTGCAGGCCACAGGGCGTCCCGGAAGGATTTGTGGAGTGGAGGGAAGTAACCAGGTGTGCGTTTTAGAAAGATCCCTCTGGCTACGTGTGGAAGAGAATGGCGTGGAGGCAGGGAGACAGGGAGGAGGCTGTGGACAGAGTCGGGAGATGACGACGGTGGCCAGACCAGAGCCCTGGCAGCAGCAATGGGGAGACTTCAAGCTAGAATCCCTGGGACCAGGCTGTATATCGGGGAAGGCAGAGGAAGAAACCTAGGACTCCCCAATTCCAGCTTGAGCACCCACTTGATGGAGCAGGCTTTTGACAGAATAGGGCACAGTGGAATAGGTAGGGGAAGAGGAGCGTGCCCAACTCCTCCCATACAATCAGACACCAGAGTTCACTTGAGACACTCCCGGAGGGATCTCACAGCCCAGGGCCCTGCTCTGGACAAGACCCCCCCCACCCCGCATTTATCTCAGGCAAGGCAGCACTCACCTCCGCTCACCAGGGGGTGGCTTCTTAGGGCTTGCAGGTTTGGGCAAGGCCTGGGGACCAGGCTTAGCAGGGGAGGGGGAAGAGGAAGAGGAGGAGGAGGAGGAGGAGGAGGAAGAGGAGGAGGAGGAGGAGGAAGAAGAGGAGGAGGAGGAGGAAGAGGAGGAGGAAGAGGAGGAGGAACTAGAGCTGGAACTGCTGGAACGCCTCTTCCGCTTGGCTGGAGTGGGCTCTGGAGGACGGCCCTCCCGAACCACCTCTGGTGCTGGGGTTGGGGTGGGTACCCTGTGGAAGAAAAGGAGAGTCACAAGGAGACAAACTGCCCCAGCCCCAACCCTACCTTCCTTGGCCTGGAGGAATGGCAGTGGGGGAGGGGTGCCTGAGAAGGCCTGGGAACTCAAGGAGCCAGAGCCGGTGAGCGCATTCTCTGGATCTGGAGAGCATTGGCCCGAGCTGACCCAACCTCTGCTAACACAAGCAACAGGCTGGGGCCCGCAGCACAAGGGATCAAGGTTAAACCTCAAGAATGTCCCTGATCGAGGAATAAGGCCTCTGGGCTCAGGTGTAGAAGCTGAAGCTGGGTGGTCTCCTTCCTCGGAGAGCCGCAGCTTGGGGAGGCCCCTGTGAGTGCAGGTTGGCTGGGGTAGGGGCCGTCCTGCCTGGAGGCAGGGAGAGGGATGGGATGACCTCTGAAGATCCTTCCAGCCCAGGGAGTTCCTCTTGAGGTCTAACTGCCATCCCTCCTGCTGTAAAATTAAGTCCATTTCCTCTAGTTCTGTCCTCTGTAGAGACGGAAAACTTATCATTATCCTCTAAAGAATTAACCTTTGGAGACTTTTATCTGCCCCAATCCTCCCCCCTTAGCCCCCATCCCAGCATTCTCTTATACCCCCAGCTTGAGGGTCAAGGGCCCTCATTACCTCTTCAGAGCAAAGAACATGATTTCTCCCTCCCCACTCCCCTGCCCCATCCCTAGTACTTTAACCCCCTAGGTTTCCAAAAGTTCAGTTCTCTTACCTCTTCAGTGCCACCTCAGGTTGAGTGGGAAGGCTAGAGCCTTCCGAGTCACTAGAACTGGAGCCAGAGGAAGAGGAGGAGCTTGATGAGGAGGAGGAGGAAGAGGAGGAGGAGCTCGAGGATGAGGATGATGATGAAGAGCTCCGCCGCTCCTTTGCTGGCTGCAGGGCGGCCAATGCAGAAGGTTGCTGGGCCCCAGTAGAAGCAGGTGGCTCCCCATCCTCAGGATGGGACAACCCGGAAGCAGGGCCAGAGAGCATACCATTGTGGTCACCAGCAGAGGACGTAGCCTTTGCCACTATCCCAGAAGAAAGGGACTGAGACCCTGCTACAGAGGTGGTCTGGGCCATCAAAGTACGGGACTGGTCAGAAAAAGCAGATGGCGCAGGGGACCTAGGCTGATCCTGTACTGGAGGGAGAAGAGATTGTGAGGGGGCCTGGGCCATTCTAGAGACAGGGGAAGGAGCCCGCTCAGAGGTCATTCTAGAGTGGCTTGGGGCAGATGGCGGTGTCCTGGACCTGGCTCGGTCAAGGAGCGGTGGTGAGGCCCTGCCGCTGACACGCTCATAGGCAGAAAGGGGGACCCTGGGGCTGGTGAGGTTTGCACCAGACAATGCTGGAGCCATCCTAGCACTGGTGAGACTTGCAGGGGCCAAGGCAGCAGGAGTTCTGGAGCTGGCAATATTCACAGGAGCTGTAGCATGTGCAGATCGAGGACCCACCAGGTTAGCAGGAGCTGCAGCCTGCGGCGTTCTGGAGCTGGAGGGGTAACTTGCGGCTGTTGGGGGCGTGCCAGAACCTGTGAGACTTAGAGCTGCCAAGGCAGCTGGGGTTCTGGCTCCTGCCAGGTTCACAGCTGGGGCGGTGGGGGTGCGTGGGTCTGCAAGGTTCACAGTTGAAGGTGCCACTGCTGTTCTGGGGCTGGCCAAGTTCATAGCTGCTGCTGCAGCTGGTGTTCGTGAGTCAGCCAGATTTACTGCTGTTGGGATAGCAGGTGTCCTGGCACTGGCTAGGTTCATGGCTGCTGCAGAGGCAGCAGGAATTCTGCTGGCAAGGTTGGCAGCTGGGGCCGTTCTGAGACTCATGAGAGGCACCGGAGCTGGAACCTGAGACATTCTTGCAGCAAGGCCAGCGGCAGACATGGACGGAGGAGGCCGAGCAGTGCCAAGACTGATGGCAGTCAGGGCAAGTGCAATTCTAGACTGAGCATGATTTTCCGGCACAGATGTTCTAGGGTGATCAGGTATTCGGGGACCTGGACCATCCATCATGGAGCCACCAGCCTGCTGCAGGACAGACATGGGTGTTCTCGAACTACCAAGGGGTTCAAGCATTCCAGGTGATCTACAACGGTCAAGAGGAGTTGGTGACATGCTAGGACGACTAAAGCAGCTCATTCTGGAGCTATTGAGTGCCACTGGAGGGGTCCGAGAACCAGAATGATTTCTTGTTGTTGGAGGAGTAGCAGAACGTGAACGATCAGAACTACTTCCAGATGCAGAACGCCTGCGGATGGCTGGAGGAGATCTCGTTAGGGACCGTTTGCCCCGAGTTGTTCGTGGAGTACGGGATCTAGAACGGCGGCGGATAACAAGTGGTGAGCGACTTCGAGAACGTTTGCGTGGTAAAAGTGGTGTTCGAGACCTGGAGCGGCGTCGGATAGCAGGTGGTGTTCGTGACCTAGAGCGGCGGCGTGTCACTGGAGAGGTTCGAGAGCGGGACCTCCTCCGAGTTACTGGAGAGGTTCGAGAGCGTGACCTCCTTCGAGTAACTGGGGATGTTCTGGATCTTGACCTTCTGCGTGTAATAGGTGAAGTTCTGCTTCGAGACCGCCTCCTTGTTACCAGTGGAGTTCTAGACCTGGACCTCCTGCGGGTCACTGGCGGAGTTCTGGAACGGGAGCGCCGTCGTGTGGCTGGTGTTCTGGACCTTGAACGACGGCGAGTTACCGGAGGTGTTCTGGACCTGGATCGCCTTCGACTCACTGGGGATGCCCTTGACCGAGACCTTCGGCGAGTAACTGATGTCCTAGACCTTGACCGTCTCCGACTGACTGGTGAGGTTCGCGATCTGGACCTACGGCGGCTGATCAGGGGCGTTCTGGACCTGGATCGCCGGTGTGCTGCTGGAGACCTAGAGCGTTTCCATGGGGCTGGTGATGTGCGTGAGCGGGAACGCTTCCGACTGGTTGGGGGTGTCCGAGAGCGACCTCTTCTCCGTCGAGAGGAAGTTCGGGAACTCTCCTGTCGAGCAGGAGACCGTGAGTGGTAGCCAGACCCTCCACGCCTCCGCCGAGTAACCCGAGACCTTGACCTGCTCCTCTGTCTTCTCCTAGAAGTAGACTGAGAAGACCCAGACCTATCTCGACGTCGGGTTGTTCTGGTTTTCTCCCTCCTTGAGCGAGAACGAGACCTCTGGAGTCCACGAGGCTTGGGTGAAGGAGAACGACCTCTCCTTGAAGTTGTTTTGGTGCGTGGAGATGATGCTGAGCGCCGCCGGCGTGAAGATCTTGATTTTTCAGTTGGTTCTGGTGAAGACACTGAGGGACTTCTTCGACGTCTTGGGGGAGTTCTAGAGCGGGTTTCTGGTGAGGATGAAGCAGAACGGCTTCTTCGGGAAAGCCTGGTTTTCCTAGCTAGTTCAGGAGATGACCGAGAGCTTCGACGTCGAGGTGGTGTGCGAGACTTATTCTTGGGCTCAGGGGATGATCTGGAACCTCTTCGTGCAGTTCTGGATTTGGGTGGATGTTCTGGAGAGGACTCGGAACTACTACTTCCGTCAGGAGAAGGTCCTCGGCCCTTGCTTGATGAACCTGATCTGCTTCGTCTGGGAAGGGCCCTAGCAGCAGGAGTTTTGGGTTCAGGAGAGGAATCAGAACCACTCTGTGCCCTGGGTGCCACTCTTGGTTTATCTTTCAATTCAGGGGAGGAGCCAGATCTACTATGCTGAGGAGAAGGTCGGGATTTGCTGTCAGCCTCTGGAGATGATCCAGAGCGACTCCTCTGTCTAAGTGGGGGTCGTATCTTGGTTTTGGAATCAGGAGAAGAGTCTGACTCACTCCTTTCCTGAGGAGATGCACTGGGTTTCCCCTCAGGTTCTTGAGAAGATCCAGACCGGCTTCTCTGCCCAAGAGGTGTCCTGGTCTCAGTTTTCTGTTCAACTGAGGATTCTGATGCACTTCTTTCTCTCTGGGGGGTAAGACACTTGTTGAGCTCTGGAGATGATGGAGAATGACTCCTTGCTCTAGGAGTCTGAGGCAAAGCTTTTGGTTCTGGGGAAGAATCACATTCACTTCTCCCCCTGGATGGTGTTCTAGGTATATCTTTCATTCCAGGAGAGGACCCAGACAGGCTGTGCCTTGAGGGAGTCCCAGAGCCATCTCTAAGTCCTGGAGAAGACCCAGACCTACTTCTCCTTGATGGAGTTCTGGGTAAACCATCTTTCAGTTCAGGAGAAGATGCAGAACTACTTCTTTCTCTAGAGGGTGTTCTGGGTACATTATCAAGTACAGGAGAAGAGACGCTCTGATTTGAAGACATCCCTGTCTTTTCCACTGCATCTGGGGATAACTCAGAACTGCTGCGCCTGGAGGATCTTGCTGATTGTTCTTTCATGTCTAGAGATGGCTCTGTCTCCAGCTGATTAAGGAAAGGTTCATTCAAATCATCTTTAATCTCAGGAGAAAGTCCAGTATTCATGTCTGTAACAATAGGGCCTGAGTTTCCACATTCTAAAATCGATCCAAAGTTATTCTCCCTCGGGGGAGAACTAGACAGTTCTTTATGTTCTGGAGAAAAATGTGGCTCACCCCAAGATGAGGCCACTGTAGGGACTTCTGCTTCTGAAGAAACCTGTGACTGGTTTTGGTCAAGAGTCAAAGACACATCAGGCCTTTCTTCTACATCAGGAGATGGTTCAAAGTTATTTCCAACCATTTCTTTAAGTTCTGGAGACAAATGGAATAAAACCTGGTTGGAGGATTCTTCCGATTTCTCTATCTCCATTAGTTCATCATCTTGGTTTGACTTAGCTAATGCACTATTTTGGTCTTTTGTATCTGGAGATGACCCAGCAGCACTTTTTTCCTTTGATGGGGTTTCGGGTGTGTCTTTCAGTACCAGTGAAGACTCAGGCCTATCTTGCACTGGAGAGGGACTAAACCTGTCTCGTAGTCTAGGTGATGA
Source organism: Tupaia tana (assembly GCA_026018925.1). Lineage (NCBI taxonomy): Eukaryota > Metazoa > Chordata > Mammalia > Scandentia > Tupaiidae > Tupaia > Tupaia tana. The sequence goes on along the minus strand of JAKSZU010000016.1, from coordinate 83,471,481 downwards.
TGTACTAACATCTCCCTGAAGAGGTAAACCAGCTTTCTCTTTTGATTCAGAAGGCTCTGATCTACTCTGCCCCAGGCAAGATTTAGTGTCCATTGCAGCATATGAGAAAGAGTCAGACTGGGACCTGCTCTGCTCAGGTGACATTCCAGATTTCAGCCTAGGACTTGTTGACAGTTCACTTTGGTCTGGTCTTGGAGATATGGGTGCCAGCTCAGTGACTGGAGATGAAGACCTAGACTGGCCACCCTTAGGTGGTGTCTGAGATTTGTTCTGCAAAGATGGAGATTCTAAGTGACTCTGTTTTACCTCTGGGCTTGAAGTATCAGATCTGGGATCTGGTGACGTTTGGGACTGTCCTTTCTGTTGCAGAGATAAGGATCCGAAATGACTCTCTCTTAGTGGTGAACTAGATTTTACTGGAGAGAGGCTTAAGGATCCAGAGCAACTTTGTGCTGGTAAGTCACTAGACTTCTCTTGAGGACATGGTGACTTTGATGCAGAAACATTTTGCCCTGGTGAAGTTTGGGGCTTTACTTTGGGGCAAGGTGAAACAGACCCTGAGTGACTTTGTCCTGGTGGTGTTCTAGGTTTTACTTTGGTATCTGGTGAGGAGGACCTAGAACGACTATGTCTTGGCAGCAATCTAGATTCCACCTTAGAGCAGGGAGACACTGACCTGCTTTGCCTTGGAGGAGTTCTAGATGTCATCCTAGTAGGACTTGGAGAAGAGGAGCCAGAATGGCTTTGTTGTCTCGGCGACACTAGCCTCCCTTTGGATTGTGGAGATGACAATCTGGATGGGCTCTGTTTTGGAGGTGTGCTAGATTTCATTCTAGGAGGAGAGGACCCAGAATAGCTTTGTCTTGAAGGGGTCCTAGATTTCACCTCAGGGTCAGGTGATGATTCAGAACGGCTCTGTCTTTGAGGTGTCACAGATTGTTCATTGACCTGGGGACTTGCTACAGGCCCTTGCCTGGGTGGTGTTCCAGATTTCACTTTAGAGGGAGGAGATGAACTTGAATGACTTTGTCTTGATGGTGTTTTAGATTTCTGTTTAGGTGACAGAGAAGAACCAGAGCGACTGCGCCTAGGTGGTGTTCTAGATTTAGCTTTACGTTGGGATGATCCAGAGCGACTACGCCTGGGTGGTGTCTGTGACTTCTGTTTAGGGCACGGAGAGGACCCTGAAAGGCTTCTCCTCAAAGATAAGCGAGATTTTGCTTTGGATCGAGGTGAAGAGAGAGACCTGCTCCGTCTTGAAGACACACGAGATTTTTTTACTTCTGGGCTAGAATTAGACCTACTCCTCCTTTGAGATGTTCTGGATTTGTTCTTCCTCTCTGATGATGAACCAGACCTGCCTCTTCTTTGTGGTGTTCTAGAATGAGATCTTCCACGTCTAACCAGACTTCTACTACGAGATCTTCGTCTTGCTGGTGTCCTGGACCGAGATCTCCCTCTCCTTGCTGGGGTTCTAGAGCGTGACCGACCACGTCTGGCTGGAGTTCTAGAGCGCGAGCGACCACCGCGTCTAGCTGGGGTTCTAGAACGTGACCTCCCCCGCCTGGCTGGGGTTCTAGAACGTGACCTTCCACTTCTCCTGGCTGGTGATCTACTACGAGATCTCCGTCGCACTGGTGACCGGGTCCTAGATCTGCGCCTGGCAGGTGTTCTAGACCTAGACCTACCCCTTCGGGCTGGTGTTCTTGAACGAGACCTACGTCTAGCAGGTGTCCTGGACCGTGATCTTCGCCGAGCAGGTGTTCTAGAGCGGGATCTACCTCGACGGGCTGGTGTTCTAGAACGAGACCTGCCCCTCGTGGCTGGGGATCTAGATTGTGACCTGCCTCGTCTTGTTGACCTAGACCTGCCTCTTCTCTGGTTAGTTCTGCTCCTGGACCAGCCTGGTCGCTGAGGAGACCTAGAGCGGCCACGTCTCTGGGGGCTCCTAGACCTTCCCCACCTCTGTGCAGACCGGGACCTACGCCACTGAGGGGACCGGGACCTAGAATGACCTCTCTTGGTAGGGGTTCGAGATCGCGATCTCCCCCTCTTAGTAGTGGTAGGGCTACGGGACCTCCCTACCCTACGGGAAGGGGTGTGAGAATGTGATTTATCTCGCTTTGCTCGGCCATGTGAACGAGTCTTGGATGTGGGAGAAGAAGAAATCTCTCGACGGGCCCCAGAAGCTGGTGCAGGTTTAGAACTTTCAGGGGAAGAGCTGGCACGCCTAGAAACTTTGGTAGGTTGAGGGGATGGTGGGCAGCTCTCTGAAGACGACTGAGGTTTCTCAGGAGATTTAGGTGGTGAATGGCCCTGGGTTGGAGAGGTCTCAGATGGGGGATTCACTGGCTCTTGACCTAAAGGGGTTGTTGCAAGGGGCTGTATGGAGTTGCCATGTTGCTCAGCAAGGAGCGGAGTGGGAACAGATGGTTCTGGGCCTGTGCTGCTCCTTTCTGGAGAGGGGCTAGGTCGAGCTGCAGGTTTCTAAGAGTGGAACAGAGAGCAGGGATAGGAATATATAAGCATCAAATCTTCACATCACCTATAAGACTCCAAATCCCTTTACAATGAAACTTCTACACGCCCCATTACAACAATTGGTCCTTTCCCCCTCACAATAGTCTTATTAATTGATATGAAGAGATCACATAGTATCAAGCACGGTGAGGAACACACATAAAGAATCTGTGGCCATGATGTCTGAAAATCTCAGAGTAAAGACAAAATGAAAATAAATGATTCACTACTTTTTTTTTTTTGAGAAGTTTTTGCTATAGGGCGTGTGCGCTCGTCAGAGAGAGAGAGATAGAGAGACAGAAAGTGAGAAATCATCCCCAAGGGGGGATGGCCACACCGCAATCCCTTCTCCTCCATTCTCCTCTCGGGATCTTGGGCATGCACCCACACGCGCCCTGCGTGAGTTTAAGCCACCAGGTCTGGGACTCGAACCACGGTTGACTACGTGGGAGTCCAGCGACATAGCCATTACGCCAACTGCTGGTCCCAATGATTCACTACTTTTAAGAACAGATACAATCACAAAATGCTGTCGGGCAAAAAGAGCATTTTAAAGTGAGAACCAACTCCCAATGTGAACTTCACCCTTCAGAAATGAACTATAAAATGAGAAAAGTATGAACCATGAAGTAGAAGTTTGAGAAGGTGATTTATGTGAAATATAAAAAGTAGGCTAGGAGAGCTGAAATACAGGAAGAGATAAAAGATCAAATTATACATGCCTTAAGTACAATTCTAAAGCAGAAAGTAGGTGATCTGAGGTGAGTGATTCAATTTGTAATTTGGAAAATAACCTCGGATGACATATAGATTAAGAAAGAATTTATGTAATAATAGTTGAAGTGAGAAATGATGATTAGGGCTTGAATTAGAACAGAAAATTTGAAATGCAATTTGGACCGACTCCTTAGTCTGGTAGTTAAGGAAGCCAAATTCCACATTACCAACCACAGGTCTGAATTCCAACCTCAGAGACATGAAAAATATATCATACACATGTGCATGTATGCCCAGAATTCTGACAGAATGGAGAAGGAATTATGCTATGACCACACGCCATTGGGGAGTGCTTTATTCCTCTTTTTCTGGTGAGCACACGTTTTCTCGCCAAAAACAAAAAGATCAGATCATTCGACAGTGTGTTGGACTTGTTGGCAGCAACCCAGAAGTTTGAAAATTTTTAGTGAGCTATGACCAACATTTAATGAAACAGAAAAAACCCTCAAACATCGTAAGTAGTAAAGCTAAATGCAATTTTTCTTTTCTTTTTTGGAGAGCTTTTTGCTATAGGGCACGTACACTCACCAGAGACACAGACAGAGAGACAGAAAGCGAGAAACCACCCCCCAAGGGGCATGCCCACAATGCAATCCCTTCTCCTCCATTCTCCTTTGGGGATCTTGGGCACGCATGCACATGCACCCGGCTTGAATTTAAGCCACCGGGTCCGGGACTCGAACCATGGTCGATTACGTGGGAGCCCAGCTACATAGCCATTATGCTAACTGCTGGTCCCACTAAATGCAATTTAAGAGAAACTTTCGTTCTAGTTCCACGCAGACATTATAATGACATAAATGCAATTAATATCCACTGAGGTTTGATCTGAAAGGATTCACAATTCAGTGAGCCACAATTCTAAAGAACTTGCCGATAGAGAATAGAAACTTGTTAAGTGGAAGAAGAATGCAGAAAAAAACAAATGCATTCAATTCTCTTAATAAACCATTACAACTCTCCCTTTCACTTCACACACCAGTCCTATACCCCTATCTTTGCAACTCAATGAGTATCTATTAACTCGGGAACATACCTCAGGCTTGTCTTTATCTTTGTCTTCATGAGGGCTACTAGGTTGCTTTGTAGAAGGCTCTGGACTGCTGGGCCGTTGTGTGTTAGTGGTACTTGGTTCATTGGAAGGTGCATCTCCCTCCCCTCGACGCCCTGAGGCAGGAGAAGGGCTTCTCCCAGTCAAGGTAGTTGTATGGATTTTAGCTGCAGCACTTCGAGACCTTAGGGAGTTAATTGACGAAGGGGAAAAGGAGAGAAATCAGTTTAAGGGAGAACAGAAAACCCCCTCCCCAGCTCCCATCCGCAATTCCTCACTCTACAACCCTTCCAAAAAACCTTAATCACATGACTCAAATCACTCATTAAAACGCAAGCTTACTGTACTTTGACCTTCCCAACACAATCCCAAAGAATGTTTTCCCTCTACCCCTTGATTCACCTCCCCAAACATCCCCAAACCCTCCACCCAACCCATTCCCTACCTGCTTCATTCACAACTCACCTGAGCCCACCTCCTTCAAGAAGCCTTCCCCGATTAAGGAAGCCAGGGTAAGGATTCCTTCCTCCCCCAGACACCACGAACAAACCAACCCCCACCCCCTATTCTGGCAGTCCATATACATCAGAACGAAAGAGGAAAAAATAAATAAATAAATAAATAATTTAAAAAAAAAAAAAAGAGAAGGGGAAATGTATATGTCTGTCCATCCTGTTGCTTTAGCCTGTCAGCTCCTAGAGGGCAGGGACCGTGTCTTCCGAATGGTCTGTGCAGCGCCTAGCACACCGTGGGCGCTCAATAAATATTAAATTAATTAACCCACCATTCCCTCTCCCTCCCTTCCTCCTGGACTACCCCTTACCGACTACGAGAAGTATCAGAGGAGGAAGCAGAATCAGCAGAAGTTGAACGGTGTGCCCTGCGGCTCTTGGGAGCTGGTGTTGTACTTCGAGACCTAAAAGAAGACCACCACCACAACTCAAGGTGCTGTCACACCTAGACTGGATTCTCCTCACACATTCCTCAGAACTTTACTAGTCAGAGACATTACTAAGTCTAGCTTCTTCCCCTACGGTGGCATTCAGCTTACTAAGCATATTCCCCTCAAATGCACTAACCGTTTCCGCTTCTTGTCCTTAGATTTACGCTTGCTCTTTGGAGTGGGAGACCTGGGAAATAAGGCAAGGTTATTCAGAATTAATTTTTTAAAAAGGAAATAAAAATCAAAAGTAAAATAGAACTGGGGAGTGTTATCAACATAAAGATCAGCGAACTGACCTTTACTCCAAGAAAAAGAAACACTCTCAGCGACTATTAAAGAGCAAGCAAGGCCAACAAACACTGGCTCTGCAATTCCACATGCTACTATGTCTTCCCAATTCAGCCAAAAAGCTCTTACCTATGCTTCCGTTTCTTAGACTCAGATTCTGACCTATTGGAAACAAAAAGAAAATACATACACTGACATTTATGCCTGTACTTTGAGAGCCTTTTACAACCACTCTACACCCATCTCCTACCTGTGCTTCTTCTTCTTTGAGCTCTTCTTTCTCTCCCGTCGAGGAGAGCTGCTCTCTGACCTGCTAAAGATGGATTCAGAGGCTAGGTCATTCTGCTAGGCTACTTCCCTGGCCCTCTCCTTACAACACATGCCAGAGTTGTTTTCTAAAGCACTCAGTCAAGCTAATCGATATAAACGCCCCAAACTTAAGCCCAGGACTCCCTTTTTACTAACAAAGTATCTCCCATATCTCCTTAAATCAACAAATCTCAAAATAAAAAAGGAAATTCCAAAAATCCAAGTTAATTGACAGAGCTGCAGACCTGACCTTTCCCCACTGAAAAGCACACACATTTATTTTCCCAGCTGAAACTAAATGGTAATTCCCTGCTCCCTGACAACTGTCTCTAGCTTCCTAGAATCAAAAACTCAACACTGGGACCAGCAGTTAGCATAATGGCTATGTCGCTGGACTCCCACGTAGTCGACTGCGGTTCGAGTCCCGGACCCGCTGGCTTAAACTCACGCCGGGCACGTGTGGGTGCGTGCCCATCCCCCCTGGGGGGTGATTTCTTGCTTTCTCTCTCTCTGTTTGGCGAGCGCATGTGCCCTATAGCAAAAACCTCTCTCAAACAAAAAACAGAAACAAAAACCTCCGCATTTCCAGAATGTATACCACAGAATGGGTCTTCTGGCGACTAGAGTAACTTTTTGACTAACTTACCGTCCTCTGTCTTTCTTCTTTTTCTTCTTTTTTTGCTTTGGAGTTGGTGAACGAGAGCTACTAGACTCTCGGACAAGGCTGGGAAGAAACAAAAGGAAGCGAAGATGGGTACTAAGATTAATTTATTACACGTTTTAACTAAAGAACAAATTCTAAAGAACTTAGGAAGAAACACTCCACAAAAATAGAGCGTGCTTAGACACAGAAAGAGCCCCTGATATTGGTCTCTTGGTCTTGTGTACCTGTAAGGTTTGGGAGGCTCAGGAACTGGCTGTTTAGTTTCCCGAGCTCGACGCTGAGGATCAAAAGAGCTGCCATCCACATAGGAATCACTGATGCCAAAGGCAGCACGGAGACGCTCATTCTTCTTCTCATTCAATTCTGCTAACTGGTGAGTCTCAGTTACCCTACAAGAAAAAAGGACGAAAGTCTGAAAGAAATACAGAGCAAGGGGCAGAGCCACATTGAAAACACAATTATAAGCAGGAGTCAAATAGGCATAGGAAAAGGAAAATGAAGGCATGAGGAAAGTTCTAAGTAAGGAGAAAGAATAGTAGCAGCAGCATACAGGCCAGAAGAATCAAGCGAGACCAGAGCAAAATACTCACGCTGGCCTCTGCCCTGGGGTCTCATCCTTTCCCCCAGGGTTCACATCCTTCTCCAGCAGCATGAGTCGAAAGGTCGCCACTTTTTCCTGAATCTGCTGTTCCTCGTACCTGAAGAACAAATCCCTTCAGGGTTAGAGCTTGACAGGACACTTTCCCCAATCCTCATTCCTAATAGGGTCCCTTCCCTCTCCATGCACACATAGAACTTTTCACTCACTGTCACCCAAAAGTCCCTTAAGTACATCTGATCTTTTCCCTTCATCTTTCTTCTCTGTACTCAATATAACACCCTCTAGAACAGTGGATTTTAAACATGCTACACACTGCAAGAGCCACGAAAAGAAAGTTAACCAGGCTGAGTTCCAAGTGCTCTTCCCCACTTCAACAAAAACAGGTGTTTTGATACCAAAGTCAAATATAATACATGAAAAAGGTGCCAGTGAAGTTTGAAAACCACTGCTCTAATAGGGTTTCTGCCTAAATGTGCTCCTTTTCCACATTTCCCTTCTCTACCCAGCCCATGATTCCCCTCTTAAGTATTCTTCGAACTCCTGTTTTGTCTTTACTACTTTTCAAAGCCTCAATCCTTAAACTCTTCTGCCTTCCTCTTTTCTACCAAAGGCAACACCTGTCAACCAACCTTGCTCTTTTCCTGCCTTGTCTTGGCTTTCATGTCTCTTCCTTAAAGCACATTTTTATTCTTTAATGCCCCCCTTCCCCCATGTACCTCTGCTTAAATAATTCACTCTCAGGTTCCCATTTGTGACCCTGACAAACAGTTTCCTCATCTCCCACGCTGCTCTGTCCCTTAAACTCTTTTCCATTCTCTAGTTCTATTTACCTCCCCTATTCTAACTCCTCTCCAGGCCTCCTTCAACCAGCCCTAAGCTCCCTACATCCCACCTAACACCCCCAGCTCTGCACTCATTCAGTGCTTGGCTTTCCCCCAGCCCTCCCCTCACCCCTGCTCTTCCATCATCTCCTCCAGCTCGAGGCATCGCAGCTCCACGCGCCGCTTGCGCTCGTGGTCCAGGATGTCAGGATTAGGCCGCTTCACCAGGGCAGCCTCCAGGCGCCGCAGTTCCTCCTCTCCCTTGTAGTCAGGCCGCTCACCCCGGCGGCCCCGCACCAGGGACAGGTTGCGCTGGACGTAGCCGTTGGTGCCGCTGCCCCGGGGCGTCGGCAGCCCGATCCCGTTGTACATGGCCCCGTGCCCGGGGAGGGGGGGCACCACCGCTCCTGGGGGGGAGCGGGGAGATACGGGTCAGGCCCCTGGCCCCAAACTAACAACTTAACCACCACCCAAGGCCCTGCTCTTCATCCCTATTTCAACATTTATCGTCACACTAAATCTCCTTTAGCTACATAATGCTTCTTCGTTCTCCTAGTCTAACAAAAGCCCTTTCTTTATCCTTCCCAGTTTCCTTTCCACCAAATCATAGCCCAGTTCTTTCAGACTTTTTGCCCAATGCTCTTGCACAAAATTCTAAATCATCCTTCCTTGCACCTGGACTTTCTTTTTCCACCCCAGGCAAACAAGAATCCTGTTTCTCTCGATCTCTCTACACTATCCTTTTATTCTCCTTTGGCCCCAATACACAAGTGGTATCTTCACCAACTACTCTAATTCCTAACCTCTGGTAACTGACCAAGGCTTCAAAACAGAGCACAATAAACACCAAACATAGATCTGTGGCACCCAAGGAAAGGCCTGCAGCCAGTATCCAAACACTCTCCTGAGAACTTACCTAAGGATTTCAGGTTATTCTGCATAAACACAAAATGGACTATATACAGCCCCTAGATACTAAACAGGTAAACTGGCTGGTAGAGATAAATCAAAAGTGTCCTAACAGCCTCACACCCAGACTAAAGGCCAGCATGCACGTCAGAGATATACATGAACTTGGACACATAACTTTATACTTCACCTCCCAGGTAAGAAGCCATTTCCTTACTCCAACTACTTACAGCTTCTATCAACTACCCTGATATTTTATTCCTCCAATTTCCTTCCCAATAAGATCTGCCACATGACTTTCAGCTCCTCCAACTCTTACTAAATAGTACCTATCTTGAACTCAATGTATTTAAACACATCAAACTAGCGGCCTGTTTCAACTACTCTCATACCTTGCCTCAACTTACCTAGAAAACTCACTCTCTACCTCTTTTGTCGATGTCCAACTGTGACTTTCCCTATCAATCACCTGTATTACACCTGTTAGTTTCTCTCTCCCAATCCCTCTGTTCCCCAGGCCTCCCACAGGTTCTATCCTCTGAACCTGTCCCAAGTCTAGCATGGCTTGGAAGAATCCTCAAGCCCATTTTTCTGGTTAGATTCCTTGGCTACACATATTCTATTCCTTTCTCCTGCTATATGTACTCTGTTTCTTTTTCCAACTCATCTTCAAAACAGTTTTACAGAACATAAACATGTTAGGGAAAATTACCCCAGGAAAGCCCAAGGAAGTGGCAAAGCAGGAGTTGGTCAAAACAGATGGAAATAAGGGGACCAGCAGTTAGCGTAATGGCTATGTTGCTGGACTCCCATGTAGCCGACCATGGTTCAAGTCCCAGACCCGGTGGCTTAAACTCACGCAGGGTGCGTGTGGGTGCGTGCCCAAGATACCGAGAGGAGAATGGAGGAGAAGGGATTGCCGCGTGGCCATCCCCTCTGGGGGTGATTTCTCGCTTTCTATCTCTCTGTCTCTCTCTTTCTGGTGAGCACACGGGCCCTATAGCAAAAAACTCTCTCAAAAAAAAAAAAAAAAAAAAGATGGAAATAAGGTCGAATTGGGACAGAAAGCTGCATTTAAAAAACTTAGAAATATAGAATAACCATACAAATGCCTAAAAAAATGCACTAAAGCACTCCCTCCCCCCTAAAAGGAAAAGCGAGATGTTGAATGGATGGGAGCTAATACAGATCCTGAACTGTTTGCTGACAAGCCCTTTAAGTCTAAGGACAGGTCCCTGCCCAATCCCAATAGCAGACCTAAGAGAACTGAAATAAAACAAAAAACAACTATGGGGGAGGGGAGTAATAGATGAGACTGAACTTAAAGTGACAACGCATAAAGAAATGAAAAAATTTCTTTATAGCCCCCAAAAAGAATCTTCCCCACTCTAAACCTAGCTTTCTTGTTCTCTACCACAAATTTTTGCTTCCCTTGCAGAATGCTTCTGCCTTCTGCCTTGCAATTAATTTTTCAGCTTAACCATTCACCCACACTTCCATACCATCTCACACAAAATACTCCCATTTCCATGAGGCTGGCAGGTAGTGCTGTGGTTAAAGTGCTGGATTCCCACATGCCTGACCACGGTTCAATTCCCAGACCTGGCGGCTTGCTTTCTCACTTTTCCCTTCTCTCTCTTCCTCTGGTCAAATTAATAACAAATAAAATAAAAAACTCTTCAAACGAAAAAACTCCCATTCCCTCAAGTGGAAAAATTAGTAACTGGTAAGCAAAGGGTACTAGATCACAACATTTTGGAGAACTTTTAGATAATGTGCCAAAAGAGAAAAAAAGACACCAGAGTATGAAAGGAAATGCTCAAGACAATGAAAAAGTTAACAGTTAACATCCATAATATACATAAATCTCCAAAACTAGACAACTTTATAAATCAGGAACACTTAAACTGTGTTCCAAAAACTGGGTATGCAGTAGTTACCCAACATAAAAATGTGCTGTAGAGGGCCAGGAGGTGGCATGGTGGTTAAGGTGCTAGACACTCCCACATGGCCGACCACAGTTCAAGTCCCATACCTGGTGGCTTGCTTTCTCATTTTCTTTCTCTCTGTATGTCTGTGTTTCTCTGGTCAAATGAAAATGAATGAATGAATAAATAAAATTAAATAAATAATTCTTAAAGAAAAAGAAAAAAAAGCTGTAGAGGCCAGCAGGTGGCATGGTGGTTAAAGCACTGGACTCCCACGTGGTCAACCACAACTGAGTCCCAGACCTAAAGGCTCCCTTGCTTTCTCACTTTCCCTTTCTCTTTCTGGTGAAATTAAAAAATAATAACAGATTAAAATTTTAAATACTATTTGTTGCTAAACGGGCTGTAGAAGAACACATACACACCCAAACCACCAAACAAACTTATCTGCTGGAAAATTATCAATGCCAAACTAGTAAGAAAATACAAGCATATCTTGAAATTCAACATTCAAGAAAAGAAATGGCACCAAAGAGGGAGAGAGGGAGGCTGTCCAAGAAAGTGGATGTAGGCAAGCACAGCAAGCTCAGCGCTCTAGCAGCTTGAAATGTTCACTTGCTCAAGAAGAGACCTAAGGTCCCACACTGAGGAAAACAAGCACTTTCGATTCTCGATCCAGACACACTAGAGAAGCATTAGGTGGGAAACTGAGGCTTAAAAGAATTACATGTCTTAAAGCAACAGCCAGAACGCTTAAACAGAGGCCAGCGTTTTCCCGAAGAGGTCCAAAGGCCTCTCTAGCTTTAACACTTTAGGGAGAGCTTTAAAGAGATGGGGGGGGAGCAGAAAAAAGGAGCTTATGATGCGTCTCACGTACATAAGCTTAAGTATGCGAGGTTCTTTTGTTTCTCCTTTTAGATTTGAAGTCTCTCTTACCCCCACCCCAGTCACTAAGCAGCTGGTAGTAACAAGCCCGAACTTTTTACAAGCAGGGCCATTTAGTTCCAGGCCCTTCCCGCACCGGCTGGGCAGCAAAGGCCTATTTTCGGCTTTGGGCTGGGGGAGGGGGCTGCGCGGCGTCCCGCAGTCTGGGAGGCTCCGGGCCGGCCCGCAGGGACGAGCAGTGCGGGGCCTCTCAGACGCAGGGAAAACCAGGGAGCAGGACCCCCGCCCCCTACCCGCCGCTGCAAAGCCGAAACGAACAGCTCCCGCACGAGAGGGCCGCCTTAGCCGCAAGAGTGCAGGGAAGCGAGAAGCCGAGCGGCGCGCGCTCCCAACCCCCGCCGAGAGCGCGCGCGAACCCGAGGGCAGGCGGCGGCGCGCGCCGTTGCCATGGGGGAAGGGCAAGAGACTCGAAGCCCTCTGGCGTCAGGAGCCGCGGAAGGGGGAGGGGAGGCAGGCAAGCGAGGGCGTCCGCGCGAGCTAAGGACGGCGAGCGCGCGTGCGCGCGGAGGCCTGAGCCGTTCTCCGCGCGCTTTGGCCTCGCGCCGGGGCCGCCGCCCCTCCCCCACCCGGCTCTCGCACTCCCTCACCCGCCGCCGCCGCCTCCGCCCGCCGCCTCCGAGGGGGAGAGGTCCTGCTGCCGCCGCTGCTCGAGCTCCCGAGTCCCTTGAGGCCTGGAGCCGCTGCCTCGCCTCGGCTCGCCGATCCGCCCGCCTCAGCCGACGCCGACGCCGCCTCGCTTCCTCAGGGGCCGCAGCGGGCTCCGACTGCGCCACTCGCACCCCGCCTGGGCCGCACTGCACGTCAGCACGACGAAGTGCGTCAACACGCAACCGTGCGCGCCGCAGAGGCCGCCGGGAACTGTGGTGCGCTGTGGCCTTGTGCGCAGGCGCCGAAACCACACCGGGCAGTATAGTTTTTTGAGGCGCAAAAGAAGAGCAGCTCCATAGCCGAAGAACTACGAGTCCCGTCGGCCAGTGCGGCAAAGGGGCGGGGGCCCGCGGCGCCTTCCGCTGGGGGAGGGGCACAGGGCTCACCGCCACCGCCAGCGGCGCCTCAGCGCGTCTCGCCTTTCGGATGCGGCCCAGAGCAGTCTGGGAATTGTTGTTCGGACGTGGCGCGGAGCCCGTATGCAGCTTCGGCCTGGGGCTCGGCAGCCATTTTGTCTCCCCATGTTGGTAGGCGATGGCCCAGGACCCACGGCGCCGCTTTTTTTCATGTGACCTCGGACCTGCCGAGCGAGTCCACGGTCGCCCCACACCCAGCTTCTGCCTCACCCCCGAGGCAGCGGGCACCCCTGGGTCCCCCGAGCCCGTCTCCAGGTTCAGGGCCTGAAGGGAAGGCCGACCAGGCCGCCACGGAGAGTAGCGTCCCCAACCAGCAGAGCTGAGGCCTGGGAAGCGGCTCCGTGGTGTGCGGGTCTCTCCTGCAGAGCCTGGGTCGTATTATACGTGATCGGGCGCACCCCTTGCGGCTGGAGGAAAAGGTTACAAGACTCAAATATTTTACTTTTTATAAATGTTGTTTTTTTGTTTGTTTGTTTGTTTGTTAGAAGGTGTATGCACTCGCCAGAGAGCAGAGAGGAAGAGACAGAGAGCGCGGGAGAGGAGGAAGCACCACCTACCCACGGTGAATGGCTACACTGTAGCTCCTCTCCGTCTCTCCCTTGTGCTGGGATTTGGGGCACTTTTGTACACGTGTCCTGCGTGTTTCCCAAGCTGCCACATCTGGGACTCAAAACTGCTTGGTGGACACATGGGATCCGGTTGCCGTAACTACCAGGCTACGAAGCAGGCCTTAAAGCCCATTTTTCTGGGCCTGAGAATTAGTCAGTTTGGGGCCAGCAGGTGGCATGGTGGTTACCGTGCTGGACTCCCACCTGGGCAGCTATGGTTCAGTCCCAGATCTAGCGGCTTAAAAATCAGGCGGGTGCATATGTATGCGTGCCCCAAACCTCGGGAAAGTGGAGGAGAAGGGATTGCAGTGGGGCCACCACAAGGGGTGGGGGAGCAGCCTCTCACTTTCCCTCTTCCCTGCAGTCTCTCTCCCATGAACACACATGCCCTATGGCAGAAACCTTAATACATAAAGAATCTGCCAGTCCGCCTCAGAGCAGAGCTGTAAGAAGCTGGACTTCTCAAGTGCAAGTTGAACTCTGGTCCTATGACTAGCGGCCTTGGCCATCCTGGCCATCTCAGGTAGCCTGTGAAAGTGGCTGGTCCACACTGAAGTCGGGCTCTTAGCGAGGTGGAGCCAGGGGAAGCCTTGAGAAAGAAGCCACTAGCTACCTGCGGTGGGTACAGGCAGCACCATGGCCTAGGACATGAAAGATTTGGCCCTGGATGGTCCTGACATGGCTGGACGTGGTGGTGGGTGTGCATAATCCTAGCTAGCTGGGAAGCTGAGGCAGGAGGAAGAGGTGCAGCCAGAGCCAGCGGAAACTCCCTCTCTTCCTTCTCCCTCACGCTCTCATAAAGGAAGAAAAGGCCCTCATGGTAAACAGGATTTCTCACGAGGTGCTCCAATGCCAGTGGCAGGGCTATCTCGGGAAATTCCTCTAGACTTGGAAGCTGCCTGTAGAAGGACCACTGCGGCAATAGCTGATGAACACTCCAGCTCCTGGAACAAAGCTCTAACTTTTGGTCTTTGTAACCTTCCCTTACAAAACAGTGTGCAGGGAGTTCCTTAGACGATTCGGGCTTTCTCAGACACCTTGGTTCCTGCGGGCCCTGCCATGGTTTGTGTGCTCTGGTTGCAATTCTGTTGCTATTTCCAAATAAAAGCTTTTGTTCTCAGAGCCTGTCCCTGAGAGTTCTAGTTTGGCATAATCTGGGGTCAGAAGCAATCCTGAAGTATACTCACCCAGGCAGCTGAACTTGGTGCAGCCCCCACAGACCCCCTTTGCAATCTCATTCTACAAACCACTCTTTAGCCCCAGCAAATCTCCCAGATCTAGACTCCTCTTTGGTCAAGTCTTCCAATTTTATTTTGGATCTGGTTTTAGTTATTTTATTTTAGACAGGGTCTCACTGTGATACCCGAGACAATCTTGAGTTTACCATACTTCTGCCTTGGCTTCCTGGGTCTCTAGCTTTACAGTTGCATGCCACCACACTGGACCCTCAGGTTGGACCGGGAGTCAAATCTGGGCCTCTGCAGAGTAGTGTTTCAGCGACGTGCGCCATTGAGGCTGGACCAGGGCTCTGGTTTTATAAGGATAGTCCTTTCAGGGAATACTTAATTTATTTCATTTTGAGTATGTCTCTGTGCCTAGGGAAACATTTTGGAGAGTTCACTTTTCTGTGCTTAAACAAAATGAGACCCCCAAATTCTTTTAATTTTTTTTTTGAAGAGGTTTTTGCTATAGGGCGTGTGCGCTCGCCAGACAGAGAAAGACAGAGACAGAAAGAGAGACATCACCCCCTAGGGGGGATGGCCATGCCACAATCCGTTCTCTTCCATTCTCCTCTCGGGATATTGGGCATGCACGCACACGTGCCCAGTGTGTGTTTAAGCCACCGGGTCCGGGACTGAAACCGCAGTCGACTACATGGGAGTCCAGCGACATAGCCATTACGGCAACTGCTGGTCCCACTCTGCCTCTCTTAAAAAGGAAAGAAAGAGAGAGAGAGAGAAAGAAGAGAAAAAGAGAGAAAGGGAAGGAGGGGAGGGAGGGGGAGAGAGAGAGAGAGAGAGAGAGAGAGAAGAAAAGAAAAAAGAAAAGAAAAGATACTTTGAAGTTAGCCAAGACAAGCAAGAGGATGAAAAGGCCTTTTCTGCTCCAGAGCCTCCCCTTCCCTTCCTACAATTTCTCTCCTTCTCTTTCCTTCTCTAGTTGAACTCCCTTTCTTCCCAGACTTCTTAGTTTCCACCACACCGCAAGCAGAATCTATTAAAACCTGACCCTTTAGGGCTAGCAAGTAGCTTGGTGGTTAAGGCATTGGAGTCCCACATGGCCAACAGCAGTTTGAGTCCTAGACCCAGTGACTGAAAAGTCAGGCTGGGCACACGTGTGTGTGTGCCCAAGATCCCGGAAGGAGAATGGAGAAGGGACTGTGGGATGGCCACCACTGGAGGCTGATTTCTCACTTTCCCTCTCTCTGCCTCCCTCCTTTCCAGCGAGTGCACAAAGCCTATGACAAAAACCCAAAAAAGAAACCCAAAACAAAAGACCTGACCCTTGAAAATAAAACCCAATAAGAACTCAGATAAACCCAAAGTGTCTGATGTTCTTTGGACTTGGCTAAGCCATTGCCAGAGTATTTTCAAAAGTGACTGGAGGGGTCCAGCAGTTGGTGTAATGGCTGTGTCGCTGGACTCCCATGTAGTCGGCCATGGTTTGAGCCCCAGACCTGATGGCTTAAACTCACACCGGGCACGTGTGTGTGTGCGCCCAAGATCCTGATAGGAGAATGGAGGAGAAGGGATTGTGGCATGGCCAACCCCCCTGGGGGGTGATTTCTCACTTTATGTCTCTCTGTCTCCATCTTTCTGGTGAGTGCACGCACCCTGTAGCAAAAACCTCTCCAAAAAAAAAAAAAAAAGACTGGAGACTCTCACTGATTTGCCAATGGGTTCCACATGTTTATCTAAGTTTGTCAGCGTTGTTTCTCTGAGATCACAGTTGTTGGTGAAGGCCAGGCCCAACACTGGATGCTCAAAACTTAGTGGACTCACCTAGTCAGACTTACAGAACCAAACACCTCAGTGTTGGGAAGAATCTCACAATTTCACCAGACGTCTTCATAAGCCTGTCACCACAGACTTCCCTAAGGACATAGATAGGGCAAGACTCAAGCTTGCCCCAGGACGCACACACACGTGCCCAGTGTTAGTTTCAAGCTGCCAAGTCCAGGACTCGAACTGCGGTCAACTACGTGGGAGTCCAGTGACGTAACTATTACTCCATCTGCTGGTCCCATCGGATCATTTTTTTGCTTTCTTTTTTCTTTTCTTTTTTTCTTTTTGACAAGGCAGTCTTAACATTATTGAGGTTCTTTTTAGTTAAAATGCTTTGCAGTGGGACCAGCAGATGGTGTAATGGCTACGTCGCTGGACTCCCATGTAGTTGACCATGGTTCAAGTCCTGGACCTGGTGGCTTAAACCTCACGCCAGGTGCATGTGTGTGCGTGCCCAAAATCCTAAGAGGGCACTAGAGAAAACGGATTGCGGTGTGGCCATCCTCCCGGGGGGATGGGTGTGTGATTTCTTGCTTTCTGTCTCTGTGGCAAGTGCATGTGCCCTATAACAAAAATCTCTTTCAAAAAAAAAAAAAAAAATGCTTTACAGTGAAGACCACAGCTGCAGGGAGCAGTTTCCCAAAATTTTCCTGTCCGTAGACATTAAAGTAGAATTTGATTTATTCCCTATGTCCTTCAGTCTTGATGTCTAAGGGGTGATGAATGGAAGTCAGCAGAAAGACGAAGAGGAGGAAAGGATGAGGCTCTTTGGGAAAAAAATTAAAAGTATCAGCAGATGGTGTAATGGTTATGTTGTTGGCCTCCCACATAGTTGATGGCAGTTCAAGTCCCAGCCCTGGTAGTTTAAAACTCATGCTAGGCACATGTGCATGTATGCCCGGGATCCCAAGGGAAGAATGGAGGAGATGGGATTGTGACATGACCATCTTCCCTGAAGAGGTGATTTCTTTCTCTCTGTCTCTCCAGCAAGCACACACGCCCTATAGCAAAATAATCTCTCTGAAAATAACAACAAACAAACAAAAAGCCTGAAGGGCCTCAATTTCAACCAGCTGAACTGTGTTTCACAGCTGCTGCTCACCGAGTTCTAGCCAGCCAGGAATCAACGAATTTTGTCACCTCAGTGGATGGCAACAAAAGGGGCTCTCCATAACCTAGGTATAGTCGCCCTGGGTGCCAGCGTTGCAGCTACCAGATCACCAGTGGAAACTGGAACAGTTTTTTGGGGCCAACAGGTGGCATGGTGGTTGAGGCGCTGGACTCCCACCACATGGCTGACCACAGTTTGAGTCCTGGACCTGGAGGCTTGCTTTCTCATTTTTTCTCTCTGTCTCTGTCTCTCCCTGGTGAGCACACATGCTCTCTAGCAAATTAAAAAATAATAAATAAAATTAAATAATTCTTTTTTATTTATTCATGCATTTTATTTTTTTTAATTTATTTATTTATAGTTGAAACAGATACGTATTGTTTAAAACAACGGAACAAGTTATCTATGAAGGGAATAATCATAGTTTCTAGTTTTGAAGACCACAAAAAAGACAGAAAAATATGAACAAGTTCTTTGATTAACAAATATGTTTTCTATTAAATATGTAATTTAAACTGCCAAAAATTCAGTATATTTTCAAGAAAATCAAAAATATAGGTACTCAAAAATACATTTTAAGCATACTCTCAGAATGCTGAATTCAGTGGTCAATGGAGTTACTGGCATCGTGGAGAACTTCGGTTGAGGAATTAGTTTTGTACTTTTTCCCTTCAGTCTATTGACAAATAGTAGTTTTGCAGAAGGTTTGGCAGGAAGAGGTTTTTGTTTAGCGAGAATTTCATTGTTCCAGTTCTGTACCTTTTCTGGTGTTAACTTCATAAGTTCCATATTTTCCATACTGTGACGGCATCCCAACTTGGGTCATGCACTATGTAAACTGTTATCAATTTCAATGTTTTCAGACATTACAAAATTATTTGTACTGTAGCTCAGACCAAGAACCATTTGGAGATCTGAGAGGTTCAGTTGTGTTTTTAATTCACCATTTCTAGTCCTGACCTCTCTTGAAATTCCCAAGTGCTTTCAGCAAAATGCATCGCTTGATCATGAGTCCTGGACCTGGAGGCTTGCTTTCTCACTTTTTCTCTCTGTCTCTGTCTCTCCCTGGTGAGCACACATGCTCTCTAGCAAATTAAAAAATAATAATAAATAAAATTAAATAATTCTTAAAAGAAAAAAGGACAGTTCTCTATGCCTCTCAGTCTACCCAAGGAGAGGCTCAGCTGCACCCCAGACAAGCCTATCAGGCAGGCTTCATTCCCGTTTCTTCTTCTGGGTGCTGGTGAACCAAGAGTCTTGGAGCTTTTTGCTGTAGTAACTGCCCAGCATGCACTGGGCCCGCCAGCATCAACGCCAGGTCCGCAGCAGAGACACCAGAAAAGCCGAAGAGGAAGGGGTGGGCCTGGTCGTGGCAGTAGCACTGCTGTGCAGTGTGGGCATCTCCATGCCACCATCAAGGAGGGGAGCAGCCGGGAAGACCCCCGTGGTGCTCATGGAGAGCACCAGGTTGCTACTGTCAGGGTGAGGAGCAGAGGCCTGGCGTGAGGGCACCACTGATCAGGCACGGTCACACGACCGTGTGAAAAGAGCCTCGGGTGCCCTCGCTCTTCTTGGCAACCAGCCGTAGCCGTAGCCCGACGCAGTAGATCAGCTTCCTGATTTCACACGCGAGGGCCACACTCATCCGGAGCACATGTGCTCCCGGTGCTGACAGTGCCTGAAACGTCACTGTCCCCACTCTGTACCCCAAGCATCCCTCAAACCAAGCTGCCTCTAGACCTTCACTCCAGGTCATCTTTTTAAAATTCCAAACTTCTTTTTTCTTTTTTAAAGAGATTTTTGCTATTGGGTGCATGTGTTCACTGGAGAGACAGAGAGAAGGCGAGAAATCACTCCCCAGGGGGATGGCCACACCACAATGCCTTCTCTTCCATTCTCTCCTTAGGATTTTGGGCATGCTTCCAGTGCGAGTTTTAAGCTGCTGGGTCAGGGACTGAAACTGCAGTTGACTGCATGGGAGTCCAGCAACGTAACCATTACACCATCTGCTGGTCCCTAAAGATTCCAGACTTCTAAGGATGTCAGTTCTACCTACCCAAGTAGCCTTTCTTTTTTCTTTTCTTTTTCTTTTTTTAAGTTTTTACATAGGGCATGTGTGCTCGCCAGAGAGAGAGAGAGAAAATAAGAAGTCATCTCCGGGGGATGGCCATGCTGCAGTCCCTTTTCCTTCATTCTTCTCTTGGGATTTTGGGCACACATGCACATGTGCCCGTGTGATTCTCAAGCTGCCAGGTCTGGGACTCGAACACGGCTGGCCATGTGGGAATCCAGCGTGTTAACACTGCACCACATACTGGCCCCTTTTTAAAGTTTTTGCTATAGGGCATATGCACTCACCAGAGAGAGAAAATGAGAAGTCATCCCCAAGGGGAGAGGGCCACACCACAATACCTTCTCTACCACTCTTCTCTTAGGATTTTGGGCATGCATGCACATGTGCCAGGCGTGATACTCAAACTGCCAGGTCCAGGACTCAAACCACAAAACTGGCCACGTGGGATGCAGTGCCTTAACCTCTATGCCACCTGCTGGCCCCCCAAATGGCCTTTAATTCAAAGTTTGTGTCAAGAACCTCCCACCTTGTTAAAGCACCTACGTGGATGGGAAACTACACCCACTCCGATCTCATACATGACCCCATCAGTCGGCGCGTCTCCTGGAGGTCACTCCCCAGACCTCCCCTCTCCCATTCCAACATATGGAAGCCCCCAAGCAAACTCTTCCGGACTCTGCTGCTATTGTAAAAAATGGGAATACTGGGAGAGGGTGATTGCTATAGGTTAAAGGATGGCAAGTAACCCCCTGTCAGACCTTCGAGTGTATGTTCCCAGCAGTGAGGCTCTGAGGGACTATAGGGCCTTTTCCAGTCCTTCCCCTTAACCACTTTGGGGAAATTTGTCTCGGTTGGGAATGGGGTTCTGACCGTCCAATAGACACAGCAGCAGCACAGCGCTTAACACACACACACACACACACACACACACACACCCCAGTAAACAGCGCTGCCTCAGGGCAGTAGGCAGCTCAGATGGTGAGGGTCTCAAAGCCCAAATTCTCACCCCCGACTACCCCCGCCTCGGGGCGTACAGGCCGCCCATCCCTTTCCACTCTGGGAAGCCTGCTCCTGACCACTTTCTTGATCAAGGTGTTTCTTTGTTTTTAAAATATCACGGAGAAATTTCTTTTCCCTGAAAGGGGAAAATTAATTTTGGAATTTGACAAACCAAATCAAACTGGCCTAACTTCACGGCCCTCCAACTCCTGTCCCTGTTACTCCCTGCTTACATGATACGCAGAACTAAGCCACCCCTTCGAGAAGTCAGGTGCGCATCTCTTTTTATCTCATTTTGGTTTTGGTTTTGTTTTATAGTTGCTGGAGGGCACGTGTGCTCCCCAGAGACAGACAAAGGGAAAAGGGAACCATCCTCAGTGACGTGTGGTCACAGCGCAATCCCGTATCCTCCATCTCCCCACCCTGCAGGGATTTGAGGCACGCACGCACACATGCCTGATGGGTTTTCAAGCCACTGAAGCCAGAGTTTGAGCTGCAGTCAGCCGTGTGGGCTCCCTCTCTCTTCATCGCTGGGCTGCAAGGCTGCCTCAGTCCGTGCCCTTTGAACAAAAACTTCTCCTGGAAATTAAACCCATTATTGAAGCTTATAATGCACATGTACCAACCCTTGTAACACCTCGATTCTGCCAAGAAAGAAGCAAATGGCCGTGGGTGGAGATTTGTTTTGGATCTTGTGCAACAATTAAAAATATATATTTTGGGGACCAGCAGTTAGCGTAATGGCTAAGTCGCTGGACTCCCACATAGTTGACCATGGTTCGAGTCCCGGACCCGGTGGCTTAAAACTCACACTGGGGGACCAGCAGTTAGCGTAATGGCTATGTCGCTGGACTCCCACGTAGTCGACCGCGGTTCGAGTCCCGGACCCGGTGGCTTAAACTCACGCCGGGTGCGTGTGCGTGCGTGCCCAAGATCCCGAGAGGAGAATGGAGGAGAAGGGATTGCGGCGTGGCCATCCCCCCGGGGGGTGATTTCCTGCTTTCTATCTCTCTGTCTCTCTCTGTCTGTCTGGCGAGCGCACGCGCCCTATAGCAAAAACCTCTCCAAAAAAAAGAAAAAAAAAAAAAACTCATACTGGGCACGTGTGCGTGCATGCCCAAGATCCCAAGAGGAGAATGGAGGAGAAGGGATTGCGGCGTGGCCATCCCCCCTGGGGGGTGATTTCTCGCTTTCTGTCTCTCTGTCTCTGTCTGTCTGGTGAGCGCACGCGCCCTATAGCAAACCCCCCAAAAAATATATATATATATTTAATCAGAGGGTACATGTGCTTGCCAGAGAGAGATAGAGAGACAGGGAGAGGAAAAACTACAAAGCGTCCCTTGGGGCCAGCAGGCAGTGTAGAAATTCTGGTGCTCGTTCATACACACTGGCTGCCCAGTTCTGGACCCAACAGCTTGACAACCATGCCTGGCACAAGTGCACACTCTTCTAAACCTGAGATGGGATGGAGATGAAGTGATTCCAGGTGGCCATCCCCTCTCGGGTGATTTCTCACCTTCCCACTCTCTGTCTGGCAAGCCCTGGCATCCTATAGCAGAAAAGGAAAGAAAAAGAAGAAGAAAGAAAAAGAAAAAGAAAAAGAAAAAGAAAAAGAAAAAGAAAAAGAAAAAGAAAAAGAAAAAGAAAAAGAAAAAGAAAAAGAAAAAGAAAAAAAGAAAAGAAGATAAAAAAAAGAAAAAAGAAAAAGAAAAAAAAAAAAGAAAAAGAAAAAGAAGAAGAAGAAAAAGAAAAAGCACCCCCTAGGGGGGAATGATCATACTGCAATCTCTTCTCCATCTCTCCATCTTGCTGGAATTGTGGGCACCATGCACATGCCCCCAGGATGTTTCTCAAGTCACTGGGCCCAGACTCAAACTGTTGCTGGGGAGACTCAACCTGTGGGGGTCTCTACCCTGGCTGTGAAGGTCCTTGCTTTACATAGGAAGGTATTCAAATGCGAGCCACTGGGGGAGAGAGAGGAAGAGTTCCCGAAGGAAAGCATACGGAGCGCACTGCTCCAGAGCCAGGGCAGCCCTGTAGGGAGAGCTGCGCGAACAGTTCCACCCCTTCCTCCAGGAGGCAGGGAGAGCTGTCACCCACAGGGAAGGTAGAAGGGCGCGGCCACCAGGTGGCATAGCAGTTACATCGCTGCACGAGGCCGACTGCAGTTCAAGTCCCAGACCTAGTGGCTTGAAAATCATGCCTGGTGTGTGTGTGCATGTGTGCCCAAGATCCCGGGAAGAGAATGGAGGAGAAGGCATTGCAGTGTGGCCATCCCTCCTAGGGGGTGACTTCTCGCTTTGTCTCTCTTATCTCTCCGGCGAGCACATGTGCCCTATAGCAAAGATCTCTCTAAAGGAAGAAAAAAGAAAAAACCTCTTTTTTAAAAAAGAAGAAAGCTAGCAGGACTACCCCAGAGGCTGGCCGGCAGGGAGCTTGGTGGGCGTCTGGCTTCCATGGCTCTGCTTAATCCAGGCTGAGCAAGGAGGGGTTATTCATGGCTTTTCTGTGAAAGGGGCAGTGGTGTTCCTGGAACCACTGTCCCTCCCATTTTCTGGCCTTATTAGGTAGTTCCCGTTGTTGCCATGTTATTCCAAACTGACATGGCATAGGTGGGAGTGCCATCTGTACGTTAACGCAGTACAAATGGGTGCCTAAGGAGTCTGAAATGTAGGCAGTGTCATTGCAGGCGCCATCTTGGAAAGACAGTCTCTCAGCCACTTCTTATCTGTCAGATGTTCGGTATTCGGAATACCCCTTGCCTCGTCTGGACTGTCCCTCACCTCACTTCCCTCCTGTCTCAGAACCGTGGGGTTGGCCACATTGGTTCCAGCTGCCTCAATCACCAGGCCACAGAGCCAGCCCAATAAAGAAGACCACTTTTGGGACCAGCAGTTAGCGTAATGGCTATGTCGCTGGACTCCCACGTAGTCGACCGCAGTTCGAGTCCTGGACCCGGTGGCTTGGGAACCAGCAGTTAGCGTAATGGCTATGTCGCTGGACTCCCACGTAGTCGACCACGGTTCGCGTCTCGGACCCGGTGGCTTACAACTCACGCCGGGCGCGTGTGCGTGCGTGCCCAAGATCCCAAGAGGAGAATGGAGGAGAAGGGGTTGCGGCGCGACCATCCCCCCTGGGGGGTGATTTCTCGCTTTCTGTCTCTATGTCTCTCTCTGTCTGTCTGGCGAGTGCACGCGCCCTATAGCGAAAAACCTCTCCAAAAAAAAAAAAAAAAAAAGAATTATTTTATTTATTTATTTTAATTTGACCAGATTGAGAGAGAGAGAGAGAGAGAAAGTGAGAAAGCAAACCACCAGGTCTGGGACTCAAATCGCAGTTGACCATATTGGAGTCAGTGCCCTTAACCGTCATACCACCTGCTGGCCCCAAACTTTTTTTTTTTTTTTTTTTTTTGCCACAGGGCACGTGCATCAGGAGAGAGGCAGAGAGAAGGAAAGTGGGAAATCACCTCCCAGGGAATGACCACATTACAATCCCTTTTCCTCCATTCTCCTCTTGGGATTTTGGGCATGCTTGCACATGTGCCTGGTGTGATTTTCAAGCCACTAGGTCTGGGACTTGAACTATGGTCAGCCATGTGGGATCCAGCACCTTAACTACCACACACCACCTGTTGGCCCATGCAGTGCATTCTTGTTTTTGTCTTTTTTTTTTTTAATTTTATTTATTCATTCTTTTTTTAAAAAAATTGACCAGACACACACTCACACACACACACACACACACACACACACACACACAGGAAGTGGGAAAGCAAGCCACCAGGTCCAGGACTCAAACCGCGGTCAGCCATGCCAGAGGGTCCACTGCCTTCACGCCACCTGCTGGTCCCATCAGTGTATTCTTTAGTACCCTCATGGGCCGAGCAAGCCTTCTTGCCTTCTCATGGGAAAGCTGCCGAGGTATCGGAGTGCTCATGGCCCACGGCCCCAGTGAGGGCACCTCTTTCACAGACTCTAACGGCAGACATAGAGAAAGTTACTTTCCCTTAGGACCCACTTTTTTTTTTTCTCTTTTTTTACTTCATGTCACCTTTATTCTTTTTTTTGGAGAGGTTTTTGCTATAGGGCGCGTGTGCTCGCCAGACAGACAGAGAGAGACAGAAAGACAGAAAGCGAGAAATCACCCCCCAGGGGGCCGCAATCCCTTCTCCTCCATTCTCCTCTCGGGATCTTGGGCACGCACGCTCACGCACCCGGCATGAGTTGTAAGCCACCGGGTCCGGGACGCGAACCACGGTCGACTACGTGGGAGTCCAGTGACACAGCCATTACTCTAACTGCTGGTCCCAAGGACCCACTTTGCTATTACGTGTGGCTGACCTCCTCTGCTCCCCCTCACAGGCAGCATGAAGAAAAACAGGGTACACTTAACCAAACTTTTAGCTACTTGGGACAAAAGTCTGACTGCTTTTTCCTAATTCCAGAATCTTTTCCAAAGGGCCTGGGGCAGGGAGTGGTTGCTTCTACAAACAGTAGAAGATCTTTATTTTTTATTTTTATTTTTTGGAGAGGTTTTCGCTATAGGGTGCGTGCGCTCACCAGACAGAGAGAGACATAGAGACAGAAAGCGAGAAATCACCCCCCAGGGGCGATGGCCACGCCGCAATCCCTTCTCCTCCATTCTCCTCTTGGGATCTTGGGCACGCACGCACACGCGCCCGGCGTGAGTTTTAAGCCACCGGGTCCGGGACACGAACCGCGGTCGACTACGTGGGAGTCCAGCGACATAGCCATTACGCTAACTGCTGGTTCCCAAAAGATCTTTATTTTTGAGAGAGGTTTTTGCCTTAGGATACATGTGCTCACTGAAGCGAGAGAAAGAGACCATGAAAGGGAAAGTGAGAAATCACCCCCTGGGGGAATGCCCGAGCCACAATCCCTTCTCCTCCCAGGGTCTTGGGCACGCACGCACGTGGGCCTGGCATGAGTTTCAAGCCACTGGGTCTGGGACTTGAACTGCAGTTGGTCACGTGGGAGTCCAGTACACCAGCTGCTGGTCCTGACAAACCATTTATGCCAATTGACAACAGATTCTTCTTACATCCTGTCCCTGACATAGCATCTTTGCCATGGGCCTTCTTCCAGCCGTTACAGTAAACCTCAGACGTTCTTTTACTGGTCTCTTCCTGAGACACAGACTTTCCTTTCCAGTCGCCAACCTAGAAGTTTTTAAAAAGTATTTATTTACTTTTATTTGTTATTATTATTTTTAAATTTGATCAGAGAGAGGAAGAGAGGAAGAGGGAAAGTGAGAAGCAAGCCTCCAGGTCCAGGACTTGAACCATGGCTAGCCATGTGGGAGTCTAGCACCTTAACCACCATGCCACCTGCTGGCCCCACCACCCTAAAAGTTTGCAAGCCCAGCTGTGACCTACAAGTCTTCACTTCCAGGTGTCCTGCCTTTTTGGGCCAGACCAATGAAAAAACTCTTTACACTAAATTCCAAAGTTTGTCTCTTGTTCTCAAAACCAAATAAAGGAACCACTGCATCTGAGCACCCCGAGAAACACACCTGTCTTTCTCCAGGCTGGTCACTCAGTTTTGTGCTTAGTAATAAACTGCATTAATTATTTCTACAGAGTTACTTATTTCCATTGACACTAACAAAGGTCATTAAGTTTCTTGTTTTTTTTTTTTATTGCCTGAGGGTGCATGCACTCACCAGGGAGAGACAAAGAAGAGAGAGAGAAAGCGCCTCCTCCCATGGGGCATGGCCATGCCACCTTCCTAGCCTGCAGAGGAGCTTCTTGTTGATCCTCCTGCAAACGTCCACATGCTCAGCCATCCAGAAGCTTCCCAAACCTGTCCTTCCAGGTCTTCACGGGGACTTCATTGCACAAGCATGAAATGTAATATACCGAGTGGGAAAACCATCAAAATCTGTCTATTCAGCTTATCTATTTATTTTTTAGAGAGAGATTTTTGCTACAGGGTGCGTGTACTTTGATCAGAGAGACTGAGAGACAGAAAGTGAGAAATCACCTCCTGCGGGATGGCCATGCTGCAGTCCCTTCTCCTCCATTCTCCTCTCAGGATTTTGGGCACACACACACGTGTCTGGTGTTACTTTCAAGCCTCAGAGTCTGGAATTCAAACCGCAGTTGGCTATGTGGGAGTCCAGTGGCTTAACCATTATGCCACATGCTGGCCCCAAAACCTGTCTATTCAAATTTTTTACATTCCTCCCCCGCCCCGGGTATGGAGCAGGACTTTATGTCAGAAGGAAGGCACATTGGAAGAAGGTTGGGATTTCTACACCTTGGGGTAGGTGAAAGGAGGAACTGTTTCTCACTTCTTTAAAATAATAATGTATTTAATTTTTATTATCATTATTTTAATTTGACCAGAAGGAGCCAGAGAGAGAGAAAGTGAGAAAGCAAGCCACCAAGTCCAGGACTTGAACCGCAGTCAGCCATGCGGGAGTCCAGCGCCTTAACCACTGTGCCACCTGCCTCAGGTGTCTTTCACTTTTATCTCTGAAGCTGTTCTGAAGGGGTCTCGGGTACTGTGGATAAAAGGCCAGATACTTATGAGCCCGGAACTCAAAGTATACAGATCAAATGCTACACCTCTGAGGAGGCGGTCACCGGGTCGTCCCCACCGCTTCTGCCATGCTGTGGAACCGCTTTTGAAATCTCACCATATGAGGAGACTTCAAAAAGTTTATGCAAAAATGAAATTAAAGTATGAGATGACTTTGGTGCAAAATTGTTTCAAATTCATTCATAGTATTTTCATAATTTGCATTTTCCGTGAATCTTTGAAAGACCACCCCACGCTCGTGCTGAGCACCTTTCTGAGGCCCACTGCGCAGGTGAGGCCTATTCGCTAACCGCCCCCTCTTACCCCCTCTGTCAACGTCAGTGCCGCCACCCTCCCTCTCTCCTTGGATGAGAAACCACCTGGCGGACTCGGACTCGAACGGCTCAGCTCTTGGCCCTTGAAAGCATCTGCGGGAACCTCCTCGGGCGGGGCAGAACTCAGCTGTCTCACACAGGTTCGAGGCCCACTTGCAGACGGTGCTGGCGAGGTCCTGCCGGGCCCCACCGCCCTGGGCAGCACCGAAGCCGCTCTTTCGACGTTAGCCACTTCAGCCACCAGGCGGCGCTGTTTCCTCGCTGGAGCCGCCGCCTTGCTAGAGGGACGCCGCCGAGGTACAGACCCCAGATGCGTGTTTGGGGCTGCTCGTACTCGGGAGCGTGTAAATCGGTCTTCTCACTTCCAGGGAAGACGAAATTTAAGAAGGGGCTTATGTAGAAGATTTATTAGATGCCGTTCAATTCCCTGCATCTCTGGAAACTTAATATGCTTCTTATAACTCCCTTTCCTTTTTCCTCTCTTTTAAAGTTTTTTTAGTTTTGCTACAGGGCACGTGTATTCGCTGGGGAGACACACAGAGAAGGAGAGACAGAGCGAGAGGGAAAGAGAAAGTGAGAAATCACCGCCCGCACAGCAGGGGATATGGCCACACCATAGTCCCCTCTCCTCCATTCTCCCATGGGATTTGGGGCACACGTGCATACACGTACACATGCATGGCATGTTTTTTTTTTGGAGAGGTTTTTTTTGCTATAGGGCACGTGTGCTCGCCAGACAGAGAGAGACAGAGAGACAGAAAGTGAGAAATCACCCCCCAGAGGGGATGGTCACGGCGCAATCCCTTCTCCTCCATTCTCCTCTCGGGATCTTGGGCACACATGCACACGTGCCCGGCGTGAGTTTAAGTCACCGGGTCCGGGACTCGAACTGTGGTAGACTACGTGGGAGTCCAGCAACATAGCCATTACGCTAACTGCTGGTCCCCATGGCATGTTTTTTAGCTCACTGGGTCTGGCACTTGACTACAAAGCTGGCCAAGTGGTATCCAATTGCCATAACCATCATGGCACCAGCTGGCTCATTAACTCCCTTTCTTCTTCTTTTTTTAAAATGTAGTTTTTGTTTTTTTAATTTGACCAGAGATAGAGAGACAGAGAGAGCAAGAAAGGGAAAGTGAGAAAGCAAGCTGCCTGATCCTGGACTCGAACTGTGGTCAGCCATGTGGGAGTCCAGCACCTTAACCACCACATCATCTGCCATCACCCAACTCCATTTTTTTTCTCTTTTTTTAAAGGATCTTTTTTTGAGAGTTTTTTTTTGTTTGTTATGTTTTTCTATAGGGCGCACTCGCCAGAAAGACAGACAGAAAGCAAGAAATCACCCCCTGGGGGTGGGGTGGCCACGTTGCAGTCCCTTCTCCTCCATTCTCCTCTTGGGATCTTGGGCACACACGCACACACGCCTGCGTGAGTTTAAGCCACCAGGTCCGGGACTCGAACCACAGTGGACTACATGGGAGTCCAGCAACATAGCCATTATGCCAACTGCTGGTCCCAAAGTTGTTTTTATTTTTAAGAATTATTTTATTTAACTTTATTTTAATTCACTTATTTTAATTTGACCAGAGAGGGACAGAGAGAGAGAGAAAGTGAAAAAGCAAGCCGCCAGGTCCAGGACTCGAACCATGTAACTACCATGCCATCTGCCGGTGCCAGCCCAACTCCCTTTCTTACATGAAGGAAGGTCAGAGGGTGCATGCACTCGCCAGAGAGACAGAGCGGAGGAGGGGAAGCACACCCACCCCACCCCACCCCACGGGCCGTGGTCCTGCCACAGCCCCTCCTCCATTCCCCACCCTTCCTGGCCTTCAGGCACTCACGTACATGTACCCGGCATGCTTGTCAAGACCCCAGGTCTGGGACTTGAACCACTTGGTCAGCCGTCTGCAGTCCAACTTCCTTAATTAACCACCAGGCCATGAGCTGGCCTGGACACTCGCACATGTATTTCACTTGGCACTCTATCCCGGAAGTCATGTCACATCGGTCCCACAGACGTGACGCACTCACGTGCCGCTTCGTCACAGGATGCGTCCTGAGAAACGCCCCTCCGGGCAATGTGGTCACAGTGTGGACGGGTTAGCCCACCACGCTGCTCGGTTACGTGGCATAGCCTGGCACCGTCCGAGGGGACGGCCGTTACACACGCGGCCTGCCGGGCACCCGAACAGCACTCCGCAGCCCGCGGCTGTGAGGCCTTTGAATCAGCGGCTCAGGCGCGAGCGCCAGCCGGGTATGGGTTTTGTGTTGCTGGGGGATCTTCGGGGTAGGTGCCTGGACATGGCACTGCTGGGGCGAGAGGCGCGCAGGGTGCAGCTTGTTCGGGTGCAGACTCCCCTGGCGGGCTCAGGCAGCTCGCGTTCCTGCTGGCAAAGCATGCACGTGCCGCTCGCCACAGCCTCACCAGCGCAGAGAGGGCTGCACTTGTGAGTTCTCGCTAACCTGATCGGTGCGACACGGTATCTCAGTGCAGTTTATTATTTTGAGAATTATTTTTATTTAACTTTATTATTATTATTATTATTTTTGTAGAGGTTTTTGCTATAGGGCGCGTGCACTTGCCAGACAGACAGAGAGAGACAGAGAGACAGAAAGCGAGAAATCACCCCCCCGGAGGGGTGGCCACGCCGCAATCCCTTCTCCTCCATTCTCCTCTCGGGATCTTGGGCACGCACGCACACGCGCCCGGCGTGAGTTTAAGCCACCGGGTCTGGGACTCGAACGACGGCCGACTACGTGGGAGTCCAGAGACATAGCCATTCCGTCAACGGCTGGTTGACGGACTCCCCCCAGACTCCTGTCGTTATGAATCTGCTTTCTCTCCTCCCTCACAGGGTAGGGGCATGCAGTGACTTGTCCGCTTACTGCACTTCGTGTAACGCTTTCAAGGTTGTACATATCGTAACATGTGTCACTTTTTAAAAAAAGAGTTATTTTATTTAACTTTATTTATTTATTTGAATTTAACCAGAGAGGGACAGTGTGAGAGGGAGGGAGAGAGGGAGAGAGAGAGAGAAAGCAAGCTGCCAGGTCTGGGACTTGAAATATGGTCGGCCATGTGGAAGCCCAGTGCCCTTAACCTCCACACCACTTGCCGGCCCCAGTGTGTGTCACTTTTTTTTTTTTTTTTATTATCTATTTTTTTATTACATTGGATTACATATAACTTTACAGTGTATTACATTGCTTTTTCAAAAGGGAATGCCATGCATGTCAGTCAGTACAGAGACATTAATCTCCCCGCTTCAACATTCAATATCTTTCCTATGTTTCCCCCAATCATTATTATTATTATTCTAATTATTTTTTATGATAAACATGATTTTTTTTTTCCAATTATCAGATCATAAAGTTCCCAACAATAGGAAACGTAGACTGCACTCAGGGCTGGACCAGTGTCACTTTTTGAGAAAATGATTAAGTGGATAACAATCCATTGAGGAGAGACCACACCTTTTTTTGTTTTGATAGGTATTTGTATTCTTTTCTGTTTTGCCAGAGGGCACATGTGCTCTCCAGAGAGAGAGAGACAGGCAGGCCAGGAGAGGAAGAGCGGGAGAAAGCACCCCATGGGGAGTGGCCACGCCACAGTCCATCTTCCCCCGCTCCCCCATCCTGTCAGGATTTGGGGCACACACACCCAGCGTGTTTCTCAAGCTTCTGGGTCTGGGACTGGAACCGCACGTCAGCCATGTGAGATTCAGCCGCCTTAATCACCAGGCCATGGGGCCAGCTCTAATTTTTAAATTTTTATTGTCAAAGGACATGTGTGCTCACCAGAGAGTGACAGAGACTCCCCCTACCCCAGCGGAGCACGGTCACGCCACAACCCTTTCTCCTCCTTTGCTCCATCCCACTAAGGTGTCACTGGGGCTAGGATCTGAACTGTGGCTGGCCGTGTGGGATCCGGCTCCCTGTACGCAGTGCTCACCCACCACGCTGACGTGCCGCAATCCCCTCCCAGCCCTCCAGCTCCTCAGGA
This sequence comes from Tupaia tana, assembly GCA_026018925.1. Lineage (NCBI taxonomy): Eukaryota > Metazoa > Chordata > Mammalia > Scandentia > Tupaiidae > Tupaia > Tupaia tana. The sequence goes on along the minus strand of JAKSZU010000016.1, from coordinate 83,439,981 downwards.
TCCTGGTGCCGCAAAGGTGCCCCGCGTGTTTTCCAGTCCAGCCCAGGGTCTGAACCAGGATCGCCATGAGGCTTCCAGCTTCCAGGCGCTGAGGGACGCCGCAGCACAGCAGCTGGGCCTGTGTGGGACTTTTTTTTTTAGAGGTTTTTGCTATAGGGCACGTGCACTTGCCAGAGAGAGATAGAGAGACAGAGAGACAGAAAGCGAGAAGTCACTCCCCTGGGGAAATGGCCACGCCGCAATCCCTTCTCCTCTATTCTCCTCTCAGGATCTTGGGCACACACGCACACACGCCTGGCGTGAGTTTAAACACCGGGTCCGGGACTCGAACCATGGTCGACTACCTGGGAGTCCAACGACATAGCCATTACTTCAGTTGCTGGTCCTCCTATGTGGAACTTTTTGAGGAACTGCCAAACTGTTTTCCACAAGGGCTGTTTGATTTGACATTCCCACCGGCAATGCATGAGGATTCTAATTCTGCACATCCTCACTAACATTTTATTGGCAGAGGGCGAATGTGCTGGCCAGAGAGAGACGGAGAGCGAGCGAGCAGGGCACAAGGACCTCTAGTAGGTGCTTTTCTTCCATTTCTCTAGCCCTTCAGGACGCTGGGCACACGCACACACACATGCCCAGTGTGCTGCTCACGCTGCCGAGGCGGGGACTTGAACTACACACCTGGGATTCAGCTGCCTTAACCACTAGGCCACAGGGCCAGCTCACCAACATTCTTTATTTTCTGAGTTTTATTCAAAATTATTAATTGACCCCACAGAGGGAGAGAGCCGGGGGGCTGCCCACTGGGGAGGGGTGGGTGGGGAACAGCACGAAGCCCTGATTGAAGCGCAGCAGCCACGTCTCCTCGGTCCAGCCAACAGGAGGGGCGGCGGCCGAGCCCCGCCGCCTTCACACCTGCCGTGACAGAACCTTTCTCGGGGGCGCCAACACCCCCAATGCCAGCGGCACGGCGTGGGTGCTCGGCACAGCTGAGGGCAGCGGGAGAAAACCTCCTGGTCCCCTCGGGGAAGGGGCGGCCTTTCTGCAGTGGCCACTGTGGCCGCCTCACCGGCCAGCGCCTACACCACAGACCAGCGCCCCATGGCAGCCGCCCAGGCCAGAGCAGCGGTGAGCCACGATGTGCCTGTTTCTCGTGGGAGGGGACATGAGCAGTGGGGGTGGGTCCCCAGTGTCCTCAGGTCTCCAGGAGCTCAGGGGATGCCCTGAGCAGACCAGGGGCTCACCCCAGGCTGCATGGGCATCTAGCCAGGCCTCTAACACTGCTTTCTTTCTTTCTTTCTTTCTTTAAAGAATTATTTATTTAGCTTTATTTATTCATTCATTTATCTTCAATTTGACCAGAGAGACACACACAGACAGAGAAGGTGAGAAAGCAAGCCACCAGGTCCAGGACTTGAACCAAGGTTGGCCATGTAGGAGTGTCCGGCGCCCCAACCACCACACCACCCACTGGTCCCCAACGCTGCTTTCTTTTTAAATAATTATTTATTTAACTATTTATTATCATTTTTAAAATTTGCTGTAGGTCACATGAGCTCACAGGATGGAGAGGACCCCGAACTGTGAGGGGGGCTGTTACCCAGTAACCTGGATGGCAGATGTGTGTGGCCATAGCTTATTATAGAGTGTGTCCGGGTGATTCAGGAAAGGGGTTTCTTACAGGTGACACCACCCCCAATGACCCCCCTGGGGTGACTTCTAACTTGTTGAGACAATTCACGTGCACTTGCAGAGGAGAGACAGACAAGGTGAGAGAGAAAGTGAGAAATCACCCGCCTGGGGGGATGGCCACCCCACAATCCCTTCTCCTCCATTCTCCTCCTGGGATCTTGGGTGCGCACGCACACACACTCACACGCGGTGTGAGTTTCGAGTCACCAGATCTGGGACTCGAACCGCGGTCAGCTATGTGGAAGTCCAGCAATATAACTACTACACCATCCGCTGGCCCCACATTGGGACAATTTTAAGCTAGATGGATTAATAGGAAGAAGCTCATTTTCTATTCTAACGCCACCTGGCCCCAAAGTAGGATGGGATCAGAGAGATTGGCTAGAAAATGAATGAATGAATGAATGAATGAATGAAATTTTTTGAGAGGTTTTTTCAGACGACCCGGAGACGGTCTTCTCTTCAGCACTTTATTTCCCCAGGTTATGTTTTAGAAGTTCCCCCTCCCCGCTTCCTCCCAGGGCCTTTTAAAGGGCCCTTAGCCAATCAGCGTATTGTCCACTTGTACGGAAGCCAATTGGTCGCATGTCGCGTTCCCGTGCTCTCCGCGCTCCCCGCGGTTTTACTTCCTTAAAGTTGTTTACCCTCTGGGCACGCTTCGGGCTTCCGCTGGCGCCATCTTAGGGGCGCTCGAGAGGCGACGGGCGGGGGCGCGCCACACCCTGCTCCTTCTTTCTCCTCTCTGATCTTAGGTTTAAGCCATCAGGTCCGGATTCGAACTGTGGTCGATTGCGTGGGAGTCCAGGGACATAGCCATTACACTAACTGCTGGTCCCATGAATAAATGAAATTCTAAGGCATGCCATGACATTATTCTGTCCATATTATGATCAGTTTTTAAGGTCGTTATAAAAATCGCTCAAGGAATCAGTAGTTAGCGTAATGGCTATGTCGCTGGACTCCCATGTAGTCGACTGTGGTTTGAGTCCTGGACCCGGTGGCTTAAACTCACGCCGGGCACTTGTGCATGTGTGCCCGAGATCCCAAGAAGAGAATGGAGGAGAAGGGATTGTGGCGTGACCATCCCCCCTGGGGGGTGATTTCTTGTTTTCTGTCTCTCTGTCTCTGTCTTTCTGGCGAGCGCATGTACCCTATAGCAAAAACCTCTCAAAAAAAAAAAAAAAGAAAAAATCGCTCAAAACATGCAATTGTAGGGTTAAACTGTGGAGGCTTCTAAGGTTGACAGGACTCTTCTGCCTGTAAAGTTGCTTGGAATTTTGTTTTCCTTGCACATTCTTTCTAGCCAAGCCTAAAATGAGAGATAAGCATCTAAAGGTTAACCCGAAACTCATTTAAAACAAGGAAAAGAAAGGAGGATAAAGAACTTCCCAAAGACTAAGATCTTGTCATGGTGCTCAGATCGGCGTGAGCAGGAAGTCCCAGGACGCCAGTGGGAAGGGCCTCGCCCGTGACTCATCACTTCAGGGTGGCCGCCACAGCCCTGGCACCGGCCGTGGAAAGGCTCTTTGCCGTCTTCTGCCCGGCTTGTCATCAGAGGACCTGGAGAGTGCAACTTGCAGCCCTCCCACGGCCTGGCATGCGCACACGGACACCGGCCGGCCGGCGGGCAGTTCACCTCCCTTTGGAGGCGCTTGAGCTGTATGGGATGCGCATGGTGAGCACACGTGCCATATAGTAAAAAATCTCTCTAAAAAAAAAAAAATATACATATATATATATATGTTGGAAATTACAAAGATGTCTCCATTTCTATTTTTTCTACACATCGGTAGCCAGTGTATTTGTCAAAGATTTACTTCAATCATGTGAACTTGGAAAGCATTTAGATGAATTTGTATGTGTGCTCACTTATTTATTTTTTTGGAGAAGTTTTTGCTATAGGGCGCGTGCCCTTGTCAGAAAGACAGAGAGACGAAGACTTAGAAAGCGAGAAATCACCCCCAGGGGAGATGGCCATGCAGCAGTCCCTTCTCCTCCAATCCCCTCTTGGGATTGTGGGCATGCACGCACATGCACCCAGCGTGAGTTTCAAGCCACCGGTCCGGGACTCAAAGCTCAGTCAACTACATGGGAGTCCAGTAACAAAACGCCATCTGCTAGTCCCTCCAACATATATTTTGTCTAGGTTTTTAGAGCAGAAAACATATTTGCCTTAATGTTGTTGGTTTAATTAAAACAGCTGACGTTTATGTTACATAGTAAATATCTAGCGTGCTATATAAGTAGCTAGCAGAAGAATAAATTAATAATTTCCTTATTCTGACATCTTGGCTTTCAGAGATAGTGCAGCATATGGTCCGTATTTATTTGTCTGTGTTTTTGTCATTACTGCCCTATTGCCATAGGGCGCCTGCACTCACCGCCGAGCGGTAGACAGAGAGAGGGAAAGTAAGAAACCGCCCCGAGGGGCAGCCGGGCCACATCCCTTCCCTGTTCTCCTGTTGGGATTTTTGGACACGCATGCACGTCTGGCATGATTTTCAACGTACCATGTCCAGGACTCAAACCTTAACCACCACAGTCACCTGCCGGCCCCAGTAAAGTCTTTTTTGAGAACAGAATTGAAACATTGCTTTTCTCCATTCCTGATCCCTCCAGATTTGAAAACAGTCATGAGTATTCGTATTTTACGGCAACAGAGCTATCTGTAGGGGTTCAGTGTGAAGCTGTTCTTTTAGCAGGACTCAAAAACACTGACCAGGGCTTTGGCTGGAGTAGCAAATCCTGTGAAATAAAGCAGACGACGCTGAGGAGCCGGGTCAGTTATGAGGCCAGCCGAGTGCCCTTCAAGGACTGGCCCTGCAGCACCGTGGGTAAGCCTGTGCTTAGGGAGCCGAGCCGTGGCTGGCATCGCGCACTCCTGGTGCTCGTGGCTTACAAACCTGCCAGGCACGTGTGCGCACGCTCCGAACCCTGAAGAGACGGAGAAGCTGAAGAAGGGTTTCAGCCCTGCTGTACGCCACTGCCCCCCGAGCCCGTGAACACACACTCCCTCTAGCAATTTAAAAACACAGCCCCTTGGGGCCAGCAGGTGACTTCTGCATGTGGTTCGAGATCTGGACCTGGTGGCTTGAAAATCACACCTGGCACTTGTGTGTGCCTACCCAAAATCCCAAGAGGAGAAGGGATTGCAGGGTGGCCATCCCCCCTGGGGGGTGATTTTTCACTTTCCCTCTCACTATCTCTCTCTGTCTCTCTCCAGCAAGCACACACACTCTACGGCAAAAACTTTAAAATTAAAAAAAAGAAGGCCCTTGGAAAAACTGTCCTGATGCCTTGTCCACATGATCCCTACAGTGGTCTTCCCACGTGGTCAGTAAAGAGTGGCGCTTTCCAGCAGTCAGGGCATTTGGGGGCCCTGTAGCAAAAATCTCTCTCAAGAAAATAAAAAAACAAACAATTGCAGCACAGACTCAGCGGCCCAGCCAGCGGCACGCCACTCTGCCGGTCAGTGAGGCTGGAAGCCACATGCTGACCCCGGTTTGAGTCGCGGAAACCCTCCAGGCACATGCGTGCCTTCCCAAGGTGGCGGTGGGCTGCAGGGCTGGAGGAAGAGAGTGTGCGTGGCCCATGCCTGGGAAGGGTCCCTCTCCTGTTTTCTGTCACAAATGAAAAAAGAACAAAACTTGCAGCAGTAAGTGGTATGATGGTTAAAGCACTGGATTCCCACATGGCCGACCGTGGTTCAAGTCCTGGACCTGGAGACTTGCTTTCTCACTTTCCCTCTCTCTCTCTTTCTATCTCTCTCCTGTCAAATTTATTTATCTAAGAATTATTTTTTATTTAATTTTATCCATTGTAATTATTTTATTTTTTTGAAGTTGATCAGAGAGAGACAGAGAGACAGAGAGAGAAGGAAAGTGAGAAAGCAAGCTGCCAGGTCTAGGACTTGAACCACGGTCAGCCATGTGGAAGTCCAGCTGCCTTAACCACCATGCCACCTGCTGGCCCATCTGGTCAAATTTAAAAAATAATGATAGAATTAAATAAAATAATTCTTTAAGAAAAAAAAAAAAAGGAACAAAACTTTAAAAAAACTGGCCAGAGGACAAAGGAGCTGCTACCGGCCCGCACCCCGCTGACCGCGTGCCTGAGCGCCACAGGGGCCCCGGCGGCAGAACTTGCGGATTTGCCCGCACAGATGGGCATGGCTTGTGCCCAGCTGAGCTCCCTCGCTGTCCCCAGCCCTCCGCTGTTACCCTGACCCAGAGGGAACTTCCCCCAACTCCTTTCCGCTCACAAGGGCCCTGCAGGACTGGCAGGTGGCCTGAGTGGAGGGGCTGGATCCCACAAGGCCGCCGGATCGTGGATGGAGTCTCTGACCCAGTAGCCTGAAAAACACACCAGGCACCTGTGTGTGCCCAAATCCTGAGAGGAGGAAGGAGAAGGGCTGTGGCGTGGCCATTCCCCGGAGGGTGCTTTCTCAAACCCGCCTCTGCCCCGGCTCTTCCCAACATGGGCCGGTACCCTCTAACAAAGTAAAAGTAAAGAAAGGCATGGGAGCAGCTGGCAGGGCCGACCCCGCACCCCTCCTGAGCCCTGGCAGCAGGCCCGGGGCAGGTCGGGCTGAGCAAGCAGCTGTGCTGGGCCCCATCACGTGCTTTCCGCGAAACCACTGTTTTCTAAGAGGTGACCCAGACACAGGAAACGGTGGAGGGCAAAGGCAGCGCCATAAAGCACCTGCTACCAGCCCACGGTCCAGGGCCGAGACCAGCAGAGCCTCTCCCTTCCCAAGGTGAGGTGGCAGGGTGGGTGGTGGGGAGTCAGCCCTCCAAGGCCGCCCACACTGCTGCACAAGCACTGGGGCACAGGCCCAGTGGGGAGACTGATCCGACCCCAGGGCTGGGCACGGAGGCCGCAGAGGGGTCCTCAGCAGGGGAGCCCTGCGGGGTGCCGGGGATTGTGGGCAAGAAAGCCAAGCTTCCGTGTAGAAGCAGCACCAGGGGCTGAGGGGGGAGCAGGGCGGCCAGGGGTGGGTGGGTGAGGGAGCCGGCAGGAAGGGCTGGGCGGCCTGGAGTGAGCACTGAGGGGCTGGGGCCCCGGCTGCCGGGTGGGGAGGAGGGCCAGGGGCGCCCTGGGATGACCGGGAGGCGGGCTGGTGAGGCCCTGCTGACCTGGGCCTCCTCTTGGCAGCGCGCCCGGCACCCCGAGAAGATGGTGGTGGAGAGCGTGATCCTCCTCTCTGCGGTAAGAGCAGGAGCAGTGGGGGGACGGGGGGGGGGGGGGGTCCCTCCCGCCGGACAGACCTGTGACCTGCAGGGAGGGTGAGGAGGCCTCAGGCTTGGAGCTCTCAGGGACCCACTGACCCCTTGCCCTCCGTCCTGCCCTGGGCTCCCAGGCCCGCTGGGGTGGCTGGGGTCCGAGGGGTGCGGCCTGGGCGTGTGAGCACCCCCACCTGTCCTGCCGTGGTGCGGAGGGGTGAGAGCACCATCCCCCTCACCTGAGGACGGCAGGCTCGGGGGACTGCGCTCCGCGGTCCCTGGTTAGACACTGCAGGGGCAGAAGGGTGAGGTCTGTCTCGGCGTCTGTCCTTCCCCCTGAGCGGGGTCCCACAGGACAGCTGCTGCCCTGTGTCTGGTGGGACCCGGAGCCATAGTGCCCTCGGGCCCTCAGTCTTGGGTGGGCCTGGGCTCACTGAGGTCACCCGCTCCACTCACCTTAGAGTGCCCCGGAACTAACCGTGACCTGCATGATCGGGGGTCCGATCACCTGGGCCGTGGTGGCCATAGTCGGTGTTGTCGTCATTGGGGGGATCACCTACTGCCTGGTGAAGAAGGTCAGGAGGGGGCGACCCCAGACAGCACTGAGGGGGCTTGGCTGGGGCACACTGGGGTGCGGGCTGGGTGGGCAGAGGTACAGGGGGGCTGAGTGGGCCGGGCGGCCAGGTCCAGTCTGGGGGAGGGTGCTTCGGCCTCTCCACTGCCCTGGAGGCCGCCCACCCACCCGGCGGCCCTGGGCTCTTCCTGGAGCAGCCTCTGCCCACCTGCCCCCTTCTCTTCCAGATGAAAGTGAAGGAGGCATGAAGTCGCCCCCATCCCCCGACAGGGGCAGCTCCCACCTGCACGGGAGGCTGCGGCCCACGCACCTCACACTCCGCAGCTGAGTATGGCCTTGCCATCTCCTTAACAAAATAAAAAAACCACTGAGCGCATCCTCGCGTGGCTGTGTGTGCCCACTCTGTTCCAGAACCACGCTCCTCATCCCAGGGTTCTGTCCTTTGAGGCCTGGCTGCTCCACCTCTGGGTCTTCCCCTGCCCTGGCCACCCGGCCCTGGCCCTTCCTGGGTTACCATCACAGGCCCCAAGGGGCCCTGGGGGTAAGCCAGGGCGGATGCTCCAGAGGGTGAGCCAGGAACCCACCAGAGGACGCCACCATGGGCAGGTCACCCTCCAGCGCCAACCTGCTGCAGGAGCTTCTCCGCCCCTGTGTGCATCCCGGAAGCCACAGGGCAGGCAGAAGGAGTGGCTGCTCAGAGGGCCGGGAAGGCAGCTGCCCTGGGTAAAGCCCCAGGACACCTCACGCGGGTGTCCTGACTCGGGCCTGGGCTCTCCAGGGACTCACAAGTCCTCAGACTCCATCTTCCACCAAGAAGGGTCCCAGGCCAGGTGGGAAAGTGCGTGAGGGTCCAAGAGACACATCTTGGGTATTGAGGGCATCCGGGCCGAGGGAGCTGTCCCTGCCGTCTGAGGACAACAGGCCCGGGCCAAGGCCTACCTGGGCACTGCAGAGGACAAGGGGCGAGGTCTACCTTGGAATCTGCTCCCACTGAGCAAGGGGAGCCACCCCTGCCCCATGTCTGGTGGCACCTTGAGCCCACAGACCCCGTAGGTCCCCAGTTTTGGGTGGACTGGGCTTAGTGAGGTCACCTGTCCCCTTCCCCATCAGGAAGCCTGCTCAGTCCCTGAGTTAGAGGCCATGGGTCTGCAGCAGACACCGCTGTGGGACTGCTGGCCTCAGCACCCCTCTCCCTGGGGCTCCCTAACGGGTGTGGAGGCCTCCTGCCCCCAGAGTGGCATCTGGGAGAGCTCCCGAGTAGCTGCGGGGTGGCCCTGCCCAGCCTGCCCCACTCTGCCTTCTGCCCCTGCTTGGCCGCCCTTCCCCTAGAGGAAACAGGAAGAGAAAACCACCCACGGGGATTCCCTCCAGGCCCCAGGGCCCTGAGGAGGGCTCCCTCCCCTCTGGCCCGACCACCTCTGGCTCTGCACAGGGCCCCTGGGACGAGGAGAGGCACGCCCTGATCCGCCTTCTCATGCAGCACTCACTTTCAACTGTCACTGCGAACAAAGTCAATTTTGAGCAGTTTTTACAATTCCCCAAATACATATTGTGCAAGCACCTACTGGATGCCTGGCCCTTTTCCAGAACCAAATTCTTGTCAGGGCGCGGCTAGGCTGTGGCCAGGAAAGAATTCAGGCTCCAGAGCAGCAGGACGGAGGGTCCACGCTCCGCCCCACGCCCCACTCCAGGGGGGGGGCAGGGCGGGCGCAAGGAAGGCGTGGGGGTGCTTCCCGTCATCAGGAGAGGGGTACTGGGGAGCTGCAGCGCGCCGGCTGTCTGCGCCCTCGACACCTGGCAGTCTCCCCACTGTCACCCCTGGGTGCACTCGGTCCAGCACGGCGCAGGGGTGCAGCAGGCTTGCCAGCAGGCGGCTAGCAACGTGGGGAGAAGAGCTGGTGCCCCAGAAGAGAAAAACGTGGGGGAGCCCTTGGGGCCCCGAAAGCACCCTTTTGATTCTGACCTTTTGAGGCCCAGCTTCACCTCCTCCTCCTCCTCCTCCTCCTCCCTCCCCTCACCAGCCTTTCCCAGAGCGGCCTGACCCCAGCCACCTTTCAGACCGGGGACCCTCTCCTGAGACCCCCAGCCCCTCAGCCTCACATCCCTGAGAAGCAGCCACTGGCCAGCCCCCAGTGGGTTCCCTGAGCTGCCCGTCTGCTGCCTGGCCCAGAAGGGGCAGTGAGACCGTTAACGGGTGGGAGAGTGTCGGGCGGCGTGCTGAAGTCCTTGGTTCTTGGGGTCCAGATCACTAAAATTAGAGATCTGTCCCTAGGCGCAAAATGAAACTGCAACCACGAATGAAGTCGGTTAAAAAGGTTTAATAGAAAGAAAAGAAAGGGAAGAAAGGAAGTACACCCAGAAAGGATCTCGGGCGGGCGGACTGCCAGGTGGCAGCCGCGCTTGGTACTTGTTAACCGCTTGGTACTTGTTAACCGTTATTTTATTACTAGAGGTCATGAATATTCATTAGTGGGCGGCCCTTACGCTGCCTGTGTCCTTCCTTTAAATTAGAATCCATACGCTCTTTTCCTGCACCTGCGCACCTCCCTCACAGGTAAAGAAGAGGAACTTGATCACCTAATCACGTATGCCCAATGCGAGCCAGGTTGCCCCAGTTAGTCCATCGCCCTAATAGGAACTGGGGCATTGACCAAAACGCTTGCTTGGGTCTTTTGGATAAGAGAAAAATCTACGAATCATCCCTGTGTGCTTCCCTCAGGCCTCAAGGAAGGAAGAGGGCAAACTGCCTCGCCCTCCGGGTGCCCGGGGCTAGATGAGCCTTTCGCTTTTCTCTTAGGGCTGCCCACTCACGACTAACTAACTGCCTGCCACAAGACCACCCCCGGGCCCTGGGAAGCGCTCTGCCCAGGAGGCCTCAGGCCCTTTCTACTAAGTCCTTCCAGGTCCAAATCTCACCTTGTCCAGGAAGCCTCCCAGGACTGGCAGCTCCAGGGCCTGCGCTCTCAGGGAAGGCTCTTCTGCGAGAGGCAGCAGCTGCAGGGCTACAGTATGAGGTGGCGCTGCACCCCCGGGTGGGTGGGGTACCGGGTCAGGCCTGAGGCCAGGTTTACACCAGCAGCTGCGGGGCTGCCACTCTGGGTCTGAGACTCACTCCTGCCATCAGCCTTCACCTCTCGGCCTTCCTTCGGGGCCACGTGGAAAGGCCCCAAGGGCCCTTTCCTTCCCTGGCTGGCAGCAGAGGCGTCCCTCCTCTCAGAACTGGGAGCTTGGCTGCTCTTGTTTCAGGGGTGAGAAATAAACAAAGACATGAGCGAGGAAAGCGCAGACTGTCCACAGCCGGACCCCAAAGATGGGTCTGAAAAACATTGTCCTTCTCAGAAGCCGCCCGACACAGGAAGGGTGGAGGAGCGAGACAGCACCGGGGGCACCTCCCTGCCCCGCCGAGCCTGGCAGGGCCTGGCAGAGCCTCCTTCCTAAGGCGAGGTGGCCGGGCGGGGAGGGCAGCACTCCAAGACCCGGTCTGTGGGTGCCCGGTGAGCTGCGGCAGGGGCCCGCCCCAGCAGGCAGACCAACCGGATGCTGGGGACTGGGGCCGAGCTACAGAGCAGGCCGCAGCTGGAAGCCGCCCAGCAAGGCCCAGTGTGTGGGGAATCGTGGGCGAGCGTCCAGAACCAGCACCAGGGACCAGGGACCAGGGACCAGGGACCAGGGAGGGACCAGCAGCACAGCCACGGGATGACCAGGCGCACCCTCCCTAGGTGCTGTCTGGGGAGAGGATGCCCCTGCCTGGCCTCTTTCACCAAGTAGTAGTGACCCCAGCAATGACAAGAAGGGATTGTGATGTGGCCATCCCCCCTGGGGAGTGATTTCTCACCTTCTGTCTGTTGTATCTCTCTGTCTCTCCAGCGAGCGTACGCATCCTATGACAAAAATCTCTCTTAAAAAAAGGGGGGGAACAGTAAATTTTGTAATGGTTACATCGCTGGACTCCCACGTAGTTGATCGTGATTCGAGTCCTGGACCCAGTGGCTTAAAACTCATGCTGGGTGCATGTGTGTGCATGCCCCAAATCCCGAGGAGACTGGAGGAGAAAGGATTTTGGTGTGGCCATCTCTTCTGGGGGGTGATTTCTTGTTTTCTGTCTCTCTGTCTCTGTCTCTCTGGAGAGTGCACATGCCCTATAGCAAAAAAACCTCTCTGGAAAAAAAAAATAAAAAGCTTCACCAGAGTGACTCCATCTCATAAGTTTGACTCCATCTTACTATATGCATGTGGGGGCCAGCAGGTGCTGTGGTTAAGGATGCTGGACTCCCACATGTCCGACCGTGGTTCAAGTCTCGGACCTGGCTGCTTGCTTTCTCACTTTCCCTCTCTCTCTCACTCTGTCCCTCTCTGGTCAAATTAAAATAAGTAAATGTTAAAAACATACGTGTGTCTCCACTTTCTATTCTAGTGACTTTGCTTGGAGGCCCCGCCCTATTTACCTACTCACTGGGGCTAATTCCTGTCTCATTGGGGCCCCGGGGAGATGGGGGCTGAGAGCCCCAGGCCTGAGGCTGGACACCCCCATGTGAGCTGTCCTGGAGGCTCAGTCCGACGTCCCGCCCCTTCCACCAGGGTCTTCGTCCAGCAGGGGCAATGACCACGGTCCTGCTCCTGCCTCTACAGGGGACACTGCTCTCACCATGGAGACGAGGGCCACGTTTTCCAGCCGCATCTCCTCAAGCCTCACCTTCCTCCCTCACCCGGTTTCCCCTCGCCTCCCAGGAGCACCCCAGGGCACCCCTCTGGTCCTCGCCCCCCCCCCCCCCACCTGTTTCCGTGCATCACAGGCTCACGGCCCACTCACAGGGAGGATAGGCAAGCTGGGAGAGGGGAGTGCGGCCCTCCCGCCCTTCAGGCCATCCTGCCCACCTGGCAGTTCCGGCCCCTTCTGGGGTGGCCTCAACTTACCTGCCCCCCTTGACTTATGAAAGGCACCTCTGCCCCCACCCCCGGAGGGACAGCTCCCGCCTGCACGGGAGGTTGCAGGCCTCACACTCTTGGCACCACCAAAGGCTCGTCTCCCCCTAGAATCGTCTTGAGATTGGGACCAGCAGTTAGCGTAATGGCTATGTTGCTAGACTCCTATGTAGTCGACCGCGGTTCAAGTCCCAGATCTGGTGGCTTAAACTCACGCCGGGTGCGTGTGTGTGCGTGCCCATGATCCAGAGGAGAGAATGGAGGAGAAGGGATTGCGGCGTGACCATCCCCCCTGGGGGGTGATTTCTCGCTTTCTGTCTCTCTGTCTCTCTCTGTCTCTCTGGTGAGCGCACGCACCCTATAGCAAAAACCTCTCCAGAAAAAAAAAAATCTTGTTGGGGTTGTGGCTCCCCAGTACCTGGGACCCTGCCTGGTGAGGTGGCTCCGTCCTTGCCCAGGACGAAGGCTGCAGTGTACGGTGGACCGTGCACCTCATGGGTGTTTGGAGCCTGAGGGTGTTCTCCAGAGGTAAGAGCCTTACCCCTCCCCAAGCACCCTGGGTGTCGCCCTGGAGGAGGAGCCAAAGGGGAGCAGAGTCAGGGCCCAGGAGCCAACCACCGGAAGGCCACAGCCAGACAGCCCCAGGCATGCGGTGTGTGGGTCTTCGCAGTCTGATAAACAGATGAAATCATCATTTCAAAATAGGTCCTGTGAGCTTTCTTTTTTTTTTTAAAGAATTATTTTACTTAACTTTGTTTATTTTCAATTTGACCAGAGAGGCACAGAGTGAGAGAGAGAGAGAAGGAAAGTGAGAAAGCAAGCCGCCAGGTCTGGGACTCAAACTGTGGCCAGCTATGTGGGAGTCCAGTGTAAAAATAAATTTAAATTGTGCCTTTTTGCTCTGTAGAGATAAAATTTAACCTTTGCTTTTGCCGGACGCCCTTGTGATAAACTGCCCCAACAGACTTAATTACGCAAACCTCCAGGAGCTGAGCAAATGGAATGTGGACAAGGAACTAGAAAGACAACCCATGCACCTGTGTCGCAAGAGCTGCCGCTCTTCCCCCTAAGAATAAACTACCCGTTAAACTTCCGCATACCTTCTCCTGCTTATAAAAAGACCTATAAGCCTAAAAACGGGGTCCTCGCTCAGGCCTGCTGCGTCAGGTGTTTGCTTGGACCCCAGACGGCTGGAAAAATAAAACCTCTCGCATTTTGCATCAAGAACCGACTCTTGTGGTTGATTGGGGGTCGCGTATCCTCTGGACAGAAAGCGCGCCCCAGGCGGCCCCTTACAGCAGCAGTAACCACCAAGCCACCTGCCAGCCTGATCCTGTGAACATTTCAAACAGAAGAGAAATGTACAAAGTATCCCTTAAGGGAACCAACCTCAGACCACCCTGCTACAGGCCTCACCCTGGGCAGAGGCACTGACGGTGGTGCTGGGGTCCTGTGGCTGCCCTACCAGACTGCCCGAACCCGGGCTTCCGCGACAGAAGGGCGTGCCGTCACGGTGACGGAGCTCAGAATGCAAACCCCGCCGGGCCGCAGAGAGCTGGCGGCGTGCGGGACCGTGCGGGACCGTGCGGCAGCGCCATGCCGACGGCCCAGATCCCCAGCCTGGCCGGCAGACAACACAGGCCAAGGAGCTGTAGGAAGAGACGCAGGGCCAAGTCCGCAGGGGCACCGCTCTCTCGCTCCCGTGGTGTACACGTGCTTTATGGTAGATAATGAATAAACAAGTCCAAAATGAGGGACCAGCAGTTGGCGTAATGGCTATGTCGCTGGACTCCCATGTAGTCAACCGCGGTTTGAGTCCTGGACCTGGTGGCTTAAACTCACGCTGGGTGCCTGTGCGTGCCAAAGAGAAGGGATTGAGGTGTGGCCATCCCCCCTGGGGGGTGATTTCTCGCTTTCTGTCTCTCTGTTTCTGTCTTTCTGGTGAGCGCATGCACCCTATAGCAAAAACTTCTCCAAAAAAAAAAAAAAAATCCCCAAATGAAAGTGTCAGTCAGGCCAGGTGCACTGACACTAGCCGTTCAGAGGCTGAGGCATCACAGGAGGCCCAGGGAGATTCCCGCCTTCTCTGAACAGGTGTTGGGAGCCGGGAGGGGGTGCCTGTGGTCCCAGTGACTGGGCAGGGTTGTCACATGGTTAACCCCATCAGAAACCTCTCTGGAGACCTGCAGGCGGTATGGTGGTTAAGGTGCTGGACTTGCCAGTGGCCTACAGTGGACGCAGCCCCAGACCACGTGCCCAAGGCCCGGAGAGGAGAACAGGGGAGAGGGGGCGATTGCTCACTTTCTGTGTCTCTCCAGCGAGTGCTCGTCCCCTGATAGCAAAAATCTGAAGAAAGAAAGAAAGAAAGAAAGAAAGAAAGAGAGAGAGAGAGAGAGAGAGAGAGAGAGAGAGAGAGAGAAGAAAGAAAGAAAGAAAGAAAGAAAGAAAGAGAGAGAGAGAGAGAGAAAGAAAGAAAGAAAGAAAGAAAGAAAGAAAGAAAGAAAGAGAGAGAGAAAGACAGAGAGAGAGAGAGAGAGAGAGAGAGAGGAAGAAAGAAAGAGAGAGAGAGAGAGAGAGAGAGAGAGAGAGAGAAAGAAAGAAATCTCTCTCCCAGGCCAGACAGTGGCGCAGCAGTAATGCATCTGGACCCACATGGGAAAGGTCCTGGTTCATGAGGGACCCAAGGTGCCAGCCCCAGTGACCTGGGCTGGCTGGCACCGGGAGGCTCACAGGGAAGACCCGCTGGTGTGCCGGGCTGAAACAGATTGCAGGGGAATGTGTGGGAGGCTAGGATGCACCCCTAGGCCTGCCTCGCCCACCCGCAGAGCAGAGCAAAAACAAGGGTGTGGCTACATTTCACAGAAGACAGCTGCTCTGCTTCTGTGAGCTGCTAGGACTGCGGGAAGGCGTGCGGGAAGGGCAGCCCCTCGGCGCCACCCTTGCCAAGTGGAACGTTCCCTTGTGGTTTTTGTGCTTAAATGCTCCGCAAAGCTGTGGGTCAGGGCTGTGGTGGCAAACGCTGCCTGCCAGTGCAGGGGGGCAGTCCCTGGCCAGGAATAAAGGCTCCGAAAACGTGGATTTCTCGGTCTTCATGATATCTCGTACCACAACAGTGGGGTGCTCGGCTCTCTGTCTCTCTGCCTCAGGAGAAAGAAATGAATAAATTCTGACACTGTATCTCTCAGAACCAAACATTCGGAAAGCCTGCGGCTAAGCCCGCGACATGATGGACAGTCCGAGGCAGTACAATGGCCGTGCGGGAACGTCAGAGGCGGAGAAAAACGCGGCTCCACCCGCAGCGTGCGCGCGCCCAGCAAGCTGCATCCTGTCTGGCTCTGAGATCTTCCGATAAGAAATGGGGAGCGGAGGGAGGGAGCCCACAAACGAAGCCGCTCGCTGTTGCCCCGAGATCTGAGCAGCCTCGGATCAGGGCACGCCAGGCTGATCCGAGGCTGCTCGTGGCCTCTGCAGTTCCCGACTCTGGAGACCTGGTAGTTGCTCCCGGCTGCCCGGAGGGGGCGCGCGCGGACTCGGTGGCCGTCCCTGGTCGGGAGCACAGCCGGGCTGCCGCCCTGGCTGAGCAGTTCTGTGCCCGGCTGCAGACCCACCCGAAGCCCACTTGGGCCCGTTAGGGACCTGGCACCCGCTTTAAGGTGCCTCCCCTGAGGTGGGAGCTGGGTAAACTGGACCGTGCCCGGGTCCTTAGTAACGACCCTGCAGATGACCAGCTACCGAAAACAGAGAGGGACCCTACCCCACTTCCAACTTAAGTTGCAGCTTTAATCGTAGGCTCTGTCCCATCCCCTATCCCTGTTTTGTTATTTTTTTCAAAACACTTCTTACAAAAACGGCTTTCTTGATGCTTGCTTGCTGTCAAATCAAATGAGCTATTTTGACATGTACATTTGGGTGTGTTTTGCTACAGGTAAGTAGCTACAACCCCAGTAAAGACATGGAACCTTTCAGACCGGGTGGCTTGCTTTCTCACTTTCCCCCTGTCTCTCCCTATCTGTCTGCCTCTCTGGTGAGAGCACATGACCTGAAGCAAATTAAAAAAATAATAATGATAAATAAAATGAAATGTTTTTTAAAAAGAAGTATTAGTTTTGGGACAAGCAGATGGCATAATGGTTGCATTGCTGGTTTGAGTCCCGGACCCAGTGGCTTGAAACTCACACAGGTGCATGTACATTTGTGCCCAAGATATTGAGAGGAGAAGGGATAGTGGCCTGGCCATCCTCTGGGGAAGGGGAATTTCTCACTTTCTGTCTCTGTCTCTCTGTCTCCAGCAAGCGCACGCACCCTATAGCAAAAATCTCTCTTAAAAAAACCCAAAACCATAAAAATATTCATTTTATCAAATCTTGGCCCTCAAGTTCACATACTTCTGACATTTTGCTGGTGGAAGTGAGAAACACAAAAAGCACCTCTAGCATACCCTTGTCTAGGGAAAGGCGTGGCCGTTATTTGCAACATTAACTAGCTACTCTTCCACGGAATGCCTTTCTACGAGATAGGACCGAACTGAGGTATTTTGTCCCCAAAGTGGAAAAAGTTAGTCTGTCACTTCGAGAAAAAATAGTACTATTTCTTGCCAATGATAATTTTCTAGCTTTCTAGCAAAAATTAAAATTTTGGAAAATCTATATCTATTGCTGTTAGTTTCACACCTTTCCAATACTTAAAGATGTCCTAAGGTGGGATCAGAAGATGGCATAATGGCTATGTTGCTGGACTCCCAGTGCTAGGCCACGGTTGGAGTCCTGGAACCGGCGGCTTAAAATTCATGCCAGGGGACCAGCAGTTAGCGTAATGGCTATGTCACTGAACTCCCATGTAGTCAACCGCAGTTCGAGTTCCGGACCCAGTGGCTTAAACTCAACGCCAGGCGCGTGTGCGTGCGTGCCCAAGATCCGGAGGAGAATAGAGGAGAAGGGATTGAGGCGTGGCCATCTTCCCTGGGGGTGATTTCTCACTTTTTGTCTTTCTGTCTGTCTCTGTCTCTCTGAAAGTACACGCGCCCTATAGCAAAAAACCTCTCTACAAAAAAAAAAAAAATAAAAGAATGAAAGAAAGAAAGAAAGAAAGAAAGAAAGAAAGAAAGAAAGAAAGAAAGAAAAGAAAGAAAGAAAGAAAAGAAAGATGTGCTAAGGAGACTGGCAGTGAAATGAACAAAACGTCACTTTTGGTATACTTCATGAGAAAATATATCAACATTCATAAGATCAGCCCGTCAATAAAACCGTATGGGGGGGGGGGGGGCAGGCGGCATGGTGGTTAAGGTGCTGAACTCCCACGTGGCCCACTAGAGTCAAGTGCCAGTCCTGGCGGTGTGCTTCCTCGCTTTCCCTTTCTCTCTCTCTGTCTCTCTCTGGTCAAAATCAAAATTAAATAATAATAACAAATAAATAAATAAGCAAGTCTTTAAAAAAATCTTTTGTAAAAGAGCAACACATGTTGTTACAAAGCCACAAGTGGGTAAGAGACATTTCAGAGCACAACAGGCCAATGATTTCAATACAAAACACAAAGAGTCACATTGTGGCTAGGTCCGAGAAATGATCACTTGTTGGGGCCAGCAGATAGTATAATGGTTACATTGTTGGACCCCCCACATGGTCGACCACAGTTCCAGTCTCAGACCCTGTGGCTTAAAACATTCCAGGTATGTGTATGTGCGTGCCCAAGATCCCAAGAGGAGAATGGAGGAGAAGGGATGTGGCGTGGCCATTCCCCCGGGGGGTAATTTCTCACTTTCTGTCTCTCTTGTCTCTCCAGTGAGTGCATGCATCCTGTAGCAAAAATCTCTCAAAAAAGAAAGAAAGAAAAGAAATGATCACTTGCCGAAGGTTGGTATGGCATTTGCGATATAAAATATCCCTCACTTCCCGTCTTTCCTGTGCAGGGCTGACTGTCCTCATACCCTTCAACCAAACACCATGCAAGAGTGACTGCGGCAGCAGATGTGGGAATCCAGCCTTGTCGCTTCTCTTCCTTTTATTTTATTTTTAAATAATGATTTTATTTAACTGAATTCATTATTATTATTATTTTCCAGTTCAATCAGAGAGAGACAGAGAAAGAAAGAGAGGGAAAGTAAGAAAGCAAGCCACCAGGTCCAGGACTTAAACCATGTTCAGCCATGTGAGAGTCCAGTGCCCTTAACCACCACACCACCTGCTTGCTCCTCCTCCTTTTATTATTATTATTTTTTATTTTATTTTTGATTGGCGCAGCCGGCTGAGAACATGCTAGGGAGCATTTAGGTCTCGGCCTGATTTTGTCCACCCGTGTCGCCTTCCTGTGGACCCATCCCGGCTGGAGCGTGGCTCCCGGCAATTTTTTTCTTTTAAAAATATTTTACCTTTATTCTGATGTATTAATAGTTGGGTTGATCAAGAAAATAAAGGCTAAGGGTCATCAAGCTAACTTCCTTAAAGGAAAAAAATAGAGGAAAAGCTTTTCCAACTACCTTTGTATGAAGACAGTGCAAAAATGAGTAAATGGAACACATAATTCAGATACAGACTAAAATAAAGGGACATTTATAATGTATTTGGCAATCAACATTTAATTATATATTTAAATTTCAACTTACATATGTAAAATCACAGCCAAGGAGGTTAGTCACAATTTAAAATGCCAGGCATGGGAACCAGCAGTTAGCGTAATGGCTATGTTGCTGGACTCCCATGTAGTCGGCCGCGGTTCAAGTCCTGGACCCGGAGGCTTAAACTCATGCCGGGTGCATGTGCGTGCGTGCCCAAGATCCCAAGAGGAGAATGGAGGAGAAGGGATTGTGGCGTGGCCATCCCCCCCGGGGGGGTGATTTCTTGCTTTCTGTCTCTCTGTCTCTCTCTGTCTGTCTGGTGAGCGCACATGCCCTATAGCAAAAATCTCTCAAAAAAAATTTTTTATCACCACCTATTTTTACCATCTTCTCATATCTATGACTTTACTTAGGACTTTATGGCTTTACTTCCAATCCTGACGTATGAATTTGTTTAAATGTAATAATTAAGGGCCTTTTCTCTTTTGGAGGGGTATGATAAAAAAATTAAATAACATATTAAAGATATTACTAAAGATAGTTCACATTTTAATTATGGCATCTACAATAAATATCTATAAGAATTTTCTAATTAACTTTGAAATCTCACAACCTCCATTTAAAGAAATATTCTCTCTGAAATAATTAGACTGAATACTTTAACAATTAGAAACTTATTCTCAAGACCCTATTTCCATAATAAAATATTTTAACAAATTCCTAAATATGTTCTATATAAATTTTCTTGACTGTAAGATGTCAAGAATATGGAAACATGTTTACTACAGCAGGACATTTAGTGACATCAGTTCCCACCAAAGTCATTTACGGAGGACTATACCGGCCATTTCCGCTGGTGAGCGGGAGGGTCTTCCACCACCGGCTCCCCTGGTTCCCGCTTCATCATTTTTCTCGCCAGACTTGGTTCATTTTCAGCCTGAAGAATCCCCTCTTCTATTGACCACCCTGAAGTTGGTCTTCTACTTTAACACCTGGTTCCGCTTTCGCCACACCCAGGCTGCCATTTGTTATCTCTCTGTACATTTTCTATATGCTGCATTTGTAGGCGTTTGCTGAAGAACATCAAGAATCTTCGCATACAATATTCTCAGGCGCTCGTCTGAACTGTCGGACACAGCCAGCCCCACGAGACCCGCGGTCTTTCTCAGCAAACCCGCCATGACAGCCCGGGCAAGCCCCTCTTCCTTTTATTTTTAAGAAAGATTTTTGTTATGGGTGTGTGTGCTCGCACACATGCCCAGCATGAGTTTCAAGCTGCCAGGTCTGGCACTCAAACCAAGATCAGCCATGTGAGAGTCCAATGCCTTAACCACGACACTACCCACTGCCCCCCCGGCTGAGTTTCTTAGGCAGACATTGAAGAGATTTTTTTTAAACTGTAAAACATTGCCATTGAGGCAGCCAGTGGCGTGGTGGTTAAGACAGCTGGATCCCACATGGCTGACTGTGCCATTCAAGTCCTGGACCCAGGGGCTTGAAAAGCATACCAGGTGCCATGTATGCCCAAAATCTGGAAAGGAAAAGGGGTTAAGAAAGGATTGCAGCAATCCTCGGATACTGAACTCGAGCTGTGAAATACTGCTTTCCTTGACCAAAAATCAAGATTTTCTGCTAAGACTCTCCCTCCAGATTGATTTCTAGTGTCCCTCCAGATTAATTTCTAGTGTCCTCTATGCACTAAATGTCTAGACAAGTCCAAGTAAACAGGATTCAAACATCTGAATACGATTAGGATCAGAATATTCCTCTATTCCCACTGAATCTGATGCACAAAGAGTGAAAACAGAACAGAAGAGAGATTGCAGATCACCACCTGCTCAACTCTGAATGCTCAGACTGAACTTCAAGAATCAGGAAGAAACGCACCATCCATCAGATGACCAGAAATCACCACAGGACCACAAGAAACATGAGAAAGCAAGAAAATTCCTCTCCTCCAAAGAAAAAGAATAACTCCTCTTCATCCTCAGACAGTACAATGAAACTCATGGAAATGTCAGATAAAGAATTTAGAATATTCATACTAACAAAGCTAACAGAGATGGAAGAGAAGAGAGACAATGAACTGCAGAAGAGGCAGGAGAAAGGAGCTGATGAGTTCTAGGAGGTGAGGAAATTCTTGCAAGATCTAAAAGAGAAAATACACACTATAAAAAAGAATCACATGGGTCTGTTAGAGATGAAGGCTATAATACAGGACATCAAAACCTCCCTTGAAAGTATTAAAAGCAGACTAGGTCATACAGAAAATCAAATTTCAGATGTAGAAGATAGAATCACTGGCCTAGAAAAGTCTGTCATGAAGACTGAGAAAACTGCCCAGAAAATGAGAATAATATACAGGAAATACTAGATATCATCAAACATCCAAACATCCAGAAAATTGGTATCTCAGAAGGTGAAGAGACTCATAAAGGCATTGATAATCTATTCCATGAAATCCTGGAAGAAAACTTTCCAAACCTAGAGAAGCAGTCAAAGATCTAGTCCCAAGAAATACAAAGGACCCCAAATAGAATCAACTCAAGAAGATCTTCTCCAAGACACATCATAGCCAGATTGACCAAAACCACAAAGACAAGATACTAAGATTGGCAAGAAAGAATTATCAAGTTACCTACAAAGGATATTCCATCAGGCTAACAGCAGACCTCTCATCAGAAACAATGCGAGACAGGAAAGAATGGGAAATATATTCAAAGTGTTAAAGGAAAAAAAAAAAAAAAAAGGATAAGCAATTTCAGCCAAGAATACTGTACCCAGCAAGATTATCCTTCATATGGGAAGAAAAGACAAGAACATTCTCAGATAAACAAAATCTGAAAGAATTTATCAACACCAGGCCAGATCTCCAAGAAGTTCTCAAGGGAGTGCTACAATCAGGAAAATTAAATACAGACACACAGAAATAAGAGTTCAAAAAGAAAGAAAATGGCCAACGTAATCATAGGGATAAGTCTGGAGTTGAATATTATATCCCAGAATTTAATCAGGAAGATCAAACCACAACAGAAGATAAAATACCGACTGGCGAGGGCAGGGCCAAAGGGTGGCCAATGGAGAGGGCCAAAGCAATGACAGCTGGACCACGGGCGTGGGTGAGGGCTGGGAAGGCTGGACCAATGGCGAGGGCTGGGCCAGTGGGAGGGCTGGACCAGTGGGAGGGCTGGACCAATGGCGAGGGCTGGGCCAGTGGGAAGGCTGGACCAATGGCGAGGATGCTTCATCTTCCAGAATCCTGGACTGAATGGGTATCAGTGGCATCAATGAGAGAAAAGACACCCTCCCTCAGCTCGCTCAGTAAAACGACTGGGGCGAGGAAGGCCTTAAAGAAATGCTCCGGTCGGGTCCTGGACGAAGTCCGCGGGCGCAGTTCAGCCCCTCCGCCTGCAGAGAGCCTCTCCCAGGACCCGAGCGCAGAGGCGGGTACCGGCCCAGGCTGTCCCCGCCCCCTTCGCGAGGCGCGTCCCGCCTCTGCAAGCCGATTGGCCGGGCCGACAGCGGGCGCGGGGCAGGGAAGACCCGGAGAAGATTGCCCGAGGAATGGGGCCCCCGCGGCCCTGCCGCGCATGCTCGCGCCGTGACCCCAGCTTGAGGTGACGGCTGGAGCCAAGGTGGGGTCCCCTCAGCACTGAGGCGGAGGGAACTGCCGAGGCTCCATCGCCGGAGAGGGAGGGCCCCGCTGCGGTCGGTGAGGACGGGCCCCAGCGGGTGGGGAGGGTCCCGCGGCGTGAACGCGCCCCCGGCCCGGCTTTCTCGGGGTCCCCAGGGCTGGTACCGGGGGCGAGTTTCGCGGCCGGGCGCCCCGGAGCCCAGTCCGCCTCCTTGTTAGTGCGCTGAGATTCGCCCCCTTTTCCTTCGCTCCTCCTTCCCCCAAGCCACCAGACCCCTGGACGGAGCCCGACACCCCCCAGTCAGGCAGCCCACATTAACCCGCCTTTCCCCGGCCGAGTCCGCTGCGCCCCCACCGACCGCACCGCGTCGGCTCCCATGGTCGTGGCTCTGGAGGGCCTGCAGGGTCGGAGGTGTGATTTGGAGGGGGAGACCCCGAGGCCGAGTGGGCGCGCAGCGGGCGGGCGCGGGCAGCACTGGGGCGTTCACGGCAGGTTCACTGGGTCAGGGGAGAGCAGGAGGAAGTTTAGGAGCCACGGTGACTCGGGGAGGGAGGTGCTGCCACATCCCCACACGGGGAACTCTCCCCACCTGCTGTAGAATCACAGTTCTGGGCTTTTGGGGGTGAGGGGCCCTGTCTTTTTTTTTTTTTTTTTTTTTTTTTTTTTTTTTTTTTTTTTTTTTTTTTTTTTTTTGAGAGGTTTTTCTCTATAGGGCGCGTGCGCTCGCCAGACAGACAGAGAGAGACAGAGAGACAGAAAGACAGAAAGCGAGAAATCACCCTTCAGGGGGGATGGCCACGCTGTAATCCCTTCTCCTCCATTCTCCTCTCCGGATCTTGGGCATGCACGCACACGCGCCCGGCGTGAGTTTTAAGCCACCAGGTCCGGGACGCGAACCGCCAAATGGGAGTCCAGCGACATAGCCATTACGCTAACTGCTGGTTCCCAGGGGGGCCCTGTCTTTTAAAACCCCCCTGTAAAGACACTACTGCACAGGACCAGCACAGTTGCTGGGCTCCTACATATTCAACCATGGTTCAGCCC
This sequence comes from Tupaia tana, assembly GCA_026018925.1. Taxonomy (NCBI): domain Eukaryota; kingdom Metazoa; phylum Chordata; class Mammalia; order Scandentia; family Tupaiidae; genus Tupaia; species Tupaia tana. The sequence continues at coordinate 83,416,341 of JAKSZU010000016.1, read as the reverse complement.
CAAGCTTGGCAGATTAAAACTTATGCCAGGTGCGGGGCCAGCAGTTGGCGTAATGGCTATGCCACTGGACTCCCACGTAGTCGACTGTGGTTTGAGTCCCAGATCCGGTGGCTTAAACTCACGCCCGGCGCGTGTGCGTGCGTGCCCAAGATCCTGAGAGGAGAATGGAGGAAAAGGGATTGCAGCGTGGCCATCCCCCCGGGGGGTGATTTCTCGCTTTCTGTCTCTCTGTCTCTGTTTGGCAAGCACATGCACCCTATAGCAAAAACCTCTCAAAAACAAAACAAAACAAAACCTTATGCCAGGTGCATATGCATGGGTGCCCAAGATCCCGAGAGTAGAATGGAGAAGGGATTGCCGGTGGCTGGAATCCTCTCTGGGGGGTGATTTCTTGCTTTTTTGTCTCTTTGTCTCTGTCTGTCTCTCCCATGAGTGCACATGACCTATAGCAAAAATCTCTCTATACAAAATAAAGAAAAAGAAAAAAAAATCTCCCTATTAAAAAAAAAAAAAAAAAAAACACTACTTTACATCTGAGTGTCCGTCACTCCGAGCATGGTCCAGTCAGGCCTCTGTGGAGCATCCAGGACAGTGATTATGGGGAGCACATGTCAGTACCCACTGGGGACTTTGCCAGACTTCACCTTCCCCCATCTGCTGCTAAGAACCCTTGCAGAATTCTCCACTGTTCCCCTCACAGATGAGACCAGTCAGGAGGGCCGAGGGTGCACTGTGTGGGGACACTGTTGACATTTTGTCCAGTGTGTGACAGCATCTCTGTTGGCCTGCCATAAGGTACCAGGTGAGGTTCCTGGCTTCCAGGACCACTCCAGTGAGGGACTGGGCCTGCGTTAGTCTCCTGCCTAGCACATTCACCACCATACACTTAGTGGCTGACGACAACACAACTTGGTTATCTTACGCCGGAGAGGCCGACTGTGAGTCCAACTCAGCTTGGTGAGGTTAGTACCAAGGAGTGGACAGAGGTGTCTTTGTGGGCAGGGCTGCATTCTTGCCATTCTTGTCTGGGGGCCACTGGCATTTTCTTGCTTTGGTCCCCTTTCTCCATCTCATCCCGTGAACTCTGCTTTCCATCTCTCTCTCTTCCTCACTTCTGCCTGCCCTTCCACCTTTTTTAAAAATAATTATTAATTTGTTGTTGATTTTTTAAATTTTACCAGAGAGAGAGAGAGAAAGAGAAAGTGAGAAAGCAAGCTGCCAGGTCCAGGACTCAAACCATGGTCGGCCATGTGGGAGACCAGCACCTTAGCCACCATGCCACCTGCCAGTTCCTGCCCTTCCACTTTTAAGGACCCTAGTGATTATACTGGACTGATCATGATATCTCTGAGTAAGCAACTTAATTCCATCTGCAACCTTAACTCCCCTTTGCCAAATAAGGTAACATTTTTACAGGTTCCAGGGGTTAGTGGCCCATTCTGCCTCCCACGACCTCACGGTGTGGGAGGCGCTCTGCCACTCCTACCACTCTGTGATCTTCAGTCTCGGGTTTACATGGAGCTGTCTTTATGCTTCTGGGTCTCCTCGGTCCTGACCACAGCGTGATAGCTGTTGATAGTTAGGCTAAGTGGGTGACTGGAGAGCCCTCGCTGTATCGAGCAGTTAGATTGCAGATCTGGCAGAGGGTGGGATAAAGTGGGTGAAATATCGGCCAGCAGGTGGCATGTCGGTTAAATGTTGGGTTCCCACATGGCCAACCGCAGTTCAAATCCCAGGCCAGGTGGCTTGAGAATTACACCAGGTGTGTGTGCATGTGTGCCCATGATCCTAGGAAGAGAATGGAGTGAAGGACTGCAGCATGGCCATCCCCCAGGGAGTGATTCTCACTTTCCTTCTCACTGTCTTTCTCTCTGTCTCTCTGGCAAGCACATCTACCTTATGGCAAAAACCTCTACCCCCCCCCCCAAAAAAAAAAAACAGTAGTAATAATAACAAAATGAAAATAAAATGCAGGATAATTGCTAAACCATGATTTTACATAATTTTTTTTCCTCCAGGGCACATATTCTCACCAGAAACAGAGATAGAGACAGAGGAAGAGTTAGAAAGCACCTCCCAGGGGGAGTGAGCACACCACAGGCCCTTCTCTTCCCCTGTCCTCTCAGGATTTTAGGCATGCACACATACGTGCCCAGCATGTTTTTCAAGCTGGCGAGTCTGGATTTGAACTGCAGTCGGCCATGTGGGAATCCCGCTTTAACCGCCTTGCCACCTGTTGGCCCTGCCTTCTGATCTTTTATATTTCTTCTTTCTTTTTTGGGGGGAGGGGTTTTTGCTATAGGGCAGTGTGTGCTCATCAAAAAGATAGAGACAGAAAGACAGAAAGCGAGAAATCACCCCCCCCACCACCACCACCAAGGGGCAATGGCCAGGCTGCTATCCCTTCTCCTCCATTCTTCTCTCAGGATCTTGGGCATGCATGCACACATGCCTGGCATGAGTTTAAGCTGCCAGGTCCAGGACTTGAACTGCAGTCGACTATGTGGGAGTCCAGCAACATAACCATTGCGCCATCTGCTGGCCCCTCTTCTTTATTTTTTACAAGTCTGTTTATTCAATTAACCTTTACTGAGTGAAATTTTAAATTTCAAAATATGTACATTAAAGACCATCTATTGGGCCAGCAGGTGGCATGGTGCTTAAGGTGCTGGAATTCCCACATGGCCGGCCATGGTTTGAGTCCCGGAACTGGTGACTTGTTTTCTCTCTCTCTCTCTGTCTTTCTTGGGCAAAACTCATGTGAAAAATAATATTAACAATAATAATAATAAATAAATAATTAAAAACAAAACAAAAAAAGACCATCTATTAATTTTATTTTTATTTTTATTTGACCAGAGAGACAGAAAGAAAGGGGAAGTGAGAAAGCAAGCCACAGGTCCAGGACTTGAACCACAGTTGGCCATGTGGGAGTCCAGCGCCTTAACCACATACTACCTGCTGGCTCCTGTTCATTGTACTTTCTTTTTTTAAAATTATTTTTATTTAACTTTTTATTTATTTGTTTATATTAATTTGACCAGAGAGAGACAGAGAGAGAGAGAAAGTGAGAAAGCAAGCCGTGAAGTCTAGGCCTCAAACCTCAGGTGACCATGTGGGAGTCCAGCACCCTTAACCACCATGCCACCTGCCTTCATTGTACTTTCTAACCCTTTTTTGCAAACTGAATATAAACATTTCAAGATCTTTTTGTATCTTTTTATTCTCATATATTTTCCCCCTTGTTTGCATTTAATGTACCTTAAATGGATTCATTTTTAAGGAAGATGTCACCATCTTGTGGCTGTCTGGAATACTGCTGTTTAAGGTTTTAATTGTGTTTTCCTCAACACCGGTGAGAATTTGGTTGTCCTTTGGCAACTTTACCAGGGTCTTTACACCTGGTCTCTAGGCTGCTACTTTCTACCCTAGAAAGCAGAAAGAAAAGAAACAGGAAATACAATCTTTTGAAAGCTTTGCTTGTAGCTCTGAGAAACACAAGTGTAAAACTCAGGGATGCAGAATGAAAACAGTTTGTGATGGGAAGGAAGGCTGTGGGGACTTGCTGCTCCTGTTCTGTTTATTCTTTATTACTCCTTTCAAATATTTCAAAATACAACACAATCCATCTCCCTTTGCCTCAGCAACATGCAGGGGCTATTGACTGTGGGGACCGTATTTTCAAATTGGTAGCTCTTGAATAAAAACTTCTATGAGAATATTTTTCCTTTTTTTTTTTTTTTTTTTAGTTTTTACTATAGGGTGTGTATCTTGCCAGGTAGAGAAAAAGAGTGAGAAATCACCCCTCTCCCCCCAGGGGGATGACCAGGCTGTAGGCCCTTCTCCTCCATTCTCCTCTCCAGATTTTAGGCACACACTTACATGAGCTAGGAGTGATTTTCAAGCCACCAGGTCTGGGACTCGAACCGCAGACTTGGCCATGTGGGATTCAACTGCCTTAACCTGCACACTACCTGCTGGCCCATTGATCTTTTTAATTGTATTGCCAGAGGAAGATACAGAGGAGGGGGAGAGCGTAGCCACCAAGGCACATGGTTACTCTGCCATCCCTTCCCTATTTCTCCAGCCATTGAGATTTTGGCCACACGTGCAAAATTGAGTCCAGCCCCTTGTGTGTTTTTCAAGACACCGGGGCTGGACTCAACCCATGGTAAACCATGTGGAATCCAGCTTCTTTAAACACTACGCCAGGGGGCTGGCCCTGTTGTATGAGTTTTTATGTAATAATTTATTTTTAATTTTTTTTCAAATTTAAATAGAGCATATGTGCACATAAAAGAGAGCAAACGAGGAAAAGAGAAGAGAGGCACCTTCTAGGGTTTGGCCACGCTGTGATCTCCTTTCTCCTGTCCTCCAGCTCCGTGGGCGCTCCCGTGCATCTGCGTTCCAGGCCGACCAAGCTCGGAATGTGGGGCCCCGTCCTGGGCAGCACCAGGGATTCAGCGAACAGTATTTCTAAGATTGTGAGTGGAACTTGCATAGAATTCTCTGCATTTCCTTGGAACAGTTGTATCTCTTCCCTGCATCCTGGGTCTAAGTGTCTCTCCTGACCAGAGGCCAGGAGCTCAGATGACAGGGTACAGCAGAGAGAGCCCCAGGAGGAATTCCCAAGCTCTGCCCCGCCTTTACACAGGGGTACCCAGAACAGCTCAGCCCCTGCGGCCGCGGCAGCTCCTCCTCCCGACGCTGTTTGCTCTCGGCGTGGGGTAGCCTGGGGTAGCCGTTACTGACCCCGACTCTTGGAGCTGAATGTATTTCGGGATTCACTTCGAGTTTAATGTGGTTTTGATTTTCTTGACTTCTTTGTCCATCGTTAGGTCTGTGTTAGCCTCTGCTTTAGGATTTGAACTTTTAATTTGGGGATGGAGCATGACATCGCTTTGGGGCCATTTTCTGAAGCTCAGCCTGGCGGCGGGGCCCGGACTAGGCGCAAGATGTGAGGGGCCGCCCGTTTTCGGGCAGCGTGAGTGTGGAGGTTTCTGTCGGCCGCATTCTCAGGAAGGGGCCCAGGCGGGGGCCCGCGGCCCCGCGTAGCTCGTAGGAGTGTGCGTGCTGCTTGCGCGAGACGCCGCACCGCGTGGGGAGTCGGCGGACGCCGCAGCGCCGCGCCTCGTCCATTCACCCAGACAGGCGCTCGGATCATCCCGACGCCGCGGAGCGTGGGAGCCGGAGGGCCGGGCTGTTGGCAAAGGGACGTGCGTCTAGGCCAATCAGCGTGCGGGGCGGGGCGTTCCGTGGGCGAGGCTTCCGGCCGTCACCTTGTCCTGCGGGATCTTGCGGCGACCAGCCCCGAGGTGCTCCTGAGTCAGGCACTCTGCGCTGCACGGGAGGAGCAGGGGTGTAACGCAGCGCCAGCCCCTGCTGAGCCCTGCGGTCCGGTGTCGCCTTACCAGGCCGCCTTTCATGGAGTGTCCACACCCTCTAGGGAGCGGCCCTGGGGTGGGGTCAGGTCTGAGGAGGCCTCTGCTTTTGTTGGTCTAGTGGCCAGACGACCGCACGCACGAGGACACTCAGGGCAAGGCACCCTGACCCCCATCAGCCAGGCATTTCCTGGCCGTTCTCATGGACAATGTGGTCTTGGAAAGCTGGGGTGTCGGGCCTGCACCCTCGAGCCAGGCATACTGGAAGGGCCAGAGGAAACAGGAGCACCTCCCTCCGAGCCGCTGGAAGCGCAGGCCAGGGTCTGCCCCAGGGTCTCCTGCCCGGCTCCCCGCAGGGTGGGCCAGATTCCTGCCTTGGCTGCTGCCTTGTTTCTGGGTTAACGCTCGTCCGGGGAAAGTCCTCCAGTCCCCTCCAATGCACAAAAAGGCCACCCCACTGATGCTGCAGCGTCCCAGCCAGCTGGTCTCCAGCACTGGGACCCCATAACCCATCCTTTCTGCTGCAGGGCACTCACGTCCCGGTGGGATCCTCCTGCCCCACCACCTCTGTCCCCGCCAGCTTGGGCGGTGCCAGGACCAACTCAGACCGGATGTCAGTCTGAGGCCCAGCCAGTGGGGCTCAGGTGCATGGGGCTGGGTCTAGTTAAGTCCAGATGCCCCCCACACCCAAGCACCTGTCTACCTGGGTTCTCAACTTCCCTGCCTGTGGCCCCACCCAGGGCCAGGTCACAGAGCTGCAGACTGCCACCGGCAGGCAGGGGTCTGGCCCACGTTCCGTGAAGACAGGCTGCAGGGAAGCCCAGATCCGGGACGGTCAGAGAGCTGAGCTGGGTCCCCTGAGCTGGTCTCTCGCGCTTGGTGCTCGGGGACACAGACACTGCGTGGGATGGGCTCTGGATCTGCCCCGAGCTCTGCTGCTTTGAGGCCAAGTTGTTCACCCCGATACCCCTCGGTGTCCTCTGAAGCCTGGGCCATAGAGCGGTCACTTTCATGTGGGGGTGGAAGGTTCTGTGGAAGAGCCCAGGAAATGCCCGGCACCCCCGAGGCCCCCCAGGTCACAGGTCAGCTCCCAGCACGGGAGTCCCCAGCGGCCCATGAGAGGCGCCCTGCGCAGTGTGCGGAGGGGGAGGGGAGGTCTGCCGGGCAGGGGATGGACCGCCTGCCCCGAGGGACTGGCACAGCGGAAACACTGGGTCGGAGCACCACGGCCTCCCACTGCCAGACCTCCATCCCAGCCCCTTTCCAGAGCGCCAGGCCTGGGACTTCCTCCACCAACTGGGGTTTCACCTCCTCCCTCAGGATGGAGCCCCTGGACGCCAGGCTCCTGGCCCGGAGGAGGACCCACCTGCCGGAGCGCGGCCTGCAGTCGGGGCCACCAGTGCGGGCATGCCCCTGCCTGAGCCCAGCGAGCAGGAGGGCGAGAGCGTGCAGGCCGGCCAGGAGCCTCACCCCGAGCCGGCCACAGACGTCGTCCCTGCAGCCCCCCGGAAGCCCAGGAAGTTCTCCAAGCTGGTCCTGCTGACCGCCTCCAAGGACAGCGCCAAGGTGGCCGGGGCCAAGCGCAGAGGCGTGCACTGTGTCATGTCTCTAGGGGTGCCTGGCCCGGCCACCCTGGCCAAGGCTCTCCTCAAGACCCATCCTGAGGCCCAGCGGGCGATTGAGGCGGCCCCCCAGGAGCCGGAGCAGAAACGCAGCAAGCTGGCCCTGGGTGAGGCTCAGGCGGCCCCGCAGGGCTGCCCATGTTGACCCAACATCTCTGTCCTCCTGGGCCTGCCCCTGCTCCTTCAGACCACGAGCAGAGCGGTGGCTGGGCAGGGGTTGGGACCCTGACCGGCCTGGCCCTGGGTCTACACCCCCCCTCAAAGTCACTGCTGGTGCCCCCGCTCAATGCAGGGCTGCCCAAAGTCTCAGAGCCTGGTGTCTCAGGGCCTGGGCGACAGCCCACCTCCATAGGCCTCGAGCTATGGCAAGCAACCACAATGCCCTTTCCCACTTGCTCCGTCCTGCGGGCAGCTGCTCGGCCTGGCCTGCTGGGCTTTGGCTGAGCCCCCGTGAGCCACCTCCTGCACCGCCCCGGGCCTGCCCCTTGCTGCCCGCCTCCTGCCCAGCCTCCCCCTTGTGCTTCACTCAGGAGGGACAGCTGAGGACCCACGATGAAGGCAGGCAGGAACTGGGGTGACAGGAAGGTCGTTGCCCTCCACTCTAGCCTTGGAGTCTTGGGAGGGACACAAGAGGCAGCCTGGCCCCTCCCCTGCCCTGCCCTGCCCTAGTTCTGGACCTTTCCCTGAGCCCGTCCAGAGTGGGCCGAGGGCCAGACTGTGTCATTCTCTGTACCAGCTCAGTTTGGCCTGTGGCAGGTCCCAGGTCCATGGGTGCTAACCTCAGGCTGTGGAGGAGTGGCAAGCTGGGGACCAGGTGTCTGGGTTGCAGGAAACAGGCGGGGACAAGGCTAGGGGACTTCCTGTGGAGACCCAGGAAAGGGACAGAGGAGGGGCCAGGGCTGGAGGTCACAGAACGCACTTGCAGGAGTTGGGACCCCAGGCCAAGGGTTGCAAGGACCCCTCTGTCAGCCCAAGGTTCCCCAGCAAGGGCCACGGGGGCCTCCCTGACACCAAGCAGCCCGGGCTGGCACCACTTCTGAACACGCTCTGTGCGGGTCTCGGGCTATGCTAAAATCAGTGTCCCTCTGGTACCTCCGTGGGTCTGCGTGGGTCTGTCCGCAGACCTGTCTGTGCCGGCCACATCTGTTCCTTGGAGTTTCTGCATGTGCGTGCCTAGCCAGGACCCGTACGTGTCTGTGCCAGGGGCCGTGGCGGGCCTCGGTAGCCCCCACCTCCCTCCTGGTCTGGCACAGGTGAGGTTGGAATGGATCCACCTTCCTGGGGGGAAATTCTGGAGAATGTGGTGGGAGTGGGGTGCCCAGTGAGAAACTGGGGCTTCGCCTAGCAGTGGGACCAGCCATGTCCTGGGGAGATGGGAACAGCGAAAACTATGGCTGTCACTGCCTCCAAACAGGCAGCCCTTTGGGGTCAGCAGAGCTGTGCCAGCTGCCAGCCGGCAGAAAGGGAGGGGCTCTTGGGTGTCACCAGTTAGCTGGGTAACACAGGGACGCCGCTTCACTGAGGTAAATTTAGGGGTGAGTGGCCCTGCTCCCCCCACTGAGCTGGGTGGGATGAGGCCACTGGCAGGTCCCTTCCAGCCCATCCGGGGTGTGCTTGCTGCTCGGCTCTGTCCAGATTGGGCCTCGTCACACTGGAACAAAGCCCCTGCCTCAGACGGAGCGCAGTGCAGGGGCCCAGGGGCTCTGCTAAGCAGAAGCTCATGTGCAGTCTGCACTCCCTCCACCTGCCACCCCTCTCCACCTGTCTTCTTCAGTCCTCAGCTTCCCTGCCTGTCGCCCCACCCAGGCCAGACAGAGGGGACAGCTGCAGCGACTTCCTAGAAATGATTTGAACAGCCCTTGTGTCCCGGGGTTGGTGGCTTTTGGGGGCAGTGTCCCTGGAGTGGCAGTTACTTCTCAAAATCAGTCAGCAGACGCTCGGCTGGTGTGAGAGCGAGCCAGTGAGGCCTAGAGTCGGGGCTCCAGGCAGCAGGTGGAGCCGGACGCACAGGGTCAGCGCCTGTCAGCCCCTCCGTCTCCCTGTGATAGAGTCTGACCTGACCGCCGCCCCCTCTTTTCCAGACACAGACGGAAAAGAAGCTGGCAGGCTGGCAGGGGAGGAGCGCGCCGCAGCCCGCCACACCTGCTCCTCGGCGCCCAGCTGGTCTCCCTAACCTTGGCCTCGGCTTGGAGTCGGCACCCTCGGCACCCTCGCTGGCCCTGGGCCTGCAGCCGCGGGTTCTAGCGCTTACTCACAGCAGACTTTCGCTTTTAACTTTGTGCGATTTCTTTTCTCTTAGATCAAGTGTACGTTACTTTTGTAAGCAGGAAAGATATTTTTGTTTCGTTTTGTTGTGTTTTTGAGAAGTTTTTGCTATAGGGCGCATGCGCTCGCCAGACAGACAGAGACAGAGAGACAGAAAGCGAGAAATCACCCCTAGGGGGGATGGCCACTCCGCAATCCCTTCTCCTCCATTCTCCTCTCGGGATCTTGGGCATGCACGCACATGCGCCCGGCGTGAGTTTAAGTCACCGGGTCTGGGACTCGAACCGCGGTCAACTACATGGGAATCCAGAGACGTAGCCATTACACTAACTGCTGGTCCAGCAGGAAAGATATTTTAAAAAGAATAAAAGAAGCTGTACACCAGATCCCGCCATGGACAGGTCTTATACATTCCAGGATTCTGGTCCTTTGAGGCCTGGCTTCACTCCCCTCCCCCCAGTCCACTGCACCCCACCAGCCCGGCCCAGGCCACCCTTCAGAGCTGGGCAACCTCTCCTGAGACCTTCAGCCTCCCAGCCTCACAGCCAGAAAAGCAGCCACTGGCCAGCCCCCAGGTGAGCTGCCCTTCTGCTGCCTGGCCAGAGAAGGGGCAGTGAGACCACCCCCTGGGCCCTGGGAAGCCTGACCAGCCTGAACTGTCCCTCCAGGGCTGTGCCCAGGAGGCCTCAGGCGCCTCCTGCTGGGCCGTTACAGGATGCATCTGACCCAAATTTCTCCTCCAGGAAGCCTCCCAGATTGACAGCTCCCATACACGGAGCCCTCCCAGTCTCCCAGCAGGCACCCTGCTGAGGATGGTGGCTTTAGGACTGGGCTGAAGCCCTGGGCCTGCAGCTCAGGGTGAGAACACGCAGGACGCGTGGCCCATGATGCTCTCCCAAGTGGTTTGAGAGCTGAGAGAGCGTCCCAGGAGTTCAGCCCCTGGGTGCTACTCCTGTTCTGTCGGAGAAGGCAAGGAAGGAGAAGGGCCACCCTCCTGGAGCAGGGTTCAGAAGGCGCCCTTCAGGGAGAGGCCCGCGGGGCAGGGGCTCGGGCCTCGAGCTGCTTCTCCGAGCCAGCACAGTCTTTGAAACCCGCCTCGGGGTACGAGGAAGATGCCCCAGTACAGGATTGGAGCATCAGGGATTCTGGTGTCCTGAGTGGGTCCTGGAACCACCTGGTCTGCCAGTGTTTTTTTTTTTTTTTTTTTTTAATTTATTATTTTTTAAATTTGCTATAGGGCATATGCACTCACCAGAGAGAGAGAGAAAGGGAAAGTGAGAAAGCAAGTCGCCAGGTCTAGGACTCGAACTGTGGTCAGCCATGTAGGAGTCTAGCGCCTTCAACCACCATGCCACCTGCCCCCCCCATGCCGTCGTCGTTTTTTGTTTGTTTTTAGATACATTTTTGCTATAGGGCATGTGTTCTCACCCGAGACAGAGAGACAGAAAGCGAGAAATCACCCCCCAATAGGGATGGCCACACCCCAATCCCTTCTCCATTCTCCTCTCAGGATTTTGGGCACGTACGCACATGCACCTGGAGTGAGTTTTAAGGCTCCAGGTCTGGGATTTGAACCATGGCCGACTATGTGAGAGTCCAGCGAAGTAACCTTTAAGCCATCTGCTGGTCCCCACTGCTGCTTCCCGGTGCCCTGGCTGCCTGGTGGGTCCGTGACCAGGACATCTGAGGGAGCGCTCAGGGAAGAAGGGAAGGCCACCGGGCAGGCCGGGGTGGGGGGTCTATGCCTCTCCTGCTGCTGCCTGGGAAGCCCTAGGGCAGTCCACGTGGCTGAACTCTAGGGCTGGTGGGCACTTTGGGTGGCCCCTTGAGGTGGCATGGTGAGGGGCAGCACGGCCACTCTGGGAGCGTGAGCTGGAGGTGGCCAACCATGGAGACCAGGAGCTCACACTCTGGGTCTGGCAACACCCAGAGCACTTTCACGGGCAGGAGCAGCGCAACGGCACCCCACGTGCAGGGCAGACCCCACGTGCAGAGGCAGCCCGACAGTACCACAAAGCCCTGCCCTGGACGCGCGCGCACCCCACGCTCCGTCCAAACGCAGCTGCAGGTGTGGAGCCACTAAGCTCTCACGTCCTCTGGCCCATGCCTCAGGGCACGGCGTCTGCAGGGCACTGGGCAGAGGGACCGCGGGTCAGAGGCCTCCTCCCGCCCCCGTGGTACCCAACCTCCTGCTGGGCCGGCATGCCCCCCACAGCCCTAGGCAGCCCCGCCTCAGTGCCCATCTTCCCAGTCCCCCTCCATCTGTTCTTTTCTCTACTTTGTATTTCTGGGTAGTAAAATACCTAGAATGTAAAATTTACCTTTTTTTTTGGTAGTTTTTGCTATATGGCTTGTGTGCTCTCCAGAGAGAGAGAGGAAGTGAGAAATCACACCCCAGGGAGGATGGCTCCCTCGAAATCCCTTCTCCATTCTCCCCTCGGGATTCTGGGCACACACACGTGCACACATACATGCACATGTGCATTCACGTGCACACCTCCCAGAGCTGCCTGCTGCCTTGCTCCACTGAGGATGGCAGCGTGGCCGTGGGTCTCACTCTGCCACAGGCTCTCCACCTTCGGGCCCCAGCGTGGGTCCGGGCTTGTCTGAGGCTGGGTTTCATTCTCCCACTGCCCCCATGCTGCGACCCCTCTGTTCCCAGGGAGACCGAGCCGATGACCGGTGACTCCGGTGCAGACCTGGAACTGCGCTGTCTCAGGGACGCCGGTGCAGCTGTATCACCTGCAGCTGTGCCCAGTGACGGGCAGGGCAGAGCTGGGGGAGCCCGGCTGAAGAGCAGGCCCAGAGCTTCTGGGCGGACAGTCGGCCTGGACGGGAGGACAGGAGCCTGGGGTGAGCTGGGCCTCAGCTTTTTTTTCCTGATGCTTTGAGTGAGTCAGAAGGGGTCACCTGGAGACCAGGCCCTTGGCTTCTGGAACCTTCTGCCCTTCCAGTGTTCCTCATTGATTGGTCCAGTCCTCACCCACAGCACACAGCCACTGGGCGCCCGTCACCCTCCCACAGTTCTGTGGGGTGGGGCTGGGGTGGCTCCAGGCTCAGGGAGGTGTGGGGCTCTAGGCTCTGCTTTCCTGGGACACTAGGTGGGGGCGGAAAAATGGAGAAAAGATAAATTGTACACCATCCAGATGAAGAACTTAGTGGTTCAGATGACACCACCTCAGCCGGGACGAATGAAGTGGAAGAGCGCACAGAAAGCAGGACAGGAGCGGGGCCTCTGCACGCACACAGGTCAGGGACGAGCATCTAGACTACGGAGGGACTTTCACTCTCAGTCAGATGGTCAGAAAACACCAGCCCAATCTGAAAGTGGGCAAAGATCTGAGTAGGCATCTCTCCAAAGATGATACACGAACAGCGGCAAGCACCGAGAAGCAGCTCTGTGTCACTAGCGTGTGAGCGGCGCGGCCATGCCCACGGGACACCACTCCGTGTCCTCTGACATGGCTATGGCGAGGGCGGTAATAGAGGCAGGGAGGCTGCGAGGCACTGGGACCTCGGAGAGATCTGGTGAGGATGCTGCAGAGAACAGTCTGCCAGCTCCCTGAATGGTTAAGCACAGAGTTATCCTATAACCAGCAGTCCCACCGCTAGGTACCTCTCTGACAGAACTCGCTGCGTGTCCACACACAAACCTGTGCACTGTTCATATCAGCCTTGGCCAAAAAGTAGAAATCACCAAATGGCCATCACCAGATGAACAGGTAAGCCAACTGGAATATATCCGTACACACAAAGAGAATGCGGTCAGAACTCATGAGGGGGCAGCTTGTGGCCTGGTGGTTGAGGCTGCTGGGTCCCACATGACCCACGGTTGAAGTCCTAGACGCTTGTGCTTACATGCCCAAAATCACAACAGGGGAGGAGGGTTTGCAGCAGGACCATACCCTATGGGGGGTGCTCCCCCATCTCTCTGTAGCAAATGCATACACCTGGGAAATCTTTTTAAAAAGAAGTTATGAAGCACTGCTGCAAGATACAACATGGATGGACTTTGAGAACACTATGCTTAATGAAAGAAGGCAGTCACTCTGGGACCAGCAGATGGAGTAATGGCTATGTCGCTGGACTCCCATGTAGTCGACCGCAGTTCGAGTCCCAGGCCTAGTGGCTTAAACTCATGCCAGGCGCGTGTGCATGCGTGCCCAAGATCCCGAGAGGAGAACGGAGGAGAAGGGATTGCAGCGTGGTCATCCCCCATGGGGGGTGATTTCTCGCTTTCTGTCTCTCTGTCTCTGTCTTTCTAGCGAGCGCACGCACCCTATAGCAAAAACCTCTCCCAAAAAAAGAGAAGTCAGTCACTCTAGACCATGCATGATTTTTTATATGAAATGTCCAGTGAAGGCACAGCTATTAAGACAGAAAGTACTGCTGGGAGGATGTGAGGGAACTGGGGGTGACGGCTAAACATTTCTTTCTGGAGTGATGAAAGAGTTCTAAAACTGATTGTGTGATGTTCACGCAGCTCTGATGATACAAAATATGACTGAACTGGGACCGCAGTTAGCGTAATGGCTATGTCGCTGGACTCCCATGTAGTTGACCGCGGTTCGAGTCCTGGACCCGGTGGCTTAAACTCACGCCGGGCGCATGTGCGTGCATGCCCAAGATCCCAAGAGGAGAATGGAGGAGAAGGGATTGCGGTGTGACCATCCCCCCTGGGGGGTGATTTCTCGCTTTCTGTCTCTCTGTCTGTCTGGTGAGTGCATGCGCCCTATAGCAAAAAACTCTCTAAAAAAAAAAAAAAAAACAAACGACTGAACTGTACACTTTAAATAGGTGAATTGTGCAGTACATGAATTTCAGTAAAGCTGTCACCAAAAAATGAATATTAAACCCTTTATATGTAGACATAATGTGTTTTTATGAAAAGTTACAGTATTTCCCCAAAGAAATTTAGTGAGAAGAGTGTCATCTTGTTTCTTTCTTTCTTTCTTTCTTTCTTTCTTTTTCTTTTTTTGAGAGGTTTTGGCTCTAGAGCAGGTGCACTTGCCAGAAAGAGACAGAAAGCGAGAAATCCCCATCAGAGGGGATGGCCACACCGCAATCCCTTCTCCTCCATTCTCCTCTCGGGATTCTGGGTGCGCAAGCACACGCCTGGCGTGAGTTTAAGCCACCAGGTCTGGGATTTGAACATAGGTCGACTACATGGGAATCCAGCGACAGAGTCATTACGCTAACTGCTGGTCCCCACCCTGTTTCATTTGTGCAAATCTCTTAGATATGGGCTTGACAGAGCCCACTGGTTCCCACACCTGCTTCTTCATTCAGTCTGTTACAACACGGCGAGTCCTGTGGTCTGCACTCCGTCAGCCCACACCTGGAGGGCGTCAAAGCTAAAGAGGCGTATAACTTAGTATTTTAGCATTATTCTGAAAATAGTCTTGACTTCTGCAGACTCGCTGGAAGTCTCAGGGACCTCACAAACAAGCGCCTTGTAGGGAGATACTGCATTTTATTTTAAGAGAGATTTTTGTATAGGGTGCGTGCGCTCGCCAGAGAAATAGAGACAGAGACAGTAACGGCCCTGAGAGTTTTATGTTCTATGGGGTTATAATCTGTTACGGTCATTATTTATTTTGAATCTCAAATTGGCCTGGTTTCGGGGTGAGATCACTTGAAGGCGTCAATGACGCAGTTGGCTCAGCAATCCGAAGGGCCTAAGGAAACATTTAAACAAAGACTCACCTAGCGAGCGCGAACTCACACCTAGGTCGGTAAAGTCGCTGGTCCACTATCCTCCCTGGAGCGCTGGTCTGGTCGACGCTCCGCCCCTGAGTGACGACGCCCAATCCTGGGGTTGCCCCGCCTCTTTCGCGAGGCATAGACACGCCCCTACAAGCCGATTGGCCGACCGCCAGCTTGGCACCGCTCAGGGAAGACCCGGAGAAGTGGAGTTTGCCCGAGGAATGGTCCCACTGCGGCCCTACTGCGCATGCTCGCAAAGAGCCCACTCGCGTTCCGGGAGGCCGGCTCTCCCACGGGGTCGCGCTTACGGGAACGGGGTTCGCTCCCGAAGGGGGCAGGTGGGCGCGGGGGGCGCGCCCCAGGGTCGAGGTGGTCGGAGCGGCCCGGGCTGCAAGGTCTGCGCCTGCGGCTGCAGCGGCCGAGGCCGAGAGACCCGCTGCGGCTCCGTCACCGGAGAGGGAGGGCCCCGCTGCCGTCGGTGAGGCCGGGCCCCAGCGGGTGGGGAGGGTCTCGCGGCGTGAACGCGCCCCTGGCCCGGCTTTCCCGGGGTCCCAAGGGCTGGTGCTGGGGAGGCGGGGTGGGGGAGGAGGTGTGTCCCGATCGTGCGTCCCGGAGCCCAAGCCGCCTCCTTGTCTGTCCCCTGAGATTCCCTTCCTTTCTCCTCGGTCCTCCTTCCTCCAAGACACCAGACCCTGGACTGAGCTCCGACACCCCCAAATCGGCCCCACATTGACCCGCCTTTCCTTGGTCGGGTCTGCCGCGCCCGCTGCTGCGCCCCCACCCGGATGCACCCCCCAGCCCCCGGATTGCGGAGAGGTCCCGGTGACCTTGCACTTTCTGACCCCCACCCGCCTTCAGATTCTGTAGAATTAGAGACCCGTGGTGGCTTTCAAACTTTGTGACTGAACCAACACTGGGAAATAAATTTGACGTGTGTGCCCTGCGCCTGCCTCGTAGACTACAGAGTCACAAGTTTAAAGCGAGACGCTTCCCCGAGCGCACATGACGCAGCCGTTCGTCCCAGTTCACTCTGTTCCATTCCGGTCCACTCGGTTCGGAAGGCTGTTACCGACCCAGCTAGAGCTTCAGCACCCAGCGGCTCTGGCCCTGCGTGAAGCCCTGCCCTAAGCCCGGGGCTTGTGCAGGGGGTGCTGAGCTCCGTGGGAAGACAGTCGCGGGGAAACTTCAGGTCCAGGGAAGGGTCTGTTTTACTGGGACACTTCTACTTTCCAGGACCGGCACCATTTCCGGGACTTGGCTTAGACTTTCTGGTGTGATTTATCTCGTTTCTCTCTCAAACGCTGCTAGTCGGACTTGTGGAGCGTATAGGTGGAGTCAGGGCCAGATTGTGGAGCCGTGAAGGTGGAGCTGAGGATGCGCCGAGCTGTGGGGACGGTGACTGTGCTGGGGAGGGCTGAGGTCTGAGAGCGACCTGCTGGAACCGCAGGACCGCAGGGCCGGAGCTGGTAGTGAATAGACCTGCTGGATGCCATGGGGTGGGAAGGAGCCGGAAGTGGGTGTGATGGGGGAGGGAATAAGGCTCGGAGACTTCAGGCTAGGTAAAAGAGTGAAACTATAAACTTAGGGAGATTAGGGGTATGCACTGGGGGCCGCCAGCTGGACTCTCTCTGTGCCCTTTACATTTCTTTCTTTTTTCTTTTACAGACTTATTTAATTTTGTTATTATTTTAATTTGCTATAGGGCATATGTGCTCCCCAGAGACAGACAGGCTGGGGGTGGGGGGAGATAAGAAAGCAAACTGCTGGCTCCAGGACTGCACTGTGGTCACCACGTGGGGGTCCAGCACCTTAACCACCGCCTACCACATCACCTGCTGGCTCCCACCCTTCCCATTCCCCCCCCCCAATTATTTAATTAATTATTTAATTAATTATTTCTTTTTAATTTGCTACAGGGCATGCATGCTCACCAGAGAGAGAGAGAGACAGAGACAGAGAAAGTGATAAAGCAAAAAGCTGGCACGTGCACTCTGCCTGCAAGCCTGTCCAGCTGGGGCTGCGAGCAGCTTGCTGCACGGAGACTCTGCCCCAGCCCCCCGCCCAGATAAATAAACTGATTTTTCTGAAAGATTTTTGCTATAGGGCATGTGCGTTCACTGGAGAGAGAGAGAGACAGAAAGTGAGAAAGCACCCCCCGGGAGAATGGACACACTGCAGTCCCTTCTCTTCCATTCTCCTCCTGGGATTTTGGATGTGCACACACAGATGCACCCAGCATGAGCTCCAAGCCACCACATCCAGGACTCGAACCATAGTTGGAGTCTAGTGCCTTAACCATTATGCCACCTGCTGGCCTCAGTAAACTAATTTTTAACAAAACACCAACGGAGCCAAGCATCTGAAACCCTGTTTTAGAGTAGTAATTCTTACCCTTTTTATTTTTAATAATTATTTATTATTACTATTTGTTTAATTTGACCAGAGAAAAAAACGTAACCAGGTCCAGGACCTGAACTGCAGTTGGCCATGTGGGAGTCCAGTGCCTTCACCACCACACCACCTGCTGATCCCAATAATTCTTTTGGGGCGTCATTATCTCTCGGTTTCCCTGTGGCACACACAGGGCTGTGGGTAACTGTTGGAGGGCTTGTGAACCGGCAGAACAAAGCTCTAAACGCCAGCTCACTAGTGGGGGATGGCCCACCTTTAGGATCACCCACAAACTTTTGTTTTTTTCTTAAAGATTTTTTTGTCATAAGGTACATATACTCACCAGAGAGAGACAGTCAGAGGGAAAGTGATATATCACCCCTGGGGGGAGGGCAAACCCTTTTCCTCCATCCTTCACTCAGGATTTTGGGCACTCATGCATACACCTAGTGTGATTTTTTTCTTTTTCTTTTTAAAGAATTAACTTTATTTAATTTTAATTTTACCAGAGAAAGTAAGAAAGCAAGCCACCAGGTCCGGGACTTGAACTCCAGTTGACCACATGGGAGTCCAGTGCCCTTAAACACCATGTCACCTGCCGGCCCCATCCCAGTGTTTTTTTTTGTTTTTGTTTTTTTTTTTTGAGAGGTTTTTTGCTATAGGGCGTGTGCGCTCGCCAGACAGACAGAGAGAGACATAGAGACAGAAAGCAAGAAATCACCCCCCAGGGGGGATGGTCACGCCGCAATCCCTTCTCCTCCATTCTCCTCTCGGGATCTTGGGCACACACGCACACGCGCCCGGCGTGAGTTGTAAGCCACCGGGTCCGAGATGCGAACCGCGGTCGACTACGTGGGAGTCCAGCGACATAGCCATTACGCTAACTGCTGGTTCCCCCCAGTGTGTTTTTCAAGCCGCCAGGTTCAGGACTCAGACTGCTGTTGGCCACATAGGAGTCCAGGGCCTTAGCCACTACGCCACCTGCTGGCCCCACCCAGGAACCGTTTCAACAGCAGGGCCTGCCTTACACTATTCGAGACCCCTTGGGCCCACATGAACTCCTTGTTCTCGTGCAGTGATGTGCAGTTTGTAGAATTCACTTACAGTCTCATTTGCCACTTTTCCTACACTGCAGGTGAACCAGTCCAGAGAAGGTAGAGAGTCCCTGGGTCCCCCGCAAACCAGCCCTGCAGACCACGCTGGTGGGTGACGATGGTACTTGTCACGCTCACAGACCCCCCCAGGGCTGGTGGCCATGCCGCAATCCCTTCTCTGTTCTCCTCTCAGGATCTTGGGCACGCACGCACACGTGCCCGGTGTGAGTTTAAACCACTGGGTCTGGGACTCAAACCGCGGTCGACTACATGGGAGTCCAGCGACGTAACCATTAGCCAACTGCTGCTGGTCCTGCAAACTGCTAGTTTAAAAACTGCTGACTAGAGGGACCAGCAGTTAGCGTAATGGCTATGTCGCTGGACTCCCACGTAGTCGACCGCGGTTCGCGTCCCGGACCCGGTGGCTTAAACTCACGCCGGGCGCGTGTGCGTGCGTGCCCAAGATCCCGAGAGGAGAATGGAGGAGAAGGGATTGCGGCGTGGCCATCCCCCCTGGGGGGTGATTTCCTGCTTTCTATCTCTCTGTCTCTCTCTGTCTGTCTGGCGAGCGCACGCGCCCTATAGCAAAAACCTCTCCCAAAAAAAGAAAAAAAAAAAAAAAAACTGCTGACTAGAACCTAACAATTGTAGCCCTGATGACCAGGACAACTTGAAAACCTGTGCTTTAGACTAAGAGGGAACAAAACCCTTTCACAGAGATGTCGGGTGAACGCATGTCCAAGCTTTTATTTAATTCATCCTTAGAGAGGCAGTAAGTTGTCAGATCCAATTTACAAGAGATCCAGAGAGGGTTCTAGAAGACTATAGATCAGGAATTTTGCAATGAATGTACTATTGGCGGCTTCTTCAACATTGGGGGAATTTATGTGTCTGTATTTGCATGAAAAAACAATGTATTTGTCTATAGACTAGAACTGTTTAGCACTGTTTTCAGTTTTCTACAATATACAGAGTTGTGAAAATATCTTGGAATCAATGAAAGGCCACAAACAGTCTGGAAGCTTATCTATGTCCTAAACTCTACAAGCTTCCCATTTAAATACAAACTTTCCATTCAATCTCATAATCAATGCCTGCCTTTCTTTCTTTCTCTCTCTCTCTCTCTCTCTCTCTCTCTCTCTCTCTCTCTCTTTCTTTCTTTCTTCTTTCTTTTTTAGGTTTTTAGCATAGGGCACATGCACTTACCAGAGATACAGAGACAGGAGGGCCAGCAGGTGGCATGGTAGCTAAGGGCACTGGCCCTCATGGCCAACTGTGGTTCGAATCCCAGACCTCGCCACTTGCTTTCTCACTTTCCCTCTCTCTCTGTCTGTCCCTTTCTGGTCAAATTAAATTAAAATAAATAGGGGCTAGCAGGTGGTGTGGTGGTAAAGATGCTGGACTCCCACATGGCCAGCCACGGTTTGAGTCCCAGACCTAGTGGCTTGTTTTCTCATTTTCCCTCTCTCTCACTCTCTGTCTCTCTTTAGTTGAATTGAAAATGATAATAATGATAAATAAAGAAAAATAATTCTTTAAAAAAATTAAAATAAATAAAGTTAAATAAAATAATTATTTTTAAAAAGAGAGAGAGATATAGAGAGAGGGAAAGTGAGAAATCACCCCCTAAGGAGGATGACCATGCCTCAATCCCTTCTCCTCTTAGGATCTTGGGCACACACACGCACATGGACCTTGCTTTTCAAGCCACTAGGTCTGGGACTCAAACCACAGTCAGCCATGTGGGAATTCAGCTTCCTTAACCATCACCCCACTACCTGCCCCAATGAACCCTATTTTTTAAAATGAAATACAGGGCCAGCACATGGCATGGTGGTTAAGGCAGCTGGATCCCCACTTGACCAAGCCCAGTTCGAGTCCTGAACCCTGTAGCTCGAAATTCATGCCAGGCCCATGTGCATGTCTGCCCAAGACCCCAAGAGGAGAATGAAGAAAGGATCGTGGCACAGCCATCATCTCTGGTGGGCGGTTTCTCACTTTCTCTGTGTCTCCTGCAAGTGCACACTCTCCATAGCAAAAAATAAATCTCTCTTCTAAAAATAAAAAAGAAAAAATGAAATGTGGCTGGTCTCATCTGATGGCCTGATTACTTATATAGGCTCGATGGTCGTGCAAATTCACTAAATAGGTCTACTTGAGCTTTTTGGGAGTCTTCATAAGAACTCTTAGATTAGAGACCAGCAGGTAGTGTGGTGGTTAAGGTGCTGGACTCCCACGTGGTCAATCGCAGTTTGAATCCTGGAGCTGGTGCCTTTCTTTCTCATTCTCTCTCTGTCTCGCATGCATGTGCCCTATAGCAACTTAAAATAATTATAATAAATCATTCTTTTAAAAAAAAAAACAGAATGAAATCTCAGATTAAACTTTTTTTAAAATTCACTATAGGACACATGAACTCGCCAGAGAGAGACAGAGGGGGAAGTGAGAAGGTGCCCACCAGGGAGGATGGCCACGCCACAATCTCTTCTCCTCTATTCTCGGAATTTTGGACACACATGCATACATGTGCCCAGTATGTTTTTTTTTTTTTTTAAGAATTATTTTATTTAACTTCATTTATTTATCCCTTCTTTAATTTCAGTTTGATCAGGGAGGGGGAGAGAGAGAGAAAAAGTGAGAAAGCAAGCCACTAGGTTCAAGACTCAAACCGTAGTCAGCCATGTGGGAATCCAGCACCTTTAACCACCACGCCATCTGCCCCCCCCCCCCCCTTTTTATTTTTTGGAGAGGTTTTTGCTATAGGACGTGTG
The DNA here is from genome assembly GCA_026018925.1 of Tupaia tana. Classification (NCBI taxonomy): domain Eukaryota; kingdom Metazoa; phylum Chordata; class Mammalia; order Scandentia; family Tupaiidae; genus Tupaia; species Tupaia tana. The sequence goes on along the minus strand of JAKSZU010000016.1, from coordinate 83,395,111 downwards.
CACTCACCAGAAAGAGATACAGAAAGCAAGAAATCACCCCCCGGGGGGGATGCCCACGCCGCAATCCCTTCTCCTCCATTCTCCTCTCAGGATCTTGGGCACGCACGCACACACCCAGCGTGAGTTTAAGCCACCGGGTCTGGGACTTGAATTGTGGTCGTCTACATGGGAGTCCAGCAACATAGCCATTATGCCAACTGCTGGTTCCGCCCAGCATGTTTTCCATACCATCAGTCTGAGACTCAGAGCGTGCAGTCGGCAGTGTGGGATCCAGTGGCCTTACCCATCATGCTACCGAGCTGGCCCACCACCTGCTTTCCAAGAGCACCTGTGTTTCTCCGTTTACCAGTGTCAGTACTTCCTGGGGTATTCGAAATCACTTTGTGCTGTGATGGGCAGGAGCACCGGAGGGACAGGGGCTCTCTCTCCCCTCCCCTTCCCTACCCCCCCCTCCCCTTCTCTCCCCCTCTCCCCTCCCCTTCTCTCCCCCTCTCCCCTCCCCTTCTCTCCCCCTCTCCCCTCCCCTTCTCTCCCCCTCTCCCCTCCCCTTTTCTCCCCTCTCTCCCCCCTCCCCTTCTCTCCCCCTCTCCCCTCCCCTTCTCTCCCCCTCTCCCCTCCCCTTTTCTCCCCTCTCTCCCCCCTCCCCTTCTCTCCCCCTCTCCATTCTGCCCAGGAGGTTTGTGGGTCAATCCTTTTCTCCAACAATTTCTGTTGCATCTGTAAGTTTGAATCTTGGATTTTCAAAAATCTATCATTTTGCATTAATTTTAGACTTAAAAAAACTTATAAAATCAGGGCCAGCAGATGGCACAGCGGTTAAGGTGCTAGACTCCCATATGGCCAATCGTGGTTCGAGTCCCTGACCTGGCAGCTTGAAAATCATGCTGGGTGTGTGCATGCCCAAAATCCTGAGAGGAGAATGGAGAAGAAAGGATTGAGGCATGGCCATCCCCCGCAGGGCATGATTTCTCACTTTCTCTCTGTCTGTCAGGTGAACAAATGCACCATATAGCAAAAATCTCTCTTAAAAAAATTACAAAACTAGTATAGAGAATTCCTATATCCCATCACCCACTTCCTGAATGCCAGCATCTTACTTAACATCTTACAGGGACCCCACCCCAGAAATCAGCACTGGGATAGCCCCCTAACCTAGCCTTGTGGCTTACGCGATCGGCAGTCCCCCAGAACCCATGTGCTCGTTCACTCAGGACCTGGTCCAGCCCAGTGCCACAGCAGCTGTCCTGCATCCTCAGTGTCCTCCAGACTGTGACAGTGCCCCATTCTTTGCTTACCCTCAGTGACTTTGGGACTTCCTGCCAAACCGTCTGGGTCTGTTGCTTCATGGACCCTCCCTCCATGGGGCTCGTCTGACCAGCAGGTGGGGAGTGTATGGGCAGGAGCAGCACACGAGGGCAGTGTGCTCTGCTGGCCATGGCAAGAACCCCCCGTGGAGAACGCCACGCCTCAGGCCCTTCTCTCCCTACTCCAGTCACCTCTCAGGATCGGGCACACATGCAAACACGCCCGATACGAATCTGAAGTTGCTGGGTCTGGGATGGTCAGCCATGTGGCAGTCCAGTGACATAACCATGATGGCATCTGCTGGTCTCAAATATATAATTTTTTAAAATAATGATTTTATTTAAATTTATTTATTTATTTATGTTAATTGACCAGAGAGGGACAGAGAGAGAAAAAGTGAGAAAGCAAGCCACCAGGTCTGGGACTCAAACTACAGTCAGCCATGGGGGAGTCTGGTGCCCCTAACCACCACACCGCCTGCCAGCCCCACAAATATATAACTTTTTAAAAAAGAAAAAAGATGGGGCTGGCTGGTGGCATGGTGGTTGGGGCTGGACTCCCACAGGTGGACTGTGGTTCGAGTCCCAGAACCCGTGACTTGCTTTCTCACTTCCCCTTCTTCTCTGGTCAAATTACAAAATAATAATAAATAAAATAATTATTTTTTAAAAAGAAAAGAAATGAAGTGACACTGGGGCTGGCAGGTGGCATAGTGGTTAAGGTGATGGACTTATGCATGGCTGACCACAGTTCAAGTCCCAGATCTGGCAGCTTGAAAATCATGCTAATCATGAATGCGTGCCCAAAATCCCAGGAGGAGGAGGGATTCCGGTGTGGCCACCCCGGGGAGTGATTTCTCACTGTCCCTGTCACCGTCTCTTTCTCTCTCCAAGTACCGTGTGCAGCCTTTCACTGGGCAGACGTTTTCGAGGGCCGTCCCCGTGGTAGCGTGCTCCCCCTCACGAGCTGAGTAGCAGTACGCCGTGTGGAGACGTCGCGTTAACTGCATCTTCTCCCATGGAAGACGCTGTCCCTGAAGGCCAGGCGCGGGCCAGGGCGGGTGTGGGGGGAGAACGTGGTCTGCGGTGCTGGTGCTGGTGCTGCTGCCGCATCCCGGCTGAGGGGAGGCCGTGTCTGTGGACGTGGGGCTGCCCCGGGAAGCCACTGAGGACCATCCAGGGGCTCTCACAGTTGGGGGGGCTGAGGGAAGGAGGGGCTGCTGGCTTGCCTCAGGGCACAGGAGGCTGACGCCCACGGGCTGGAGAGCTGGATGTGCGGTGGGGGCGGAGCACGCGGCCTGTCACTTTGTAGGGGACCGTGGGCACCCTCTGTCCCAGACTGTGAAGAGGGCGGTCACACTTATGAAGGAGTAGCCACCCTAAGTGAATAAACTGTGAATCAGATACACATGCATTTGAATATTTTGATACAAATTCAGTGTGAATCAGATACAGTTCAGGGGCTGGATAGTAAAAAGCCCTGCTCGGGGACTGACCTGCATGGGAGGGTTCCCGTTCCAATCTGGGCCTCCCCGGGGCGCCCACAATCCATGGCAGAGGCTGGGGGTGAGGTCAGGACCCTGTTAGGGGTACTGTCTGTCTGTCTCTCTTGGAAGAAATGAATAGCTAAACATTTTTTTTATTGTAAAATTCTTTTTTTTTTTTTTTTTTTTTTTTTTTTTTTTTTTTTTTTTTTTTTTTGGAGAGGTTTTTGCTATAGGGTGCGTGCGCTCGCCAGACAGACAGAGACAGAGAGATAGAAAGCAGGAAATCACCCCCCAGGGGGGATGGCCACGCCGCAATCCCTTCTCCTCCATTCTCCTCTCGGGATCTTGGGCACGCACGCACACGCGCCCGGCGTGAGTTTCAGCCGCCGGGTCCGGGACTCGAACCGCGGTCGACTACATGGGAGTCCAGCGACATAGCCATTACGCTAACTGCTGGTCCCTATTGTAAAATTCTGAATCTTCAAGGGATAATAAGTTATTTAAAAAATCTAGATGAGGGACCAGCAGATGGTGTAGTGATTACGTCACTGGACTCCTACATGGCCAACCGAGGTTCGAATCCTGGACCTGGAGGCTTGAAACTCATGGAGGAGGAGAAGAGATTTCAGTGTGGACATCCCTGCTGGGGAGTGAATTCTTGCTTTCTGTCTCTCGGTGTCTTCCGTGAGCGCATGTGCCCTATAGCAAAAATCTCTCTTAAAATAAAAACTAGATGATGGGACCAGCAGTTAGCGTAATGGCTATGTCGCTGAACTCCCATGTAGGCGACCATGGTTCAAGTCCCGGATCCGGTGGCTTAAACTCACGCCCGGCGCGTGTGCGTGCGTGCCCAAGATCCCGAGAGGAGAATGGAGGAGAAGGGATTGCGGTGTGACCATCCCTGCTGGGGGGTGATTTCTCGCTTTCTGTCTTTCTGTCTCTCTGTCTCTCTCTGTCTTTCTGGTGAACGCAGGCGCCCTATAGCAAAAACCTCTCAACAACAACAAAAAACCTAGCTGATGTGGAAAATACACACGATGTTGCTGGAACAGGCAGCACCCCATCTGGCTTGGGGCATACATTACCTGAGATTTACCAGTTGGCCCAGGTCGTGTACAGTGCGGGGGCGTGCCTTCATCGTCTTCAGGGGACAGGGTTCCTTGAGCCACTCTCTGCCTCAGGACAAAGCCTCAGGCCTGGAGGACGGTCCAGAGCGAGGCGGTGGCGGGTGAGCCCCGACTTGTCCTGGGAATGTGCCCGCCGTGGGGGGGCGGCAGGCTCCGTTTGGTGTCCTGAGTTGTCTCTGGCCGATGTGCGGGGTCGGTTTTCTCTGCACCCGCTTCGCCCTGGTTGCTGGGGTCTGCGGGGAAGGGCCGGGAGCAGCGGAGCTGGGGGGAGGGTCGCAGGTGGGGGCGGCCAGGCCATGGCCCCGGGAGGTCCGTTTACCGCCGCGAGAACGCCGAGCGTGGGCCCCGAAGGGGCGGGCTACCGGCAGAAGGACGTGCGCTGGGGCCAATCAGCTCGCGGGGCGGGGCTTCCCGCGGTTACGCTTTGCTGCCTGGAGGAGTCCCGGGGCTGTAGGGCCGAAGAGTAGGAGAAGGACCGCACGGGAAGCGCTACTGGCTTGTACGGGGGCCAGACCGAGGCTGGGACGTGACGCGACAGGACAGGCTGAGTCCCGAGACGCCCCATCGTTTGCCGCTGTGCGTCCGCCCCTAGCGGGAGCTGGCCCAGACTCTGGAGCTGGCCAGGCTTTTGGGAGCTGAACGTGGGTTCCCAGATCAGGGACCTTCGAAGAGAAATGGGAGGCCAGAGGGATTGGGGATGGGGTGACAACGCACCAATGAGGAAGCTAAAAATGTTGGGCGCGACAGTCTTGTTTCCAGGCTGTGGCTCAGGTGGGAGCCACCACCCGCCCACCGCTCAGGCACCCCAAACAGGCAGAAGGCCACCCCACGCCGATGTCTGAAGCTGCAGCTCCCAGGCCGGCGCGGCCCTGCTCTGGTACCCCTTATCCTTCTTTTCTGCTTCTCCAGACGTGCAGACCTGGCCCCCCTGAGCTGAGGCAGCACAGCAAGGTGGCTGCTGCCCCCGCATCTCCTGCGGGCTGGGGTGGCCTGCGACCTCCAAGCCAGGATAGGGCTGGGTCTGTGTGAGCCCAGCAAGCCCCCACCAGGGCCAGGTTTCTGTGCATCCTCTGCAGGGTGCGAGCACTCGCCTGGCCCGTGTCCTTGTGCAGAGCCCCAGGGAGATGCAGGCAGAGCAGCCCCGGGCCACGGGCATGGAGGGAAGCTGGCGCCCGACTTCCTGCCTCTCTGGCGTCATGCACAGCAGTGATCTCTGTGCTCGGTGTCCTCTGAAGCCTGGGCCATAGAGCGGTCACTTTCACGTGGGGGAGGAATGTTCTGTGGAAGAGCCCAGGAAATGCCCGGCACCCCCGAGGCCCCCCAGGTCACAGGTCAGCTCCCAGCACGGGAGTCCCCAGCGGCCCATGAGAGGCGCCCTGCGCAGTGTGCGGAGGGGGAGGGGAGGTCTGCCGGGCAGGGGATGGACCGCCTGCCCCGAGGGACTGGCACAGCGGAAACACTGGGTCGGGGCACCACGGCCTCCCACTGCCAGACCTCCATCCCAGCCCCTTTCCAGAGCGCCAGGCCTGGGACTTCCTCCACCAACTGGGGTTTCGCCTCCTCCCTCAGGACGGAGCCCCTGGACGCCAGGCTCCTGGCCCGGAGGAGGACCCACCTGCCGGAGCGCGGCCTGCAGTCGGGGCCACCAGTGCGGGCATGCCCCTGCCTGAGCCCAGCGAGCAGGAGGGCGAGAGCGTGCAGGCCGGCCAGGAGCCTCACCCCGAGCCGGCCACAGACGTCGTCCCTGCAGCCCCCCGGAAGCCCAGGAAGTTCTCCAAGCTGGTCCTGCTGACCGCCTCCCCTCAGGATGAGGGCAGGGTGGATCCCAAGTGCAAAGGTGTGCCCTGCGTCATGTCCCTGGAGATGTCCAGCCCCACTGCCCTTGCCAGCCCCCTCCAGATCCTGGCAGCTGAAGAGCAGGAAGGAACAGTCCAGCGAGGCCCTGGGGCCCCAGAGCAGAAATGCAGCGAGCTGGACCCAGGTGAGGCGTCTGGACCTCTGCTCCTGGCCCAAACACTGTGGTGGGCCTGGTGCTCAGACTCGGCCCCGTGCACACCCGTCCAGCAGGGTGACCTTGGCTATCTGGTCCCTTCTCCAGCTGGTCTCCTGGCCTCCAGTCACCACACTTCCAGGCTGGACTGGATCACGCCATCACCCCACGTACCTATCCCTCCCAGGTGCTCCCTGAGCCCGTGGGAGCCGCAGTGTTGTGCGAAGCCTTTACTCCCTAAAACATCCACTCACCCCCGCAGGCCAGCCTCCAGGGCAAGGCTTCTCCGGGCAGCCAGGAGGAGGGGCGCCCCTGCCGCAGGGCCCCTGTGGCTCTGCTCTCCCCCTAGCCTCCAGCCTCTGGCCTCACCTCCGCTAATCCGCCCCCCCTTACCCCCAGCGGCCCCCAAGCCCCTGGAGTTCCTGAGGACGCCGTTCGGGGGCCGCCTCCTGGCACACGAGTCCTTCCTGTACAAGCAGGAGAAGGCGGTGGGGGACAAGGTGTACTGGAAGTGCCGTCAGCACGCCGAGCTGGGCTGCCGCGGCCGGGCCATCACCCGTGGCCCACGGGCCACAGTGATGCACAGCCACTGCCACCGACCTGATGAGGAGGGCCTGGTGGCCCGGCGCCGGCGCCAGAAGCTGCCCATCCCATCCCTGCCAGACGACATGGGGGCTCCCCGAGTTCCTGAGGGCCCAGGAGGCCGACTGGGGGAGCCACTGGAGGGGAGCGGCCTGTGGCTGTGTCCCGAGGAACCGGAGCCCACCCCTGAGCTGGTGCTGAACACGCCAGCCCCCGGCCCTGGCCCAGAGGGAGACCAGGGCCCCCAGAGCCTGTCACTGCTGAGCCTGCCCCCCAAGAAACGGCCAGCGCTGGGGCTAGGTGAGTACCCCTCCCCACCCTGGGGTGCTGGGTGAGTACCCCTCCTCCCCACCCTGGGGGGGGCTGGGTGAGTACCCCTTCTTCCCACTCTGGTGCAGCTGAGCCCAGGCCACCTGCTCTGCCCAGAGGACTCTGGAGACCCATGTGTTTTTTCTTCTTTCAGAATTATTTATTTATTTATTTATTTATATTTATTTTATTATTTTTTTAAAGGTTTTTGCTATATGGTGTGTGTGCTCGCCATACAGACAGAGAGAGACAGAGAGACAGAAAGCGAGAAATCAACCCCCAGGGGGGATGGCCACACCGCAATCCCTTCTCCTCCATTCTCCTCTCAGGATCTTGGGCAAGCACGCACACACACCCGGCATGAGTTTTAAGCCACCGGGTCAGGGATGCGAACTGCGGTTGACTACATGGGAATCCAGCGACATAGCTATTACGCTAACTGCTGGTTCCATTTATTTATTTATTTTTTAATTTGCTATAAGGCACATGTGCTCACCAGAGACAGAGAGAAAGGGAAAATGAAAAAGCAAGCCACCACGTCTGGGACTCAGAACCACGGTCAGGCATGTGGGAGTCCAGCGCCTCAACCACCATGCCACCCATCAGCCGTGTGCTTAAAGTCTAAACTTTTTTTTTAAGTTCATTTATTTCTTCCTGTCTGTCTTTATGAGACAGAGAGGGACCCCCAAAAATGTTAACATCCCCAGCCCCAACCAGCCAGGATCGTGGGCTCACTCATGTACAGAGAGAACTCAGGGCACGAAGCCAGGATCTTCCTTGCAGCCTTAGCATCGTGGATCATCGAGTACCACTGTGCGGCCCCAGGTGGCTCCAGGTGACTTGAAAATGTGAATGCTTGAGACCAGCTGATGGCATAATGGTTACGTCACTCAACTCCCATGTAGTGGACCACGGTTCGAGTCCCAGACCCGGTGGCTTAAAACCCACACGGGTGCGTGGGTGAAGTCTGAGAGTGAGTGTGAGAGCAAAGTCTGGAGAGGAGAATGGCAGAGAAGGGGTTGCAGCATGGCCATCCCCCCGGGGGCTGAGTTCTTGCTTTCTGTCTCTCCAGCAAGCGCACACGCCCTATAAGAAAAATCTCTCTTAAAAAAAAAAAAAAAAGAAAGAAAGAAAGAAAGAAAATGTGAGTGCTTATTAAGCTCCTGGGACTGAGCTGCTGCTCTTGAACTGGCTGTGATGGGATGGAGGGAAGGGCCTTCTGGAGTATTCCGATGGCCCGTAAGTTTGGGAAGGACGCCTTCTGGGAGCAGCTCCCTGCCTTCTGGCAGCCCTGTGGCCTCAGAGATCTTGCTGCATGTCAGTGTCGGGAGGTCTGTCCTGATACAGCAGGTGGCCTGGGTTATGATGGGGACCACATGTTCCGGTGCTCAGGGAGGGTCCGCACCGACCCAGCAGGGCGGAGTCAGAGGAGCCATGGAAGGGTTACAGTGCTTTTGTTACCACCACCGAGGGGTGGGCCTGCGCTAAGGGGCTGGGAACCTCCGGCCTCAGAAAGGACTTGAAGACCTGAGGTGGCCACTGCTCCTGGGGCACAGGGAGGAGAGACTTCTTTCTCCCCCGTGTATCTTTTGGTACCAGGAATTTTATGGCATGTGCTTTTTTGTTTTGTTTTCAGTTTTAGGGCATGTGAGCTCTCCAGAGGGAGAGAAAGTGAGATCCCCAAGGAGATGGGCAGGGCACGCTTCAGTCCCTTCTCTTCCATTCTCCTCTCAGGACTTTGGACACGCATGTACACACACCCAGTGTGTTTTTCAGCTGCTGGGTCTGCGATGCGAACTGTGCAGTAAGCCGCGTGGGATCCAGCTGCCTTAAACACTGCCACCAGCTGGTCCCCTGTGCATGGATTATTTTAAAAGTAGATAAAATTTAGGGGCCAGCAGGTGGCATGGTGGTTAAGGGCACTGAACTCCCACATAGCTGACCACAATTCAAGTCCCAGATGTGGCGGCTTGTTTTCTCTCTCTCTCCCCCTCTCTCACTCTGTCCTTCTCTGGTCAAATTAAGAAAGAAAGAAATAAGTAAATAAAGTTAGATAAAATAGTTCTTAAAAAAAAAGTAGAGGGAACTAGCAGTTAACGTAATGGCTATGTCGCTGGACACCCACGTAGTCGACCGCGGTTCATGTCCTGGACCTGGTGGCTTAAAACTCACACCGGGCGCGTGTGCATGCGTGCCCAAGATCCCGAGAGGAGAAGAGGAGAAGGGATTGCGGTGTGACCATCCTCCCTGGGGAGTGATTTCTCGCTTTCTGTCTCTCTGTCTCCCTCTCTGTCTGGCGAGCACACGCGCCCTATAGCAAAAACCTCTCCAAAAAAAAAAAAAAAAAAAAAAACAGTAGATAAAGTTTAAAACAAGCCCTGGGGGCCAGGAGGTGACGTGGTGGTTAAAAGCGCTGGACTCCCACATGGCCGACCGCGCTCTGAGTCCTGGACCTGGTGGCTTGCTTTCTCACTGTCTCTCCCCATTGCTCTCTCTCACTCTGTCCCTTTCTGGTCAAATTAAAGTAAGTCAATAAAGTTAAATAAAGTAATTCTTACCATAATTAATTAAAAAACAAACAAACAAAAAACAGCCCTAACAAGCCGGGAGGACCAGGAAGAGCTGCGCCCCCGCTGGCCACTGGGAGAGGAGTTGGCACCTCTTTCCATTGTTGGGGGTTTGATGGGCCTGGGTCGAGGGGAGACCCCTTTGCCCTCCGTGACTGCCTGGACCCCTCTCCAGGACAGGCCCGGCCCCTGGAGTTCCTGAGGACCTGCTATGGGGGCAACTTCCTGGTGCACGAGTTGTTCCTCTACAAGCGGGAGAAGGCGGTGGGGGACAAGGTGTACTGGACCTGCCGGGACCACGTGCTTCATGGCTGCCGTAGTCGCGCCATCACCCAAGGCCAGCGGGTGACAGTGATGCGTGGCCACAGCCACCTGCCAGACGTGGAGGGCCTGGAGGCCCGGCGGCAGCAGGAGAAGGCCATGGAGACGCTGCAGGGCGCGCCGGGTGGCCGGGGCGCTGGGGCGGGCCAGCTGCGTGGAGTGGAGAGCCTGCTCTACCGCAGGGGGCTGGGCACCCTGACCCTCACCAGGCCCCGGCCCCCGAAGCGGGCAAAGGTCACAGACCAGCCTCCGGCCCTGCAGGGACCCACCAACCAGGACCAGGACCAGGACATGAACCCTGGTGAGTCACCGCCCTTTGGGGCACGGTAGCCCACCTCTGCCGCTGCTTTGCCCTCCTCGACTGCACCTCTGTTCCCCTGACTGTGCCCCCATTTCCCGCAGGAGGCCCCGAGTTCCTGAGGACGCCCCTGGGGGGCAGCTTCCTGGTGTACGACTCCTTCCTGTACCGTCGGGAGAAGGCGGCCGGGGAGAAGGTGTACTGGACTTGCCGGGACCAGGCCCGCATGGGCTGCCGCAGCCGCGCCATCACCCAGGGCCGGCGGGTGATGGTGATGCGCGGCCACTGCCACCCGCCCGACCTGGGGGGCCTGGAGACCCTGCGGCAGCGGGAGAACCGCCCCAGCCCAGCCCGTCGGGGGAGCCCTGGTACCTGGGAACAGATGGGGATAGGGTGGGGGCGTCGCTGGAGGCCAAAGCCTTTCTCTGTCACCACCCACCCCTGTCCTGCTAGCAACCTCCTCTTCATGGTCCTGCTGGGCGTCAGTGGGCTCCTCTGTCCCTGTCACCCCCTGCTCGGCCCCCCCGCTGCCGGCCTGACCTGCCCAAGGCCCCCGCCTTCTCCGCTCTCTACTTATGGAAGGACTCGGGCGCTGACTGCGGTCCAGGGCGCAGGCCGGCTCTGACCAGGGTGCACGTAAAACTGGCCCTGGGAGCGAGCGCAGCCAGTCCGGGGGCTGCGGGGCTGGGGCGGTCGCAGTTACTGTCCCCGTTTCTTCCCTCCAGCTTCTCCTGAAGACCCCTACTCCAGCCTGCACCCACCCCGCTGCAGTTTCCATGTCCAGACCCCTGCCTTTTCCTTGGTTTCCCCCCCGTGCGGCTCGGTCCTTCCCTGCTCACGTGCCCTCAGTCTGGAGGTCACAGCTGAGGCAGTGACAGTGTGCTGGGGGGGCGTCGGCTCCACGCACGGCCTCTGTCCCTGGTGGGCCCGTGCTAAGTGGCATTGCTGCTGTTTAGGACAGGTCTTAGAGTCACCTGCCCATTCCTGGTGTGCCCTGCTGTGCTGGGGCGCCTCGGCCAGGCCGTGGCTTCTCTGATCTCTGGCGCTGACGGGCGAGCACGGCTGGTTTCTCCTGCCATCAGCCCAGCGCCGCCCCGGGGCCTGCTGTCTCTAGTACCCAGCTCCAAGGGTCTTCGCTGTGTGGCCCCCCGCCCACTGGGTCTCTCTGCCTAGCCCTCCCACGTGCCCGTCTCCTTGGCAGGTGGCTGGTCTCCCGAGCCGTGTCCCTGCCTGCCTCCCGTCTCCCTGCAGGGCCGGGTCTGGCCGCCTTGCCTGACCTTGTCCCTCGCAGCTTCCTTCCTGCCGAGCGCACCTGGTGCTGCGGGTGCGCTCCGACCAGCTCACAGGGCCGCCACACAGGGCACGCCGATGGCTTCTGCAGCACGGGCCGGTCCTGGCCTCAGTGGCCTGTGGGCTAGTCAGCACCCACGGGGCACTTCCTGACCGGCACTAAGCCCAGCCGCAGCCTTCTGGCCCCGGGCAAGGAAACAGCAGAAGCCAGAGCCAGTGGGTGCCGGTCCGCTCCCCGCCAGTCTCCGCGCCCCCACCCCAGGGCCGCCTGGCCTGTCTCCCTGCTCCTGTTCAGACGGCCCCGCTGGGCCTGGACGGCAGGGCAGCTGCTTCTCAGCTGTTTCCGGCCAGGCTCGGAGCCCTCTGCTGCCTTTGCCGAGTCCCTTGCGCTCCGCCCTGGCTCCTCGGCGCCCCTGACCGGCGGTCTCTCCAGACCCCGGCATGTCTGCGCCTCTCATTCCTTTCCGGGCATTCCGCCCGCAGGTGGGAGGAGGTGAAACACCGGTCACGTGCTTCCTTTTCCCAGCTGGTAGCCCTGCCACGCCCTTGTGGCCAGCTTGATCCCTCCGTCCGTCCGTGTCCCTTGTCCCCAGGCTCCTGAGCCACTACCCTCTTCAAGATGACTCTCCGCCGGATGCCCCATCGGGGCCTTCCCCAGGGCGTCCTCACTCCCCGGCCTCTGCGGCCACCTCTGCACAGCCCCTGGCCCGGACAGAGGGACAGGATAGCTCTGACAGATGACCCCTCCAGGGCTCTCCCATAGCCGTGGCAGGTGCTGGCCCCTGCGCAGCACGCCTGGCTCTGGGCGATGGCCCTCGGCCCAGCTTGCCCTCTGCTTCATTTAGCTCCCTGCTTCCTTGTCCCCAAAGGGCCATAGTCCCTCTAACTGGTCAGGTGAGCGCAGCCTGCATGTGGGTACCCGCCGCCTCACCTGCAGGGCCTCCAGGCTTGGTCTCCAGCCCGGCCTGGCTGAGTTAAGGAGCGGGGGCCGGGCTCCGCGAGGAGGGAGTGCAGCGTGGACTGCGGGCCTTACTCCACGAGCTTTGCCACTCTTGGCACTTCTCCCTCCCCCCTCAGCTCCCAAGGCTGGCCTCCAGACTCCTCCCCTGACTGTGCCCCCATTTCCCGCAGGAGGCCCCGAGTTCCTGAGGACGCCCCTGGGGGGCAGCTTCCTGGTGTACGACTCCTTCCTGTACCGTCGGGAGAAGGCGGCCGGGGAGAAGGTGTACTGGACCTGCCGGGACCAGGCCCGCATGGGCTGCCGCAGCCGCGCCATCACCCAGGGCCGGCGGGTGATGGTGATGCGCGGCCACTGCCACCCGCCCGACCTGGGGGCCCTGGAGACCCTGCGGCAGCGGGAGCGGCTCCCCAGCCTGGCTCAGTGGGAGGGCCCAGGTGAGGCAGGGGTAGGCAGGGGTGGGTAGGCGCGGGCCCTGATCTGCCTGCTTCCACCAGCCTGCAGGACCTGAGCCCGGCACAGAGGGCTGCCAGGCCACGCCTGTGGGTGCATCCACCATGGCTCTGAGCTCCCTGGGCTCGCGGCCCGGGCCCTGTCGGGGACTGGGTGTCAGCAGGGGCGGTCACTCAGCCCTCTAGAGGAGTGAGGCCAGCACCACCACCACCCCCGGACCTGGGACCCCTGTGCCCTCTCTGGGTCTCTTGCATTTGTGTTCCTCTGTCTTCCTGCCCCACCCCAGCCACCCCAGTTCATCTGCTGGGTCACCCCAAACCCAGCCCCACATGGATGTTCAGCTTGGCTCTTCAGACAGAGGCTGGCTGCTGCCAGCTGCCACAGGCGTGTACTGGCAGCCGGGCAGCCCTGTGCCCAGCCTGACCAGCTGTGGGCTTCCCGAATGGCCTAGGCCCGCCTCTGCCCCCCAGGACTCATGGGATCCAGGGGGTCAGGAGAGGCCTCCAGGAGGGCTGGGAGCTCAGGCAGCTGTGGGGCCACCTTTCCGGGCAGCTCTGGCACCCTGGGAAAGGGACAGCCAGTCTGGACTCAAGGGTGGCAGGGCAGCGGGGTGAAGGCGAGGCGGGTGGCTCAGAAAGAGGCCAGAGAAGCCGGAAGGCCGGGGCACCTTGGAGGCGGCCACTGCCGCCTGGGCTAGGGCCTGAGCGTCTGTCCCCAAGGCTCTGAGGAGCAGGCAGAGGACGGAGGGTGGGAACCAGTGTGTGTCCAGCTGGGGGCGGCGGTTCCTGGCTGGGGCTAGGGGTGAGACAAAGGGAATCCCGTCCCCGCCCCCAGCTCAGTGCCCTAGTCGATGGGCACCAGCTGCCCACTCACGGTGGCACTTTCGGCGCAGGACCCCTCCAGCCCCTGGAGTTCCTGAGGACGCCCCTCGGGGGCAGGTTCCTGGTGCACGAGTGCTTCCTCTACAGGAAGGAGAAGGCGGCCGGGGAGAAGGTGTACTGGATGTGCCGGGACCAGGCCCGCCTGGGCTGCCGCAGCCGCGCCATCACCCAGGGCCGGCGGGTGATGGTGATGCGCGGCCACTGCCACCCGCCCGACCTGCGGGCCCTGGAGGCCCTGCGACAGCGGGAGCGGCTCCCCAGCCCAGCGCAGCAGGAGGAGCCAGGTGCAGACCCAGAGGGAGCGGGGGCTACCGAGAGCTGCCGGCCGCAGTCGCAGGTGCACGTGTGCCCGAAACCCCAGGAAGAGAATGGAGAAGGGACTGCAGCGGCCATCCCCCCGGGAACCTGATTGCTCACTTCCCGTCTCGCTGTCTCTGTTTTCTCCAGCAAGCGCACACACCCTACGGCAAACACCTTAAAAAAGAAACGGACAAAACCAGACTTCCCTCTGACGCCCCAGCAGTGCCCTCCACCTGGGTTCACGCCCACCGGCGTGATGTTATGATCACAAGTGGTGTGTCCTCGGTTTTGTGAGCATCAACAGGAAAACAATGACTGATTCACATTTTTAATGTTTTTTGTTTTTCCCCAGAAAAGATAAAACTTCAGCCTAAGGTGCAACTGTGCTTCAAGACTTGTTCTCCAGAAAGCCTGCAGGCGCACGGGTGATTGCTCGCCACTTCATGCCGTGGCCCACCCGTCCCCAAACTTAGTGGCTTAAACAACTGTTCACGGTCTCTCACAGCTTTGTGGGCCGGCGTCGTAGGAGGGGTTGGGCCGGGGGTTCTGACTCAGGGCCACTCGCAGCTGGGTCATCCCGAGGCGGGATCCACTCAGCCGCTCGCTCACGGGGCGGGGGGCTGGAGGCCCTCTCCTCAGGGCTGCTTTGGCGCCTGCAGGCTCGCAGCCACCTCCCGCCAAAGCGAGCCTCAAACCTCGAAGCAGGTTTGAGGAAGGCACGAAGCAGGCACAAAGGAAGCCGCTGCACAGCGGATGGCGCCGTGGGGAGGCCTCGGCTAGACTGCAGCAAGACTCCTCTTCAACCCGAAGGTAGTGTCTCCCCTGACCACGACGGAGGGAAGTCGGGACTCAACGAAGGGACGGGGAAGCTCACAAACACGCGCAAATTAAACGACACGCCCGAGACAGCGAGTCAGGGCCGGCAGGCGGCGTGGGGGTTAAGGCGCTGGACTCCCACGGAGCTGGCCACAGTCTGAGTCCTGGACCTGGCAGCTTGCTTTCTCGCACTTCTCTTTGTCTCTCTATGGTCAAATTGAAGAATAATAATAAATAAAAATAAATAATTTTTTAAATTAGTCAAAGAAGATATCATGAGGGAAAACTAGAGAATATTTGGAAAGGAATGGAATGGAGGCACAGCACCTGCCGCCGGGAAGCAGGGACGCGGTGCTTAGTGAGGGATGTACAGCTCGAGAGTCTTACGTTAGTAAAGCCTGGGGCCTGGCAGGTGGCGTGGTGGGTACGGTGCTGGACTCCCCTGTGGCCAGCCCGCAGTGAGTCCTGGACTGGTGGATGCTCTCTCTCTCTCTATCTCTAGTGAACACATGTGTCCTGTAGCAAGTTAAAGAAAGAAAAATGGTAATGATAAATAAAATTAAAGAATCCTTAAAAAGAAAAGAAAAAGGGAAAGATTTGAGTCCTGCGGTGAGGTCGTGGGGCCTGAACTGGGGACCGGCTGGGTTCTTCCCCGTAGGCCGCCCGGGTGTGACGCCCATAGTCAGCCGACAGCTCCGTCCACACGGTCCCGCCCGCCGGCTGCTTACCCACGCCTGTGCTCGAGGGCCGGGGGTCTGCGTGGTGGCTGCCCGCGGCCTGCCCTCCCGCCGGCCCCACTGCCCGCTGCGGAGAGGGTGGCACTCCTTGGACCTGCCGCGCTGCCCGCGGGTGCTGGTGGACGTCTCGGCGGCCGGCCCTCCGCTGCCTCTCCCTCTGCGCCCGCGACACGCTGGTGCCAGCCGCGAGCCCGTCCGGCTGCAGCCTCGGCCTCGGGTGGCCCACCGCCCTCTACAATCTTTCTGCCAGACTTGGCAGGTCGGCCACAGTGTCCCAGCGCCAGCTGCTGCCTCACCGCGGGACTCGAATGCCCCGAAGCGCGTGTCCCAGGGCACCAAGGCTCAGGAGAAGCCGGCTGTGGAGCCAGGTCCGCAGTGGCCCCGGACCGGCCACCGAGAGCTCGGTCTCCTTGCACTGGCCGGCAAGAAAGGAGAGGGAACGCGGGGCGTCTGCGCCTGGCGACGCGGCTGCCCGGTGGCTCACGCACGGAGGTGCCCACACGACGCTGGCGACCGAGGGCTGTCACCCGGCTGGCCACGCGGGTCGAAACTGGATGACACTGTGGGTGTTGTGGAGACGTGGAGGGGCATGGCGACGGCGGGGGTAAAGTTCAGCTAGCCGCATCAGGACAGGCGGCTGCCACGCTTCCTGAGGACGGGGACAGTCAGGGCAGAGTCCTCCGAGCCGGACATCCTCGTCCCTGCAGGGACCGGCCACCTCAGCCAAGGGTTAGCGGTGCCCCGGTGACGCCGTCGCTCAGGCGAGGCCCTCAGTAAGGGACACAGCACAGCGGCTGGCCGGGAGCGGTCCTCCACCGCGAAGCGCCCAGCGCCGCCGCCACGGCTGGGCCTCAGGGTCAAGGCTCGAGACGCAGCCCCGCAAGTGGCAGTGGGGACGGACAGCAGCACCCCTGCGAGGAACCCCCGAGCTCGGCCATGGGGTGGTGACAGCTGAGGAAGTCACTGCTGGGAGCGAGGCCCCGGCTGCTGACAGGGCTTGGGGGTCGGTGAGAGACCGGGCCGGCAGCCACAGCCACTGCAATGCGGGCAAAGCCGGTGCAGCCTCTCCAGGCAGTGCGGCCACGCCCTCGCCCCGGCCACGCCCTCGCCCCGGCCACGCCCTCGCCCCGGCCACGCCCTCGCCCCGGCCACGCCCTCGCCCCGGCCACGCCCCTCACCTCGACTGGGTTCTGGGGAGCCAAAAGTCAGCATGAGGTGCCACGTTGCTGACGAGGCCACGCTGTCCTGTGCAGGCATGGGGGGCCCACGACCAAGGGGGCTCCCCGACAGGCGTGAATTTGGACAGTGCAGTTGCCCTGGGCTGTTGCAGGCCTCCGCCTCTGCCCCACAGACCGCTCAGCCCAAGACGCTGTCAGTCCCCAAGCTCAAAGCCCCCTCTTAAGTCCATACGCCCCAGCCCCCCAGTCACAGCTCCCGCCTCCAGGTGGGCCCCTCCAGGAAAGGCTGGCGTGGAGCACGCAGCCTCCCACCCAGGTCTCTACGGTGGCAGCCCCACAGCAAACCCAAAGTGGGGGCCATCCTCCTTCCCTGCCCTGGCTCCACACACCGCCCCTAATAATCTCTGTTTTATTTTATTTATTAATTTTTTTTTTTTTAAGATTTTTGCTCTGGACACATGCGCTCACTGGAGAGATACAGAGAGACAGAGAGACAGAAAGTGAGAAATCACCCTCCCGGGGGTATGGCCATGCCGCAATCCTTTCTCCTCTGTTCTCTCTGGGCTCTGGGGATACACGCACACACACCCAGCGTGAGTTTGAAGCCGCCAGTCTGGGACTCGAACCGCGGTCGATTATGTGGGAGTCCAGCGATGTAACCATTATGCCATCTGCTGGTCCCAATTTTATTGATTTTTTTTAAAAGATAATTGTTTATTTAACTTTATTATTATTATTTTCATTTGCTACAGGGCATGCACCCTCTTCTGAGAGTGATAAAGAGGGAAAGTGAGAAGACAAGCTGCCAGGTCCAGGACTCAAACCGCGGTCCTCCATGTGGCAGCCCAGCACGTAAACCATGCCACCTGCTAGCCCCAACCCTATTTTATGACAGCTTCACCTCGCGCCGCTGATATGAGTCTGTGCCCCTTGGTATCTCATGATGCTTAAGATGCAGAACTCCCCAGGAGAAGTCAAATGGGAGACTCAGACTCTGAGAATGCACAGTGGCCGCCTCTAGGAGCCCCTCGCCCCCAATCCTGTTCCTGTGGAAAGGCCGCCAGTCCCTGCCCAGCGTCCTGTCCCAGCTCCTCTGTCAAGACAGCACCCCAGGGTGGCACCAGGACCTCCTTGTCACAAAAGCCAGCAGGTGCATCTCAGAGCTTGCCCCTTGGGCAGCGACTGCCCTCCTGGTCCCTCCCAGCGGTGCTCTCCTGCCTTCCTGCGGCTCCTCTGGTCCCCGCCACCTGCAGTGGGTGGTGTTCTGGGGCTGGACCTCAGCCCTTTCTGTGCTCTTGGGGGTCCACACCTGGCCCTCTCCTCTGCAGACTAGACCCAGACGTGCAGCTGTCCCTGGGCTGGCCCCAGGGCCTTGAGGACATTTCTGTTCCCTGGTGGCCACACCGCACAAGCAGAAACCCGAGTCATCCTCACTGGCCCAACCCGTCCCTGCGACCGTCAGGTGTGCACCTCTCGCCCAGTGTGCCTTCGTATGACGGCTTCGCGGAGGACGCACCCCGCGTGTCCACCCGTGGTGAGCGGGCCAGCGGCGCTTTGTGCATTCACAGGGCTGTGTACCACTGGCCGTTCCAGAGCACTCTTCACCCTGACAGACCAGGGGGTTGGGGAGCCCCCTGGCATGATGGTTAAGGCATCTGGATCCCACATGGCTGACTGCATGGTTCCAGTCCTGAACCTGGCTTGAAAGACATGCCAGGCACATGTGTGTGTGTGCCCACAATCCCAAGAGGAGAATAGAGGAGAGGGGATTGCAGCGTGGCTGTTCCCCCTGGGGGGGAGGGGGATCTCTCTCTCTCCAGTGATGGCAGTGTGCCCTGTGACCAAAAAAAGAAGCAGAAGAAGCCAGGCGCCCACTAGCGATGCCGCTCTGCCCACCTCTTTCCCAGTGTGTGAAGTGGCTCCGTCCAGCACCCAATGCACGAAGGGCTTGGGGCAGCCCAGCCAGGTACTGGCAGAGTCAAAGTAACAGATGTCCCACCAGGCACCAGCTACCCTGGAGACGGAGGCAGGAGGGTCACGAGTTTGAGGCCAGCACAGCCAGGCCCTGTCACGCCAACAAAAGCAAGGGCAGGGCTACGGCGCAGGCCCGGCCCTGCGGGGTCCAGAAGCAAGCCACCACGCCACTGGCCGGACTCTCACGTGTGCACACTCGCTCCCTATTTCCTTTATTCGTTTGGAGAAGCTTTTGCTATAGGGCGCGTGTGCTCGCCAGACAGACAGAGAGAGACAGAGACAGAAAGCGAGAAATCACCCCCCGGGGGGATGGCCACGCCGCAATCCCTTCTCCTCCATTCTCCTCTCGGGATCTTGGGCACGCACGCACACGCGCCCGGCGTGAGTTTAAGCCACTGGGTCTGGGACTCAAACCATGGTCAACTACATGGGAGTCCAGCGACGCAGCCATTACGCCAACTGCTGGTTCCCATGCTCTCTATTATAAACAAGAAAAAGGAATTAATAAATAAAAATAGATGTCCCCGTCCCTCAGCCCTGACTCACCACAGGCTTGTCTGCCTGCAGTGCGTGCTCTTTGGACATCCAGGCCTGGAGGTGACAGGCACCTCTGTGTGCAGGGACTGGCCAGAGCCAGGAGGGCAGGAGAGCAGCGTGAGAGCCCGTGGAGTGGGAGGGCGGCAGGGCACACCCCGTGGAGGTGAGCTTTCTCCCACTCCTTTCTCTCTGGTCGTTTTCTCTCTGGTAATCACACACCCCCTCTGGCAATTACAGAAAGAGAGAGAGAGAGAGAGAGAGAGAGAGAGAGAGAGAGAGAGAGAGAGAGAGAGCCAAATGGTGGAGAGCAGTAAGACACGACATTCTGCAAGGCTTCCACATGGAAGGTTCCAGGCGTGCGCTGACCATCTCCCTGTGTGCCCATGATCAGGGCCGTCTATGGCTGGGGGTGGATCGCTCACTTGGGGGTGCTGTCTCTCCCTCACTTCTGGAGGAAAGAAATAAATCTTTTGATCTTTCTCTCTCTCTTTTTTTTTTTTTCTAATAGTTTTTGGCCTTAGGGCATGTGTGCTCCCCAGAGAGAAAGAGAGAGAGGAAAAGTGAGAAATCACCCCCCAGGGGGGACGGCCATGACGCAATCCCTTCTCCTCCATCCTCCTCGCAGGACCTTGGGCACACACGCACACACACCCACCAGATCTGGGACCCGAACCGCAGTCAGCCTGTGGGAGTCCAACCACATAACCAGCGTGCCATCTGCTGGCCCCAGAAATAAATCTTTTTAAAAATAATTATTTTATTTAACTTTATTTATTTAATTTGACCAAAGAGGGACAGAGTGAGCAAGAGAAAGGGGGGGGGGGTGAGAAAGCAAGCCCCAGGTCCGAGATGAAAACCATGGTCTGCCACGTGGGAGTCCAGTGCCCCCAACCAGCACGGCACCTGCCAGCCCCCAGAAATAAATCTTTTAAGGAAAAAAAAGAGAGAGAGAGGATTTGGCCAAGCCGCGGCAATGCCGGTGGTAGGGTGCCATCGTACAACCCGGAGTCCAAGAGGAGGCTCCGAGTGGAGTCTCAGGTCGACCCAGACACGCAAGGTGCGCTGGGGACCCTGGCTGGCCGCAGTGCTGGGGGCAGACTGCGTCGTAAGGGCCCTGCCGAGGGTCCCCTTCAGCAGTAAGTGGACTTGTGGCCGGCCCCATGGCGTGCTGGGTAAGGCCGCTGATCCCACACAGCCAACTGCAGGTCCTGGACCTGGTGCTGGAGAAACATGCTGGGACGTGTGAAAATCCTGACCGGAGGGAGAAAGAGAGAGGGGACTGCGTGACCATGCCCCATGGCGGAGCTTTCTCCTTTCCCTCTCTTCTCTGGCCCTCTCTGATGAGCACATGCACCCTCTAGCGAGAAAGAAAAAAGAGAGAGAGAGGAAAGACTCCCATTTTGCCAGGAGGGGGGTTTGGACCCAGATGCACACAGGGAGAAGGCCACGTGCAGGTGAGGCAGGCCGGTCGGCGTGATGCTTCCACAAGCTGAGCGTGCCAAAGGTTGCCAGCAGCTCCCAGGGAGGTCCAGCAGATGGCATGATGGTTATGTCGCTGGACTCCCACGTAGTTGAGCACGGTGGAATCCACCCTGGAATCCAGCCGCCTTAACCACCACACCACTGCTCGCTGGAGAGTCTGCGTTTTTTTGTTTTTTTGTTTTTTTTTTTTCTGAGAGGTTTTTTTATAGGGCACATGCACTTGCCAGAAAGACACAGACAGAAAGACAGAAAGCGAGAAATCACCCCCCCCCCCCAGGGGGATGGCCATGCCACAATCCCTTCTCCTCCATTCTCCTCTCGGGATCTTGGGCACGCACACACACATGCCCGGCATGAGTTTAAGCCACCAGGTCCGGGACTTGAACCACGGTCAACTACATGGGAGTCCAGCGACCTAGTCATTACGCCAACTGCTGGTCCCGAGAGTCTGCATTTCTAACAAGTTTCCTGGTGATGATGATGCTGCCAGCCTGTGCACAAATTCCTGAGTACTGAGGCTTGGGTCCCCTTGCTTGTAGAAGCGTCACTGCAGCTCACTTCCACAGCCAGCCTCCTGCATGCACAGAGGTGTGTGAGGAGAGGAGGAGCCGGGATCAGTAAACAGGTGGGTGAGGCAGGTGGCAGGAGCTGCTCTCCCACCTCCTCCTACCCAAGACAGGGAGTTGGGGGGGTGAGGCAGTCACCTCTCTCCAGCTGCCTGGAACCCAGGGCAGGGGCGGCCTCACAGAACATTTGCAGGGCCTCCTGTTCGGCCGTGGGAGTCCCCATGTGCCCCTGCTGGAAGAGTAGGCCCCAAAACGAACATTATCCCTGCTGAGAAGGCGAGAAAAGGGAGGGAGGGAGGGGCGGCTGGGCAACTGGTGGGCAGAACCCATCCCTTGGCAACGAGGACAAAGTGGCCTAGCCCTCCTCTCCTCCAGTGTCCCCCACGGTGTCACCGGCTCCCCGGGGCAGACACGGTGAGTCTGGTATGGGTGCTCAGGAGGGAAGGGCAAGAACCACCCAAGGTCCGGGGTTCGCCAGCGCCCACCGCGGCGCAGTGCTCCAACCCTTCCTCCCTGTCGCCCCCACGTGGCGGCTGACGCCCAGGAATCTGCCCCTGGGAGGTGACAAGCCAAGGTGGCCTGGACGCCCCCCGCGGAATCTGGGTCTCAGGTCCCTGTGACCCTGGTGACGCCTGCCCCTCGGGGGCCTCAGTCTGTCAGTCTGTCTGTGAGTGGGCTGTGGGAGACCCTACTCCAGGGTGTGGGCTCTCGCAGGGACATAGAGCGCAGGCCAGAGGGAGCTAAGTCTCCGTCTCTGCGGAATCAGGGCCCCTGCCTCCAAAGCCTGTGGGATAAGGGCGTGGTCAGCGCCCAGAGCTGGAGGCAGATGGAGAGGAGTTTGAAACCCAGCTGCAGCAGCTACTCGCTGGAGCGAGGAAGCCCTCGCCCCACCCTGGCTGGGGGCTGGGGGGAGGGGGTTGTCCAGGTCTCCCTGGCCTGGCGAGGTGGCCCGTGGCTGCCCTCAGCTGCGGGCTGTCAGGCAGGTTCCATCGGAGCCAGAGTGAGTGGGGAAGCCCAGGCCAGCCTGGTCGCTGAGAGGGCCACCCAAAGGGGCGCGGGCGGGCCCAGAGCCGCAGCGAGCCCATCTCCCAACGCTCTCCGCGCCGGCGCCCGGCCCGGCCTTCCCGAGCTAGCCGCAAATTCCCCCGGCACCTCGGCCCGGCACGCTGGCCTCTGAGCTCTTCCTGTGCCCACATCTTGCTGTCCACCTGCTCCAGGACGAGGCTGAGAGGGGACCTGACGGAGCGGGGACAGGTCCGCCTGGGGCCGACATCCTGCAGGGACCTGGTGAGGGGAGGGCAGGCTGGACTGAGGGCAAGGGGTCGGCGCGGGCAGAGCCGCTCAGGAACCCCGGCCACTCCGTCTCCTCGCTCTGCCCCCGCCTCCGCCCTCCCACGCACCTGGGCTGGCCTCCCCCCAAGCCCTGGGGGCCGCGGGCGGGCGGCGCTGGGAGATCAGAGACTCGCAGGAGCCCAGCCCAGGGGGAGGGGGCGGGGAATTCCCCCCACGCCTGCCCGGGCCTGCCCCTCCCCCCGCCAGGTGGGGGGCACCGCTGGGGAATTCCATGGCAAGCGAAGGCTCGGGAGAGCCCGGGCTGGGGGTCCTGGGGAGGGGGAAGGGAGCGGGGAGGGGCGGGCTGGGCCCCGGGGCGCAGCTGCCATCCTCCCCAGACACCAGCTGCCCCTGCCTGTCCCGCCTGTCTCTCGGGTGCGGGGGCAGGGAGTGGCACCCCTCCGTCAGGCAGTGACGTCTGGACTTGCGGGGGCGGGAAACGGTCCTGAGGGTCCAGAGAAGGCTGCGGGAACCAGCGACCGACGACGAGCAGGTGGCGGAGGCGCGTGCGCGTGCGCCTCAATGAGGCGCTGGTGACCAGGCGTCCCGCGGCGTGCGCGGCTGAGGGACAGGGTCCTGTGCCTCTCCAGTTAGGGTCCTCGTGTCAGTGAGCCTGGCCTGTCCCCCACCCTCCCGTAGAACCGCCCAGCCCTGGGCGGTGGGAGAGGAGGGGCAGAAATGCGCTCACAGGGCGCTGGGACGCGGGGGTCCCCGGGCCGGGCGTGGGAGGTGTCTGGACCTGCTGCCTCCGCTCCTGTACCGGGCGGGGCTTCCCGGCCTCCCTCGGGGGGTTGGGTGGGACCAGGGGGTGGAACCCAGGAGGGAGGGACCCGCGGAGGGACTCCGGGGAACAGGAGCCAGCGCGTTAGAGACCTGGGCGAGGGAGCCGCGGAAAGCCAGGAGCAGCAGGAGGGGGTGGGTGCGGAGGCCGAGGCACCACCCCGAAGCGGAGAGGCAGAAACCGAGAACGCCCCCAATCAGCTCTGATAGTCCTCTCCGAGAGACCCCCGGGGAGGGACGGGCGGAGACCCCGAAAGGCAGACCCCTGCGACATATTTCCCCGCCCCGGACGGAGAGCGCCGCCCAGAGTGGGACGAAGACAGCGGGTCGGAGGACAACGCCCCCGGGTGGCCTGGGAGACCCAGCGGCCGCCCGGGCCGTGTTGGGCTGGGGCACCTTCCCTTGGGGGCGATGGGCACACGGGCCCTGAAAGGCCTCCTTCTCCTTCTCTTTCTCCCGGGACTGCCGCCGCGCGGGGCCTCGGCGGGGAGCCTGCACAGCCCAGGTGAGTCCGGACGCCGCGGCCGGGTCACGGTACCCCTCCTCGTCTCCTGGCCCAGGGCTGGGGCCCCAACGCTGGGGAGGGACGGAGCAGGTGCTGGGGCAGCTGAGCAGGCAGAGGGCTCCCGCCAGGGCGGGTGTGGAGTCGCAGGCTGAGGGTCCAGTCGGGAGTGCACGTCGGCAGACGAGGATGCCGGTCGCGCTGCGGACCTCTCCAGGCCCCGCGTTGCCGCGCAGGCCTGTCCGAGTGCTTCCAGGTGAATGGCGCCGATTACCGCGGCCACCAGAACCGCACCGGCCCGCGCGGGGCAGGCCGCCCGTGCCTCTTCTGGGACCAGACGCAGCAGCACAGCTACAGCAGCGCCAGCGACCCCCAGGGCCGCTGGGGGCTGGGCGCGCACAACTTCTGCCGGTGAGGGGCGGGGCCTGCGGGAGGCGCGGCTTCTGTGTGGGCGGGGCGGGGGCCCGCGCCAGGCCCGGCCCGATTGGTCAGGATGGTCTGGGGGCGGGGCTTGTCGCGTTGGGGGCGGAACCCGGCAGCGCAAACCCTTTGAGCACCGGTTCCCCACATTTGCAGAGGCTCAGGTCCGGCCAGGAGGGCAAGACCTGGGCTGGGCGATCAAGGGGCTTGTGTGGGTGGGGCCTTGTCAGAGCGGGACCCTGGAGTGAGGGCAGGCTCTTTGGGTGGTACAACTTCCTTGAGGGGACTGATGGGGGATTGGCGTCCGTCACAGCTGCTGTCTGGAGCCGAAAAGACAGTGCAGTGCGGGAGGACACTCCGCTGCTATTGGAAAGTTTGGGGCTCACCGTTTCGTTTTTCTGTTTTTTTTTTTTTTTTTGTTTGTTTCGGGGTGTTTTGTTTTGTTTTGCCATAGGGCGCGTGCACTTTCCAGAGAGAAAGGGAAAGAGAGAAATCACTCCTGAGAGAGGATGGCCACCCTGCAATCCCGTCTTCTCGGCTCCTCTGGGGATTTGGGGCTCCCACACACACGCGCCCAGTGTGATTTTCAAGCCACGAGGTCTGGGACCCAACCCAGTGGACCATGTGGGAGTCCAGTGCCATAACCACCGCCACCTGCCGGTCCCTCATCGTTTGCTCTTTAAAGTCGGGTTCTTTTGTTTTTTTAAGCATTATTTTATTTAACTTTATTTATTTATTTATGTATTTATTTTAATTTGAGCAGAGAGGGACAGAGTGAGAGGGAGGGAAAGTGAGAAAGCAAGCCACCAGGTCTAAGACTCAAACCTCGGTCAGCCATGTGGGAGTTCAACGCCCTTAACCACCATGCCACCTGCTGGCCCCTAAAGTCAGGTTCTAAAGTGAGGGAAGTGGCCAAGGCCCAAGGCTGGGTGGGGTGAAAACGATGGATGGATTCAAAGTCCTCATATACGAGCTCAGACCGTGGCAGTCCCCTGTGGGGGTGTTTTATCATTTCGTTCTCTCTCTCCCTCTCTGGCAAGGGCATGTGCCCCATAGCAAAAAAAAAAAAAAAAAATATATATATATATATATATATATATATATATATATATATATATATATGGTGTGTGTGTGTGTGTGTGCGTGCGAGTGCGAGAAGTGAGAGGAGCAGAGCCTCGAACACGCATTACGCTTGGGTGGCATCTTTGCATTCAAGCCATGGGGGGCAGGCCCTGGGACTTGCTGCTCTGCTGCTTTTTGGGCAGTTGGATACCGACCACCTTGCTCCCCCTGGCAGGAACCCGGACGGTGACGTGCAGCCCTGGTGCTATGTGGCTGAGACGGAGGAGGGCATCTACTGGCGCTATTGTGACATCCCCACGTGCCACAGTGAGTAGGCCCGACTGGACGGGGCAGGCGAGCTGCAGAGCCCAGGCGAGGGTCCCTGTGGGAGGCGCCAGCCTTACTCCCTGCCCCCTCAGTGCCTGGCTACCTGGGCTGCTTCGTGGACTCGGGGGCGCCCCCAGCCCTCAGCGGCCCCAGTGGCACCTCCACGAAGCTCACAGTCCAGGTGTGCCTTCGCTTCTGCCGCATGAAGGGCTACCAGGTACTGCCCAGAGCCCAGGCCAGTGACCTTTGACCTTGACCCCAGAAGGTCACCAGCTCTGAATACCCTGACGCCAAACCTTGACCCTGGTTTCTGAACCTCCAGCCCGATTCCCACTCCCGACCCCAGTCCCCTACCACTCCACCCCCAGCCAGCCCCTGCCCCTGGGATCACCCAGTCTGTGCTCCCAGCTGGCGGGCGTGGAGGCTGGTTATGCCTGCTTCTGCGGCTCTGAGAGCGACCTGGCCCGCGGACGACCAGCCCCCGCCACCGACTGTGACCAGATCTGTTTCGGCCACCCGGGCCAGCTGTGCGGTGGGGATGGGCGGCTGGGCATCTACGAAGGTGAGGGGGAGGCGATGGTCTGTGTGAGGGGAGCAGTCGGGTGGGACCACGGGCAATGCCCTACCAGGGGTGCAGTCTGAGAGTGGAGGCTGTATGCTGGGCTGGGGCCTAAAATGGGGGGTTGAGATTTTTAAAAAAGAATTATTTTATTTAACTTCCTTCCTTCCTTCCTTCCTTCCTTCCTTCCTTCCTTCCTTCCTTCCTTCCTTCCTTCCTTCTTTTCTTTCTTCCTATCTATCTATCTATTTGACCAGAGAGGGACAGAGAGAGAGAGAGGGAAACTGAGAAAGCAAGCCGCTAGGTCTGGGACTAGAACTGCAATCAGGCATGTGGGAGTCCAGAGCCCTTAACCACCACGCCATGTGCCGACCCCAGAAAAGGGGTTGAGATTGAAGATGGCTGGAAAGGGGGGTCGCGCAGAACCGGGGGCCAAGGGCGGGGCCTGTGCAGGGGATTCACAGGTCTGAGGTCCGCGCCTGTGGGAAGGGTTGAGAGAACCTGAGCTCGGGCCTGGGTCGAACCCAGAGGTCGCGGGCAGTACCTGGTGCTGGAGAAGGAATCCAAAGGCTGTGTAGAGCCCGGCCTGGGGGCGGGCCTGCGGGTAGGGGCCACTCGGACGTGGAGCCTGCGCGGCCAGGGCAGAACCCGGCTGGCGTGGGAGTCCTGACCGCCCGCCCGGTCCGCAGTGTCCGTGGGCTCCTGCCAGGGGAACTGGACCGCGCCGCAGGGCGTCATCTACTCCCCGGACTTCCCCGACGAGTACGGGCCGGACCGGAACTGCACCTGGGCGCTGGGCCCGCCGGGCGCCGCGCTGGAGCTCACCTTCCGCCTCTTCGCGCTCGCGGACCCGCGCGACCGGCTGGAGCTGCGAGACGCCGCCTCGGGCAGCCTGCTCCGCGCCTTCGACGGCGCCCGCCCGCCGCCGCCCGGGCCGCTGCGCCTGCGCGCCGCCGCGCTGCTGCTCACCTTCCGCAGCGACGCGCGCGGCCACGCGCAGGGCTTCGCGCTCACCTACCGCGGTGAGCCCCGGCCCGCCCTGCGCCCCGACCCGGCCCGCCCCGCCCCTCCTCACACCCCTCTCCGCAGGGCTGCAGGACGCCGGCGAGGACCCGGCCCAGACGCCCGCCGCGCCCGACCCGGCCAACGTTAGCTGCAGCCCCGCGCCCCGGGCTCCGCAGGCCGCGAGCGGGGGTGAGGCGGGAGAGCGAGGCGGGGGAGGCCGGGAGCGGCACTTCCGGCCGTCCTCACCGCCGCGTGTCTTCCCGCAGCCCGGCTCTTCCCGGCGGTGACGGCGGCCGTGCTGCTGCTGCTGCTCCTGTCGCTGCTGCGTCTGCTGCGCCGACGGTGCGGACGCTGGGGCAGGGCTGGGGCCCAGTGCCCCGGGGCGCGGGCACCCTGGTGGGGAGCGGCGCGGGGAAGGAGCGGCTGGGTTCGGAGGGGGCGAGGCCCTGGGCCCTCAGCACGCGGGCCCAGGCGGAGCGGGCCAGGGCGGGTCGGTGGGCCCCGCTGACGTCTGCTCCCTCTCTAGGAGCTGTCTGCCGGCTCCGGGAAAAGGGCCCCCGGCGTTGGGGTCTTCCGGGGGGCCCGGGAGAAGCTGGGCTGTGTGGTACCGCCGGCCCCGAGGGGTGGCCCGACCCTGCCCCCCAGGGGACCCCCAGGCTGAGGGCCCTGCCACAGGCTACCGGCCTCTGAGTGCCTCCAGCCAGAGCTCCCTGCGCTCGCTCGTCTCCGCTTTCTGACTCCGGACCCCCAGGGTCCGTGCGACCCTCTGCCGGCGAGATGGACACCTGAGCCATTATGCCGCACCCTACCTCGGCCTCCCGCCCTGTAAGGGCACCTCGGCCTCTGGTCACCTCGGCCAGACCAGAAGTCGGACAGGGAGCATCTGGTGCTGTCATGGGGACTTAGTCTCAATCTCCGAGCCACACGACAGAGGCCAAAGGGCGAGAGGAACCCAGGCCCCCTGCACCATGGACCTTGCGCGGTGGGGGGTGGTCTCTGGTTCCAGCTGGCCTTGAGCACCTGTTGTGGTGGTCCTGGACTGCCGCCCTCGGTGAGAGGTCAGAGGTCAACAAGAGGGATCTGAAGATCCGCCGGGCTTTGAATAAAGGGCCTGTTGGTACTGGACTGGCAGATTCTTCCGCGGTGGGAGCTATGTTACTGGCGGCGAGGGAGCCACGTGTCGCCGCTGTCTCCGCAAACGAGGGGCGTCCCACCTGCGAGTTTGGTGGAGCCTCTTGGAGTAAACACAGGAAGAGACCAAGAATGCGGAAGGACGAATAGGCGGGCCCCCGCGGGAGGCGTGGGTCGGGGTGGGGGGCCTTCCCCGGTGCTGCTCAGGACGGGGCGGTAGGCGACCTTTGTTCCCTAGCCTCCTGCCTTCTGTCTTCCCCTGAGTTTCCCGCCTATCCCCGACCCGGCTGAGTGCTCGCTTTGTGGGTCACAAGGAGCGAGTTGAGCCTCGCCCAAGCTCGGAGAAGCCTGGCGAGGGCGCCGGGCGCGTCAGGCACTCAAAGGTCGGGGTATGTCGGCGCGCCCTGCTGTGCTCCAGAGAAGCCGGCAGGAGCGGAGGCCACCACCGGCGTGGGGCGCACCGGCTCTCCTGCGGATCTGTCCGATCGGGCCGAGTCGGCAGCACCCTGGACAGAGCCGGGCGCGGAGTGGGGCTGGGTGACAGGGCTGTGCCCTCTAGGGTGGGTGCTCAAAGTTGCGGCCACCTGGGGGTCACACGAAAAGCCCGGCGCTCGATGCTTGGGGACGCGAGGTGTCGGAGTCACTCCAGAGGAGTTCGAAGGGCCCAGAAAGTTGGGTCCCAAGCCAATAGTCACCACGCAATAGAGGCTGGGATCCGGTACTTTAGGCTAAGCATGAGAAAGCCTGGGCGGGCTCGGGGCGGAGCCTCCCCCCAGGCCGCGCCCATTGGCCCTCGCGGTGTGAACGTCAGGGGCTCAGCCCGCGAAATCCCGGCAGGATGGCGGGGGCGAGGAGCCGGGGCGGAGCCTGGCGGCTGCTCCAGCGTCCGACCGCGCCCGTCCTCCCGGTTGCGGCGAGACTACCGGCCGCCGCCGCCGCGAGCTGTCCCTGCGGTGCGCCTGCTCCTGCGGAGCCGGCCGCATTGCGCTCGGGCGCCGGCAGCTGCCCTAGCCTGCGCCGCGGCGTTGGGCGTCGAGCTCGCGCGTGCGCAGCGCGGGAGGGGCGCGGGTCCGGACCCCCGGCTGGCGCGTGCGCCGACCGAGCGCCAGGCGGCTGGTGGGCGCGGGGCTGCAGGCCGGGATGAGTCTCCGCGCGCCGCTGCCCCACTGAGCAGGAGGCCCGGCGGGAAGGAGGAGCGCGGGCCATGGCGTTCCTGGCCGGGCCGCGCCTGCTGGACTGGGCCAGCTCGCCGCCGCACCTGCAGTTCAATAAGTTCGTGCTGACCGGCTACCGTCCGG
Source organism: Tupaia tana (assembly GCA_026018925.1). Lineage (NCBI taxonomy): Eukaryota > Metazoa > Chordata > Mammalia > Scandentia > Tupaiidae > Tupaia > Tupaia tana. The sequence continues at coordinate 83,365,538 of JAKSZU010000016.1, read as the reverse complement.
CTAGCAGCGGCTCCGGCTGCCTGCGCAGCCTCTTCTACCTGCACAACGAGCTGGGCAACATCTACACGCACGGTGAGCCGCGCCCCGCAACGCGCATTTCGCACTCGCGGCCGCTCTGCCGGTCCCGGCCCAAGGGCCTGAAGGCCGAGGAACGCCCCGGAGCTCGGGTCCCGGGTTGCCCCGGCCCTGGCACAGCCAGGAGCCGCGGTGACAAAGCTGCCATTGTCCCGGGCCGCGCTGCCCGCTTCCTCTTTCCTGGCGGGGCAGGGGGGCAGGAGAGGAGAGCAGAACGGGGACCGAGCCCGCTTAATCCCTCTAAGCCCCAAGGCAAGGAGCCTAGTGCCAGACCCCTTCTAATCCCGGCGTCCTGGGCACCCTCCCCCGCCAGCACCCTGTCGGGAGGTGGCTGTGGACTGCGGCGAGGAGGGTCCCTCCCTGCGCGGCCACTGCCACTCCCCGGCCCAGCAGCCCGGCCTCCGGGCTCCGCCTGCTGGCAGCTCCTTCCTCCCCTCAGGCGCCGAGCCCCTCCTCCGCGCCCTGCCGAGCTCTGCTGACACAGCCCTGCCCGTCCTTGAGTTGCCCCAGCCAGAAGAGGGGCCCTGAGCGCGGCCAGAATGGGTGCCTTCCCCACGTGGGGGCGAGGTAGCGCCCGGCAGTCCGGGACCTACCCCTGCGAGGGCGATGCCAGCGTGCAGTGGGGAGGGTGCAGTCGCCCACAGGGCCGGGGCTAGGAGGAAGAGATCCTGTCGGGGGAGAAGGCACAGGCCCCCTTCTTTTCGGGCCCCTCTGCGTCGCTCTAGACTTGCCTTCCCTGCCTGGCCCCGCCCCTTTCTGGAAGACAAAAAGGCCCAAAGCCTCCGTCTGCCTGGTCTGGGCACTTTTGGAGAGGAGAGGACCGGCCTGCCGGAGGAGCTGTCCCAGTCAGGGAGGTCAGGACTCCTCAGGCTCCGCTCACACTCCAGACCCAGCTGGGGCCTCCTTTCGGGAGCGGCTGTCCTCGCCGGAGAGCAGCCTGGGAGGCAGACTGCCAGGCTCTGTGCTCTGCCGGCTCCCGCCGCCCGGCTCGGGGCAGGTCGCTCCGCTCCGCAGCCAGCGGGGTGGTACTGCTGCTACCTGCAGACCTGCCCGGCGCAGGCCCAGTGGTAGTCTCCTTGGCCCGGCTGCCAACCGCTGAGACCGCCACAGACCTCCGTCTTGCTCTGGTCCCCCTTGGGGTGTCTAGACTGGTCTGGAAGATGCGACCCCTCCTCAGTGCCAAAACCGTCTGACCGGTGACTGTCTCCCTCCCCCAGGGCTGGCCCTGCTGGGCTTCCTGGTGCTGCTGCCAATGACCATTCCTTGGGGCCAGCTGGGCAAAGACTGCTGGCTGGGGGGCACACACTGCGTGGCCTGCCTGGCACCTCCCGCAGGCTCGGTACTCTATCACCTCTTCATGTGCCACCAAGGAGGCAGCCCTGTGTACTCCCGGCTCCTGGCCCTGGATATGTGTGGGGTCTGCCTTGTCAACACCCTCGGTGAGACAGGACCCCAGGGGGTGGGCACTGGGGGCCGGGCGGGGGGCAGGGCACGCCTGGAGACCCCTGGGTGGGGCAGGGCAGCCAGCCCCTCAGGCTGACCGCCTTCTTGCTCTGTCCTGTGCAGGCGCCCTGCCCATCATCCACTGCACCCTGGCCTGCAGGCCCTGGCTGCGCCCGGCCGCCCTGCTGGGCTACACCGTGCTGTCGGGCGTAGCTGGCTGGCGCGCCCTCACTGCCCCCTCCACCAGTGCCCGGCTCCGAGCCTTTGGTTGGCAAGCTGGTGCCCGCCTGCTGGTCTTCGGGGCCCGGGGAGTGGGGCTGGGCTCCGGGGCCCCAGGCGCCCTGCCTTGCTACCTGCGCATGGACGCATTGGCACTGCTCGGGGGACTGGTGAACGTGGCCCGCCTGCCCGAGCGCTGGGGACCAGGCCGCTTCGACTACTGGGGCAACTCCCACCAGATCATGCACCTGCTCAGCGTGGGCTCCATCCTCCAGCTGCACGCGGGCGTCGTGCCGGACCTGCTCTGGGCCGCCCACCATGCCTGTCCCCCGGACTGAGCTGCCCTGCCCACGCCCGCCATGCCAGCCTGCCTGCCACCTCTGGAAACAAGCACCACGCTTCCCTCCTCCTGCGGGTCTGCAGGTCTGGCTCCCTGGACCGTCCAGCACATCGGACACCCACTAGCAGCCTCGTCCTTCATCCACTCCTTCCTGTGGACTCTGCTTCTGCTGCCCCCGCCTCAAGTTCCAGCTCCCTGCTGCCTTCTCCAGGGCCGTTTTGCTGCATCAGCTAGAAGAAAACGTTTCCCTCTCTGGGCTTCACTTTACCCTCTGTGACCTGTAACGATGGTTTGGGCCAAGACTCTGGGGTCACATCTTGCTCTGACAGTTCTGCCGGCCTGAAGCCATCGCCCCACCCTGCCCTCATGGCCCCTCCCAAGCTCCTCCTGGGCACCTGGACCAGCCCTCCGGCCCACGTTTCCCAACTCTATCATTTAACATTTTTTGGCCACTCGCCAGAGAGACCAAGAGATGGGAGAAAGCACCCCGAGTGAGTGTGGCCATGACACGGTCCCTTCTTCATTTTCCTTCCAGTCCAGATTCGGGGCACGCACGCACACACACCCAGTGTTTTTCAAGCCACTGGATCTGGGACTTGGGTCGACTGGCCATGTGGAATCACTCCCTTAACTACCATGCCATAGGGCACCCCGACTCCCTCTCTCTGCCCTGCATGCCAGCCTTCCCAACAGCTAGAAGCTCACCCACCCTTTTCCCATCTGTCCACAGACATGGAAGAAGGGGTTCACGGCACAGGACTAGCCCCTTCTCCCAAGAACAAGTGGGCACTGACCCTTCTTGTGCCAGCTGGCCAGAGGGCATGAGGCTGCTGCTGCGTTCTCTAGACCACTGGCTCAGATGTAGAGTTGGGCGGCCCTGGCTGCAGGCCCCACTGCATCGTGGGCCCGCCCTCCCTCCTGACTGGCATACTGTGCCACCCAGGAAGGCTCCAGTCCGCTGGGCCGAGGCCCAGGTCCGCAGCAGGGCTCACTCAGGGCCATCCCAGGGCCTGAGTCCCTGGACGACATCAATAAAGGGATGGGAAGCACGGAGTTGCCACGTGAGCAAGCTTGGGTGCTCCCAAGTTCCAAGTACCTTTTATTAGACAAGGCCAGGCAGAGGGGACCATGAGAACTCCCAAAGGGACCCCAGCTTTGAGGGGGCGGGAGAGAAAGGAATAAAAGGTTAAAACCACTGAAGCCTGGGGCTCAGACTGGGTCCAGTGAGTCCTCAAACAGGCTGAGGAGGTTTCCGAGGCTCAAAGGAGGGGCAGGAGCCCTGAGGAGGCGCTGTGTCCACGTCACTGAGGCCTAGGGCGTCACTGGGGGGGAATGGAAGTGCTCAGGGCCTGAAAGCCAGCCCCGCGGCCCCGGCTCCCAGCCCACTCACCTTCGTGTGCACCTGCTCTGGGGGGTGGAGGTGCTCCCCCGGGCCCGGGCCAGCATGGCCTCTGGGAAAAGCAGGGCCTGCAGGAGGGAAGCAAAACAGGTAGGGTGTTGGGAGTGGTGCAGGACAAGACCAGCTAATCCCCACTCAGGATCTAGGCTCGGCCTGCCAAGGGGCAGAGAGCCCCAGCCAGAGACAGTAAAAATGGTGCACTTTGACAGAAGCACTTTTGTAACCTTCTGAGTCCTTCCACTTGACTGTGCTCAGGACACTGGGCTTCGACCCAGCCGGTTTCAAGAGTACTTATGGCACTTGGTGTCTTCTGCGAAGTGCCCCCAGAGTGATGGGTGACATTTTTTTTTTTTGAGAGAGAGATTTTTGCTATAGGGTGCGTGCGCTCGCCAGACAGACAGAGAGAGACATAGAGACAGAAAGCGAGAAATCACCCCCAGGGGGGATGGTCACACCGCAATCCCTTCTCCTCCATTCTCCTCTCGGGATCTTGGGCATGCACGCACACGGGCCCGGCATGAGTTTTTTTTTTTTTTTTTTTGAGAGGTTTTTTGCTATAGGGCGCGTGCGCTTGCCAGACAGACAGAGAGAGACATAGAGACAGAAAGCGAGAAATCACCCCCCAGGGGGGATGGTCACGCCGCAATCCCTTCTCCTCCATTCTCCTCTCGGGATCTTGGGCACGCACGCACACGGGCCCGGCATGAGTTTTTAAGCCACCGGGTCGAGGACACGAACCCGTGGTCGACTACGTGGGAGTCCAGCGACATAGCCATTATGCTAACTGCTGGTTCCCGATGGGTGACATTTTCGAAAGAAGGGGTTAATGGTGGTGTCCCCCGAGAGCTGTCTGCCGACACATGGTTTCCTCTGCAGCAGTTTCTGAATTAATTACAGCTTCCTCCTTGGCCACCAGCACCTGGGACTAAGGACTTCCTCCCCAGCGGGGGTTCGCCAGGCTCTAGGACACTCCCTCCCTGAGCAGGGATGGTGCCTTATCCCTAGGCACCAGCGGCCTGTAGGGATGGAGGCTGCACGGCCTGTCAGGCACACTCCGTGTGAAGGTGCCCTGCATGTGACGCAGCGTGTGAGCCAGGGTCAGGAGAAATGCCGCGCTCTGGGCAGGCAGGCTACACCTCCGCAGGCCAGGTTCCCTTCCCCCCTTCCAGAGCTGCAGGGTAGGGGGCAGGCTCTGGGAGGGGTCCACACTCACCCCACTGTGCTGTCATCACCCCAGTTACTGGAGAGGCTGCTGTCCAGGAGGCTGCATGGTGGCGATCCAGGCGGGGTGACTGGCGGGCCTGGGGGCCGCAGCCAGCTGGCGGGCTGTGCCAGCCCACGCCAGAGCCAGCACAGCAGGGCCAGCAGGGCCTGTGGGGACAGGGGGCCTCAGGAAGCGAGGCAGGGCCACAGACCTGGGGCAGGGCAGACAGCCGGGCAGGGTGGGAGCTTACCTGCCACAGGGCCCATGTGCGACTCAAGGCCTCCGCGGCCATGTAGCACAGGGCACCCCAGGGCCGTGGGCGCCTGAGCATGGGCAGGGCCAGCAAGGCCTCAGCCGTGGCCCGTAGTTTGGGGTTGGGCTCCAGCATCATGACCAGGACAGAGCGCAGCTCGGGAGAAAGATCTGCCCGCGAGGTGGGGCAGTGCAGGTGGTCAGGGGTCAGGGCTCCCAGGACGTAGGCTGGGCCCTGCAGCCAGCCACTCCCCAGTGGGGCTGGCAGCCCGGCCCTCCTGTGTCACCCACTCACCAGCCGTGAACTCGGGGGCAGGTAGCCCCGGCGCAGCTGCTGCCAGCCCTCCCCGCCGCGGGGAAGCTCCATGTTGCACGCCCACCTCCAGAACGGTGAGGCCCAGACTGGGGGGACAGAGCAGGGCTGGCCTCGGGACACAGACCTGCCAGGCTGCCCTTGGAGCAGGGCTCCAAGGAGGCCCCAGAAGGACCCGTGATATGCCTTGGCAGGATGGGGTGTGGGCCCATGCCAACAGAGCCAACGTGCTACCCCGTGGGTGATGGGTCTTCCCAACAGCCCGCTGGACAGGTACCATGTGACTATGGGCATTACTGTCACTGTCATCATCTGCTGAGAACGTGAGGGCAGGGCCGTGGGGGTGAGGGCCCGGCCGTCCGCGTTCCCTGCGGACTGCGGGCTCCCCCCCTGTTGAGCTGTGAGGAGGAGACAGGCTAACTGGTGTAAAGTGCACCCGAGGGCTCCTGCGCTAGAGGAAGCCTGACCCCGGAGACCCCCACCCCCAGCGAGAGAGCAGAAGCGGCACCTCCCTGGCCTAAGGCCCGGACTGAGCCACCTTCCTGGTGAGCCCCGCTCTCTGACCATCCCCAACCCACCCCTCTGCAGTGCAGGCCTCACCTGAACACGTCTGCTGCTGTCCCGTAGGAGCCCTGCAGCAGCTCGGGGGCCATGTAGCGGGGGTCTCCCTCCTGGGCCTCGCTGGCTCCGGTCCCCCCCAGCTCAACCAGCAGCCCAAAGTCACCCAGCTTGCAGCGGCCCCGGGGCCCCAGGAAGATGTTGGCGGGCTTGACGTCCAGGTGGACTAGGCCTTGGCTGTGCAGGTGGGCCAGGGCCAGCAAGGTGTCGCGCAGGTAGCCCCAGACCTGGGCTTCAGGCAGGCTGGTGCCCCGGGCCTCACAGTGCTGCTGTAGGCTGGGCCCACACAGCTCCGTCTGCAGGTACAAGAGGCCGCCCTCTTCCCAGGCCTGCTCCAGCCGCACACAGCGTGGGTGCCGGCCCACCTTCTCATGGCCACCCACTTCCGCCAGCTTGCGAGCCCGGTCCTTGGGGCCCCGGAATGGCGACATAGAACGCTTTACTGCATAAAGCCGGCCGTCATCCTTGGAGCGCACCTGGAAGAGAAAGGGGGCCCACAGGCCCCGGGGTGGGCTGGACCACCAGGGCTTGACCATTTGCTGGGGGCCCACAAACCTCTGTGGAGGGTGTGCACAGCTGGCATGTCTTAGCCTTGTGTGCTGCCGTAGCAAAGCCGGGCCAGGCCAACCCACAGGGGCTGGCAGCAGAGACGCTGGATGGGAGACAGCCGGCACGCAGTGCTAAGGGAAGCCGGCTCAGCATGGAGGCGGAAGGCTGTGTAAACGTGCTCTCTGGGAGCACGTGCCCCAGGGGCCTGTGCTGGTTATACTTTTGAACAAATTGTCTTCTGACCCTGGAGGCCCTCACCCGCAACTAGAGAGCAGGAGCAACACCTCGAACAGTATTCGTTCAAGAGAAAACTACTATTTTAAAGGAAATACAAATGGTCAGAAAATACAGGAAACAGCGGTGGCAGGCAGAGGCAGCGTGTGGCCTCCAGCCAGGGTGGTGTGTGAGCCGGCAGAAGCTGCCCAGGACCCCAGCAGAGCTGGCTCCAGGGCAGGAGAAGGCAGCCCGAGTGCCATTCAGGGGCCACTATGCACAGGGGCAGCCCAGAGGGGCCTGACAGGGGGAACTGCTGGCCCAGGAAAGGGGCTGTGGGGCAGACAGGCTGCTCAGAGCACTGCTGTCCAGGGCAGGGAGTGTGGCCAGGCCTGGGAAGCTACCCCTCACTCACCTTGAAGACCTCTCCGTAGGAGCCGCGGCCAAGGCGGCTGAGCCTCTGGAAGCGCTGCTGGAAGAAAGATTCTGGCCGGCGTGGGTCGTACCCGGGGCTCTGCAGGGTCTCAGAGGCCTTGCCTAGGAATGACACCTTCCGGGGCAGGGGCTGGTGCCAGCCTGGGGTCCGAGGAGGGAAGAGACGGCTGATGGGGATACTGCCCTTGGCAGGGGGCCGGGGTGGGAGGCTCTGGCTGAGCCCCCTGGGCTTCTTGAGGGAGAAGCCAGGTTCTGCATGGTGGAAGTAGGCCGGGACCGGGACTGGGGTGCCACTCAGGGGTGGCGGGGTACTCTCTGTAGGCACAGGCATGGCCAGTACAAGAGGCTCCGGGGCGGAGACGAGGCTGGGCAGTGCGTCCTCTTAAACAGTACCCGGCTGTCTGGCCCCCAAGAGGCTGCACAAGACGGTTGTGTCCACACCGCACCGGCGCTGGGCTGTGCACATGAAGGCCGTGGGGCAGCAAGCACCTGCTGGGAAGAGGCAGGGACAGACACTCAGAGCCCTGCAGGCAGGACATCCGTGGCAGAGACAATGTGGAAACCTCGGGGCGTCCTCGAGAGCGCCCAGTTCAGGAGAGAAGTAAAACCCGAGGTGGGTTCTGTGCCTGCGGGGACGCCCCACCTGTGCAGCCCCTTCCCAGACCATAAGAGACACAGGAGCTAGGCCCTGTCCCTTGTCTCCAATTCCAAGCCAAAATCTCTGAATTCCAAAAGCTGCGTTCTTTCTTTTTCACAGTTGGGATGCCAGACTTGCTCCGGTGGCAGTCGCCCCATACAGAATGGCGGCGAGGAGCCCGGTGCTCTCCCAGGACTGGTGGAGATGACGCGTGATCCAGCAGTTAAAGCGTCTGGATGTGCTCATCAGGGCACACAGCATGCCAAGGAGGCTCCCCACGCAGTGACAGCATGCCGCTCCCCCGCTGCGCTGTGGCGGGTTCGCCAAGAGGTTGGGCTTCTCCCCACTCCCAGAGGGCAGGCTGTCCGCACACCGCACCCAGCTGTCTCCACAGCACAGCACCTGAGGAGGGACAGCCATGCCCCATAGGGGTACTTTCTTTTTCCCTTTATCTCTCTGCCTCCCCTCTGGAAAACTTTCTAAAAACTGGGGCGAGCAGGCATGACAGTTAAGGCTCTGGACTCCCAAATGTGCTTCAAGTCCCGGACCTAGCAGCTTCCTTTTCTCATCCCCTCCAACCCTGGTCAAATTTAAAAAATAATTATAATAATACATTAAATAATCCTTTAAACAACAACTGGTTGAGTATTTGGTGGCGAGTGATTAAGAAAAGGCTGGTCCCCTGTTAAAGCAATGAGCCACCCTCAAGCAGCTTGTACCCAGAGAACTGGAGAAAGGACAGCGAGGCAGTCCTGTTGTCAGGACAGACTTTCAACACAGGCCTCAAAAGCAACCTGAGGGACCAGCAGTTAGCGCAATGGCTATGTCACTGGACTCCCATGTAGTTGACCGCAGTTCGAGTCCTGGACCCGGTGGCTTAAACTCACGCCGGGCACGTGTGCGTGCTTGCCCAAGATCCCAAGAGGAGAATGGAGGAGAAGGGATTGTGGTGTGGCCATCCCCCAGTGATTTCTCACTTTCTGTCTCTCTGTCTCTCTCTGTCTTTCTGGCAAGTGCACGTGCCCTATAGCAGAAACCTCTCAAAAAAAAAAATTAAAAAAAAAAAAAAACCTGAAAGGAGTTCCCCAATTTTTAAATTAATTTTATCTCTCTTTTTTTTAAATTAATTAATTTATTTATTTTATTTATTTTTTGGAGAGGTTTTTGCTATAGGGCGGGTGCGCTCGCCAGACAGACAGAGATAGAGAGACAGAAAGCGAGAAATCACCCCCCCCCCCCCCCCGGGGAGATGGCCACGCCGCAATCCCTTCTCCTCCATTCTCCTCTCGGGATCTTGGGCACGCACGCACACGTGCCCGGCATGAGTTTAAGCCACTGGGTCCAGGACGCAAACCACGGTCGACTACATAGGGAGTCCAGCGACATAGCCATTACGCTATCTTTTGGTCCCTTAATTTTTTTTTTTTTTAAAGAGATTTTTGCTATAGGGCACGTGCGCTCATCAGAGACACAGAAAGCAAGAAACCACCCCCCGGGGGGATAGCCATGCTGCAATCCCTTCTCCTCCGTTCTCCTCTCAGGATCTTGGCACACACGCACACGCGCCCAGCACAAGTTTTAAGCCACCAGGTCCAGGACTCAGACCGTGTTCAACTATGTGCCAATGCAGCAACATAGCCATTACGCCATCTGCTGGTCCCCATTAATTTATCTCTTCCATGAGAGGAGACAGAGAGGTGCATCCCCAACAGGGTCTTCACACCATGATCCTGCCCCCCAGCCTTCACCTTAGCTGGCCAGGATCAGGGGCACATGCTTTACCATACATGTACAGGGAGGCCTTCCCACATGGCCTCCCCATGGCAGAGTGCCAATAGCACTGGGCCACCATGGCTGGCCAGAGGAGCCCAGATTCCCTTGAACTACTCTCCAGAACAATCTGTGCCCCTGAGTAATATTTAAAACAGGGACCAGCAGATGGCAAAATGGTTATCTCACTGGACTCCCACATGGCCAACCATGGTTCAAGTCCCAGACCCGGCAGCTTAAACTCATGCCAGGCATGTGTGCATGCATGTCAAAATCCAGAAGGCAGTGGGGACCAGCAGGTGGTGTGGTGGTTATGGTGCTGGACACTCCCACATAGGTGACCACAGTTCAAGTCCCAGAGTGTTGGCTTGCTTTCTCACTTTCCCCTTTCTCTCTCTGTGTCTCTCTCTGCTCAAATTAAAATGATTGAATGAATAAATAAAATAAATAATTCTAAAAAAATAAGTTCACAGAAAGTGAAATTACTAAAAAAAAAAAAAAAATCCGGAAAGGAGAATGGAGAAGGGACTGCGGTGTGGCCACACCCCCTGGGGGGTGATTTCTCACTTTCTGTCTCTCTGTCAAGTACATGCACCCTATAGTAAAAATCTCTCTCCAAATAAATAAATAAAATGATAGATGAGGAGCCAGCAGGTGGCATGGTAGTTAAGGTGCTGGACTCCCACATGGCCAACCAGTGTTCGAGTTTCAGACCTGGTAGCTTGCTTTCTCAACCCCTCCCACCCCCATGTCTTTGTCTGGTGAGTACATATACCCCATAGCAACTTTAAAAATAATAATAAAATTAAGTAAATAATTCTAAAAAATGAAAATAAAACAAGAAAGCAACTAGCCCTCAACTAGCAGAACCTATTAGCTGGGGATAATTGGGAAGGACAGTCAGAGGGAGCCCCCGTAAAATTACATTGTCCCAGGGTTACTATGTGCATACCCAAGCTAGACCCTCAAGAGTGACATCAGAGGCTTCACGGTGCAGACAACAGCGTCACTCTATTATTACAGCTTGTAACAACCAGTGACCAAGCGACAGCCCCAACCCCAGAGGAGGGCAGGAAACCAGGACCCATGGCTGCTACAAGCGAGCATCTAAATGTCCAGTTTTTGCCAAAAATATACAAGATATACAAAGACACAGGAGAGTGTGGCCTATACACAGGAAAACACACACACACACACACACACTACAGGCAATGCAAACTGCTTGTGAGAGGTCTTGACGTCAGGGTCAGCAGAATTTGAAGCAGCTCAGAGAACTAAAGGAGACCGTGCTTAAGGAAGCAGAGGGAGGGATAACATGATAGACTGCCAATACAGGTGGAAATTATGAAATGACAACTGGAATCGTAGAGTTTAACAGTGCAGGGAGTAGCAGGTGGCATGGTGGTTAAGAGCACTGGACACCCACATGGCTGGCCACAGTTGGAGTCCCAGACCAGGTGGCTTGCTTCCTCTCTCTCTCTCTCTCTCTCTCTGTCCCTCCCTTGCTGGTCAAATTTAAAATAAATAAATAAATAAATAAATAAATGTTCAGTGAAATAATTCTAAAAAAAAAAAAGAGCAAACATTTTTTAAAAAGTTTAGGGACCAGCAGTTAGCGTAATGGCTATGTCGCTGGACTCCCACGTAGTCGACCACAGTTCGCGTCCTGGACCCAGTGGCTTAAAACTCACGCCGTGCGCGTGTGCGTGCGTGCCCGAGATCCCGAGAGGAGAGTGGAGGAGAAGGGATTGTGGCGTGGCCATCCCCCCTGGGTGATGATTTCTCACTTTCTGCTTCTCTGTCTCTCTCTGTCTGTCTGGCGAGCACACGCACCCTATAGCAAAAGACCTTTAAAAATAAAAATTTTAGTTAAATTTCAACAGAGAATTTGGACAGTAAATTTGAACTGGCAGAAGAAATAGTGAATTTAAGAACAGATCAATAGAGATTAGGCAATCTGAAGAACAGAGAGGGGAAAAAGGAAAAATGAAAGAGAACAGAGCCTCCAAGACCTGTGGGACACACACCACGGAGGGCACCCCACACCTAGTGGGTAAAGGAGAGAAGGAAAGGGAAAATATTTGAAGACACAATCTCTAAAAGCTTCCCAAACATATCTAAGAAGGACAAAGGACGAATGCAACCATAAACAGACATGCATACGAAAAGTGCTGAAACCAGGACAGATGGAGGTATGGTGGCTAGGGCAGCTATATCCCACCTGGCCAAGTCCCTGACTCAGCAGCTGGCTGGTTGCTCATCACTGCGGGCCCTAGAGATAAGGGGCTTCAGGAATGCCCCAAGAAGCTGCTGAAGGGGCCAGCAGGTGGCATGGTAGTTAAGGGGATTGGATTCCCACATGGCTGACCATGGTTTGAGTCCTGGACCTGGTCACTTGCCTTCTCACTGTCCCCCTCGCTCTTTCTCTAGTCAAATTTAAATAAATGAAGTTAATTAAAATTAAAAAGAGAGAAAATGATGAACTTTAAAAAAACACACAAAAAAAGCTGCTGGAGCACGAGGAGACTGATGGTCATCTTCAAGAGTTAAGAACAATTGGGACCAGCAGTTAGCGTAATGGCTATGTCGCTGGACTCCCACATAGTCGACCACGGTTCGCGTCCCGGATCTGGTGGCTTAAACTCACACCGGGCGCGTGTGCGTGCATGCCCAAGATCCCGAGAGGCAAGTGGAGGAGAAGGGATTGCGGCGTGGCCATCCCCCCTGGGGGATGATTTCTCGCTTTCTCTCTCTCTGTCTCTCTCTGTCTGGCGAGCACACGTGCCCTATAGAAAAAAAAATTCTCAAAAAAAATTAAAATAAAAAAAGAGTTAAGAACAATTAAAAGAACCTACCAAGCAGGATGAAAAGTCTGAAAATGATATGAAGGCCCTACAAAGTGTTGGGCAGACTGTGAGAGAACTCCTTAAGCAATTAACTAAAGAAAAATGTACTGTTAAAGCTACACATGGTCCAAGGTATGCTCTAGGTCGTCGTCAACAGCCTGACAGAAGTAAGCCGAAGCCAGGAACGAGAGCCACTTTGGATATGACAACACTGACAATTGTGAGATATTTGCCAAGAGAGGTGGATCCACTGGTTACAGCAAGCCTTGGGAGGACCTGTGGGTGTTTCTTATTCTGAGATTGGAGGGCTGTCAGAACAGATTCGGAAGTTAAGAGAGGTAACAGAGTTACAGACCCAGAATTGTTCCAGCGTGTAGGAATAACAGCCCCCAAAGGCTGTTTGTTATGTGGGCCGCCAGGTACAGGAAAACACTCTTAGCACAAGCCGTCGCTAGCCAGCTGGACTGAAATTTCTTAAAGGCCATATCTAGTTCTACTGTAGACAAGTACATTGGTGAAAGTGCTCATTTGATCAGAGAAATGTTTAATTATGCCAAGGGCCATCAGCCATCCATTATTTTTATGGATGAAATTGATACCATTGGTGGTTGTTGGTTTTCTGAGGATATTTCAGCCGACAGAGAGATTCAGAGAACTCTAGAGTTACTGAGTCAGATGGATGGAGTTGATCCCCTGCATAGGGTCAAAATGATCACAGCTGCAAACAGACCAGATACCTGGATCCTGCTTTGCTGTGTTCAGGAGGACTAGACAGAAAAATACATATTGATTTACCAAAAGAACAAGCAAGATTAGATACACTGCGAATCCATGCAGGCCCCATTACAAAGGGCGGTGAACTAGACTATGAAGCAGCTGTGATGCTTCCGATGGCTTTAGCAGAGCAGGCCTGAGGAACATTTGTACTAAAGCAGGTATGTCTGCAGTTCGTGCTGATCATGGTTTTGTAGAAGACTTCGTGAAAGCGGTCAGAAAAGTGGCTGATTCTAAGAAGTTAGAGTCTAAATTGGACTACAAACCTGTGTAATTTAATGTAAGATTTTTGATGGCTGCATTTCAGACATTGACTTAATAATGTAAAAATGAAGTTAAGGGAAATAATGTATGTATTGGCAATAATCTCATTAAAAGTACCTGAATACAAATATATGAGTAACATCATGAAATTAGTAAATCGGGACCAGCAGTTGGCATAATGGCTATGTCATTGGACTCCCATGTAGTCAACCGTACCGTGGTTCGAGTCCTGGACCCAGTGGCTTAAACTCATGCCGGGCACGTGTGCATGCGTGCCCAAGATCCCGAGAATGAAGGAGAAGGGATTGCGACGTGGCCATTCCCATTTCCCTTGGATGAGAAATCATCCCATTGATGATTGCTCGCTTTCTGTCTCTCTGTCTCTGTCTTTCTGGCGAGTGCATGCACCCTATAGCAAAAACTGCTCAAAAAAGAAAAAAATTAGTAAATCTATAATTCAGCTTTTTTTTAAATTATTTTTTATTAAACTTTATTTTTATCTTAATATGACCAGAGGGGGACAGAAAGAGAGAGAGCGAGCGAGCAAGCAAGTCACCAGGTCCAGGACTCAAACCATGGTCAGCCATGTGGGAGTCCAGCACTTTTAACCAATGCACCACCTGCCGACCCCTGTAATTCAGCTTTTAAGATTGGTACAGAAGAATTTGTATGTTTGTTAATATTGCATATATTACAGCAGAAGTTACAAAAGAAGAGTGCAGAAGCTTTTGATATTTGCTATGTGAGCATTTTGTAAAGCACTGAAAATGATTTGAGAAAGTAGTACAAGAGAGCATTTCTTATGGCTTATTTTATATCACTTTTTCCCTCATCCTAAAAAAATTGAATAAAATCTGTTTGATTCAAACACATACACACACATTGAGCATGTGCGCATGCATGCCCAAAACCTACAAAGAACGAAGGAAAAAGAACTGCAGCCATGGCCATGCCCCCCACCCCAAGTGTGATTTCTCTTCCCATCTATCTCTTTCTGGCAAGTGAATGCCCCTTAGGGCAAAAACCTTCAAAAAATATTAAAAAAAAAAAAAAAAAAAAAAAGTGCTAAAAACCCAAACCAAGGAGCCAGCAGGTGGCATGGTAGTTAAAGGTGCTGGATTCCCACATGGCCGACTGCGGTTTGAGTCCTGGACCTGGTGGCTTGCTTTCTCACTTTCCCTTTCTCTCTCTCTCTGCCTGGTCAAATCAAAAAATAATAACAAATGGAATTAATTAAATAAGTAATTCTTAAAAAAAAATAAAAAGGAGAAATTCTTGAAAACACAAGAGAAAAATAAGGCATCACGTACAAGCTCCCTGAATAAAACTGCTGACTTCTTATCTGAATGATGGTGGCCAGAAGGCAGTGGGATGCATAATCTAAGTATTGGGGGAAAACTAACCAAGAATCCTATATCCTGTAAAACTATCTTTCAAAAGTAAAAGCAAGGGACTGGTGGGACCAGCAGGTGGCATGGTGGTTAAGGTGCTGGACATTCCCACATGGCAGACCATGATTCAAGTCCTGGACCTGGTGGCTTGCTTTCTCACTTCCCCTCTCTTTCTCTGTGTGTATCTCTGACAAATTAAAAATAAACAAATGAATCAATAAAATTAAATAAATAACTCTTTTTATTTTTAAGAGGTTTTTGCTATAGGGCGTGTGTGCTCGCCAGAAAGAGAGAGAGAGACAGAGAGATAGAAAGCAAGAAATCACCCCCCAGGGGGGATGGCCATGCCGCAATCTCTTCTCCTCCATTCTCCTCTCAGGATCTTGGGCACGCACGCACATGCGCCTGGCTTGAGTTTAAGCCACCAGGTCTGGGACTCAAACCATGGTCAACTACATGGGAGTCCAGGAACATAGCCATTACACTAACTGCTGGTCCCAATAATTCTTTTTTTTAAAAAAAAATATTTTATTCAACTTTATTTGTTTAGTTAGTTATTCATTTATTTTGATTTGACAAGAGAGAGAGAAGAAGAGAGAGAGGGCAAGTGAGAAAGCAAGCCGCCAAGTCCAGGACTCGAACCATGGTTGGCCATGTGGGAGTCCAGCACCCTCAACCGCCACCCCACCTGCCAGCCCTAAAAAATAATTCTAAAGGAAAAAAAAAAGCAAGGGGCTGGCAGGTGGTGTGGTGGTTAAGGCATTGGATTCCCACATGGTCAACTGTGGTTCAAGTCCCAAACTTGGTGGCTTGCTTCCTCACTTTCCCTCTCTCTTCCTCTGCCTCTTTCTGATAAGTTTGGGGGGGAATAAAAAAAGAATAAAATTAAATCTTAAAAATAATAAAAGCAAAGCAGGGGCCAGCAGGTGGCATGCTAGTTAAGGCACTAGACTCCCACATGGTTGACTCTAGCGGACCTAGAGGCTTGAAAATCGTACTGGGCGCATCTGTGTGCATGCCCACAATCCTAGGAAGAGAATGGAAGAGAAGGACTGTGGCCATCCCCCCGGGGGGTTGATTTCACTTTCCCTCTCACTGATTCTGTCTCTCCCCCACACCCCCATCAAGCATACATGCCCTAAGGCAAAAACCTCTTAAAAAGTAAATAAACAAACAAATAAATACATAAAAGTAAAATACATTCCCACAGAAACAAAAACAGAAATTAATAGCCTCACCATAGGGAACCAGCAGTTAGCGTAATGGCTATGTCGCTGGAATCCCACGTAGTCGACCGCGGTTAGCGTCTCGGACCCGGTGGCTTACAACTCACGCCGGGCGCGTGTGCGTGCGTGCCCAAGATCCCGAGAGGAGAATGGAGGAGAAGGGATTGCGGCGTGACCATCCCCCCTGGGGGGTGATTTCTCACTTTCTGTCTCTATGTCTCTCTCTGTCTGTCTGGCGAGCGCACGCGCCCTATAGCGAAAAACCTCTCCAAAAAAAAAAAAAAAAAAAAAAAAATAGCCTCACCAGAAATACCAAAAGCAGTTCAGGCACATAAATGCAACAGTAATTTGAACTGAGGAGAAAAACAAAGACCATCAATAAAAGTAATTATATAACATAAAAGACAATAGAAAGGCACACTTTTCTTCTTGTAACTGTTTTAAAAAGCAATCATAGGGACCAA
The DNA here is from genome assembly GCA_026018925.1 of Tupaia tana. Lineage (NCBI taxonomy): Eukaryota > Metazoa > Chordata > Mammalia > Scandentia > Tupaiidae > Tupaia > Tupaia tana. Next base: position 83,349,106 of record JAKSZU010000016.1, on the reverse strand, counting down.
CAGATGGTGTAATGGTTATATCACTGGACTCCCATATAGTTCAAGTCCCGTTAAAACTCACGCTGGGCACATGAGTGTGTATGCCCAAAATCCCAAGAGGAGATTGGAGGATTACAGTGTGGCCATCTCCCTGGGCGGTGATTTCTCGCTTTCTGTCTCTGTCTCCAAAATTTTCTCTTAGAAAAAAAAAAAGCAATTGTGGGGCCATCAGGTGGCGTGGTGGTTAAGGTGCTGGACTCTCACATGGCTGATCATGGTTCAAGTCCCAACCCTGGCAGCTTTCTCATGTTCCCTCTCTCTGTCTCTCTCTGGTCAAATTAAAAAGAGAGAGAGAGAGAGGCTGAATAAAATAATTCTAAAAAAACAAACAATTGTACAAAACAATTTTTGTGGGGCCAGCAGGTGGCATGGTGGTTGAAATGCTGAACTCCCACATGGTCAGTTAAGATTCGAGTTCCAGACCTGATGGCTTGCTTTCTCACTTTCTCTGGTCAGATTAAAAAATAATAAAATTTGGGGGCCAGCAGGTAGTGTGGTTGAGGACACAGGACTCCCACATAGCCGACTGAGGTTCAAGTGCAGACCTGGCAGCTTGCTTTCTCACTTTCCCTCTCTCTCTTGCTCTGTCCTTCTCTGGTTGAATTAAAAAGAAAGAAAGAAAGAAAGAAAGTTAAATAAAATAATTCTTTTTTTTTTTTTTTTTTTGAGAGGTTTTTCGCTATAAGGCGCGTGCGCTCGCCAGACAGACAGAGAGAGACACAGAGACAGAAAGCGAGAAATCACCCCCCAGGGGGGATGGTCACGCCGCAATCCCTTCTCCTCCATTCTCCTCTCGGGATCTTGGGCACGCACGCACACGTGCCCGGCGTGAGTTGTAAGCCACCGGGTCCGAGACGCAAACCGCGGTCGACTACGTGGGAGTCCAGCGACATAGCCATTACGCTAACTGCTGGTTCCCAATAAAATAATTCTTTAAAAAATAATAAAATTTGGGGCTGGCAGGCAGTGTGGTGGCTTAGGCACTGGACTCCCACATGGCCAACTCTGGTTCAAGTCCTGGACCTCGTGGCTTCCTTTCTCACTTTCTCTCTCATCAAGTTGGAAAATAATGATATTAATAAAGTTAAAATAATTCTTTAATAATAATAAAATTTAATAAATATTTCTTAAAAAAATTTTTTTTAATCTTGTAACTTATTTACAAATAAAAGCACACAGGAGGAGGGTAGGTGGGAACAAAATGGTATTAAACTAAAAAGTGACTCCAGATGGTAATTCAAACCCACAGAAACAAATGACAACAACCAAAAATGATAAATAAGTAGGTCACAATAACACTATATATACATGAGGGGTCTTCAAAAAGGTCATGGAAAATGCATACTACAAAAGAGCTATGCATGGATTTCAAAATTTTTTTTGGGGGGGGAGAGGCTTTTGCCATAGGGCGTGTGTGCTCACCAGACAGGCAGAGAGAGACAGAAAGCGAGAAATCACCCCCCAGTGCAGATGGCCAAGCTGCAATCCCTTCTCCTCCATTCTCCTCTCAGGATCTTGGGCATGCACACACACGTGCCCAGGGTGAGTTTAAGCCAACGGGTTCGGGACTCGAACCATGGTCAGCTACATGGGAGTCCAGTGACATAGCCATTACGCTAACTGCTGGTCCCAGATTTCAAAATTTTTTGAACAAAAATAAATTCATACTTCAATTTCATTTTTCCAAGAACTTGCCGAAGTCTCTGCATACTTGCTTTCCTTTCTGCTCTTAGCTTCCTTTAAAGATTAAAGACCTTGGGCAAGGAGCCAGCGAGTAGCATGATGGTTTAAGAACTGGATTCCCACATGTCCAACTGTGGTTCAAGTCCTGTACCTGGTAGCTTGAAAACCACACTGGACAGATGTGTATACGTGCCCCAAATCCCAAGATGAAAATGGAGAAGGGATTACACCATGACCATGCCCCTCTCCCAGGAGGAGTGATTTTTCACTTTCCCTCTCACCATCTCTGTATTTCTCTGGCGAGTACACATGACATGCCCTACAGTGAAAACCTAAAAGTAGTAGTACTGGTATGATGTAAAAGCACTTGCAATATAAAAAATACGGGATGGGGTTGGCAGGTGGCATGGTGGTTAAGGACACTAGGTTCCCACATGGCCAACTGTGGTTCGAGTCCCAGACCTGGCAGTTTGCTTTCTCACTTTCTGGCTCTCTCTCTCTCTGCTTCTCTCTCACTCTGTCCCTCTCTGGTCAAATTAAAATAAATAAATACATAAAATAAAGCTAAGAAAAAGAAAAGAAATACTGGAAATGCCTCATGGAACCCAAATCGTGTCTGATAGCCTTGGAGGGCTGTGTGGGTACAGTGAGCTTTACAGCTCTGCAGAGTAATGAAGCTGCACTGAGAAAATCCAAGTTGGTGGGGCTAGCAGGTGGTATAATGATTAAGGTGTTGAACTCCCACATAATGGACCATGTTTCGAGTCCCAGGCCTGGCAGCTTGAAACTCACACATGTGTGAGCACTTGTGCATGCATGGCCAAAATCCTGAGAAAAGAATGAAGAAGGAATTGTGATGTAACCATCTCCCATGGAGAGTGATTTCTCGCTCTCTGTCTCTCTGGTAAGCACACGTGCCCTTTAGCAAAACTCTCTCTAAAAAAAAAGAAAAAGAAGAAAAACTCAAGTTGGGCCAGCACGTGGCATGGTGGATGAGGCACTGGACTCCTACATGGCAACCATGGTTTGAATCCCAGTTCTGGAGGCTTGCTTTCTCACTTTTCTGCTCAGTGTCTCTATCTTTCTCTCTCTCTGGTGAGTACATACACCCTAAGGCAACAACATCTTAAAAAAAAAAAGAAGAAGAAGAAGAAGAGCCACATCCCACATGACAAGTGCAGTTCCAATTCCCAACGCAGTCAGTCTGGCACAGGCCATGAAGATCTGATGGACTGGGGGGCTGGAAGAAGGGGGTCATAGCATGTCCAGACCTGGGGAGGGGCTCATCTCTCTTGTTCTCTTTCTCACACATGCTCTACCATGAATAAACAATATATATATTAAGATAAACAGACCTAGGGACCAGCAAGTGGCATGGTGGTTAAGGGGACTGGACTCCCACAGGGCCGACCGTGATTCAAGTCCCAGACAGGACAGCCTGCTTTCTCACTTTCCTTCTCTCTCTTTCTCGCTCTGTCCCTCTCCGACCAAAATTAAGATAAACAAATAAATAAAGTTAAATAAATGATTCTTTTCAAAAAAAGATATACAGAACTAGGGAACAGAATTGAGAGTTTAGAAATAAACCCTCACATTTATGGTCAATTGATTTCAGCAAGGGTGTCAAAACAATTCAGTGGGAAAAAAGGATAGTCTGGTTTTTTTAAGAGGATTTTGCTATAGGGCGCGCACATTCGCCAGAAAGACGGAGAGAGACAGAGAGACAGAAAGTGAGAAATCATCCCCCGGGGGGATGGCCACTCTGCAATCCCTTCTCCTCCATTCTCCTCTCGGGATCTTGAGCATGCACGCACACATGCTCGGCGTGAGTTTAAGACACCGGGTCCAGGACTCAAACTGCGATCGACTACATGGGAGTCCAGTGACATAGCCATTACACTAACCGCTGGTCCCCCAAGGATAGTCTTTTTCAACAAATGGTGCTGGGAAAATTGTGTATCTACATTAAAAATTAATTTGACAGAAAAATGACCTATTTCCCCCTATTAGTATAAATATTAACTCTTTCATAACAGAAATATTACTGTGTTTGATTATAGGATAATGTCCCAGAGCCAGAAAGTGTGGTGTACACGTTAAATTCACCCTATTAGCTTTCTAAAATCTGAGACATTTTGAATTCTGAAACACATCTGGCCCCAGTGGTTTAAAGACCACTGTCATACTGACCCCATGTAGGGCTTAGCTAGCAACTGGCACAAGTGCTAAGGGCTACTAATAAAAGGAATGCTCTAGGCAGCAAGGGAGAGAACTAAGGACAGTGGTCCCAGGTAGAAGTGACTGTGTGTGGAGGCAGAGAGAGCTGGGTTGCTACAATGTTATAATTCAAACAAAAACAAGAACATAAAAGAGATGAGCCAATTTTGAGAGGAAACCACAATGTATCAAAAGATGCCACAGCTGGGGCTGGCCGGTGGTGTGGTAGTTAAGGCAATGGACTCCCACATGGTTGAATACAGTTCGAGTCCCAGACCTGGCACTGTGCTTTCTTATCGTTCCCCACCTCCATCTCTCTCTGATCAAATTAAGAAATAATAATAATAAATTAATAATTATCTTGTAAAAATTTTAAAAGATGCTACACCTAACAAGGGGCAAATCTGTAACTGAAAGGAAAGGAACAGTGATCTGAAGAGTGGCCTCCACACCCTGAGGGGGTGAGGAGTTTAGCCTGGCTGGAAGACTCATCCCTACATCCTGTGGGGTCCCTTCCTCTGTCTCTATTTTCCTTGACAGTCCCATTCCATGCTTGTCACAGTGAGGGACCAGAGTCAGGATCTGCCACTCGCTGGTTAGTACATCCTGCAGGCCCAGTCTGCAACACGTGGGGACTCTCACCCATCCCCAAGTCACTTACATTCCAGCTGCTGGCCTAGCCAAATAGCTGAGGGAGGGATGAGGTTAGCAGAGGGCGCAGGGGCTCCCAGGCCATCCAGAGTAGGCCAGGCCAGGCCTGCGCAGTGTCCAGCACCTCAGGACGACCCCTGGCCTCACTCCGACCCAGCCGACACACCGACACACCGACACACCGCTGACACCGTCTGCTGCTAGACTGTGAGTTCCTCCTGGGCAGGCACTGAGGAATGCCCCTCCTTGGGCAGGCGTGGGGGGCCTGGCAACGGAGCCCAGTAGAGGTGCTGTCAGGAGGGGCTGTCACTGGGAGAGGCCATCACGGGGGAGGGGCTGTCACCAGGAGGCGCTGTCACAGGGAGAGGTTGTCACAGGGAGAGGTTGTCATAAGGGAGGGGCTGTCACGGGGAGAGGTTGTCATGAGGGAGGGGCTGTCACAGGGGAGGGGCTGTTACAGGGGAGGGGCTGTCACTGGGAGAGGTTGTCATGAGGGAGGGGCTGTCACAGGGAGAGGTTGTCATGAGGGAGGGGCTGTCACAGGGGAGGGGCTGTCACCGGGAGAGGTTGTCACAGGGGAGGGTCTGTCACCAGGAGGCGCTGTCACCGGGGAGAGGTTGTCATGAGGGAGGGGCTGTCACGGGGGAGGGGCTGTCACAGGGGAGGGGCTGTCACAGGGAGAGGTTGTCACAGGGGAGGGTCTGTCACCAGGAGGCGCTGTCACCGGGAGAGGTTGTCATGAGGGAGGGGCTGTCACGGGGGAGGGGCTGTTACAGGGGAGGGGCTGTCACAGGGAGAGGTTGTCACAGGGGAGGGTCTGTCACCAGGAGGCGCTGTCAGCGGGAGAGGTTGTCATGAGGGAGGGGCTGTCACGGGGGAGGGGCTGTTACAGGGGAGGGGCTGTCATGAGGGAGGGGCTGTCACGGGGGAGGGGCTGTTACAGGGGAGGGGCTGTCACTGGGAGAGGTTGTCATGAGGGAGGGGCTGTCACGGGGGAGGGGCTGTCACCGGGAGAGGTTGTCACAGGGGAGGGTCTGTCACCAGGAGGCGCTGTCACCGGGAGAGGTTGTCATGAGGGAGGGGCTGCCACGGGGGAGGGGCTGTTACAGGAGAGGGGATGTCACAGGGAGAGGTTGTCACAGGGGAGGGTCTGTCACAGGGAGAGGTTGTCGCGGACAAGGGCTGTAGAGACACGACTGTAGGCGGGCCGCGGTCGGGGCTTTTCCCAGGGCCAGGTCAAAGGGGCCGCCGCTGGGGGAAGGGGCTCCAGATGAAAGGGGACGGGGACGGAGGAAGGACAGAAGGAAGGGGCAGTCACGAGGGCGGGCCTGAGGGACGTGGGCGAGGCCGACCCGGAGGGACCGGCAGGGAGGAAGGGGCGGCCGGAGAGGGACTGGAGCGGGCGGGAAGAGGCCCCGCCCGAGAACCCTCAGGGCCGGTCTGGGCTCACCTGGGCGGGTGGGTGGAGCGGGGCGGCAGCGGGGTCCCGGATTCCGGGGCGCGGAGGCCGCGGGAGCCCTCGGGACAGTCGGGGGGTCCAGGGTCTGCGGTCGACGACTCGGACGCCTGGGCGGAGGACTCTCAGGAGGGGAACCGCCCGTGAACGCGCGCGGAGCCGGCTCGCGCCAAAAATTCCAAACCGGCCTCGAGGCCCCGCCCCAGAGCGTCCATTGCTCCGCCCCGTCCATGACACAGCCTATCAGAGGCGCTAACCTGCCTGAGTCCTGCCCCCCACGTCCTGCGTGTGCGTCACCTCCGCCCCACTAGCTCGTCCGGCTGTGAGTTCTCATTGCGCAGGCGCACAACGAGGTGCCCCCAGGCCCGGGCTGAAGTGCCTTGCGCCCTGGAGGCTGAGGGTCGTTGCGGAGTCTGACCAGGCTCTTGGGGCCCCTCCGGCTCGGTCCCCGGGATGCCCGCAGGCCTCCAGGCCCTGCTTTTATCACCATTTGCCCTCGCTGGGCTGGTTTAGTTTTCGCGTTCGTAAAAGGAACGGCCACTGCGCTGCTTCCCAGAGACGTAGCCCAAGAGGGCCTTCATTCCTGGAACGATAGAAGTCTCGGGCCCCGAGGTCCTGGCGGGGTGGTGTGTCCTGGGCTTCTCCCGCGGGCCGTGCTGGGCACCTGGGTTGTGGTGGGAAGCCAGACTGGCAAGCTCCCCACACCTGCTGAGCGATGCTTCTGCAACCTGAAAATGCCGCCTCTTCCAAGAAGCACCCCAGACAGAGAGGCAGGAGCTGCCTTGGCCAGGCCTGGCCTGCCAGCAGCCTTCTTGAAAACAGGCCTCAGCTCCTTTTTTTCCCCCAAGTGTTTTATTGTACTGTTCCATGAGTGAGCGAGACAGAGAGAGAGAACTCCTGCCCCACACCCCCAGCTTCTTCAGTCTCTGAGGCAACTCCTGCATTCTCTGGGTCTGCTCCACTCATTCCCTCAGCCCCTTCCAGGCAGAATGACCTTGGGGACGCTTAGGGCTTGCTGAGCGTCAGGGGATTAGTCTTTGGTCCTGTAAAAACAGAGCTGATGACGTCGGGATGATCCCTTAAAGTGCTTAGCAGGATGGCTCCTTCCCTCACTTTATCCGGTTAGCGGTTAGCGGTTAGGGTGGCACAGGGTCACACCTCTGGCCCCTGCATCTCACCTGCACCTGCCCTCCCCTCACGGGAGCAATGCACTTCTGCCTTCGCAGGAGCACTTAGCTGGAACTCTGGCTACTTGCGCTTACTTGTTGATCACCTGTCTTCTCCCAGCCCTTGTCACCAGACTCAGTGCCCTGACACCCCCTCCCTCCCACACGCACACACCCCAAGTGCCTAGAAGGGCAGGGGCTGCACCCCCAGGGACCTCATGCCTGGACCAGCACTGCAGAAGGCTCAGCGCCAGGGCTGCAGCCTACCTGCACCTGCCTTCCTTGGCATTAGCATCTCTGGCAGCCATGGCCCCAGTTTCAGGCTGGTCTCCCAGAGCCGGGAGGAGCTGGTAGGCCTCTCCAGCTGCCTGGGGCTTGGCTAGGGCTCCCTCTGCCAGCTCCATCTCCAGGCCAGATTCCCTTCCAACTGTTCGTTCTTGAGAGTCTGATGCATCATGGTTTAAAAAATGTTTTTTAATTCAAAAGCATTCTTCCATGGACCAGCTCTATAGTGTACCAGTGGAAGGGAAGCCGTGTGGGGGCCACAGTTCAAGCCCCAGACCCGGTCAGCCCAGAACATGCCAAGCATGCACAAGAGTGCCCAAGAGCTATGGGGTAGTGGACAGGAGGAAGGGGATCAAGGTGTGGCCAGACCCTGTGAAGGGTGCTCTTCTCTCTCGGTCTCTCTCTGTCTTTCTCTCTCTCTCCCTCCCCCTCTCTCTCTTGTTTTCATGTGCAGATGCACACAGTCTATCATCAATTCAAAAAAGTAAAGGGTCATGTGATGGTTAAGGCAGCTGAATTCCACATGGCCCACTGTGCAGTTTGAGCCCCAGACCCAGTGACTTGAAAAACACTAGCACATTGGGACCAGCAGTTGGCGTAATGGCTCTGTGGCTGGACTCCCATGTAGTAGACGGCCGTTTGAGTCCTGGACCCAGTGGCTTAAACTCATGCCGGGCGTGTGTGTGTGTGTGTGTGTGCCCAAGATCCCGAGAGGAGAATGGAAGGGAAGGGATTACGGCATGGCCATCCCCCCAGGGGGTGATTTCTTGCTTTCTGTCTCTCTGTCTCTCTCTGTCTTCCTGGCAAGCGTACACGCCTTATAGCAAAAACCTCTCCAAAAAAAAAAGAAAGAAAGAAAGAAAGAAAGAAAGAAAGAAAGAAAGAAAGAAAGAAAGAAAGAAAGAAAGAGAAAGAAAAAGAAAAACACTGGCACATGTGCACATATGCCCAAAATCCAGAGAAGAGATGGGAAGAGAAGGGATTGTGGCGTGGCCATCCATCCCCTCCAGGGGTGCTTCATCACTTACCCTCTCTGTCCTTCTCTGGCGAGAACACACACCCTATAACAAAAACTAAAAAATAAAAATAAAAAATAAATGCTAGGTCGGAAGGCGGAGTGGGGTTTAAGGGCACTGGACTCTGACATGGCCAACTGCATTTCGAGTCCTGGACCTGGTGGCTTCTCTTTCTCACTCCCCCCCCCTCCTTCTCTCGCTCACTCTGTCCCTTTCTGGTCAAATTAGAAAATAAATAAGTAAAGTTAAATAAAATAGTTCTTTAAGAAAAGATGCTTTCCAGTGGACATTCTGCTGTGTGTTAAGTAGGAATGGGGACAGGTACGGGGACCTGCGGAGGCAGGGAACCGGGCAGGAGTCCCCCCCCAGCCCCCCCAGTTTCCACATGTGTAAAGTGGGGTGAGAAAGGCCAGCAGGTGGTACAAAGCTCAAGGCCACTGGATCCCATGTGGCCTGCGACGTGGTTCCAGGCCCTGACCTGGCAGCTTGGAAATCATGCCAAGCAAAATCCCAGGACAGAGAAGGGATTGGGCCGCCACGCCCCCACACACGTTCCCTCTGCATCTCGCTGCGAGCCCATACACTGCCCTGTCGCCAGCTAAACAAAATGAGGTAAGAACAGCAATTCCTCTAAAGGAGAAAACGCGTGTGCTGTGCTTGGCCCAGGGCCGGCAGAGTGGCGCCTTCTGTACCGGGTTTTGCAGTTTTCAAAGCCGCTGCCTGAGCCAAAAGGAGGCTCTTGGAGGTGAGGGGCCAGGAGCCACCCACTCGCCTAGGGGTCACAGGGACGGAGGCAGGAGCCCACCGTGCTCAGACCAAAGCACTTCCAAGAGAAAGCCCATTGCAAATCCGGGTCCCGCCCGGCCATCCACGCGAGAGTCGCGGGCGCCCCCGTGTGTCCATCTCAGCCAAAGCGCCGCCGGGCTGCGAGCCCCGGAGCTCTGCCCTGTCAGGACCGGCCTTTCACTGAGGGCTCCACAGGAGGGACGCCCGCACCGCCCCAAACTGCCCTGGGGAGAGGGCATCGTGCAGGGCGTTTCCCGGAGGGCCAGGTTCCACTTCTGCTGCTGGTCGCTGGGGGTTTGCTTGCAGATACGTGTTCCATGGTGCATTTATGTATTTGTTTGAGAGAGACTTTTGCCACAGGGCAGGTGTGCTCACCAGAGAGACAGAAAGTGAGAAATCACCTGCTGCTGTCCCTTCTCCATTCTCAAGATTCGGGGCACGTCTACGCACGCACCTGGTGTGAGTCGTAAGCTTCTGGGTCCGGGACTCAAACGGCGGTCAACGGAGTGCCGTGGCCTGCGGGGTCTTCAGCACAGCTGCAGCGGCGCCTGGCCATCCCTGCAGCTGTCCCCGCAAATCCCTGCCCTCACGGGCGTGCCTGGGGCCCTGCAGCCGGCTGGGAGCCTCCGACTCCTGAGGCACCATTTCAGGCCTTGCTCCTGACCCTCGACCAAGAGTGTCCCACACTCAGCTGGCCTCAGCCCTGGCCTCTCCCTGGCTCCACAAAGCTGCTCCTCTGTTCAGGGGCTGGGCCTTGTCCCCTGGGCCAGGGCTCCTGTGGAATGGGGGGTGAGCTGAGGGGACAGGCCATGGGTGGGTGGGGGTGGCCCTGCAGGGACTGGAGTGCCAGACCGAGGCCTCAGGCTGGCTGGCATTTCCCACAGCCTGTGCCAGCACCTGGCAGTGCCACAGACCCTGGCGATCCCTCTGGCGTGCCCAGCAGCCATGAGCCTGTACCTCCTGCACACCCCCTACTCCCCCAGGCCAAGCCTGCAGATGAGCCTGTGCGTCTGGGTGTTGGTCTGCATCAGGCCCAGCTATCCCGGATGTGAACAGACACCTTGAGCCCAGCCTGGCGTGCCTGGACTGTGACTGCCCAGTGTGCTGAGTGGCCAAGAACAGGGCCTGCACACTGGGGGCCTCTCGGCCTGCCTGAGCGCAGGTCCTAATGCTGCTGCTTCCGAGACATACAATGTGGGCCAAGGCCCTTCCCCTCGCTGCCTCCGTTCCCTTCTCTGTAAAATGAGAATGCGAGTGGTTCCTCCCAACAGCCCTGGCATGGAGGTAGCTCTGTTGCCATTTTAGAGGCCAGCAAGCAAACTTGGTAAGGCCGGTTCCCGCCCAGGACAGAGAACCTGTCTCCAGGAGGGATCCGAGTGGTCTCAGATGTCAGCGACCAGGCTAATGGCCGGGCTCCCCGTGGACATGGCCTGCCCGTCAGACAGCATCTCACACTCTGTCGCCTCTGTGCTGTCTGTGCACCTCACGCCCACAGCCTCACTCTGTGTCATTCAGTAACTCTCCAGCACTGCCCAGGTTCTGGCCTGGCTCCCGCCCTCTCCCCAGCTGTGTTTGGGTTTGGGGTGTCCGCCTGCCCCTCGCCAGCTCCTGGAGGACAACTGAGCCTTCCAGGCCTGGCGCCAGGATTCAAGGGGCCGACGGGGTGGAGGCATATGGGAGCCGCTGTCAGCAGCGTGATGGATGAGGGTAGGCCAGGGAGCAGGGCCAGGGGAGGTAGGAGGCTGCCCACCCCGCCTCCCCCCATCTGCAGACAGCCCTTGCTGCTCACGGCTGGGAAGCGGGATGGGCCCCCCACCCTCTGGGGTGTTTAAAGGTCCAAAGGGTGTCGGGCTGCCCACCCCGCCTGGCACCATGGGCACCTGGGCCGTCCCCGCTGCTCTGCCTGACTCCCGAGAGCCTGCAAGGCAGTGAGGGTGGCGGCTGGGGCCGGGGCTGGGTCTAGGCAAAGCCTGGCCAGGTGCTGGGGTTCTGTTCGAGGGCACGTGGGTAGCCTGGGCTGCGCAGGAAGATCAGATGGTAGGGCCTGGGGTGCTGAGAGACGCCTGGGTCCTGTCCCCTGTAGCCTTGAGGTCCCTGCTCTGACTCAGAGTCCCCTGCTGCCACAGGGCTGCCCTGCTGTCCCCTGGCCTGGGGAGGGGCCTGGGAGCTGTCTGGGGTCAGCCCCAGACGGCCTCCTGCACCAGCACCCAGAAGCCAAGCGGGGGGCTCAGCAGGGGGCCTGTCAACAGGCTCGAGTGTGGGATGTCTGTCTTCTTGGGGAGTCAGGGCAGAAAAACCTTGGGGCTCCCTGGAGGAGGGCACCTGGAGAGGGCCTTGAAGGGCAGCAGGTCGTGAAGCAGGAAGAGGCAGGGTCTGAAGGTGGCCCTGGAGGGACCGCTGGGAGAGAGGGGCTGGGGCTGGGAGGGACTTTTCTCTGGGGACCCTAGGGGGCTAAGGTTGGGAAGAGGAGCTCCATGTAAGCTGCAGGGGAGAAAGGTGGGGGCAGGGAGGGGGTCTCCAGGAGGGTGTGGGGGCCGAAGCCGGGGGCTAAGAACACACTGCGGGGGAGGACTGGGGGTTTGCCCCAGGCTGCCCAGGGACCCTCCGGCCTCTGCTGCACTTTGACCGGCTTGGAAACCAAGACACAGAGAGTGCAGAGGTCTGGCCCTCTTGTCCCCCCCAAGTTACTCCCTCCCCCAGCCCCACAAATGGCTACAGATCAACTAAGGCTGCCGAGGGGTGGACGGGGCGGTTCTGTGTCCACCAAATGAGGTGGGGCCCTTCCTGCCCCCCAGACTATGGTACCCTCGGTGCCCTGGGAGCAGTAAGGCCTGGGCTTGTAGAAGGCAGGGCCCACAGAGGGACGCTGGGGGGAGTGGCCATCTCAGAACACGGGGACAGAACCGACCCCCCACAGGTCCCCAGCACGCGTGGCGGCTGCACACCTCACCCCTCACCCCACTCCCCAGGAATCCTGCAAGACTGTCCCAGTGTCCTTCTTACCTCTCCTGTGTCACCCGCCCTGGCCACCCTCCCCCAACCTAAGTGTCCCCTGTGCCACCCACCAGCCTGGTTCACCTGGCGCTGTGTGGGGAGGGAGGAGACAGAGGGAGCTGCCACCCCCATTAGAGGACCCGCTGAGCCCAGCTCCCACAGGCCGTTCAGAATGGCTGTGAGCCAGGTGGGGGCCTGGGGAGACCCTGAGGGAGGGGCTCCTGGTCCCCCACCTGCTCCCCGTCTGCCCCCATCTCCGCCTTTAGAAGCCTCACTAAATGTGGAAGTCAGGTGAGGCCCGCCCCCCGCTCTCTCTCACACCCCTCACCTAACCTGACCTCCGATTCAGACCGGATGGGCTGGGACCCTGGCCAGGTGAGAGTGGTGGGAGTGGGTGAGGTCTGCACCTGGTGCCCTCTCTCTGCCTCCCTCCCAGGCCTCAGAGGGCTGGGGCAGGGGACAGACAGAGCCTTCCGGGCGGGCGGGCCCCACAGCTGCAAGGCTCATCACCCCTCTCCCCACAGTCCCTCCAGCCTAGGATGGTTGGGGACAGGTAGAGGTGGGCAGCTAGGAGCCGGGCTCTGGGGGCTTCCCTGGGCCAGGGACCCCCTCCTCTAGCTCAAGCATTGCAGGGGGCAGAAACCCCAGCGGCCAGCTGAGAGCCGTTGTGACCCTGCCTGTGCTCGCTGCTGCCCTCTGTTGGTGTCCCTTGGCGGCCCTGAGCCCTCCCTCCTTACTCTGGGGGCTGTCTCAGCAGGCTAAGGGAAGAGGCTGGGAGTGGGAGCCTCCCCCGCCCTGGGTCCCAGCCAGGCGGGGCACCTGGGGCAGGGTCCTGGGCTGGGGAGAGAAGCTGAAATCGGGAAGCCAGGAGGGGAGAGAGCTGAGCTCTGGAGAAGCGCAGGGCTGTCTCCCTGTCTGGGAGGGGCCCCAAAGCTCCCACGTCAGGTGAGGAGAGAGCCCCGCCAAGTCTCCCGCTTCTCTCCCTGTCACTTTTCTTAGAGAGATTTTTGCTATAGGGCGCATGCGCTTGCCGGAGAGACAGAGACAGAAAGTGAGAAATCACCCCTTAGGGGGACAGCTAGGCTGCAATCTCTTCTCCTCCACTCTCCTCTCGGGATCTTGGGCACGCATGTACACGCGCCTGGTGTGGGTTTTAAGCTACCGGGTCCAAGCTCCTCCAGGGCTCCCTGGGGCCTATGGCTCTAGAAACAGTGAGTCTGACCTGGGGTTGGGGGGACATCCCAGGGGCTAGGCAGAAGTAACCGGGCCCTCTTTCAGGTCATGAGAAGGAAGCTCTCATGTACCCAAAGCGGCAGCTCCAGCCCCAGAAGGCTCTGGACAGGGAAGCCTGGAAAGGGCCACGGGGGACCTGGCCCAGCGGGGGTCCGAGGCCCAGGGGTTGGCGTGGGCACAGGTGCTCACACCAGCTCTCCTCCTGCAGGTCAGGCCCTGCGGGCCCTTCCCTGGCCCACCCTCCAGCCCTGGGGGGCCATGGCGAAGCCCAGCTATGGAGGCTCGACTGCAGGGTCAGGAGCCAGCCAGGTAATGGGGTGTGTGGATGAGGCCAGGGTCGGGGGGCTGCCGGGAGCTAGGCCCGGGCCCAGGCCCTCCACAGCCATTCTGAGAGGAGGGTGGGTAGGAGCGGCTGGGTGGGGACAGCCAGGAGGGGGCAGGACTGGAGCAGGGGCCGCATGCTAGACTCAGACCCAGAGCAAGGGCGGGGGGGGGGGGGGGGGGGGACTCAGGTGTCACCTTCCTTCCCCTCCCAAGGGCCCTATGGGCGGCTGAGGCCAGGTTTGGGCCCCGGCCCTCGGGTGAGTGAGGCCTTCCAGAGCTGTGGGGGAAGCCAGGGTGGGCAGGAGAGGCCCTCTGGTGACCAGCCTGGCCCCCGGTTTGTCTGCCTCTGCCTTAGGGGGCCCCATGGTGGAGACAGGCAGCGAAGACCCGCTGGGAAATGGCTGCATGGGTGGGGAGGCACAGCGCCAGGCCTGGCCATCGCTGTCTCCTCCAGCTGCCCTGGCGAGGTGGCACAGCCTCTGGGAGGGGCAGCGGGCTCTCAGCCACCTGGAGGCGACCTCACAGGACAGAGGAGAGAGAGGCCCTCGCCAGGGCCTACAAGCCTCAGTGCTGGCCCTGTCTCTGTGTCTTCCCAGGTGGCTGTGCTCAGGGGAAATGCTGAGCTGGAGCCCTGGGCTGCCGCAGGGCAGGCCCCTGGCAAGGGCGGCCCAACCTGGCTCTGCTCAGTCCTAATAAAGGCGGTGTGGGCGGGCGAGCTTGCCTGTCTCTGTGTGATGACTGGGGTGGGGGTGAGGGGCCTGAGCACCGCCCACACTCATCCATTCATTCCTGAACAGTGGCTACCCTTGGCTGGAGAGACCTTGAAAGCAAAGCAGACCGAGGCCTGCCCGGAGCAGGCAAACCACTCCAGTGACAGGGACTTGTGCGCAAAAGAACACTTCATTACTGTTTTTTGGAGAGATTTTTGCTATACGGCGCATGTGCTCACAAAAAAGACAGAGAGAGACAGAGACAGAAATTGAGAAATCACCCCCCAGGGGGGATGGCCACGCCGCAATCCCTTCTCCTCCATTCTCCTCTCAGGATCTTGGGCACGCACGCACACGCGCCCAGCGTGAGTTTAAGGCACAAGGTCCAGGACTCGAACTGCGGCCAACTACATGGGAGTCCAGCAACATAGGCATTACGCCAACTGCTGGTCCCCATTACTGTATTTTTTTAAAAGAATTATTTTGGGGCTGGCAGGTGGCATGGTGGGTGAGGTGCTGGACTCCCACATGGCTGACTACGGTTCCAGTCCCAGACCTGGCAGCTTGCTTTCTCATTCTCTTCTCTCTCTGTTTCTCTCTGGTCAAATTGAAGGCTGGTAATGTAAATAAAATAAAATAAAATAAATATTTTTTAAAAATTTTAAAAAAGAATTATTTTAACTTTATTACCCATTTATATATTTGTTTATTTATTCACTTATTTTTTTAAATTTGACCAGAGAGGGACAGAGTGACAGAGAGAGAGGGAAAGAGAGAAAGCAAGCCACCAGGTGCAGAACTTGAACCATGGTCGGCCATGTGGGAGTCTAGTGCCTTCACCACCATGGCACCAGCTGGCCCCCCTTACTGTATTTTAATTTATAATCAATTTATTGAAGTTATTGAACAAAAAAATCTCACTTTCCTTCAGCCTTTACACTGTCTTTCAGATGTCATTGTATTGACCAATAATTTGGGTGTAAAACAAACTTTTTTTGGTAGAGGTTTTTGCCTTTGGGTGCATGGGGGAGAGAGAGACAGACATGGTGAGAGGGAAAGTGTGAGATCACCCCCCGGGGACGGCCCATGCAATCCCTTCTCCATTCTGGGATCTTGGGCACACGTGCACACGTGCCTAACGTGAGCTTCAAGCCACCAACTCCAAGACTCAACCACAGACGGCCATGTGGGAGCCAAGTGCCTTAACCACAATGTCACCTGCGGGCCCCTAGACAAACTTGCATTCTTTGATGAGTGCTCAGTTAGGTTACAGGTGCCCAGCTCAGCTGGACTCCGGAATATTTACCAGCCTCACCAACCCGGTCAGCTAATCCCCGCAGTCCTCAAACCTCCGTGGTGATCCTCTGGCTCTCTGGACTCCATGGAGCAGGGCACGGATCCCACTGACATTCCCCTCCGCGCCTCAGGGGCTGCAGGAAATGAGATCAGACGCTTACCGTACCAGACATGACTCTCAGACATCTCACACGGTGCCTCAGACCTCGGAGTGCGGGTCTGGCACATGGCATCACCACCTTCACACTGCCCTGGCAAACGGCAAACGCTGCAGTGGCGGCTCCCGGGTGGGCCCGGGGTGAAGGCTTTGCAGTTGGGGCAGACCCACAACTTCGCACTTTGGCTCAGAGCCTGGCCCATCCCAGGACTGTGCCTCTA
The DNA here is from genome assembly GCA_026018925.1 of Tupaia tana. Classification (NCBI taxonomy): domain Eukaryota; kingdom Metazoa; phylum Chordata; class Mammalia; order Scandentia; family Tupaiidae; genus Tupaia; species Tupaia tana. The sequence goes on along the minus strand of JAKSZU010000016.1, from coordinate 83,332,872 downwards.
GGCCTCTGGGCTGCGAGCAGTGCTTCCAGGCCCACACCGCTCCCTGCGACCTAGTGGGGTTTGCACTGGAGTCCGACGGAGACAGTTGACGAGATCCGGCGTCCGCGGGAGGCACGCAGTGATCTATCTAACTTTTTAGAGAGATTTTTGCTATAGGGCGCTTGTGCTAGCCGGGAGAGACAGAAAGTGAGAAACCACCCCCAGAAATCATGCTGTAATCCCTTCTCCTGCATTCTCCTCTTGGGATTTTGGGCATGCACCTGCTCCTGGTGTGAGTTTTAAGCCACTGGGTCCAGCTTATCTGTTTTTTAAAAAAATAATTATTTATTTAATTCCAATTATTATTATTATTTTAATTTGAACAGAGAGAGAAAGGGAGAAAGCAAGCAGCCAGGTCCGAGGCTTAAACCGCAGTCGGCCATGTGAGAGTCCAGCATCTTTAATGCCAACCCCTCAGCTTATTGATTTTCTAAAAGTTTTTAAAAGTATTATTTTTGGGGGCAAGTGGCGTGGTGAAGGATGCTGGACTCCCACATGGCTGACCGTGGTTTAAGTCCTGGACTTGGCGGCTTGCTTTCTCTCTCTCTCTCTCTCTCTCTCTCTCTGTTTGGTCAAATTAAAATAAATAAATACAGTTAAATAAAATAATTCTTGAAAAAAATTATTTTTTGGGGACCGGCAGGTGACATGGTGATTAAGGGCACTGGACTCTCACATGGGCAACTGCAGTTCGAGTCCTGGACCTGGTGACTTGCTTTCTCACTTTCTCTCTCTCTCCTCTCTCTGTCACTCACGCTATCTCTCTCTGTGCAAATTTAAATAAATAAATAAAGTTAAATAAAATTATTCTTTAAAAAATTATTTTTTGCCATAGGGCATGTGTACTAGCTGGAGAGAGACAGAGAAAGGGAAAGCGAGAAATCCCCCTCCAGGAGGGCTGGCCACACTGCAACCCCTTCTTCCCCATTCTCCTCTTGGAATTTTGGGCACACACGCACACACACTGACGTGACATTCAAGCCTCTGGCACCAGGACACGAACGGAGGTCGCCATGTCCGGTGCCTTAACCACCACACCACCTGATGGCCCAATTTCTTTATTTCTTGTAATTACTAGAAGGCTCGTAAAATTGCCAGAGAAAGAGAGAGGGAGGCAGGGAGGAGCACCGCCCCCATGGCTCGCGGTCATGCCACATCCTTTCTCCATTTCTCCATCCTGTCGAGATTTAGGGCAAGTAGTGTTTTTCAAGTCACTGGGGCTAGGATCTGAACAGCAGACAACCGTGTGGGATCCGGCTTCTCTTTATTTTTTTGGAGAGGTTTTTTCGCTATAGGGTGTGTGCGCTTGCCAGACAGAGAGAGACATAGAGACAGAAAGCGAGAAATCACCCCCCAGGGGGGATGGTCACACCACAATCCCTTCTCCTCCATTCTCCTCTCGGGATCTTGGGCACGCACGCACACGCGCCCGGCATGAGTTTAAGCCGCCGGGTCCGGGACGCGAACCACGGTCGACTACGTGGGAGTCCAGCGACATAGCCATTACGCTAACTGCTGGTTCCTGGATCCGGCTTCTCTTAACCACTAGGTTTGGGGTTCTGCCTGAGACAGATACTTTCAATAGGGTCCCAACATGCCACAATCGGCCCCCAGCCCAAACCTTCCAGCCAGTCGGTGTGGTCAGGTTGACCAGGGACCCAGACCCAGGTCTCTCCACATGGCTCCAACCTCCTGCAGCAACCCGCCACCAGTGCCACCATGGGGGCTCGGCTTGTCTTCTTGTTGCCTGGTTATGATAATGGGAGTCAGATAAGATCTCACCTCAGGGGGCCAGCAGGTGGCGGGGTGGTTGAGGGCACTGGACTCCCATATGGCCAACCATGGTTTGAATCCCGTAGTTGGTGACTTGCTTTCTCATTTTCCCTCTCTCTCTCTCTGTCCGTCTCTGGTCAAACTTTAAAATAAAAGAAATAAAGTTAAATTAAAAAATAATTCTTAAAAAAAATCTCGGGGGGCTGGCAGGTAGCGTCCTGGACCCTGTAGGTTAAACTCACACCAGGCGCATGTGCGTGGGTGCCCAAGATCCCGAGAGAATGGAGAAGGGATTGCGGAGTGGCCATCCCCCCTGGGGGGTGAGTTCTTGCTTTCTATCTCTCTGTCGCTCTCTGTCTTTCTGGCGAGCACCCTATAGCAAAAACCTCTCCAAAAAAAAAAAAAAAAGTTAGGGGACCAGCAGTTAGCGTAATGGCTATGTCGCTGGACTCCCACGTACTCGACCCCGGTTCGCATCCCGGACCTGGTGGCTTAAAACTCATGCCGGACACGTGTGCGTGCGTGCCCAAGATCCCGAGAGGAGAATGGAGAATGGATTGCAACGTGGCCATCACCCCTGGGGGGTGATTTCTCGCTTTCTGTCTCTCTGTCTCTCTCTGTCTGTCTGGCGAGTGCACATGCCCTATAGCAAAAACCTCTCACAGGAAAAAAAAAAAAAAAAAAAAAAGTTATAAAAAAAGAGAGAAAGAAAAAGAAAGGGAAAAGGTCTTGTGCTTCTGTGCACCCAGGCACATAGTGAACCACATTCCAGAGGCTGTTTTGTTTGTTTTGCTTTGCTTTTTGAGAGAGATTTTTGTTATAAGGCGAGTGTACATGCATGTGCCCAGTGTGATTTTAAGTCGTTGGTCCCTGAATCGAATTGTAGTCGATTACATGGGAGTCCTGGGACTAACCTTTATGCCATCTGCTGGTCCCCACATTCCAAAGTTTTTACGTTTACTGGAGAATACGATTAGGGACCAACATGGCTGAGGCCACCTAGCAAACTGTCTGAAGGAGAGTGGAGCGGCAGCCCTTAACACCTCGAACCTAGCTGATATTGTTCTAGTAAAGGCGTCTATATTCCAGTTTTGACTAGATTGACCATTTTCGCCTTTTCTTTTTTTCTTGGAGAGGTTTTTGCTATAGGGCGCGTGCGCTCGCCAGACAGACAGACAGAGAGATAGAAAGCGAGAAATCACCCCCCAGGGGGGATGGCCATGCCGCAATCCCTTCTCCTCCATTCTCCTCTCGGGATCTTGGGCACGCACGCACACGCGCCCAGCGTGATTTTTAAGCTACCGGGTCCGGGACGCGAACCACGGTCGACTCCGTGGGAGTCCAGCGACATAGCCATTACGCTAACTGCTGGTCCCACCATTTTCTCCTTTTCTGAGCTACCAGATTCCCATTCACGTCATTTGCAATCATTCTTACGAACTTTAACACAAATATTACATATATTGTCACTGAACTTTGCTTTTGCATTGCAATGATGACCTAATGGAAATCTGTGTGTGGATCTGGACCCGCCTCCGCCCACCCTCCATGAGCACTTTCCCGGAGTCACTACAGATAAACAGGCCGTGACAGGAGAGGAGTCACACACCCTCTCCAAATTGGCGGTCCAGATGAGCGAGACAGGGAAAGGCCATCCTCTGGCCAGGCGGGGGCGCCCACGGCGCGTGGTCACTGGAGGGGCGGCTGAGGGTCCGCGGGACACGGTGATTGGTTAGGACTGGGGAAAGGCGGGAAGAAGAGCTTCCGGGAGCGCGCTGACGTGTTTGATTGGCTGTCAAGGGCCCCTCTTGCCACCGGGCGGGAGAGACAAAGAGACACTAGGCGCACTGGTCCGTGATTGGCGGGAGCGCCGTGGCGGGAGGTTCCGATTGGTTGGGCCGGTCAGATCGTAGCGACTGGCCACCCCCCAGACGGACGAGGCCGAGGCGGGACGCGCGCGCGTGGCCCTGGGGTGGCGGCAGCGGCCAAGCTGGAGGCGCGGCTACCCCGCTCCCGCTCGCACCCGCGGCTCGCCCGCGCTCGCGCCCACTCGCGGCTGGGCCGGGCCCGCTCCTCACTGCCGCTGACCCCGCCGCCCGCACCGTCCCTGCCGCACCCGCCCCTGCCTGGCCTGCCTCCGGGCCTGAGCCCCGTGCCACCGCCGCCGCCCTCGGCGCTCGCCCTGGCCGAGCTGCCGCCGCTGCCCGCGCTCCCGCTGCGGCCCGAGGCGCTGGCTTCCTGGGGTCCCGGCGCCCACCTGGCGCTGCCCGAGCTGCCGCCCGAGGCCTACGTGCCGGCGCCGCCCGCCGCCGCGCTCGCCCTGCAGGACCTGCCTCGACTACCCGCGCCGGCGCCGCCGCCCGCGCACCTGCCGCTGCCGCCGCTGCCCGAGACCGCCGTCGCCGCCACCCCCGGGCCGGTGGGCGCGCGCGGCCGCCGGCCCCTGATCGCTGAGCCTCCCCCGCAGCCACTGCCGCCGCTGCCGGCGAGACCCTCACCTTTTAACCTGCTGGCGCCGTCCGCGCCCCGCGCCCCCTGGCCCCGCGAACCCTGGCCGCTGCCTGCCTTCCCCCCGCCCTCGCCGCCACCTCACTTCTTCCTGTCGCCGCCCTGCTGACCGCGGGCCTTGCCGAGGCCGCAGACCCGAGCGGAGGGGCAGCGGCAGGTGAGTAGGTAGCCCTACCAGGACACCGGCCTGTGCCCCCCGCTATCTTCCCGTCAGCAGAGCCCAGTTTAGAGAAGAGAAAAGGGGTATCGGGGGGAGCAGCCCGAGTTTGGGGGAGAAAGGAGCAAGTCGGACAAGAAACTCCCGTTAACGTTCGGTCTTACTTCGGTCCCCCCCCCCCCCCCCCCCCCCCCCCCCCCCCCCCCGCCTGGGCCAGTCTCCCGCCAGGTTTTCCGAGAACCGAAGGCATGCCTGTACCGACGGACCGCGGTGGCCAGCGCGCGGGGCCGGGACACGGACACGGCAGTGAGGGCACGCAGACAAGTGTAAGACGCCGCGCCGGCAGGTGGTTACGGGCGCTGGGCTCCCACGTGGGACCACGGTTCCAGGCCTGGTGGTTTGCTTTCTCCCTTTCCGGTTCTCCCTGTCTCTCTTCCCCCCCACCGGGTCAAATTTAAATAAATAGATAAATAAAATACTTAGATACTTCCACCCCCGTATCCAGAGCCCCTCATTGTCCTTGTGAAATAGAGTGCCATTGCTAAGGACCTCCTCCTCCATTCGTCTGTGGTTCTGACTCCCCCTCAAGTTTAAGAAATCGAGCTTTTCCCCCCCAGGAGACAGAGCTGGGAGAGAGAGAGTCCGGGGTGGGTGTTTTCGAGTCTCCCACACTGATGCCTCTGCAGTGGCCTCTCTGCAGCCAGCCCCCAGCCCTCTGGGGAAGGCCCACAGGAGCCAGAGGCCTCCACACTGCAGCCCTCACCCAGCCTCACCTCCTGCCAGGCCCACTCTGGCTGAGCCAGAAGTCAGACTTTCCGCAGAAATAGACCCAGGGGTCTGGCCAGGGGAACAAGGAAATGGGGTGTTGGACAGTGGACGCTGGGCAGGGGCACCCACTCCAGGCCTGAGAGGAACCTCCTGCCCTCTCCCTGGCCTGCCTCCACCCGTCCCACAGTGTCAGCTCTAAAAGTTCTCTTTGTTCCTGGGTGACCCAGGCTCAGGTAACCTGGTGACAGTCCTATCTCAATGGGCTCTTCCACAGCACTCAGGGTGGTGTCAGGAAGACAGCCTTGACCTCCGGGGACCTCAGAGCCCAGAGCCCACCAGCAGGAGGGCTGCCTGTGACCCGAGGAACAAATTATTATTAACTGAGTTGCTTACAACAATGGGAAGTTTAGTTTCTTAATCCGGAAGTCAGGAATGGCAGCCCTCTGCTGAACTGAGAACCGGGCTGCTGGGCACGAGGGTGTGTGGACCCTTGAGGCAGCATTGGCCAGGGCTCCCACCCTCAGCGTCGGAGGGTACCTGCTGCTGGGCAAAACCCGGCAATTGTGATGATAATAAAGTTACTGGACCGCATTTGACAAAATACTGTCCAGGGGGCTGGCAGGCAACATGGTGATTAAGGCTCTGGACTCACATAGCTAACCATGGTTCATATCCCGGATCTGGCGGCTTACTCTCTCACTTTCCATCTCTCTCTCTCTGGTTAAATTAATAATAAATAAAATGAAATAGTTCTTTCTTAAAAAATACTCCTGTCCAGGGCCAGCAGGTGTTGTGGTTAAGGGCACTGGACTCCCCCACATGGTTCGAATCCCACTGGATAACTTGCCTTCTCACTTTCCCTCTTTCTTTCTTTCCTTTTTTTTTTTTTTTTTTTTTTTTTTTTTTGTTTGTTTGTGGTCTTTTTTATGGAGAGGTTTTTGCTATAGGGCACGTGTGCTCGCCAGAAAGACAAAGAGACAAAGTGAAAAATCAGCCCCCAGGGGGGACGGTCATGCCGCAATCCCTTCCCCATTCTCCTCTCAGGATCTTAGGTACGGATGCACATGTGTCTGCTGTGAGTTTAAGCCACCAGGTCTGGGACTGGAACCGCGGTCGACTGCATAGGAGTCCAGCGACGTAGCCATTATGCCAACTGCTGGTCCTCACTTTCCCTCTTTCTCACTCTGTCCCTCTCTGGTCAAATTAAAATAAATAAAATTAAATAAGATAATTATTAAAAAAAAAAAAAAAAGAAAGAAAGAAACTGGGACCAGTAGGTGGTGTGGTGGTTAAGGTGCTGGAAATTCCCACATGGCCAACCACTGTTCGAGTCCCAGACCTGGCGGCTTCCTTTCTCCCTTTCCCTTTCTCTCTCTCTGGGCACATTAAAATAAATGAATGAATAAATAAAGTTAAATAGATGATAATTAACAACAACCAAAAAAACCTGTCCAAGTTAACACCTCCCACCATAAGGTATGTGGGTGCTCGCTGTTCCTCCCCAGCTCTGGTCAGGAGGCACCTGAGTTTGGGCCCTGGTCAGGGAGGATCATGGGTCTGCAGAGAGCCTCCTGGCCGGGGCTGGGCCACAGGGAGACTTCGGAGCGTCAGCACGTGGGTCCCTGGCAGGGAGGGAGGGAACTGGGCTCCGGAGCAGTGGGAGGCACCAGGATGCCCTGCCGAACCGCCAAAGGAGCCGACTGAAGTCCAGCAGGGCCAGTCCCTGTCTCCCAGGAGCGCGCACGGGGCCTGGTCCCCAGAGAGCTGAGCTCTCCCCTGGTCTGTGAGGTGGGGACAGTAGGCGGCAGGGTCTCATCCCAGTCGGTTCACTTGGTTTGGGAGCCAGGAAAGGGCTCCACTGGGAAGACAGGACTCAGCAGGGGTTCCAGAGGCTAGAGATCCAGACCCAGGTTCCCCTCCCCCTAGGCCGGTGGGGGTAAAGCGCCATTGAGATGGTAATGCCAGAGGCCCCAGCTCTCCAGGCCACGCTTTCCGGCCCAGGCAGTCTCCCACTAGGCCCCAACAACCTTAACCCTTCCGGTTCTTACAGCCCTGGAGGACTAGGGAGGGAGCCAAGCCTCCGCCAGTGCCCCTGCCCAGTCCGACCCACCCGGCAGCTCCCACTACCACCCTCCTCCAGCCTCTGCTAGTGCTTGGAGAGATGGTCCCACTTTACTCACCCCAGGCCTTGGGAAGAGATGGGGTCCAGCCAGAGAGGGACAAGGTGGGAGACAGAGCAGAGAGGCAGAGGCCACCCGGATGGCAAGGCCACCTGGCCTGGCTCCCGGGGACTCAGCACTTAAATGGGACTGTCCTGGGTGAGGGCAAGAGACAGGCTTCTCTAGGCCTGGGGGAAGGAGGACACCCCAGGTTGGGGCTGGGGGGTTCCGAGACCAGGCTGGCCACAGCCACCTGACATCTGCCCAAACCTGTGGGGCTGGATTCCTGACATCCCCACTGACACACTCACCTCTCCGCCCTCCTCAGCGGTCCCCACCCCTGCCCCGAACCGACCCCGCGGTCTAAGCCCTGGGACTGGATGGGCTGCACAAACCCAGGCTCCCCCAGCAAGACCCCAGGAGCCTTCAGGCTCTGCCGCTTTCCAGAGGCCTGCCCACCCGCCTGCAGGAAGGAGCCTCCTTCCCCTGCCGGGCAGCCTCCCATCCTGGAGAAGCCCTCCCCTTCAGTCTGCCTTTTCACAGGGGCTCCCTGCTGGGCTGCTCCCCATTTTGGAGGGGGGAGGGGGGCTTGGGGGACTCTCAAGCTTGGGGGTTGTTAAAGTAAACCGGTCTGTCTAAATTTGTTTTTAACAGGGGTTATCCCCTTTGTGCATCTGAGGGAAATAGAAACCTCTTCCAAATACTCAAACTCGCTTCCAGGTCCAGCAGGTGGTGTAATGGTTAGTCACTGGACTCCCATGTGGTCCACTGCGATTCCAGTTTGGGACCTGGCGACTTAAAACTCACACCAGGGGACCAATAGATGGCATAATGGTTATGTCGCTGGACTTCCACAGAGTCAACCACGGTTGGAGACCCAGACCCGGTTGCTTAAAACACACTGGGCACGTGTGCATGTGTGCCCAAGATCCTGAGAGAATGGAGAAGGGATTGCAACATGGCCGTCCTCCCTGGGGGGGGAGAAGTTCTCACTTTCTGTCTCTCTAGCTAGCACATGCAACCTATAACAAAAATCTCTCCACTGGACACGTGTGCGTACATGCCCAAGATCCCAAGAGCGGAATAGAGAAGGGATTGTGGAGTGGCCATCCCCTCTGGGGGTGATTTCTCACTTTATGTCTCTCCAGCAAGTACATGTGCCCTATACCAAAAAACCTCTCCCCCCAAAAAAAAAAGTGATGGTGGGGCTGGCAGGTGGCATGGTGGTTAAAGCGCTGGACTCCCATGTGGCCGACCATGGTTTGAGTACCGAACCTGGCAGCTTGCTTTCTCACTCTCTTTCTCTCTCTCTCTCCTCTCTTTCTCTCACTCCCTCTCTGGTCAAACTTAAATAAATAAATACATAAAGTTAAATAATTGTTTAAAAAAATTTTTTAAAAAGGGGGGACTGGCAGGTAGTGTAGTGGTTAAAATGCAAGACTCCCTCATGGCCAGCCACAGTTTGAATCCTGGATCTGGTGACTTTCTTTCTCACTTTCCCTTTCTCTCTCTCCCTCTGTGTCTTTAATCAAATTAAAAAATAATAATAACAGATAAATGAATAAATTTTTTTCAAACAATATTTATTACTGAACCAACCTACCAATGCAGAACTTAGAAACAAAGTGAAGCAACATTTTTTCCCAATAAAACACCCCAAGTGTCCAGGCAGTGTGACCATTCTCAGCTTAGTGTAGCAGGGCCATACTGACCTTGGTACAGCATAAATATGTGGCCAGCTCCTGTCCAGTTCCTCACAGGCCCAGCGTGTTCTCCAGGGTCTCCTCTTGGAGCTATAGCTGATTTTATTACGTTTTCATTCAAATCCACTGGGGAATGGGATGATTTTGCATCTGTTTTTTGGCCAGAAACCACTTGATTCTGAAAGTCTGGTGAGAAGACATGGCAAAGAACCAAGTGGACCACACACACCACGAAGGCAGAGAAAGGAACAGCAATAAATAATTATTTAAGGGACCAGCAGATGGCAAAATGGTTACATCGCTGGACTCCCATGTAGTTGACCACGGTTCGAGTCCCGGACTTGGTGGCTTAAACTCATGCCAGGTGCTTGTGTGTGCGTGCCCAAGATCCTGAGAGAACGGAGGAGAGGAAGAGAAGGGATTGTGGTATGGCCATCCCCCCGGGGGGTGATTTCTCACTTTCTGTCTCTGTCTTTCTGGCGAGCGCACTCGCCCTATAGCACAAACCTCCAAAATAATAATAATTCTTTTAAAAAAGAGTGATGGGTTCAAACCCTGATCCCTTGAAGTCACACCTTTAATTTTTTAAAGAATTATTTTATTTAACTTTATTTATTTACTTACTTTACGTACTTTACTTTATTTACTTACTCCCAGAGAGGGACAGAGCAAGAGAGAAAGAGAGAAAGCAAGCCACCAGATCCGGGACTCAAACCGCAGTTGGCCGTGTGAGAGCCCAGCATCCTCAGCCACCACGCTGTCAGTCCTACTGAACAAGTGGTGTTCACAGCGGGGATGCACCGCCACTCACCCTCTCACCCTACCTACCCCACACGCAGGGCCACCAGGAGGGCATGTGCACACCTGGCTCCAGGCTGGGTCAACTCTGGCCTCACCAGCCCTTCCAGAACAGGGCACCCAGGACCTGGAGGAGGTGTGGAGGCCAAAGGCTCTGCAACTGAGGCCCATCCTGTGCCTTCGAGAAGCCTCCGTGCCTCCCTGGGCAGTTCACAAGGAGTGGTCTTCAGGCCCCCCGTCCCCTTTCAGGTCATAACAGTCCTCAGGCGTTCCTGGCGCTCGGGGAGTAGGTGCGCCTTCTGTGGGTCCTATGAGGTTTCTCAAGTGGGTTTGTGACCTGAGGTTAGGGACTGAGTCCCTCCACCGCTCAGTCCCAGGAGGGTCCCAGGACGGGTCTTTGGGACTCCAGGCGCCCACCCGGAGGGCAGTCTCAGCTCCGAGAGGGGTTTTAGGAGGGTGGCCTTTCCTGCCACCGGGGCTTTTCCCTGCTAACCAGCGTGTTAGCCGGGAGGCCTGCCTGGCCGCTGCTCGCCCGCGGAGGAGAACCAGGCCCTGGCTACACCCGACCCTGGGCCCTGGGTTCCTGCCCTTGCCCTCCGCCTTTCCCCGGACCTGTGAGCCTGCCCTCCGCAGTTCCATAACAGGTTCCTTATGCCCTGGCCTCCCGGGACCGCTCAGCTTGCCCCCAGTTTCTGTAGCGGGGGTGGGGAGAGCGCACCTGAGCTGAGGTAGAAGTGGGGGGGTAGTTTTCTAGGCCGTTGCCAGGGTGATGCCACCTGAGCTGGGCGCCAGGCACCTGTAGCCCGGGGAACAGTGCGGGCGGGGCCCTCCCCGGGGAGCCGCCAGAGCCACTGGGCTGAGACCGGAGTCGGATCGGGTTCCGGAGAATCCTAGGTGGGCAGGGGCCAGCCGGGGTGGGGGCGCCATACCGGAGCGCTGGGGCGTTTGCATCATGAAACCTGGGGCGGGCGGGGGCAGGGGTGGGGGGAGGCAGCAAAGCTGGGAGGGGCCGAGGTGCCCTCCTACCTACGCGTCTAACCTGAGCCAGGTACTTTTCGGCCCCCTTACTCTTCATGTACCGTCTCCCCATTCCTTAGTGCTGGGTTCCCTTGTAGGCGCGCACGTCCCCCCTACATCCCCCACCTGCCCACTCCTCCCAGCCCCGCCTCCTCCCCTGTGGCTCAAGTGTCCCCAGTTGCAGTCTCCTCCCCTGCCTGGTCCTTAAAACCCTGCCTGCAGCGGGGAGCCCGCAGTCTTCCCAGGGGCTCCCACACGGGAACCTCGCCTGCGCCAGGACAGCCAGGAGGGCCTGCGCCAGGACAGCCAGGAGGGACGCGGCTCTGCAATCCCAAGGCAGGTCTGGAGGGTCGAGGGGCCAGCTCAGCCAGACAGACGGGACTGCGGGTGGCGGGAGCAGCAGCCCACGGGGACATTCGTTGAGCAGGACCCCGAGACTGGTCTGTGTTTAGTGAGGATCAGAGACATCGGTGAGAGGCACAGCGTGGAGGTACAGGTTCGAGGCCCACAGATGTGAGGACACCACAGCGCCCCCTCCTGCTGGGCACCAAGGCCCCACCTAGGACTCTGACCCACCAGGCTGCCCGGGGCTGAGAAGACCTAGCTAAGGGACAAATGGCTTCAGCTGGCCTTGAACTCCTGGGCATGACCCTGGCCGTGCTGGGCTGGCTGGGGACGCTGGTGTCCTGTGCCCTGCCGCTGTGGAAGGTGACCGCCTTCATCGGCAACAGCATCGTGGTGGCCCAGGTGGTGTGGGAGGGGCTGTGGATGTCCTGTGTGGTACAGAGCACCGGCCAGATGCAGTGCAAGGTGTACGACTCGCTGCTGGCGCTGCCGCAGGACCTGCAGGCGGCCCGCGCCCTGTGCATCGTGGCCCTGCTGCTGGCCCTGCTCGGCCTGCTGCTGGCCATCACAGGAGCCCAGTGCACCACGTGCGTGGAGGACGAGGGCGCCAAGGCCCGCATCGTGCTCACGGCGGGCGCTGTCCTCCTCCTGGCCGGCACCCTGGTGCTCATCCCGGTCTGCTGGACGGCCCACGCCATCATCCAGGACTTCTACAACCCGCTGGTGGCTGAGGCCCTCAAGCGGGAGCTGGGGGCCTCCCTCTACCTGGGCTGGGCCGCAGCCGCGCTGCTTATGCTGGGTGGGGGGCTGCTGTGCTGCACATGCCCCCCACCCTTGGTGGAGCGACCCCGCGGCCCCAGGCTGGGCTACTCCATCCCCTCCCGCTCGGGTGCATCCGGGCTGGACAAGAGGGACTACGTGTGAGGAACCTGGACCTTCAGCACTGGCTCAGGTGCCCAGCCAGCCCTTGCTCCTGGGCTGGCCTCAGCCAACCCAGTGGCCCATCCTCAGCGGCCGGGCCTGCCTCACATTCTCTCCCATCAGACAGGCCCAAGCTGTGGGACCACCTGGCCTCCCCCACAGGTTGCATTCTCCTGCTCAACAGGACACTGACTGGCCCTCTACAGGCTCTGGCCTCCCCTGCCCCAGGAACCTGGGCCGCCCCAAAGGGCCTGAAGCTCCCTGGCTTTGAAACAAGGACAGAAGAGACCACGCCCTCTGCTCGGGCTTTGGAGCAGTTCCCCTCCCGGCACATCCCCTCGCCTCACCCCACTCAGAATAAAAGCATCTGTAACAGCTTCCTCTGGTCTGGTCTGTGTGCCGGCTGTTGGGCAGGGACAGACAGGTGGCCTTCCTGGGTGGCTGGCTGGCCAGTGGGTCTGACCAGGGAGGGAGCCCGGACAAGAATCCCAAGTGCCCCATGCTCACATACTCCTCGGCGCCGCTGGGCACCCTAGTCCCTCAGCAACACCAGGGCGCATAATCAAACATGCTTTATTTAGCAAAAACAAGTGAGTGTGGGCAGAAATGTGGGGGGCAGAGGTGAGGGTCTTCTACACACAGCACAGGGGGCCTGACTAGGGGAGGACAGATACAGGAACAGTGTGGAGCGGCCAGTGGCTAGGGGACGGACATGGAGGTGGACAGTTCTCTGCTAACTCATTGCTCGTTCTTGCAGGGGTGCGGAGGCTTCAGAGTCCCTAGGGGCCCCAGGGGTCCGACGAGGAAGGGGGCACTGTCTCTGCAGTTCCGGCAGCAGCAGGAACTCTCGGAGACGGGCATCTTGTCCCAAAGGCCAGGATGGCAAGCAGTCTTCACACGGGTCCCAGAGCTCCGGGCTGGCTTCGGGCTGGAGACGTCCAGGGTGGAGAAAGACCCAGAAACTCCCGAGCATCACCCCTTTGCCCCAGCACCCAAGGTGAGAACGGCAACAGCAGAGCCCTGGTGGATGTCTCCATCACCTTCATGGTTCGGTCATCAAGGGGATTTAAAAATACTCCCCCAGATAAAAACAGCAAAAAGCAAAATCAAAAGATAAAACCAACAAACAACCCCCCCACATGCCATCTCTGGAGGGCTCCGGCCCTCCCTCCACCCCTGCCTGCTCAGACGTAATTCTTAGTGGGGTACTCAGAAGGCACCCGGGAGGTGGTCTGTGGAGCAGATGCTGAGTAGCGGGCCATATAGTGGCTCGAGCCCTGGGACACCCCGGAGGGGCACGTGCAGCACAGAAGCCCCCCGCCCAGCAGCAAAAGGCCCGAGGCTGCCCAGCCCAGGTAGAGGGAGGGCCCCAGCTCTCGCTTTTGGGACTCGGGCACCAGTGGGTTGTAGAAATCCCGGATGACAGCGTGGGCTGTCCAGCAGACAGGGATCAGGGTCAGGACCCCAGAGATGACAAAGATGATCCCGGAGCCAAGTACCAGCCGGGCCTTGGAGTCCTTGTCCTCCACACAGGTGGTGCACTTGGCCCCCGCCAGGTAGACCAGCAGGCCCAGCAGGGCCACCAAGAGGGTGATGACGTCCAGGGCGCGTGCCGCCTGCAGGTCCTGCGGCAGCGCCAGCACTGAGTCGTACACCTTGCACTGCATCTGGCCGGTGCTCTGTACCACACAGGACATCCACAGCCCCTCCCATGTCACCTGGGCCACCACGATGTTGTTGCCGATGAAGGCGCTCACCTTCCACAGAGGCAGGGCACAGGACACCAGAGCATTCACCCAACCCAGCAGTGCCAGGACCATCCCCAGGATTTGCAGACCAGCGGAAGCCATGTCAGGTCAGAGCAGGCACACTGCATCAGGGACAAAGGCACAGCGACGTAAGTCTGGCTGGCCCAGAACCCACACCAGGTGCCCAGGCTACCACAGACCCCAAAGGCATGCACGCTAGGAGCTGGCCGCCAGGTCCTGCAACGTGGGCAAGGCACACCCTCTGAGCTCTTGTTATGGGCCACAGGGGCACTGGGTGGCCAGCATTCGGCTGTCCGCCTGGTTGTGCACAGGCATGGCTTTGCAGTGGATCCGCCAGCAGCGCCACCCTGGCTCTTCGCAGACGCTGGAAGAGTAGGAAGCCACGCCGTGCCAGTCCACGCCTGAGCCACTGCTCAGAACTATACCAAGCAGCAAAGTGGCAAAAAGGGGCATGAAGAGGCAGAGTGCAAGTTCCAGGTGGTTTCCATGGGGCACAGACAGGGACTTGCCTCTAGCAGTGAGTTTCGGGCTCAAAACTTGTCAGCTGCAGCACCAAGACCAGCCATGCCAGCTCCCTCCCACCACCCAGTCTTCAGGCCCCTCACCCTAACTTGTTCCCTAGCCCAAGCTGCTGAATACCATCCTGATCTTAAGCTCTGGTGGGAGACTGGCCCTCTCGCATCCTCAGGGAGCCCCTCCTTTTGAGCCTCCTCACAGCTCCTGGTCAGCCCCGCCCGGTCCGCCGCCACTCCGAGGAAGGGCCGCCACTCCGAGGAAGGGCGGGCGTGCTGAGCAGTGGCCTCCCGCAGACTCGCTGTGCCTCGCCCTTCCGCCCTCCCTGGGGGCCAGGTTGGGACTTTTCCTAGTGTATCCCAGCCAAAATGCCAGGCTAGGGTTCCCCCAAGACACAGCTTCCCTAAAAAGCTAAACTCTAGGGGCCTGCGAGCCTCCATCAGGACACCCTGGCCTGCACCTGTCCTCCATCCCACTCCCGTCGCAGGGCCACAGGAGCGGCTCGGCCCTGGGCTTTCGGTGCCTCCCCATGTCCCAAAGGCCCTCTTGCACTCAGCTGGGACCTAAACTTACCGCGGGCCTCGGCAGTGCGGGCCCAGGGTGGGCCCTTCTCGACTCCCTGTCTCACCTGGCCCACCTCACACTCTCGGAGGCACTGGCCCCGGCCGGCCCGCGCGCGCTGACCTGGAGTCAGGTCCGCCCACCAAACCTCCCGCCGAATTCGTGCCGGGGCCACTCCAAGCGAGGCACCCAGGCCCGTCCCCTCCTAATGCGACCCTGTCCTCGCCCCCTTCCCTCTCCACATTCTGGCTCGGCTCATTCGGGGGCGCCTGGCCCGCGCCTCCTCGGCCACCCCAGCCGGGTTAATGGCGGGGCAGGAAGTAGGGTCCGCTCCGCGGGGGAGCGGGAGGGGGAGGGGGAGGGGGAGGGGGGCCCGCCCCGGAGAGGCAAGGCCGGTGGGGGAGGGGCACTACGGGTTTCGGCGTCTTTGTCTGGGGGGAGGGGCGTTTAACCCTCCGCAGCTCCCCAAGGGCCGGACTTGAGCGCAGCCCCGCGCCCAGGGGCTCCCCGACCTGGTGGGCGCCTCCAGGTGTGCGGCCGGACTCACGCACCGCGCCCACGCCGCGCGGACCCTGCACCCGCCCCGCGAGGAGTCTCCCTTCCCGCCGTGCGCACGCCTCCCCCAGGCTCACCTGCGAAGGTGACCGGAGGGATTCGTTGGCCGAGTCTGGGATTGGGGGCGGAGGCGGGGGTCTTAAAGAGGCAGTGACGTCAGGGATCGCCTCCCCTGGGGAGGGGCAGAGACCCCGGCCCCCGGAGCGACTGGCGAACTGATCCCAGCCTCGTCAGGAGGGGGCGCTGGAGACGCGGGCCGCTGAGCCCGCATCCGGCCAGGGTGAGGTGACCGGAGCGGGCCCACGTCCTGCCCGCTGAGGGCGAGGACGCCGGGCGTGGCGCCAAACGGAGCGAGGCTCTGGCTCCGCCGCTGACGGCGCTGCGACCTCGGGCACCCACCCATCTTCCCGAGGCTCGGGAAGGAGACAAGCCCCACCTCAGTAGTAACTGTCCTAAGGCACAAATGATCAGTGAGTTATTTTAGGCAGGGTGTCCCCTACGTCGCTTTCCTCTTCCCTCAGCCTCACGAGCAGCTGGGAACACGAGCGCGCGACGCCGCGCCAGCACTTTGGACGGGGTCTCGCTGTGTCGCCCCCGCTGGTGGGCGCTCGTGGTAAGAGTTGTCCCCGCGGGACCCTTAGGAAAGCTGCAGTGATCTCTGCATGGGTTGTTTCGCGGTGGATTCCCTCTGCCCCACTCCTGGACCTGAGCGCCGAGAGGACGGGGCCCCGGCGTCCCGCGTGAACCGGCTGCGTTTGCTGAACCGAGGACTGAACGCCACGAGCCGGGCGGGCCGGGGGCGGGGCGGGCGCAGGCCCCGCCCCGGAAGGCGGGGGCGGGGCAGCTGCCTGTCCGCGCGGCTGGCTCTGGCGGCGGGCGCAGTCTGCCGCGGCTGGCGAACGTACACCATGGCTCGGGGCTCGCAGCGCCGGCTACTGCGGCTCCTCGCGCTGGGCTTCGGGCTAGCGCTGGTGCGGGCCGTGGCCGGGGAGCAGGCGCCAGGTATGCGGGGGCCCGGGAACCTCGGGCAAGGACTGGGGGCCGAGATAGGGGGCCCCGAAGGCGGGGTGGGCGTGGGGACTTGGGGTCAGCTGGTGTTCAGACACTGCGCTCCCGGTGGGTGAGTGGGAGGTCCCGTTCTGCCCCCAGCTCCAGCAGTCCGGCCTCGGTTTCTCCACCTGTCCAGTTGGGGTGGGAATGGGGGTCATCTGTCCCAAAAGTCCGGAAGAAAAGCAGAGAGAGAAAGTAAGTTTGAGTACCGGATGTTTCGTCTGGGAAGGGGGCACGCCCCCAGCCAGGGCAGTACCGGGTCTACGCAGACCTGGTGACCAAAGTGTGTGGGGGCTGTCGAAAGGCACGGGGGTCTTTGCCTCATACCATGTGGGGTACCCCCTTCCATCCGGTGACTTCAGTGCCCAGCTATGCAGGAGGAGGGAGCGAGCGGGGTCGGGCCCCGTGCCCAGGAGTGAGTCACCCGCCAGCGGCGGGGGTGGGGGCGGGGGGCCCTGAGCCCCCCCGCAGCGTCCCGCGCTTCGTCCGCCCCCCCCCCCCCCCCCGCACCGTGTCCCGGTCTGGCCGTGCGGTCACCTGTGAGGAATGCGAGGGGAGGGTGCCAATGACTCACGGTACTTGAGCCGGCAGACCCTGACCTCAGCCCCCAGAATAGCCGCTCCCTGCCCCCAAGCCTGACCGCGGCCCCCTCCCCAGGCGCCACCCCCTGCTCTCGCGGCAGCTCCTGGAGCACGGACCTCGACAAGTGCATGGACTGCGCGTCGTGCCGGGCGCGACCGCACAGCGACTTCTGCCGGGGCTGTGAGTGGGGGCCGGGCCAGTGGGGAGTAGACGCCAGACACCGGGAGAAGGTTCCCAGGGCAGTAGACGAGGGCAGAGGGCTTGGGATGTGGAAAATTAGTTGAGGGAGGCGGGAGTGAGCACCGGTCTCTGATCAGAGTGGAAGACGCAGTGGGGGACTCTCTAGGGGGCGGGGCTGGCCCAGAGAGAAGCCAGGTCTAACTGCGAGCCCCACTCCCAGGCGCTGCGGCACCTCCTGCCCACTTCCAGCTGCTTTGGCCCATCCTGGGGGGCGCCTTGAGCCTGGCCCTCGTGCTGGGGCTGCTTTCTGGCTTCCTGGTGTGGAGACGGTGTCGTCGGAGAGAGAAGTTTACTAGTAAGAACGACTGCCACCCCGCTCGCACCTTCCCCAGACCTGGCAGTCTTTGCCAAATCTTGCTCCTGACCCCCACCTCTTATCTTGCAGCCCCCATAGAGGAGACAGGCGGAGAGGGCTGCCCGGGCCTGGCGCTGATCCAGTGAAGTCCAGCGCCCCCTTCCAGCCGGGTTGCGTTACTCGGCCGGCCTTCATTCATTCATTCTGGAGCCAGCCCCAGCGGCCTCGGGGACACGCCTGAGCCAGCCTCCTGCAGCCACAAGGGGCGGCGGCCGGCAGGCGGACGGATGAATCACCCCTGAGGCCTGGGCCAGGGTTCAGGGGAGCCTTTCAAGGTGTCTGCTCCTAGACAGATAAGGAGCCCCATGCTGGCTTGACACTGACAAGCAACTGCAGCATTTGCACAAGGGGGTCTACCTCTTCCCCTGACCCCGGGGCGGGGGGAGGCTGACCCCTAGGCTCCACCCACTCAGCTGTACTGAAATTTGACAGCAGAGGTCTTAGCCTGGGGGCTTAGGGACCTGTTCTTAACACTAAGGGGCTGGCCCTCTAAGAGGGCTGGCCCTTACAGACTCGGCCCTTACAGACTCCCCCAACCCCCAAAGTGGGGAGGAGATATTTATTTTGGGGAGAAAGCTGGGGGGGAGAATTTATTAATAAAAAAAATCTTTACCTTTAAATGGTGTGGAGAGTGGCATGAGCCCATTTGACTCCCCTGAGCTGCAGGGAGGGAGTGAGTCAGCCAGCCGCGGGGGCGGGGGTGAGGCTCTGACTCACACATTCTCAATGCCTGGATCCCAGCCTGCCAGGACCTGGCTGGCCCTGAGCATTTTCCAGGGAAGTTCTTGAGGAGAAACCCCAGCATCTTGCACCCCAGCCCTCGTCAAAGGACTCATGTTCCAAACTGAAGGTTCCTTTGCTCAGCAATCTTTATTCCAGGCTCCTGCCTCTCCCACCCCAGGGCTCCACTAGCTCAGTGTCCCCTGCTGGGGAAGGTCCTGCTGTCCAGCTGGGTCTGGAGGAGGATGAGCAAGCACCGTGTCTCCGTGGGGCTGCTGGTCTCCTCTGTTGGGGAAGGAGGAAGGGGGCACTGCCCAGCACTCAGAGCTCGGGTACTTCCCCAGCTGAGGTTGCAGCATAGTAGGGGCTGGGAGTGTCCCCCAGCCTCAAGAGTCGGAGAGCTTCAGGGATCAGGCTCCCAGGGTAGCGCCAGAGAAGCAGCTCAGAGCAAGGGCTCCTGGAAGAGGGAAGGACAGTGAGGTCATGGGGCTACAGCTGGTCATCAGAGTGCGTCCCCGGGTCCGGGTTCGCAGGGAAGAGAACTACACAGAAGTGGCCTGGGAGCTGACTGAGGACTGGGGTGATCCTCCAGGAGGTTGGGCCAGTGGAGGTACCTACCTGAGTGGAGGCACAACCATGGGGGGGCTGCAGTACGGGTGGTCATTGTGCAAGCTGAGTCGAGAGAAGTGGGTGGCCATGTTGTCCTCGGATAAGAACTGTTTGTGCAGGGGCTCCCTGGAAGAGACAGGGAGGAAGGCAGGTTGGGACACAGAGGCAAGGTAGCCTGAAGAGGACCAGAGGTGGCAGACCTTGTTGGGACCTCCCCATGCTCCCAAACTCACTGCTTCTCCTCCAGGCGCCGCTTGGTACTCATGGGCACAGCTCCTCAGAGAGGAGAGCTGGGGGAAAAGGACAGCCTGGTGCACCCCACCCTTTCGGCCCCTTCCGGAGGATATGCCCACCTGAGCCAGCAGCGACAGCCAGGAGCCCCCAGCACACCCCTGGTCCGGCTGATGTCTAAGCCACTTCTCTCACCTGGGCCATCCGTTAGCCTAGCTCGTTAGTCTGGACCCTGAGCGCCAGCCCCAGCAAAGTTTCAGCCCAAGTCCAAACCCCGCCCATTCGTCCCACCCTGTATCGCACAGACCAGCGCTGCGCCCCTAGCCGCAGTCCCTGCGCCCCCGGCCGCAGCTCCTGCACCTCTGTCAGGCCTCCTCAGAGCCTCAACACGCACCTGGCGTCCAGGTCCCGAGTCGCCCCCGTGGCGGCCCGCAGGTCGCGCTGGACTCGACCTGGGGGTCCCCGCTCCAGGCGTTGTTGCAGGATCATTGGGGTTGAAGGTCCTACTCGAGAGGGGTGGGATCCGGGCGGCAGGGGCGGAGACTCCGAAGGCGTGGCCCACGTGAGGGGGGGGGTGTGAGTCACAGCGCGCGCAGCGCGGAGATCTGCGCAGGCGCGGAAGACGGGCCGCGCGCGTGGCTGGAAGGCGGGTTTGCTCCGCGGGGAGGGGGAGGGGGAGAGGGGATCCGGCGGAGCGGAGCTGCTATAAGCGTCACTTCTTCGAGTCGGCGGGCTTCGTGTCGCTCATCCCGGTTCTTGGAGCTCAGGCCCGCCTTCGCGCTGGCCAGAGGTGTCGAAGCGGTGAGGCGCCGTGGAGAGGAGCCGCTCACCGCACGTCCGGACTCGTGGGGGTTGCGTTGGGCGCGGAGCACTCTGGGACTTGTAGTTTTGGCCATGGAGCGAGCTGTTCCGTTCTCAGTGCCTCTGGGTCAGGTAAGGGGGAACGTGGTGCGCGGTGCCTTCTGGGTTTTGTAGTCCATGCGCAGCCCGGGCGGAGTGGGCAAGGAATTGTGCCCTGAGACTGTGCGGGCTGTTGATGGGACGCGGACTCTGACACTGCCGAGAGAGTACTCTAGAAGGGCCGCAGGGGCCCGACCTAAGTGTCAACGAATTGGGGCCTGCTCCGTGACCTGGCGGTCAGGGCAGCCAGAGTTCTCATGGCAGACGCTGCCATTCAAGTCCCAGACCTGGCAGCTTGAAAGACACGCTGGGCACGTGCGCATGGGTGCCCAAAATCCAAACGGAATGAAGAGAAGTGGGCACGACCATGCTCCATAGCCGGATGCTGACTCTCTCCCTCTCTGTCTCTGACAAGCAGACACCCTCTGACAAAAGTTTCCTTTGAAAAGTCTGGGTAGGTGGGGCCAGCGGTGGCTAGTGGTTAAGGCGCTGGGTTCCCACATGGCTGACCAGGGCTGGAGTCCCTGGGAACCGCTTGACAATCACGCTGGGCACGTGCATGGGTTCCCAAATCCCAGAGGAGAATGGAGGAGAACAGATTGCTGTGTGGCCAACCCTCCTGGGGGGAGATTTCTCACTTTTCCTCTTGCACTGTCTCTAGTGAGCATATGTGCCCTATGGCAAAAAACTTTTAAAAAAAATTTAAAAGTCAGGAGGGCTCTGAAGTGAGTATCGGGTTTTCTGTGCACTTGTACGTGTAAAGCACTTACACTCATTAGCTCTCCTAATGAGACTCCATAATCTCCACTTGACACTTGGGGACACTGGGAGAGGAGGCTAGTGTTTGCTCAGAGTTCCTCTGAGACTTTGCCTCAATCCTCCCCTGCCTTACCCTCTTCTAAAGCCAAGTCTGGGACAGCATGGCCAGTTGCCTGCTTAGTGGGTCACTTCAAAAGAGGGCTGAAGGGGCCGGCAGGTGGCGTGGTGGTTAAGGGCGCTGGACTCCTGCGTGGCCCACCGCAGTTCAAGTGTCGGACTCAGAGGCTTGCTTTCTCACTTTGCTTCTCTCTTTCTGTCTCTCTCACTCTGTCCCTCTGGTCAAATTAAAATAAATGAATGGGTAAATAAATAAATTTAAATAAAATAATTATTTAAAAAAAATACAAAGGGCTGAGAAGTCTGCACAGCGGAGGCCAGGCAGGGAAAGCAGGGAAGTCTGCTTTCGGAGGCCCAGACCAACCTCACCGGCCTCTCCCCACAGACAGAGGTGTTTCAGGCCCTGCAGCGGCTGCACATGACTGTCTTCTCCCAGAGTGTCTCGCCCTGCGGGAAGTTCCTGGCAGCTGGCAACAATTACGGGCAGATCGCCATCTTCAGGTACCCTCGGCCTGCTCCTGCCCGTTAGCCCTGGCCCATGGCCTTTCTGCTTTTGACTCCTGGACTCCCTTTCCTCTGCCCTTCAGCTTATCTGCTGCTTTGAGCTCAGAGGCCAAAGAGGAAAGTAAGAAGCCCGTGGTGACCTTCCAAGGTGGGTGGAGCCGTGGAGTCTGGCTCAGGAGACCCTGGAGGGAGGGGTGGCTCTGGCGTGCTCACCGTCTGCATTTCTCTTTAGCCCACGATGGGCCCGTCTACTGCATGGTCTCCACTGACCGCCACCTGCTCAGTGCTGGGGATGGGGAGGTGAAGGCCTGGCTTTGGGCAGAGATCCTCAAGAAGGTGAGGTGTCTGGAGCTCGGGGAGGGCAGGGGTGCCCAGTTCCAGGGAGAGCCCTTGAGGTGACCTGGTGTCTTCTCCTCCAAAGGGCTGTAAGGAACTGTGGCATCGCCAGCCCCCTTACAGGTGAGCCAGAATGCGTGTAGAGGGCAGCAGGGCAAGGTCACTGCTCCCTGAAACCGACCCTGCCTTTGCTCTCCAGGACCAGCCTGGAAGTGCCAGAGGTCAACGCTTTGCTGCTCGTCCCCAAGGTCTGAGCCCTTGTCAGCATTCTTGGCCCACCTTGACCCTTCACCCTCTCCCTACCCTGGCTTGACAGTAGCCGCACCACTTCCCCTGTAGGAGAATTCCCTCATCCTGGCTGGGGGAGACTGTCAGCTGCACACCATGGACCTCGAGACCGGGGCCTTCACGGTGAGCAGGGTCTTGGCACTGGGCAGGGCCTTGGCGCCAGGGGAGGTGCTCCTTCCAGGTCTCCTGCACTGCCCCTGTCTTTGCAGCGCGCCCTCCGGGGCCACACGGACTACGTCCATTGCCTAGCACTGCGGGAACGGGGCCCCGAGGTGCTGTCAGGTGGCGAGGACGGGACTGTGCGGCTTTGGGGTAAGGAGACAGCTGGGTGGAGGGCGAGGTGGCAGTGAGGGAGGCCAGGGCAAGTAGGGGCCACTCATGGTTCTCTGCCCACAGACCTCCGCATGGCCAAGGAGGTCCAGACGATCGAGGTCTATAAGCATGAGGTAAGGGCACCACCCACACTCCTGCTTCCCATCATCCCCCCCAGCATTCTCTGCACCCTCACCTCTCCCCCCTCCCCCCAGGAGTGTGCAAGGCCCCAGAACGGACGCTGGATCGGATGCTTGGCAACTGATTCCGACTGGATGGTGAGCTGGGCAGAATGCAGGGCACGGTGGCAGCTCCCGGCGCTGTCAGCTGACAGCCCATGGCTCACAATGACTGGGGACCCCTGTCTTCCTACCCAGGTCTGTGGAGGGGGCCCAGCCCTTACCCTCTGGCACCTCCGATCCTCCACCCCCACCACCGTCTTCCCTATGCGGGCCCCACAGAAGCATGTCACCTTCTACCAGGACCTGGTGAGATCTCGCCACCTCTGCCGCCACCAGCCGGGCTCCCTTCTCCCGCCCTGACCCCGGATCCCCCTCCCTGCCCTCCACAGATTCTGTCTGCTGGCCAGGGCCCCTGCGTCAACCAGTGGCAGCTGAGTGGGGAGCTCAGGGCCCAGGTGCCTGGCTCCTCCCCGGGGCTGCTCAGCCTCAGCCTCAACCAGCAGCCTGCTGCACCCGAGTGCAAGGTGGGTCTAGCCTCGGCTATGGGGACCCCAGGAGACCTGGGGTATAGACAGGTCAGTCATGACCCTCTTTCCTGCAGGTCCTGACAGCCGCAGGCAACAGCTGCCGGGTGGATGTCTTCACCAACCTGGGCTACCGGGCCTTTTCCCTGTCCTTCTGACCTGCCACCCCACCCCAGGGGCTTGCAGCGTTTGTTTTTTTACAGTAAAGTTGCAGTCTTTCCTTCCGTGTGCTTCCTTCCCAAGAATGGAGGCTGAGTCAGGGTAGCGATTTATATATTACTCTGATCTTGATATATAAATACCCACCCCTGCCCTGGGGCATGCCAGGGAAAGGGGCCCAGAACAGGTAGACCTGTATAGATTTGAAAAATAGATAGCTCTGCCCCATCTGTCCCGCCACCTATCTGGAGCCCGTCCCCAAAGCTGTCCCGGGCCCCATGAGCCCCTGTGCAGCCTCCTGGGCTGGGGAGGGCACCCGCCCTGCTTGGAAGATAGTCCCGGCGCTGTGGCCTCATTGGCCAGAAGAGGAAAGAGCCCCAGCGGGGGCCAAGGCGGCCCCCTTGGCCGGCACTCAGGTCCTTCGGAAGAAGTTGCTTAGGAAGCCGCCGGCGGGCCCAGGACCCAGGCGCAGCGAGAAGCGGGGCGCAGCGCGGCGTGGGATCGACGCGGCTGCACTCAGCTCTTTCTGACGCTGCGAGCGCAGCTGCTGCCCGATCACCACCTGCATATCATCCTGCGGGAGGCGGGCCCGGAGGAGCGGGTCAGCGCGCCGGCCCCGCCCAGACCCCGCCCCCAGGCCTGGCCCCGCCTCTCACCTGCCAGGCCTCCAGCTCCTGCGTCAGCGCCACCTTCTGGCAGATGGTGCGCAGCAGCTCCCGGGACAGGGAGTCCCGCTCCAGCGAGACGCGGCTTAACTCCAGGGACAGCTCCAAGGCCCTGGGGAGTAGAAAGGGTCTGAGGGCGCTGAGACCTCAAGAAACTGGGATGGCGGGGGCTGCTAACACCGAGACCAAGGCGGTAGGAGGGTCCCTGGGTTGGAGTGGGGCTAGCTATAACCATAACCGAGGCCACAGGCCCCTTGCTGTGGCGGTGGTGGGTGGTGGCAGAGGCTCACTTGTTCACGGCCTCGTCCCGGTCCGAGAGTGCGCCACTCAGGGCCTCGTCGAGGTCGTCCTGGGCCCGCAGCTCTTTCTGCCTTCTCAGCTCCTCTCGCAGGGCCCGCAGCTCTGCATGCTGCAGTGTGATCTGGGGGGCAGAAGGCAGGGCGCCGTGAACCTTCCAGCTCTGGATCTGCCCAGTTCTCCCTGCCTGCTTAACCAACTCGCCAGGCAGCAGGGCCCTTAGAGATGAATCCTGAGTCTTCCAGGCTGTGTTGGGTAGAGTGGGACAGGTTGGTTGGGGGTGGTATAGGCCTGCAGCAGGGATACAGGGAGGATCTTTGGGAGTGGGACTAAGGTAGTTCAGGAAGTCTTCCTGGAGGAGGTGGCATCAGGGTGACTTTTTGTTTAAGGTTTTTGCTATAGCGCATGTGAGCTGGCAGGAGAGGAGACAGAGACAGAGAGAGGGAAAGTGAAAAATCACCCTCTGGGAGAATGGCCACGCCACAATCCCTTCTCCATTCTCCTCTGGGATTTTGGGCACACTTGCACATGTGCCCAGAGTGATTTAAAAGCCACCAGGTCTGAGACTTGAACCATGGTTGGCCATACCACCTTAACCACCAGGTCTCATGCTGTGCTGGCCGAGGGCTAGCTATGGAGGCATGACTGTAAGTTGGAGATGAAGGGGCTTGGGCTATCTGGGAAGTGGAGGTAAGAGAGAAGCTGACAGCTAACCCAGCACTAAGACCACTCCGACCTCATCCTGCAGACTGGCCACTTCCGCCTCCTTCTCCTCCAGCATCTCCGCCGGACTCGGGGATGCTCGCTTTTTGGGGGGCTCCAAGCTCTCTTCTTGGGGTGAAAGCTGGAGGCCAGACGCCTCTTCGGTCTCCCCGGCCGGAGTGGTTTGTGGTCCAGAAGAGTCGTTCTGTGTGCAAGGAATCGGTAGGTGTGCTGTGGGATCTCGTAGCAACAGGCCAAGGAGCGGAGTCTGGGGTCCTCCCAGAAGGCCCTGATGGGGCTGGTAGGCCTGGAGCTCACCGGGGCATCTCGGTGCGCCTCTGAGCCCTGGTCCTGGTCGCCGTCGAGGCTGTGCGCGAGCTCCGACTGCAGTGAGGCCCCCGACACGTCGGCGTCCTGGAGGCGCGACTCCTCCTCCAGCTCCGCTACACGCCGCTGCAGCCTCCGCAGCGCGCTCAACGCCTCCCCGGCCTCGGAGCGAGCGCGTTCCAGCTGCCGGTTGGAGGGAGACCAAGCGGAGGGTCGGCCAGGCCAGTGGGGCGCGGGTGTACACAGGGAGCTGGAGTCCAGCCGGCCGTGCGTCCCTGCACCCCAGTGGCCCAGGCCTGCTCCCATTCCTGGGTCACCCGCGGCCTTGGGCGGCGCACTTCCCCCTGGCACACACCAACTTCCTGGCTTATAAAGCAGGGTGCGGCCAGGCATCACCCTCCCTCAGCCCCACCCTGTCCGTGCCCTCTGCTGCCCGCCCTACCTTCTAACTCTTACTGCTTTCATCCAGCACCTAGTGACCTGACACTCTTACCCTCATCAAAGGCCAGCCAGGCAGGGACCACTGCCATCCCGTCTCAGACCCCTTTCCCAGGACAGTAGAAAAGACACGGGGAGGGGGCTGGCAGGTGGCATGGTGATAGGGGTGCTGGACTCCCACATGGCTGACCGCGGTTCAAGTCCTGGACCTGGTGGCTTCCTTTCTCACTTTCCTTCTCTCTCTCTCTTTCTCTCTCCGATCAAACTGGAAAATAATACTAATAAATAAAGTTAAATAAAATAATAGTTTTTTTTTTTTTTTTTAAAAAAAAAAGAAAAGACATGGGGATAAGCCAGGCAATCTGACCCCAAAGTCAAACTCCTGGCCCAGTGCAAACTCCTGAGATGGCGACACCAGCCACACTCCCTCCTTCCATTCCCACTTCTCGTCTCAGGCCGTCTCTGGCTGAGCTCTGGCTTTGGCTCCCTCCCTGGCCTCAGCTGCCAGGCTCTGATACATTCGAAGAGCCTGCCTCCCCTGCTCAACAGCCTCCATGGCTCCCACTTGCCCTTGGGATAATGCCCACGTTCCTGTGGCCCAGCTGCTGGGGTTTCCAGCGATCCAGCGTGGGCCTCATCTCCCAGAAAGCACTGAGGCTGTTGTGGAGCGCCCAGTGGTTGCCCCCCGCACCGGCCTGCCCTCCGACTGTCACCTCCAGGCTGTGCTCCCGCCTCTCTCTCCGCAGCAGCAGCAGCTCCTCGTGGGTGGTCTGCAGCCTGCCCTGGCCCTTCTCCACCTCTTCCCGCAGGCCACGGATCTGGGCCTCCAGGTCCAGCCGGCGGCTCTGCAGCATCAGGTTCTAGAAAAGGCCTGGAGCTGGAGCGGGGTGGAGGGCCAGCCCAGGTGGCCCCCAGCCCCTGGGGCACTCACCTCCCCCTGCAGACTCTCTAGCCGTGTCCTCAGCTCTGCCCCAGTCAGGACCTGAGCCTGGCACTGTTCTCGGAGTGCGTCCAGTTCCCGCTGAAGCTCCTGCTCAGCATGGGAGGCCTGGAGGTGACAGGGGAGCCCTGAGCAGCCCAGGCCCCGCACAAAGCCCAGCTCGCCCCACCCGCCCCACCAGGGCCTGGGGCAGTGCGGTCCCACCTGGGCCAGCTGCTGGCTGAGCCGGAGATTCTGCTCGCTGAGCTCGCCCAGGGCCCGTGCCCGCTCGCGCCCGCTGTCCTGCTGCTCCGAGCGCTGCTCCCCGAGCTGGGCCCGCAGGGCCTCCACGTCCCCCTCCAGCTCCACAGCCCTGGCCTCCCACTCGGCTCCCCGGGCGGCCAGACCCCGGCGCAGCTCATGGTTCTCCTGCTGGAGCCTCTGCAGGGTTGGAGAAGAGGGTCGGGGACAGAGGGGGACATGAAATGGGCAGGCGTGAGGGGAGGGGTCTGCGGAGTCCGTCCAAGACAGCCATGAAAGAGGGTGGAGCCCAGAGACCCAGACCCAGACCCAGAGAAGGCAGCTTGGCGCAGTGGAGGACGTCCAGGCCAGAGCGGAGGGGTGGACCGGGTGGGGGCAGTGGCTCCCTGATGTCCACTCACCTCTGGCTGCCGCTTGGGCTTCTGGACCCGAGGTCGCAAGCGTCGTTTTTGGCGCCTGAGCCTGGCAGAGTTTAAGCCCCGACCCATGGCCCCACACTCCTGCCGTGTGCCAGGGGCTCTGAGGCCCAGCACGCTCCCTGCTCCTCCCAGACAGCTCCCTCTAATTAACCCCGGCCAGCCCCACCCTGGCCCTCTGCCTGCCCGCCCCCAAACCTGTCTGACCAGCGGGGGGACGCACCTGACACACCCAGATACCCAGCTTAGAGAGGCAGACAAGCTGGGGGGCAGCCCCTGGCCTTGCTCTCGCTGGGCCCTCCGAGGGGGAAGGGCCTGGGCCCAGGTGATAGGCACAGGCCTTGCAGGTCCTGCTGGTCCCCCGCTAGCACTCTGCCTGCTCTATCCATCTCATCCACCAGGGGGAGACTCCTTATCACCCTCAGTTCACTTGAGGTTACAGGCCTGGCCCAGGTGGAACAAAAAGTTAGTGGAGCAGATGCCAACACAGGAGGCCGCGCTCTTAGCCAAAGCTGTGGGTGCAGCACTGCCCTGGGAAAAAGTGGGCCCATTCAGGTCTGACGGCCCTGACCGCCACGCTGCTCTGCTGCATGGTGCAGGCGAGCCCCTTAGGATCCACATTCTGCCACACTAACAGCCGGGGCGTGGTCCCAAATTCCCCTGTCTGGGGTCTGGCTCTCAACAGTAAGACCCCAAGTTCACTGCCTCGGCCAGTTTAGAGTCCAGAGGGCCACAGGCAGGCCACACAGGCTGGAACCTGGTAATTTCCGAGACAGCCGTGCTGTAAGGATGCCTGGGAAGAGCCGGGCCGTGGCGCAGCCCTGAACTGCTGACCCATGCAGGAAGGTTGCCGGTCCCTGTCCGGAGACCTCCCTGAGCAGATCGGCACACACCTGCCCATGAGCTGCAGTGGGGGCGGATCCTGGAGTAGGACCCCGGCTAAATCTGTCTCTCTCCAGGAAGCCACATTCCCTACAGCAAAAACTTTAGAAAGAGAAGCCAGTCTGAGAAAGTGACCGGGAAGAGTGGGGAGGGGAAGAGTGGGGAGCGGCTGGGGGAGCTCCCTCCAGGCAGAAGGGGAAGGCGGCTGCCGGGGGACTCCGACAGGGTGAGGAGCCAGGCGGGAGGGACTATGGCCCCAATCACAACAGCCAAGAGAAGGACCAGGCTGCGTGGCCCTGCCAAAGGAAGGACGCAGAAAGGTGGCAGCTGCGCACGGTGGGGACGATTCCGCCACTTACAGCGCACCCCGGTCCTGGAGGGAAGGGGGCCAGGGTTCTTCTGGTAGGGAAAACAGGCTAGGCACGGGGACTGGGAAGGCTGGGGGGGGGGGGGGCAGAGGGAGGCGAGTCGGTTCAATCAAAGTCAGAGAGAAAAGAGGAATGTCCCTGGTGTTACAGACACCGGAGGCTGAGTACACTTACCAATTTACTGCCAGCCTCAGGGTAACTGAAAACGAGGATTGTGAATGCTCCCAACATAGACTGCTAATGGCTAGGACAAACGCATTGTATGTACTGGCAAAAAGTCACTGTACTTCACAGATACTCAGTTATGTCCATTTAAAAAAGTGTACACATGGGGCCAGCAGGCGGCGTACTGGTTAAGGCACTGGACTCCCACATGGTCAAACGTGGTTCGAATCCCAGACCTGATGGGTTGAAACTCGCGCCAGGCATGTGTATGTGTGTACCCAAAATCCCAAAAGGAGAATGGAGGAGAAGGGATTGCACATGGCCATCCCCCACTGGGGACGTGATTTCTCACTTTCTCTCTCTGTCTCCTCTCTCTGGTGAGCACACGTGCCCTGTAACAAAAATATCTCAAAAAAGAAAAAAAAAATATATATTGTACACACGGGCCAGCATATGGCATGGTGGTTAAAGTGCCTGGCTCCCATATGGCTGACTCCACAGTTTGAATCCTGGACCTAAAAGCTTGAAACACATTGCTGGGTGTGTGTGTGTGTGTGTGCCCAAAAATCCTGAGAGGAGAATGGAAAAGAAGGGACTGTGGCGTGGTCACCCCCAGGGGCAGGGGGGAATTTCTCACTTTCCTTTCTCCCTTTCTTTTGTTTTTTGAAGAGGTTTTCGCTATAGGGCACATGCGCTCGCCAGACAGACAGAGAGAGACAGAGAGACAGAAAGCGAAAAATCACCCCCCCAGGGAGGATGGTCAGCCGCAATCCCTTCTCCTCCATTCTCCTCTCGGGATCTTGGGCACGCACGCACACACGCCCGGCATGAGTTTTAAGCCACCGGGTCTGGGACGCGAACCGCAGTCGACTACGTGGGAGTCCAGCGACATAGCCATTATGCTAACTGCTGGTCCCCTCCTTTTTCCCTTTCTGAAGAGCACTCATGTCCTATAGTAAACTAAAAAAAAAAAAAAAGAAAGGTAACAGATATATACAATTATATGTCACTTTTAAGAAATCACATTGAGAGGCCGACAGGTGGCATGGTGGTTAAGGGCACTGGACACTCCCACATGGCCAACCCCAGTTTGAGTCCCAGACCTAGCAGCTTGCTTTCTCACTTTCCCTCTCTCTCTCTCACTCTGTCTCTCTCTGGTCAAATGTAAATAAGTAAATAAATAAAGTTCAATAAAATAATTCTGAAAAAGAAAGAAAGAAAAGAAATCGGAGCTGGCAGGTGGCTTGGTAGGGTGCTGGGTTCCCACGTGGCTGACCATGGTTCTAGTCCTGGACCTGGCAGCTTGCTTTATCCCATTTCCTTTATCTCTCTCTCTAGTCAAATTCAAAAATAATAATGATTAAATAAATGAATGATTCTTAAAAAAAAAGAGAGAAAGAAATCACATTGGACCCCATAGATGTATACCATTATTACGTCAATTATTGTATGTCAATTAAAAAGTCAACCAGAGAGGGAACCAGCAGTTAGCGTAATGGCTGTGTCGCTGGACTCCCACGTAGTCGACCGCGGTTCACGTCCCGGACCCGGTGGCTTAAAACTCACGCCGGGCGCATGTGCGTGTGTGCCCAAGATCCCGAGAGGAGAAAGGAGGAGAAGGGATTGCGGCGTGGCCATCCCCCCTGGGGGGTGATTTCTCGCTTTCTGTCTCTCTGTCTCTCTCTGTCTGTCTGGCGAGTGCACGCACCCTATAGTGAAAACGTGGTGTGGTGGTTAAGGCGCTGGACTCCCACATGGCTGACTGTGGTTCGAGTTCCAGACCTGGCGGCTTACTTTCTCTCTTTCCCTTTCTCTCTCTCTCACTCTGTCCCTCTCTGGTCAAATTAAAATAAATAAATAAAGTTAAATAAAATAATTATTTTTTTTAAAGAATTATTTAACTTTTAATTATTACAATTATTAAGTTATCAGAGAGAGAGAGAGAGGAAGTTCCGAGACTTTGGTCGGCCATGTGGGAAAAGCCACTCAGCCCCAAATAATTATTTTTTTATAAAAGTCAATCAGAGAGGGACCAGCAGTTAGCGTAATGGCTATGTTGCTGGACTCCCATGTAGTTGACTGCGGTTTGAGTCCTGGACCTGGTGGCTTAAATTCACACCGGGCGCGTGTGCGTGTGTGCCCAAGATCCTGAGAGGAGAAAGGAGGAGAAGGGATTGCGGTGTGGCCATCCTCCCTGGGGGGTGATTTCTTGCTTTCTGTCTCTGTCTCTCTCTGTCTTTCTGGCGAGCGCACACGCCCTATAACCAAAAAAAAAAAAAAAAAAAAGCCAACTAGAGGGACTGGCAGGTGGAGTGGTGGTTGACACCACTGGACTCCCGCATGATCAACCATGATTTGAGTCCCAGACTTGACGGATTGCTTTCTCACTCTCTGCCACCACTCTGTCCCTCTCTGGTCAAAACTTAAATAAATAAATAAATAAATAGATAAATAGATAAATAAATAGATAAAGTTAAATAAAATAATAATAATTTTAAAAGAGATTTTTAAAAAGTCACCCAGAGAAAGGGCCACAGGGAGGAACAGTAAGCGCAGAGGCCCCAAGGCAATGATGTGGCTACCGGGGAAATGGAAAAGGCCCATCGAGGGGCGGGGCGGGTGGTACGGGGGCTCCGGGGAATTCGCGCACAGTGAGGAGTTCCAGTTTCCTTGTAGGTGTGGTGCAGAGCTGTGGAAGACTTGGAAGTGATTCGTGGTCTGTGGGGTCACTGGCTGCCCCCAGAGAGTGGCCCCAGGAGGCAGAGTGAAGCTGGGGCTGGGTGGGTGAGGGGAGGCTGGGGCAGAAGTGATAGCGGCAAGGTGAGGCACCCGGTGTGGGAGAACATTGGGTCTGCAGGTGCGGGGAGAGCGCAGAGAGGTCATGGGATATGTGGGTCTGAGGCTCTGGTCCTGAGCCAGGAAGCCAGGGATGGGGACAGTAGGTGACAGGGTCCCAGAATCAAGGGCCACATATGTGGAGAGGCCCATTAGATGGCTCGGTGCAGGGTGCCAGCTCAGAGCAGTGGTGGGGGCTGAGGACACAGACGTGGGAGTTGGGGGTGGGGGTTAGGGGGCTAGCTGAGAGCCCTGGGCAGAGGCTGGCAACAGCTGGGACAGAGAGAGACGTCTCCACATTGACGGTGTAGGCCAGGCAAGCATGACCCCAGGGGATGCAGGGAAAGCACTTTGCCGGGGGCCAGGCAGGGACTGGGTTCCCAGTAACTGCTGGCTGGGATTTCCCCTCCTCAGGATCCAGAGAGGGGCAGTGGCTGTGCAGGACCACACAGCCCTGGGAGGGGGTCCAGGTCTGGCCCTCAGTCCGTGCTCTGAGCCACTGGGCCACACCACCAGAGCACTGGGCCCACCCTCAAGGCCGCCCGGAGGCCTTGCCCTGCAGCCGCTCCCCTCCCGCCAGGGCCCAGGGCCGGCTCACTCACTTCCTCGCGCTCGGCGTGCTGCGCGCCCAGCGCCTCCAGCTGCTGCCTGAGCTCGTCGTTGCGCTGGAGCAGCATCTTCCCGAGCTCGGCGGCCAGCAGCAGGTCCTTCTCCCTCTGCTGCAGCTGCAGGGCCAGGTCCTCCGGCTCCTCGGGCCCTGGGCCTCCTCCCAGGAACGAGTCCCGCCGCTCCAGCACGAAGGGAAAGAAGCCCTCGTCGCCGCTGGGGGAGGCACCCCCCGAGAGCAGCCCCGAAGGGAAGCTGGGCCCATCTGGGGAGTTCATGGCGTCGGCAGCATCTGGGAGGACAGGCAGCTGCAGGGCACTCCACGCTGCAGCCGCAGCCAGGCCCCGCCGCCCGCCTGCCCCCCGCCTGCAGACAGGACCGCCCTGGTCCTGGAGGGGTTAATGACCTGTGTTTTGGCCGCCAGCTCCGTTAACATCCCGAGGGGAAACTGAGGCAGGCAGCCGCGGAAGTGAGCTGCCTTGCCTTGGCCGACAGGGCCCCAGGCCAAGCCGCTGAGCCGAGGGCCCCTGCCCGCCTCCTCCCCGAAGGCTGCAGGGGGCTCCCAGCCCCTCACCTCCCGGGAGCCCCCGCCCTGCTTTCTCAGGACTCCACGCCTCCAGGCTCTGAGGTCCCCGTTCCCCGCAGTGTCCGCTCTTCCCGGATTCCCACGAGTCTCCCAGTCTCAGGTCGGGGTCCCGAGCCCCGGCCCCAGCCCGGTTCCCAGGGCCCTGGCCCAGGCCCAGGGCAGGGCGAGGTAACAGGTTGGGCCGGCCCGCCGCGCCGCCGCCGCTGCGGGTTTCTGTTTACTTCCCGGCCCGGCCCTGGGGATCCGAGCCCCGCGTTCCCCTCGGGGCGCCCCGGGCCCGGGCTTCGGGGCTCGAGGGCAGCCCGACACGCGGGGCTGGCTGCTGCCCCTCGGGGGTCCCGGCCCCTTGGACGTTCGCCCCGTCCTTCTCGTCCTCCCCTCGCCAGCCGTCCGAGCGCAGCCCGGCGCAGGACCGGCGGCTCCGCAGACTCTTCGAGCCGCCCCAGGCCGTGGCCCCCGAGGGACCCCCACCCCGCCACTCTCCGGGCTGCGGTCCAGCCCCTCCGCCCCGGCATCCGCAGCCCGGCCGCCCCGCCTGCCGACGGCCCCCGCTTCCCCGCCCGGCCCCGGCTCCCCACTGCGTCCTCCAGCGCCGACCCGGCCCGAAGCCCGGGGAGCCCGCCCTCCGCGCCCCTGAGCGCTCACCTGCAGCCTCCGGGCTCCCTCCGAGGTCCCCGCGGTCCCACTCCCCTCTTCCGGAGGCGGCGCCAGGTGTGCGGCTCGCACAGGTGAGGGGCGGCGCCGCGGAGGGGCCGAGCGCCCCCTGGTGGCCGGGCGGCGTGCAAGGAGCGTCGCCTCCGCCCTGGGAGGAGGCCCTGGGCCAGCCCTGGCTCCAGGCCCTGGCCCACCTCGCTGAGGTCGGAAACGCCACCTGCCCGTCTGTGTGCAGATCCCGCACAGACCACCGCTGCCCCTGGGGGAGGACACGGCTGACCACCGCGACATCGAAGGCGGCCGCGTCGGCTCTGCTGGGGAAGCTTTCACGCCACCCTAACGAAGCCGGATAACGGAGGGCCGGGATCGGCTGTACAGCTGAGGAGGCCGAGGCCGGCGAAGTCACCTGGCTTGCTTGGGGTCCATAGATAGAACTGGAACAGGAACCCCAGAAGTGTAACTTTAGGGTGGTGCTCTTCACTGATTCCGACCTGCAGATGGGGACACCGTGGCCGACAGCTACCAGGACCTGCTGTAGCCACTCCTGGGTCTGTGGCTCCAAACTTGGGGTTCTCGGTTCCTGAGCTGGGCAGAGCTGGCACCATGCCCCAGACAGGGACAAAGGCCTTGGCGACAGGAGGACCAGGGCCCGGGACAGGGGTCCAGTGCCGATGCAGCTTGGGCACACAGGCAACGCCCCAGCCATGACCTCGGGGTTGTCACAATTTCCTGAGCTGTGGGAGAGCAGGGCGGACGGCAGGCTGGGAACAGCACGGTGCTGGGAAGTCTAACCACAGGCTCTCTGGGGAAACCAGAAGCCAGACTTGCTGGTGTTCCCATTCCCGTGGTGTCCGCACCCCCTGGCTGCAGTCCTGAACATGAGGCTGGACGGACAAGGCCAGCGGGACTGTGTGCCTCTGGCCTGAGTCTTTGGGGTTGGGGGCCTATGTACCTGGGTTCTAGAAAACCAGGAGGGAAGGTGCTGGGAACGCTGACCTGAGGGAGAAGGGTGCAAGGACCCATCGGAGGGGTGATCAGGGGCTGGGTCTCCACCTGCCCGTCTGTGCAGGAGCCAGCAGAGCGCGGGAAGTGCCAGCCGCTCTGCAGAGGGGGTCGAGACTCACCTAGAGCTGCCTGCCTAGCCAGGCTGCCGTCGTCCCGCTGCTCCTGTGGGGACAAATAGAAGCTCAGGGTACTCGCCAAGTGCCAGAGTCACCCTGGACACTCTCAGCACAACCTTCTGAGCCCCCTCCCAGGGATCTGGAACAGAAGGAGGTTCAAGTCCACCCAGGCCTTGGGAGGGCGGAGACCCATGAAGCAGAAATGAACCATAAAACAGCACAGCAAAGGGGCACGGCTCACGGGCGCAGGCGTCACTGGCCTCAGTCCAAATCCCAGTTTGGCCTGTCAGATGTGTGTGTCTGTGACATTCAGCTGGTTAACCTCTGTGGCCCTCAGATTGTCGTCTGTGAAACGGGACACTAATATCTCCTAGCTGCTAAGGGCATGAGGATTAAATGAGGGAGAAGTGGCAGCCCTGAACCCCGGTGGGAACCCCACAACCACACAGGGCAGGGGAGCCACACAGGGCAGGACGAGCTCCTAGCAGCTGTGAGCTCGTCCCAGTCACGGCCAGGAAACCAGCTCGGAGAGGTGGAGCATTTGTCTGCAGGTATCGCAGACCCCTCATTCCAATGTGCCGGGCTTCCAGTCCCGCTCAGTCTTCGGACACTCGAGTGTGATCCCCAGACTCCTGTGGACCCAGAAGTCCTGGCCACCCAGCAATCCGAACCTCAGAGATTTACCTCCCCTCACCATGGCCTCCTTGCTGATCCCAGGAGGACGACAGCAAGGAGGGACGGAGTGGCCCCAGGGCAGCCCTGGGGAGTCTGGGGCCCTGTCAGATGAGAACCAGGAGGGCAGTCCCCCTCCCCTCATCTCTCCAACCTGCTTCCCAAACAAGCCCGCCTGCGTCCTGGAGCCCCGTCCCAGTGCTCGGCCGGCAGCGTCCTCCCCACCTTCCCATCCACCTAAGGAGCCCTGCTTGGAGTGGACGGGTGGTCTCCTCCCTCGCAGTCCAGGCTGGGCATCCTGAGGCCAGCAGGACACTCCCCAGTGCCATCCCCGGCCCCTCCTCAGAGGCTCAGAGGTCTTCAATGGCTTGGTCCCAGGCCAAGGCGCCTCCATGCTTTATGGCATATAGAAAGCCTATGAACGAGCAGTATTGTTGGGAACATGTAAAACCTTTATATAAAATATTTCTCACTAAAAGCATTGTGATCCAATTTGCCTAACTTTTTTTTTTTAGGTTTTTGCCAGAAGATATATGCACACACCAGAAAGAGGAAAAGTGAGAAATCACCCCCAGCAGGGACGTCCACACTGCTGTTCTTTCTTCTACAGTCTCCTCTCAGGATTTGGGCATGCCTACACTTGCCCCCAGTGTGTTTTTCAAGCTGCCAGATCCAGGCCATGTGGGAATCCAGGGCCTTACCCACCATGCCGCCTGCTGGCCCCTCCTTTAAAAATACATTTTTTGGAGAGGTTTTTGCTATAGGGCGCATGTGCTCACCAGAGAAATCTGATTTCTCAGAAAGCAAGAAATCATCCCCCAGGGAGGAGGGCCACGCCGCAATTTCTTCTCCTCCATTCTCCTCTTGGGACCTTGGGCACGCACGCACACATCTGACGTGAGTTTAAGCCACTGGGTCCGGGACTCAAACCCCAGTCGACTACATGGGAGTCCAGTGACATAGCCATTACCGTAACTGCTGGTTCGCCCATCCTTTAACATTTTAACCTGTTTCCAAGTTTTTTCCTCCAACTTAGAAAAAGGGCCAGCTGGTGATATGGTGGTTACGGCGGCTGGGTCTGACGTGGCGAGGCTCCAGTCCTGGACTTGGCGGCCTGTGTGTGTCCAAAGTTCCTGGAGGAGAATGGAGGAAAGGAGATGGCGGTGTAGTCATTCCCCCCACGGGAGCTTTCTCACTTTTCCTTTCTCTGTTACTCTCTGGCAAAATGACCCTATCGCAAATTAAAAAAAAAAAAAAAAAAAAAAAAAAAAAAGGCTTTGTTGAGGTGCGTATTAGTTTCCTAGGACTGATCCAACAGATTACCACAAACGGGTAAGTTTCCTTTCGAGGTTTTGTACACACACGCACCCAGCATGGTTTTCTACCTAACGGATCTGGGACTCAAACCAAGCAGGCAGCCACAGCAGTCAGTCATGTACATGGGATCCCACTGCCTCAACTACCACACCACCACAGCCGGCCTCCCCTTCACCTTCCGTGTGTTTCAGGACAGTCACCATTTTTTTTTCCTTTTAGGTTTTTTAATAGGGCATATGCACTTGCACACGCGCCCTCATGGCATGATTTTCAAGCTACCAGGTCCAGGACTTGAACTGTGGTCGATCATGTGGGAGTCCAGTGATGTAACCACTATGTCATCTGCTGACCCTGGGAATCTTTCTTTAGCTGATACTTAGAATCAACAAAAGAGGAAACGATAAACTTACTTCCCTTCAAAAAGTTCTTAGAAAAATATTTGATAGGAGCACGTGGGCGGGAAGATGGCGGGCCGGTTCAAAACTGGGGCCCCTCTGGAGCATTTCTTTCTTTCTTTCTTTCTTTCTTTCTTTCTTTCTTTCTTTCTTTCTTTCTTTCTTTCTTTCTTTTTTTTTTTAAAAGGTTTTTGCTATAGGGCGCGTGCGCTCGCCAGGGAGACAGAGACAGAGAGACAGAAAGCAAGAAATCACCCCCCAGGGGGGATGGCCACGCCGCAATCCCTTCTCCTCCATTCTCTCGGGATCTTGGGCACGCACACACACGCGCCCGGCGTGAGTTTTAAGCCACCGGGTCCGGGACGCAAACTGCAGTCAACTACGTGGGAGTCCAGCGACATAGCCATTACGCTAACTGCTGGTTCCCTGGAGCATTACAGATTTCTGAAGAACTGCCGACCGGATGGAAGAGAACGTGGTGAACTCAGAACCACAGCTGTCAGCAGGGGCTCCGTTAGTACTGCAGATGGGTCTGCGTTAGTGAAGCCGGAGCAGCTACCATCATTTGCGGAGTGCCGCGGAATTTGCAGCACCACCCCAGATGCCCCTGGTAAAGGCTATGTCGCTCCTAACGTGGGTCTACCACCCCTGTGTTCATCGAGACTTCGGTCAGGACCCCCTGGAGAAGAGGCCCCAGTGGCCGGCCAGTTCATTGCAGATGTCATTGACAAGTCACGGATAATTCAGAAAGAGGACTTAGGGAGTTCTCCAGGAGAGCCTGCTTGGGTTCTGTGTTGTGATCTCGTTTGTGTGGACTGTGATGGAAACACTTGGGATGCCTGAGCATTTGCTTTGTCAGCGGCTTTAAAAAACGTACAGTTGCCTGAAGTTCCTGTAAATGAAGAAACTGCACTAGCAGAAGTTAATTTACAGAAGAAAAGTTATTTGAATATTAGAACTCAACCAGGTGCAGCATCCTTTGCTGTGTCTGATGACTTTAGGTGAGGAAGAGCATCCGGCCAGGGGGACCTTGACAGTAGTGGACGGGGGAGGCAAACTGCTGTCTTCACAAACTGGGTGGGAGTGGGCTGACGAGCTAGGCTTCAGGACGTATGAGTCGAGCAGTTACAAGACACAGAGAAGTAAAAAACCTGATGGATGAAGTAATTAAGAGTATGAAACCCAGCAACCAGCAGTTGGCATAATGGCTATGTCGCTGGACTCCCATGTAGTCGACCGTGGATGCTGGGCGCATGTGCGTGCGTGCCCAAGATTCTGAGAGGGGAATGGAGGAGAAGGGATTGTGGTGTGGCCACCCCCCGGGGTGTGATTTCTCGCTTTCTGTCTCTCTTTTCCATGTGCCCTACAGCAAAACCTCTCCATAAAAAAAAAAAAAAAGAATATGAAACTCCAAATAAATAGCCACAACTTTTTCAAATCAGATTTGTAAAAATTGTATTTGTTACACTGTGCACAAACCTTTTATACTAAATAAATACCAAACTACATTCTTCTGAAAAAGAAAAATTTGATAGTGTTGGGGCCAGCAGGTGGTGTGGTGGTTAGGAGTGCCGGACTCCCACGTGGCTGACCGCAGCTCGAGCCCCAAACCTGGCAGCTTGCCTTCTCATTTTCCCTCTCTTTCTCTTTCTCTCGCTTGCTCTGTCCCTCTCTGGTCAAATTAAAATAAGTAAATAAATAAAGTTTAAAAAAAAGAGTGTCTGGCAGGTGGAGTGGTGGTTAAGGGTACTG
This sequence comes from Tupaia tana, assembly GCA_026018925.1. Taxonomy (NCBI): domain Eukaryota; kingdom Metazoa; phylum Chordata; class Mammalia; order Scandentia; family Tupaiidae; genus Tupaia; species Tupaia tana. Next base: position 83,294,040 of record JAKSZU010000016.1, on the reverse strand, counting down.
GACTCCCTCATGGCTGACCATGGTTCGAGTCCCATATCTGGTGGGTTGCTTTCTCACTTTCCCTCTCTCTCTGGTCATATGAAAATAAATAAATAATCAATTAATTTAATAAATAATTCTTATTTTTTAAGAATTATCTAACTTAGGGAACCAGCAGTTGGCGTAATGGCTATGTCGCTGGACTCCCACGTAGTCGACCACGGTTCGCGTCCTGGACCCGGTGGCTTAAAACTCACACCGGGCGCATGTGCGTGCATGCCCAAGATCCCGAGAGGAGAATGAAGGAGAAGGGATTGCGCTGTGACCATCCCCCCGGAGGGTGATTTCTCGCTTTCTGTCTCTATGTCTCTCTCTGTCTGTCTGGTGAGCGCACGCGTCCTGTAGCGAAAAACACCTCTCAAAAAAAAAAAAAAAAATTATCTAACTTTATTTATTTATTCATTCATTTAATTTGACCAGAGAGAGACAGAGAAAGAATGAGAGAGAGAGAAAGTGAGAAAGCAAGTCACCAGGTTCGGGACTCGAACTGTGGTTGGCCATGTGGGAGTGTCCAGTGCCTTAACCACCACACCACCCACTGGTCCCAATAAATAATTCTTAAAAGAAAGAAAGAAAGAAAGAAAGAAAGAAAGAAAGAAAGAAAGAAAGAAAGAAAGAAAGAAAGAAAAGAAAAGAAAAGAAAAGAAAGAAAAGAAAAGAAAAGAAAAGAAAAGAAAAGAAAAGAAAAGAAAAGAAAAGAAAAAAAAAGAAATAACCCTCAAGAGCTATGACCCAGGATTTTCAGATTTGTATCAGCTAATCCCACTTTTAGCTTCAGGAAACAAGGCAGAAGAATGGGTTAGATTAATAGACTGGGAAAAACCCTTAGTGGATTTTGATAAAAATAAATGCAGATTCAAGAAACAAATGCAGAGAACTTTCAGACCACCTCCACATTGCTCTCCCTCGCGTTTTTCCTAAGGTTACTGATTGGACAAAAGTACAACAATTCAGGGACCAGCAGGTGGAGTAACGGTTACATTGCTGGACTCCCATGTGGTCGACTGCAGTTCAAGTCCTGGACCCGGCAGCTTAAGCTCATGCCTGGCACTTGTGCATGCGTGCGTGCCCAAGATCCCGAGAGCAGATTGGAGGAGAAGGGGTTGTGGCGTGGCCATCCCTCCGGGGGGTGATTTCTCACTTTCTGTCTGTCTCTCTCTGTCTCTCCAGTGAGCACACACACTGGCATATGAAATCTTATTTTTGCGTGTGTATACGTGTGTGTATGCATACATGTTATGTATTGTATATTGTGTGTCTATGTGGTAAAGGCCTTAAGGAATTCTATTCCGTTTGATTTATAGAAAGAGTGCTGGTACAAATTGTAGGGTCTAGGGGAAGGGAGACACGGTGGACATTTTCCCGCCCTCCGACTCCGGCATGCCACCAACGAACTTTCCTGCCCTCTCCATTGGGCCGCTGCCGCCAGTTGAACAGAAACATGGTCTCCCATTGGCCAGGACAGGACGCCATAACGCTGTGGCAACCGCTCATTGGACAAGGGCTCCTATAAGAGAATGAGCAGCAATCCTTTGGGTGTGACTCCCCCAGCCTTACCTCACCGGAGAGCTTTTCACAGAATAAATTTTACTGGCTTTGCTAAATTCCAAGCCTGACTCTGGTTCTGGTTCTTCCGTCTTTGCTGCCTCTGACTCCACCACAGATCATAAGTCTGGTCTAACACAAATTAGATTAAAACCCATGCATTGGGACTGGCAGGTGGTGGTGGTTAAGGTGTTGGACTCCTATGTGGCCAATTCTGGTTCGAGTCCTAGACATGACACTTGCTTTCTCACTTTCTTTCTCTCTCTCTCTGGTCAAATTAAATAATAATAATAATAATGAATAAATAAATAAAATGAAATAATAAAATATTTTTAGGGACCAGCCAATGGTGTAATGGTTACATTGCTGGACTCTCAGTTGACCGTGGTTTGAGTCCTGGACCTGGTGGCTTAAAACTCACACTGGGTGTACACGCATGTGTCCAAAATCCCAAGAGGATAATGGAGAAGGGATTGTGGCATGGCCATCCTCCTAGGGGGTTGATTTTTTTTTTGCTTTCTGTCTCTCTGTCTCACTGTTTCTCTCTGGCTAGCACACTCACTTTATAGCAAAAATCTCTCTAAAAAAATTTTTTTTAAATGAACCATTTGGACCTGTCAGCTTTGTGGCCTACACATGCATTTGGAGAAATGATATTTGGCCCGCAGTGGAACTGAGGGCAGAAATCTGACTGCTTTTTCTTATTTCCTAACCCCTTCTAGAGGGCCTGGGGTGAGTCACGCCCACAAATATTAACAGGCCATTTTGGCCCATTTGCTAAGAAGACTCTCACTACATTTATTCAGTCCTTGGGACAGTATCTTGTGATTTATACAAGCCCCCTAATCTCTGTTAAAGTATACTCTTTACTGGTCCTTTTGTGAAACACAGAAAACCCACCTATAACCTACAAGCCTCCACCTTCAGATCCCCCACCTTTTGGGGTCAGACTAATAGAAAAACTCTTTTCACTAAATTCCAAACCTTGTCTCACCCTCAAAACCAAATAAAAGGGACCCCTGTATCTGATCATCCTGTAAAAGGCATGGTTGTCTTTCTTCAGGCCTGGTCACCCATATTTGTGTTTAGAAATAAGTATTAATTATTATTTTATCAGAGTTGGTTATTTCCGCCAACATATGCAACTGTTTATTTTGTTGTTATGTTTTTTTTTCTTTTTGAGATCTGATCTTATTTATTTCTTTCTTATAAAAATCTTATTTTTGACTGGATTCAGACTTAGAAGTAGAAGCTCTCAGAGAGGACAGCCTGCGTCTCTTCGCAATCTGTTCTTGGCATTTTTCTTTAGCCTCCTTCATTCTCTTGGCCAAAAGTTTAGCATATTCTGCTGCCTCTTCCTTATTTTTCTTAGTATGTTGTTTCTTGAGGGCAATATGCCAGCGTTTGTGTTGCAGGACACGGGAAGTCACAAGACGCTGAATCTTGGGTGCTTTGGTCCTAGGCTTACCTTCTTTATTTAAGGGCTTTCTTACAACATATTGGCGGACATCATCTTCTTTAGAGAGACTGAAACGTTTTCGGATTCTGCTAGCTCTCTTAGGCCCCAGGTGACGAGGCACGGTAGTATCAGTCAGTTCTGGAATATCCTTCTCTCCTTTTTTAACAATAATCAAGTTGAGAACGCTCAGATTGGCATCCACAATGCAACCCCGAACAGATTTGCGCTTTCTTTCTCCAGTTCTCCTTGGTCTGTAACAGGAATGTCCCTTACTCAGTAGCAGGCGGACACGGTCGTGGGTCAAGACACCCTGCTTCATGGGGAAACCTTGTTTGTCATTTCCACCACTGATTCGGACTACACAACCCCTCCATTCTTCACCCAGAGCGTCAGCAGCAACTTCTGTGGCCATACGCTTCTCAGAAAAAGTACGAAGTTTGTGCTCATCGTCCACTTCAATGAGTTTCTGGCAGCCTGTGGCTGGGAGGGAGATATTCAGCTTCATCTTGAAGCAGCTGACCTCCTCCAAGTCGCCACGAAAAAGAGCAGTTTTCTTTTTTTTAATTATCTTTTTAAGAATTATTATTTTGAGACCAGCAGATAGCATAATGGCTATGTCGCTGGACTCCCATGTATTTGACCGCTGTTCGAGTCCTGGACCCAGTGACTTAAACTCACATCGGGCGTGTGTGCATGCATGCCCAAGATCCTGAGAGGAGAATGGAGAAGGCATTGTAGCATGGCCATCCCCCCGGGGGGTGATTTCTCTCTTTCTGTGTCTCTCTGTCTTTCCAGCGAGCACACACACCCTATAGCAAAAACCTCTTAAAAAATTATTTATTTTAATTTCATTTATTCATTCATTTATTTTAATTTGAACAGAGAGAGACACACACAGAGAGTGAGAGAGAGAGGGAAAGTGAGAAAGCAAGCCACAAGGTCCAGGACTCGAACTGTGGTCAGCCACATGGGCATGTCCAGCACTTCAACCACCAGACTACATGCTGACCCCTTGTCTTTTTTTTTTTTTTTCCAAGTTTGCTTTAGCATACATGCGTTCACAAGAGAGAGAGACAGAGACTGAGACAGTGAAAGAGAAAGTGAGAAATCATCCCCTATGGGGATGGCCACACTGCAATCCTTTCTCCTCCATCTGTCTCCTGAGATCTTGAGTATGCACACACACGTACCTGGCATGAATTTCAAGCCACCAGGTCTGGGATTCCAACTAGTTGGCTGCGTGGGAGTCCAGCAATGTAACTATGCCATCTGCTGGTCCTGGTGCAATTGTTTACTAAGAGAGTTCTGAGATTTACCCAGGTGATGTACTGGGGTGTAGTCTGAGCATATGAACTGTGATACGGTACCCCGTCCTGCGCTCATGTGCTGGCTCATTTCTCCCTTCTCTTGTCAATGAGCATTCAGTCACTGGGCACTTTTTCTGTTATAAAGCACATGTTCATGAACATCCTTACACACCAACCTCTGTGGACACATGGGTGGGAGTTCCAGGAGTGGTCTGTAGGCAGAGGGTGTCCAGTTGACCTCCTGCTGCATCATAACCACCCACAGCTTGAAGGCTGAGACCGCAGCCTGCTGTTCCCCTCCCTCCCTCCTTTCTTGAGAGGTTTTTGCTGTAGGGCATGTGTGCTTGCCAGAGAGACAGAGAGCTAGAGAGACAAAAAGTGAGAAGTCACCCCCCTGAGGGTGATGACCATGCCGAAATCCCTCTTCCTCTATTCTCGTCTTGGGATTTTGAGCATGCATGCAGTTACCTGGCATGCATTTCAAGCCACCAGGTCCAGGACTCAAACTCGTAGGCCACGTGGGAGTCCAGTGCCTTAACCGCTATGCCACCTACTGGCCTCTGTATTCCCTTTTCTTTTTTAACTTTATTTATGTATTTACTTATTTTTTAATTTGACCTGAGAGGGATAGAGAGAGAAAGAGAAAGAAAGTGAGAAAGCAAGCCACCAGGTCTGAGATTTGAACTGTGGTTGGCCATGTGGGAGTCCAGCGCCTCTAATCACCACACCACTCCTGGTCCCATATCTCTTTGCTGACAGATCCTGCTGCTGGGATTTAGCGCAGTTGCAGGCGAAGGGGCCGGGGCTGAAGTCCACAGGGCACTGGTGCCCTGGCCAGATGGTAGGATGGCAGCATCGCTCTCCTTGCAGCCTCTGCTGTGGACAGCCTGGACGTGGTCGCCAAGGGCTGCCCCAGGCTTCCTATAGCGCGGCTGACTTCCCCGAAAGCGAAGTCCTGAGAGGTGAAGGCAGAAACCGCAAGGCCTCCGTCACCTCCACAGCACTGAGGCCGGGCCAGGCTCAAGGAGAAAGGGCTGGATTCCACCCCAGCCCTCTGTTCCTCTGCTAGAGGTTAGTCGCTTCAGCTTTTCTCAGCTTCAGCTTTTCTCAGTGCTGCCAAACTGGTCTCCAATGCAAGGGTTTTGTTTTTGTTTTTTAAAGAATTATTTATTTAATTTTATATGTGTGTGTGTTTAAGAGATTTTTTTTGCTATAGGGCGTGTGCGATCTCCAGAAAGACAGAGAGACAGAAAGCGAGAAATCACCCCCCTGGGGGGTGGCCACACTGCAATCCCTTCTCCTCCATTCTCTTCTCGGGATATTGGGCACGCACGCACACGCGCCTGGCGTGAGTTTAAGCCACCAGGTGCAGGACTTGAACTGTGGTTGATTACATTGGAGTCCAGCGACTTAGCCATCACGCCAACTTGCTGGTCCCAAATTGGTGTGAACTTTAAACCACAGGTCTGGTACTTGAACCACAGTCGACTATGTGGGAGTTCAGCGACATAACCATTAAGCCATATGCTAATCCCTAAAAATATTTTATTATTTAATTATTTAATTTGACCAGAGACAGAGAGAGAGAGAGAGAGAGACAGAGAGAGAGAGGGAAAGTGAGAAAGCAAGTGCCACATCTAGGACTCGAACCAGAATCAGCCATGTGGGCGCAAGTGCCTTAACCACCACTTGCCAGTCCCAAGGCACGGGTTTAAATCTACGCTCAGTGAGAGTTGACTCCAAGTGTGACTGGACCACCATCAGCTTGTCAGCCTCGTGTCCCTTCCCAGATGCCCCGCTGAGGCCTGATGCCTTCTCTCCCGCTGGGAGCTGGTTAGGGAAGCCCGGCCTCTCCCGCTCCCCAGAATAAAAGCCCCTCCTCGCTCTCTCAAGCCATTCCAGGCCTGCTGGGAAGCCGGCCCTGCCCACTGCGGGCAGCCTTGTCCTCGCGGGTGCTGTGGCCTCATCTGTCTCCACCTCTGGATCAGGTGTAGCGCCGGTGGCTCTGCCAGGGGACAGCCACAAAACCGCTCCTGGCAGAGCACGCCTGTCATCCTGGCCACAGCTGGCTAGTCCCCCGCCTCTCAGACGTTACTCAGGCCGGTCTGATAGCCAACGGGGTGGGGGGGCGGTCTGTGACGGACTAAATTGTCCCCCCTCCCCGACTCCACATGCTGAAGCCACCAGGTGCCTCAGTGTGACCGTGCTTGTGACCGGGCCTGCAGAGGGCAATCCAGTTAGGGTGGGCGCAAGGGCTGGCGTCCCGTAGAGGAGGAAGGGACCGGGTGTGGGTGCAGACTGGCCACCGCGGAGGAGGCGGCGGGAGGGCGGCGGCGCGCACCCCAGGAGGGTGCTCGTGCTCGGAGAGCCCAGCCCGGCCAGCACCTCCACTCGGCCCGCAGCTCCCAGAACCTGCGAGAACACCCTCCGCACCGCGGCCGGGCGCTTCGTCACCGCAGCCGGAGCAAAGCCGTGGCGGCCGTCGGCGCTGCAGCCGCATCTCCACGCTCGCCCTGGCGCCGTTTGTTTTGTCTGAAACACAGATGGCGACCCCTCGCCGCTCCGGAGACTCGGCCGTTCGCACCCGCCCTCTCCAGGAAGGCCCCTCCCCGGGCACCCTCTGCACCTGCCTGGCGTCCGAGCAGGAGGGGGGTTCCGCTGGCCCCGCGCGGGGCAGGCGCTCGAGCGTGGCTTTGGGGAGCACAGGACTTAAAAGGTCTGGAACCGCTGGGCCCCTGCGTCTGGATCTCGAAATGCCACGACGGCCGAGGGGGGAGGCAGAGACCCGCGCGCAGCCCGGGGTGTGGGGGTGAACACCCGGACCTCCGGACGCCGCATCCGCGCGCCCCCGCGCCGGCGCCCACGGGCGGGGGGCGCGCGGACCCGCAGCCGGGCGAAGCTTCCTTCCCCGCCGCTGCTGCCCGGAAATCCCCCCGGCGTCGGCCGCCGCAGGGGTCCGGGAGGGGAGGAGCGGGGAGCCCAGCCGCCCCTCCCCCGCCGCGCGGCCTGAGAAAGCAGAAGCGAGTCCAGCTCCGGGAAGTGCCTGCCCTGAATCTGGGAAGAGAAACTTGCGGACGGGATCGGGAGCGAAGCCCGGGGCGCCCCCCGCCTGGGCGCCCCGTCTGCCTCTCACGCTTTGGGGCGCGCGGACGACGGCGCCCCGGTCTCGGCGGGCTGCGGGGGCCGAGGCAGGCCCGCCCCTTCTCGGGGACGTCAGGGGACTGGGCCACCTTCAGAGCCGCGCCCTTCTCTGGTGTCGGGGTGCGCCCGCCCCGCCCGCCCAACCCTCCGCTCGTGCGGGGAGAAGCCGGGGGCAGAATCAGACCCGGGACCTCTGGACGCGGCCGCAGCGGACCCAGAGTCCAGACTTCTCTCCCTCTCGGCCCTCCTGGGACACCCCAGTCCCACCCGGGCCGCGTGTGCTACCCCAGCCCCCCTGGACCCTCCGCCGAAGCCGCGTGCGTCCACCCAGACCTCCTCCTAGGACCCCGGACTCCCGGCGGACCCGCCCTTCCTGTTCGCCCCTCCTATCCGGTGCCAGGTCCCCCACTCTCTCCTCCCCGACCTCTCGAGTCTCCAGGGCGGCCGGGCCAGCTGCTTTAGCGCCCGCCGGCTGCCGAGGCTGGAGCCCGCCATGCGGCTGCGGGCGCTCGGGCTCGGGCTCGGGCTCCGGCTCCGGCTCCGGCTCCGGCTCCCGCTCCCGCTCGGGCTCCTGGTGCTGCTGCTCCCGCTGTTGCCGCCTCCCGCGCACGCCCCGAAGCCCTCGGCACAGGACGTGAGCCTGGGCGTGGTGAGCGTGGGGTCTGTGGCTGTGGGGGTCGGAGGGGAGGGGGCTGGATTCAAACGTCCAGAGGAGTGGCCGGTGATGGGCTCTGGGGACTCGGGGTCTCGGACGTGTCGGAGGTCCGGGCCAGGGTTTGGAGATCTGGAAAGCAACTGGGGACCAGGACTCCTGGGTTCAGTGGGACACCGGCAACACAGAGCAGGAAAGGGGGGACCTCAGGAGGGAGCCGGAGGGCATCTGGGCCAGGGCCTGGGTTTGGGAGGGGTGGGCTTCCACCATGGCAGTGGGAAGAGAGGCCATCTCGTACCCTTCCCTCATCCCTGCCCCTTTCCATGGCCTAGGACTGGCTGACCCGCTATGGCTACCTGCCGCCCCCCAACCCCGCCCAGGCCCAGCTGCAGAGCCATGCCAAGCTGCAGGATGCCATCAAGGTCATGCAGAGGTTTGCCGGACTGCCCGAGACAGGAGTCCTGGGTAGGCATTCCCCCACCCCGCAGCGCTGCCTCTGCACCCTCCGCACCACCTGACTGGCATCCAGCAGGCCCAAACTTCAGCTTGCACCTGCATCACCAGAGGCCCCAGGTTCTCAGACACCCTCAGTGAGCACTTCCTGAGGACGCCCGCACCAGGGCTCCGGGGGCTCCGGGGGCTCCGGCTCTGCTCTCCTGGGCCCCATCTAGAGGGAGGAGGCGCACCGTGGAGGACATGAGCCTGCAGGGTAGTTTCAGAGAGCCTGAGTGTCCCTGCAGAGAGATGCTGATGGCATGGGGGCTGGCCCCTCTGAAAGGCCTGTGAGCTGAGACCACCCAGGAGGAGCCCGCCATGGGGCCTGCAGGAGGAGAGGGCCAAGGCCTGAGTCTAGAGTGAAAGGAGGGCCCAGGAGCTGAGGCAAGAGCTCTATCTTTTATTTTTTCTTAAGCGTTATTTTAAAAATTATTATTATTATTTTTTTATTTATATTTTATCTTGGCCAGAGAGAGGAAAAGTGAGAAAAAAAGCCACCAGGTCCGGAACTCACGCCATGGTCAGCTGTGTGGGAGCCCAGTGCCCTTCACCACCATGCCACCTGCCGGCTCCAGGAGCCCTACCTTTGAAAGGCGTGTGATTCCACGGATGACGTGGTCTCTGACAATCAGGGTTAGGAGCTCAGAGGCCAGGAGGGAGGTGTCCGTGACATCAGCAAGGGATGGGCAAGGGATGGCAGGTGGTGGACGTGCCCAGCAGCAGGCGAATTCAGGGCCTGGAGGTAAAACTGAGCACCTCCTCTGCTGGGTTAAGGGGGCAGGAGGAGGGAACGCAAGGGACCCGGCCAGCTCCTGGGGATGGAGGACTGTTGTCTGTCCTGCCATCGCGGGAGCAGCCGAGGACAGTGTCGGGTTGGATCTTAATTTGAAGGAGAGGTGGAAGCACAGGACTGCTGAGCTGGGAGAGGGGATTCCAGGTAGAGACCAGACAGCCAGAGACCCAGGTGGTCTGGGGACTTTGGAATTTATCTGGATGCATTGAGAACTCAAGAGCAAGGTACAAAGTATGGGTGGCTTCCTGGGGGAGTACATGCAAAAGGAGGGGTCCTCCTACTCCCCAGGGCTCAGGGAAGCAGGACACTTAGGCATCCTGGCCTGAGCCCCGAGCACTACTTGGAGGCAGTCCACTCGGGGCTGGGAGAGAAGGGCGGCAATGACACGGGTCTTCAAAAAGTTCGTGGAAAAACTCATGAAGAACTGCATGAAGTCTTCTTGCCATTTGGCTTCCAAAGTCAGAATGCCAAATTGGTCTCAAATTGGGCAGATGCCTCCCCTCTGTGAGCCTGTTTCCCTGTGTAGAGGACTAGCTGGTGCCGTGATCCAGGAAGGCTGGCCGACTGCTGACCCCTAACTGTCGCCCACAGACCCAGTGACCGTGGCCACCATGCACAAGCCTCGCTGCTCCCTGCCTGACGTGCTGGGGGTGGCGGGGCTGGTCAGGCGACGGCGACGGCGCCGGTACGCCCTGAGCGGCAGTGTATGGAAGCAGCGGACCCTGACGTGGAGGTAGGTCCTGCTGGCCACTCTTGGCCTAGGCCTGCCTGCTGCCAGGCCCCAGCTGGGCATGGCAGCCATCTCCCTCCACGGCCACCCTCCTCCTGTCTCTCCCCCAGGGTCCGTTCTTTCCCCCAGAGCTCCCAGCTGAGCCCGGAGACCGTCCGGATCCTCATGAGCTATGCCTTTGCCGTCTGGGGCGTGGAGTCGGGCCTGACGTTCCAGGAGGTGGCTTCCCGGGACCAGGAGCCCGACATCCTCATTGACTTCGCGCGGGCCTACCACCAGGACAGTTACCCCTTCGATGGGCTGGGGGGCACCCTGGCTCACGCCTTCTTCCCCGGGGAGCACCCCATCTCTGGGGATACTCACTTTGATGATGAGGAGACCTGGACTTTTGGGGCAAAAGGTAAAATCTCCCCTCTTGGAGGGATCCTCTCCACGGGTCTTTAAGAATAAGGTGCAAATTACATTCATTGGTGGGGCCGTATGGGATGAGGGTCTCCAGAGACACGGAGCCCGTAGGCCGTGTGTGCGTGTGTGTGCCCGTGCACGAGGGGGTTTATCTTTAGGAACTGGCTCGTGGGGCTGGTGGGCTAGCAGGCCCAGCACCACAGGACAGGCCCGCAGGGTGGAGGCTCAGGCAGGGTGCTGCTGAGGCCCAAGGCCGAGGCCAGCAGACAGACCAGAGACTGGGAGCACAGGCAGGACTTCCTCCTCCGGGGAGACCTGTTTGCTCGAGGGCTTTGAGCTCATTGGCTCCGGCCTCCAGTTCTGGAGGGTCAGCTGCTCTGACGCAGATCTTCACATCTGCGAAATACCCTCGTGGCAGTGTCTAGACTGCATCGGAGCGGACTGCTGGGCGCTCTCCCAGGTCAGACAGGCACCTTAGCCCCGCAGAGGCCTGCTGGGCGCCTAGCTCCGAGCAAGACCAGAGGACTTAGAGGCAGAAACACCTCTGTCCAGGGCTGAGTCGGAAGAGTAACCGGGAGTTACTTCACACATGGTGACACAGCCATGATCAGTCAACGGGAAGTCCTGACCTGTGGACGCGCAGAGGCGGTGTGACCCAAGGCTCTTGGGCAAGGGGAGGCTTGCGGAAGGGGTGACCCTATTCTCCATTCTCTCTCCGTACACACACACACACAGACATGAGTGCCCACATGCACAGGCGCCCCTCCAGAGAGCACGAGGGTGGGGAGCACAGTGAAAGGCAGGCCTTGGACATAGGGGTAGCGTGGTGTCGGGAGAGAGGCCGCAGGATGGCAGGCCCGCATCACAGAGGCCTTGGAAAGAGTTTGGACCACGGGGTTCTGAAAGCGAGGGGCCACTTTTGGTGGTTTTGCATTCTAGAAATCTGACCGCGGGGGAGGCAGGAGGAGGCAGGGAGGCAGCGCTGCCGGGCGCAGGTCAGAGATGGTGCTGTGCCATCAGGGCTGTGGGTGGAGCTGCGGAAGCTCCGTCAGGGTGGGCAGCCGGGGTCTGGCTTGGTCCTGCAGAAAAGGGAGGTGAAGTGGATGGGCTGACGTCCAGGCTCCATGTGGCTCTGGGCCATTTGGGGGCCCCCTGGGGGACAATGTGCTCTTAATGCAGGTGGGAGCACAGGTGAGAGGAGCAGCTGGCGAGGCGGGCACGTGTGTGCAGCGCTGGGGCGTTCTGCACAGGTGGTCCATGGCAGCTGTGGTCTTGCTCTGGCACTTGGACTCCTCTGTCTGAAGTCAGAAGTGGGGCTCATGGAGCCAGCAGGTGGTGTGGAGGTTAAGGTGTGGGATCCCATATGGTCAACTCCTCAGTTTGAGTCTTGGACCCAGCAGCTTGAAAAACACACCTGGTGCGTGTGCATGTGCACTCAAAATCCCGAGAGAACATGAAGGACCGTGGCATGGCCACCCCCAGGGGTCGATCTCTCACTCGCCCCCTCTCTGTCTCTCTCTGGCAAGTGCACAAGTCTTGTGGCAAAATCTTAAAAAAAGAAAAAGAAAGAAAGAAAGAAAAGAAAAGAAAAGAAAAGAAAAGAAAGGGGGGCTCAGATGGTATTTTTTTGTAATTAATTAATTAACTTATGTATTTATTTTGTTGTGAGTTTTAAGCTGCTGGGTCTGGGACTTCAACTGCAGTTGGCTGTGTGGGAATCCTTGTGCAATTCCTTGGGGCATGTGCTTGGGGGAAGGGAAGCAGGATGTGGTCTCAGCTGCAGAGGAGCCTGAGCCCCGGGAGCAGCGGCAACAGCTGCCGGGTTGACCCACCTGGCGGCAGGCAGCTCCCTGTGGCCCTCTGCCCACGGCCACAGCTGTGGCTGTGGCTGCAGGGGCAGCCTGTGTGAGGGAGAACAGTGTTCTAGGGAAGAAGGCAGCCGGGGCAGCAGGCCCGCTGGGAACTGGGCAGGGCAGTCTTGGCATCTATACCACTGAGACTGGGCACTGCAGCGTGAAGACAGTGGGCTTCAGGCTGCCTGAGGCCTGAGGGTTAGGGGATCCAGGTCCCACATAGTTGATCACATGGTTCAAATACCAGCCCCACCGCTGGAGAGCAGGATTGCAGGATTGCGGCATGACCACGCCCTACTGGGGGGCTCTCTCTCTCTCTCTCTCTCTCTCTCTCTGTCTCTGGTGAGTGCACAGCCCAAGTAGATTTAAAGCGGAACTCATGTTGGGCCACCTCCACTTGCAACACGTGCACGTTACTTAACCCTGTTGTTTGTTGTACCCGTCTGCTCACCTGAGACAGGGTAAGAGCCGCACTGCCTACACTGGCAGTGCGGGAGGACGGAGCGCGACTACATGGGGAGCCGCCTCCAGCTCTGCACCGGCCTGGCTGGGGCGAGGTCAGCCAGGCCTGGTGGGTTGGTGGGGTTCTCAGGCAGAGAGCTCCACAGCTGAGAAGGGGGAAGGCAGGAAGGAGGGACCACAGAGATGAAGAAAGAACAGGCTGAAAGGGGTGAAGAATGAGCTTGAAGTTCGAGCGGCCAGGTCAGCCCACAGTCCAGCCAGTTCCAGGGCTTGGGTGTGCCTATCCCTGCTGGAGCACCCAGGCACCCTGCAGAGCCAGGAGGCTCCCTGGGCACAGATGTAAGAGTGGAGGAGGCCAAGACTGAGTTCCATCTGGCCAAGGGGGAGGGCAGAGAGCAGGGTGGAGGCCTGTGGAGGCCAGAGGCCCTGGAGTCTCAGGATGGGGGAACTTGGAGAACTACTGGATGAGCAGAAAGCCGTGGAGGATGGGTGGCTGCACGGTTGGGATGTTTTCCTTATTCCGGGGTTGGTGATGGAGGCGGCGTCCTCACATTGGGCAGGGGCAGGGGCAGGGGGTGAGCATGGAGAGGTAATGCTACCTGCCCTCGATGCACCGGAAGTTTGGCCTGTGCTGACCAAACAGGAAGCGGGTTTGTCAGCATTTGGGAGCGGGGACTGGGTCACAACGCCAGGGGCTGTGGCCGGGATGGAGGCTGAAGGAGGTGCCTGCCGCCCAGGGCCAGGAAGGAGGGCTCCTGCCCTGTCCCCGCAGCATAGCCTGAGAAGGGGCAGGAAGCGGGAGGGGCAGGGGGAGTGTAGAGGCGACCTGATTCAGACTGCACTTCCCCCGTTTCTCAGAAAAAGGACCCGGAGCAGCCCTGAGCCCAGTCAACAGGAAAAGCCATCAGAGCGCTGGCGGGGCGGGGCCTCAGCCCAGCTCTGCCCCCTTCCGGCCGCTCTGTGCCTCAGTTTCCTCTCGGACAGGGCAGTGGGCAGGGGTGTGGTGAGAAGTCAGCCAGGCGGTGTCGCCTTCTCAGGACTTACCCGCGCCTCACCCTTCCATTCACCTAGCGGCAGGGCACGGGGAGGGACCCTTGCTTTTCAGGTCACCGGTCGTTCTAAACCTGCTTCCGACGTTGCTAACCCTAGCGAGAACCGAGAAGCCATCGCGGGGCAGGCGCGGGATCGATGAGGGGCGGGCAGGGCGGAGAGCCAGGCTCGCTGCTGGCGCCCAGGCCCGCTCCCGCGGGAAGCGGCCGCACGGCGGAGGCGCCGGGCCAGCAGGCTGCGGTGGGAGAGTGCCTGCCTGAAGGAGCGGCGTGCGGGTGGGGGGAGGCTGCACAGGGCAGGAGGAGGAGAGGTGCGGAAGGTCTTGGGCACTGAAGAGGCGACCTACAGTGGCAGCAGATGTGACCACGGATCTGAGCTCAGAGCAGGGCTGCTCCGAGGCAGGGACTTGCTGGAGGGAACTCTGCACCCGGGGTCCTGCCCCTCCCAATTCCGTGTGCAGTCTCCCCTCCCTCTGCCACCCATAGCTTTCCTGCCCTGCAGCCTGAGTCTGCGTGCCACACAGGACTGCGTCTGAGCGCAGAGGCACACACCACCTCCGCAGGGCCTAGTGGCCAGTGAGCCCCACACTGCCCACACCCGGGGCTTCCTGGGCTGCCCCTTCCGGGTGCGGGAGTGGAGTCAGCTCCAGCCCCGGTTGCCCTCTCCGCAGATGGGGAGGGGACTGACCTATTTGCTGTGGCTGTCCACGAATTCGGCCACGCCCTGGGCCTGGGCCACTCTTCGGCCCCCAACTCCATCATGAGGCCCTTCTACCAGGGCCCGGTGGGCGACCCTGACAAGTTCCGCCTGTCCCAGGACGACCGCGAAGGCCTGCAGCAGCTTTACGGTAGGATAGACGGGAGCGGGGCTTGGGGGGGGGGGGGGGCTGCCAGGCGGCTCTAGCAGGGCTGGGAACCCACCCCTGTCTGACTCCCCACAGGGAAGGCGCCCCAAACCCCATATGACAAGCCCACGAGGAAACCCCTGGCTTCTCCTCCTCCCCCTCCCCCGGCCCTGCCCCCGGACAGGTGAGTCCCCCATCAGCTGTGTGGCCTTGGGTGACCTTCCGTGAGAAAGTGAGGAAGGCTGAGCCCCAACCTCTGTCCCCAGCCCAGATCGATGTGATGGCAATTTCGACGCCATCGCCAACATCCGGGGGGAGACCTTCTTCTTCAAAGGTGAGGCACTTCACGTGGCACTGCCCCCACAGTGCTTCCTCCACTGGGGCAACCAGGGGGGCTGGGATCTCCTGGGAGGTGTGACTTGTGCTAAAAATGGAAGGTCCCAGGCAAGCCTGGAGCAGTTGGTCACCCTGGCCCTGATGCTCATGGCCACCAACCCTGGGAGGGAGACCCAGGCCTGCAGCCACAGCTCTGGGGAGGCCTGCCATGTGCTGCCCAGGTCCCCTCTCTTTCCCAGGCCCCTGGTTCTGGCGCCTGCAGCCCTCAGGACAGCTGGTGTCCCCCAGGCCCGCGCGTCTGCACCGCTTCTGGGAGGGGCTGCCTGCCCACGTGCGCGTGGTCCAGGCCGCCTATGCCCGGCCTCAGGACGGCCGGATCCTCCTCTTCAGCGGTGAGTGGGGGCCGGGCGGCCGGGCTCGGCGCGTGGGGGCCCACCCTGATCACGAAGCCGCCCCCCTGCAGGCCCCCAGTTCTGGGTGTTCCGGGACCGGCAGCTGGAGGGCGCAGCGCGGCCGCTCACGGAGCTGGGGCTGCCCCCGGGCGAGGAGGTGGACGCGGTGTTCTCGTGGCCGCTGAATGGAAAGACCTACCTGGTCCGCGGCCAGCGCTACTGGCGGTACGACGAGGCGGCCGCGCGCCCGGACCCCGGCTACCCGCGCGACCTGAGTCTTTGGGAGGGGGCGCCTCTGGCCCCAGATGATGTCACCGTCAGCAACACAGGTGGGGGATGCGGGAGGAGGCCCCGCACCCACAAGTTACTGGTCTTGGGAGTGGGGAGTACCTGGGGATGGGGGGATCAAGGTGCGGGGCGCCGGGCGGCTGGAAAGACCTCGGAGAAGCCCAGGGCAGCAGGATGGGCGGAGCGGGGCGGGCCTGGACCTAGACCCTGTCTTCTCCCCACAGGTGACACCTACTTCTTCAAAGGCACCCACTACTGGCGCTTTCCCAAAGGGACCATCAAGACTGAGCCGGACTCCCCCCAGCCCATGGGGCCCAAGTGGCTGGACTGCCCCGCCCCCAGCTCTGGCCCTCACGTTCCCAGGCCTCCCAAAGCGACCCCCAAGTCCGGAACTTGCGATTGTCCCTGCGAGATCAATCAGGCGGCTGGGCCGAGGCCCCTGTCCCTCCTGCTGTCCCTCCTGCCTCTGCTGGCGGTGGGCGTGGCCGCCTGCTAAGGGGCAACATCCTGGGCACAGCAGCCCTACGCCGGAGGGGACTGCCCCAGCTGGACCTGGGGGGCTTGTGGGGCGCTACAGCGCCTGATCATCGGTTCCCAGGGGGCGGGGGCTCCCATCACGACGTCCCTGGGCGTGTTCTCCGCCGACCCACGGCCCCAGCCAGGACAGCCTCGCGCTCTGTTCTGCATCCGCGGAGGCCTGTGAGTCCGAGCGCCGCCGCCAGGGGGCGGTGCGGAATGGATCCCGGAGCACCGGGAGGGGTGGGGGGGACCAAGGACTGTGGTCCGGACCCTGCCGTGACGTGCCCTGCCTGCCCGCGTCCAGCGCCGCCCAGCAGGGCGCTTCTGTTCCTGGAACCGCCAGCCCGAGGGGGAACGACGCCTCGCCCCACCTGCTGCTGAGTCCGCTGTTCTCAGCCGGTTCGGCACCCACAGCGTCCCGCTGCCGACACTGGTCACCATCACCTTGGTAGAGACCCTGACCAGCCTGGGAACCTCTGGCTGCGAGGACTAGCGCCCCAGATCTCACGGATGGCCCTCCACAGTCCGTTGACCTTGGTTTCGGCCACCCCACCTAGGCCGTAGAGCCTGAAGCTGGGGCTGCCCATTGAATCCAACACCCTCCTGCGTGTGAAAAGCCCGCACCGGCTCCCAAGACCGCACAAACTTCCTCCCAGTCGGGGGTCTTGGCCTGCCTTCCCAGGCGCCTGGCTCTCAGGTGACAACTGGGTGGAAGCCAGGGCACCTCATTCACCTTCACTGGCCCCCACATTCGAAGCTGTCACCGTCTCCGGGGAACTATGCTAATGGAGGGTTCCACAGCGAAATCACCCACGAATTGTAGAAATGCAGATCACGGACCCTCACCTGCCTCCACGCTGAGCTGGGCCGCCCCCAAACCTGCCTTTGAACAAGCTGCGGGATTCTGCTGGCAGCCACGTGGGCATTTCTGCAGGCAGGGTTCTGTATTCCCTACAGGGCTGAGCTGCTGGCCTTGGCCAGGCTGGCCCCCAGGGGGTGGGGGGTGTCACTAGCCACTTGGGTGTCCATCCTCCATCCAGGGAGCCAGCCTGTGGCCAGCAGTCCCAACCACCAGAGGAATTGTGGAGCCACCAGGAAAACAGCTGAGCCAAGTCATCCTCCTCCCCAACGTGAGGGTGGAGAACCTGCATTTAGAAGCTT
The DNA here is from genome assembly GCA_026018925.1 of Tupaia tana. Classification (NCBI taxonomy): domain Eukaryota; kingdom Metazoa; phylum Chordata; class Mammalia; order Scandentia; family Tupaiidae; genus Tupaia; species Tupaia tana. The sequence goes on along the minus strand of JAKSZU010000016.1, from coordinate 83,276,569 downwards.
GTCAGGGGGCTGACAGGTGGCGTGGTGGTTAAGGGTGCTGGACTCCCACATGGTTGACCACAGTTCAAGTCCTGGACCTGGTGGCTTGCTTTCTCATTCTCTCTCTCTGTTTCTTTTTCTTTTTTTTTTTTTTTTGAGAAGTTTTTGCTATAGGGCGTGTGCACTCACCAGAAAGACAGACAGAAAGCAAAAGTCACCCCCCAGGGGGATGGCCACACTGCAATCCCTTCTTCATTCTCCTCTTGGGATCTTGGGCACACACACACGTGCCCAGCATGAGTTTAAGCCACAGGGTCCGGGACTCAAACCATGGTCAACAACATGGGAGTCCAGTGACATAGCCGTTACACCAACTGCTGGTTCCATCTCTTGTGTGTGTTCCTATCTGGTCAAATTAAAAAAAAAAAAAAAAAAAGTGAATGAATAAATAAAATTAAATAATTCTTTTTAAAAAATGTATTGGGAGGCCAGCAGTGGCATAGCAGTTAAGGTGCTGGACTCCCACGTGACTGATGGCAGTTTGAGTTCCAGAGCTGGCATTTTGCAAATCATGCCAGGCAAGTGTGTGTGTGTGTGTGTGTTTGTATGTGTGTGTGTGTGCGTGCGCGCCTGCCCAAAATCCCAATAAGAGAATAGAGGGGGAGTATGGTGTGTGGCCTCCCCCTGGGGTTGATTTCTCACTTTCTGTCCCTCTGGCAAGTGCATGCACTTATAGTGTAAATCTCTCCAAGAAAAAGTATTAGGTTCAGGGACCAGCAGTTAGCGTAATGGCTATGTCGCTGGACTCCCACGTAGTTGACCACGGTTTGAGTCCCAGATCCAGTGGCTTAAACTCATGCCGGGTGCATGTGCGTGTGTGCCCAAGGTCCCGAGGAGAATGGAGGAGAAGGGATTGCGGCATGGCCATCCCCCCTGAGAGTTGATTTCTTGCTTTCTATCTCTCTGTCTCTCTCTGTCTGTCTGGCGAGCGCACACGCCCTAAAGCAAAAACCTCTCCAAAAAAAGAAAAAAAATAAAATTAAAAAAAAAAAAAAGTATTAGGTTCAGGCCAGGAGATGGCGTAGTGGTCAAGGCACAGGACTCTCACATGCTGACCACGGTCTGAGTTCTGGACCAGTGGCTTAAAACTCATGCTGGGCATGTGTGCATGAGTTCCCCAAAATTCTTAGTTGAGAATGTAACAGGCGGGACCAGCAGTTAACATAATGACTGTATCACTGAACTCCCATGTAGCTGACCGTGGTTCTAGTCCCAGACCCGGTGGCTTAAACTCACGCTGGGCATGAGTGTGTGCGTGCCCAAGATCCTGAGAGGAGAATGGAGGAGAAGGGATTGCGGTGTGGTCACCCGCCCCCCAGGGGGGTGATTTCTCGCTTTCTGTCTCTCTGGTGAGTGCACACACCCTATAGTAAAAATAAATAAATAAATAAAACCTCTCTACAAAAGTAAAATAAAATCACATTGGACACATGCATGTGCGTGACCGAGATCCCAAGAGGAGGACGGAGAAGGGATTGTGGTGTGGCCACCTGCTCCAGGGGTGATTTCTCTCTCTGGTACAGGTACACTCCCTGTAACAAAACCAAACAAAGATACCTGGAGATGGGCACCGGCCAGAGCAGAAACAGCACCTTGTGGTGGCAGCCGGGGTGAGGCTGTGGGGGCCCAACTGAGAGCCCCTGGGGTGCCCCCCACGTGCTCAGGGAAGGGTCTGGCTTCCTGGGTGTGAAAGTGCAGGGAGGTGGCCGCTGTGGGACTCGGGCTCAGTTGGGAAGTGTGACTGCCAAGCTGTCCCTCAGGGCACCTGTGAGGGAGTTCTGGAAGTCCCTCCCTCTTCACAGGACAAAGTCCTCACCCCAGGCCCTCAGAACTGTACCTTAGGGGACTAGAAAGCGGGAGTGGGGAAGGGAGCTGGGCCACGCTGGCTCAGCTAGAGAGGGAACGTGAGGACAGAAGTCTCCCCGCCTGCCCGGTTCCCGTGGGGGATGCCCAGCTGATAAGCCACGTGTGACACAGCGGGGGGGGGGGGGGGCAGCCCGGGACACAGCCAGTGAGGGGGCCAGGGGAGCAGCCTGTGACACAGCCAGTGAGGGGACGGGGGGGGGGGGGGGGGGGGGCAGCCTGTGACACAGTCAGTGAGGGGGCGGGGGCGGGAGAAGCCTGTGACACAGCCAGTGAGGGGGCTGGGGGGTGGGCAGCCTGGGACACAGCCAGTGAGGGGGCGGGGGGGGGGGGAGCAGCCTGGGACACAGCCAGTGAGGGGGCGGGGGGGGAGCAGCCTGTGACACAGTCAGTGAGGGGGCGGGGGGGGGGGGAGCAGCCTGTGACAGTCAGTGAGGGGGCGGGGGGGGGGGCAGCCTGTGACACAGCCAGTGAGGGGGCGGGGGGGGGGGGAGCAGCCTGTGACACAGGCATTGAGGGTGTCGGGGCCATGTTTTATTGAGGAAAGTTTCTTTGTCTTTATGCTCTGCAGAAGTGTGTTGGCTTAGTAGGGGCTTTTTCCTGGGGTGAGGTCTACAGCGCGTGAACGACTGCCGAGCCAGCTTTCTCTGCGGCTCCCCTGAGCGCCGAGGTGCCCAGGAAGTACGCGTGCGCAGAGGCCGGCCTGGACACTGAAGGAAGGTGCAGACTCCTAAACTAGACCCAGGGCCTGGTCATCAGGACTCAGAGCCAGAGACATGCTGCATTTGCCTCCAGGAGTGGGCGGAGGGGCGGATGCTGCAGACGTGTGAGAAGGGAGTCCGACCATGGCAGCTGGGCAGTCGCCCAGGCGGGACGCACCAGGGCAGCTGGGGTTCTTTCTGTAAAGCCCCAGCCCCTCTGGACTTCAAAGTGAGGAGACCTCCTGCTTTCTACTGAGGGGATTTACAAAACATGCAACATTTCTTCCTACCAAGATCTTTTCTTCAAAAAGATTCCATTTAATGCAACCCGTAATTCTACCCAGGACGGACAGGGAGGTCAGGGCCCTCTGCTCAAGGTCTCTTCAAAGCACAAATGCTGTCAAAGGTCGCAGATTTGAAATGCAAACACTCCAACTGCCTTAAACCCAGCAACGGGAAAACAACGGACCGCACAGTCCGTCCCACTGCAGTTATGCAGCCCTAGTATTAAAGCCAGGGAACAAAATGAACTAATAAAACGTCCCCCGTTCGTTCTGAAGGTAGAAGCCAATTCAGTCATGACACTTCACGCAAGAAAAATTAAGCCCTATGTCTTTGCAAATAATTACTTTCCAGAAATAAATTCATGTTTCGTTTAAAAAAAAGAAAGAAAGAAAGAAAGAAAGAAAGAAAGAAAGAAAGAAAGAAAGAAAGAAAGAAAGGAAGAAAGAAAGGAAGAAAGGAAAAAGAAAAGAAAAAGTGGAGGAGGAGCCAGAGGGACCGGAGGCAGCCCAACAGCGGAGGGACATGCTACCGTCCCTGGCTGGTTCCAGGACATGGGCCAGGCAGGCGGGCGACGGTGAGCGACGCTAGTACAGCGTCTCCCGGGCGTGGGTTCGCAGGTGGCGCAACAGATGCGAGTTGCGGCTGAAGCTGCGGCCACACTGCGCGCAGGAGTAGGGCCTGGCGCCAGTGTGCACCAACAGGTGGCGCAGGAGGTTGCAGGTGCGGTTGAAGCTTTTGCCGCACTCCATGCACTCCTGGGGGGCCTCGGCTTCCTGGCCAGGCTCAGCGTGGGTGGCCAGGTGCCGCTGCAGGTGGGCATTGCGCCGGAAGCTGCGGCCACAAGTCTTGCAGCTGTAGGGCCGCTCTCCTGTGTGGCTGCGCCGGTGGCGGGCCAGGTTGGAGCTGTTCCGGAAGCGGTGGCCGCAGGTGTCGCAGGCGTGGGGCTTCTCCCCAGTGTGGATGCGCTGGTGGCGGGCCAGGTGCGCGTTCTGGCTGAAGCGCTCGCCGCACTCGCTGCAGCGGCAGGGCTTCTCGCCTGTGTGACTGCGCCGGTGGCGGGCCAGGTCCTGCGTCTGGCTGAAGCTCTTGCCACACTGGGCACAGTGGTGGGGCCGTGGGCCACCGTGGGTCAGCAGGTGGCGGGCAAGGCCGGCCCGCCGCACGAAGCGCTTCCCGCACTGCGGGCAGGCGTAGGGCTTCTCGCCCGTGTGCACCCGCTGGTGGCTGACCAGCTGAGCGCTTTGGGTGAAGCTGCGCCCGCAGTCCTGGCAGGAGAAGGGCCGCTCGCCCGTGTGCACGCGCCGGTGAGTCACCAGGTGCTCGCTGCGCCGGAAGGACTTGCCACAGTCGAGGCACCCGTAGGGCCTGAGCTCACGGTCTGGAGGGAGGCTGCCCGACCCTTCAGAGCACCGGTGGTCCTTGTCCCCACCGTGCACCCGTAGGTGGCGCTTGAGGCTGGAGCGGTGCTGGAAGGTCTGGCCGCAGTGGGAGCACAGGACTACGGTCAGCTGCGGCCCTTCGGTCTTGTTCTCTGGGGAGCGCTCGGGCTTTGTGTCCTGGGCGTGCGCCAGCAGGTGCCGCACCAGACTGGCACGGCGCTGGAAGCCCTGGCCGCACTCGGCGCACAGGAATGCCGGCTCCGACGAGTGCGTCAGCAGGTGCTTGCTCAGGTGGGAGCTCTGGCGGAAGCGGTGGCCACAGAGGTGGCAGGCATGCGGCCGCTCGTCCGTGTGTGTGCGCATGTGCAGCTTCAGGATGGAGCTGCGGCCGAAGCTCTTGCCGCAGCACAGGCACAGGAAGGAGCGCTGGCCGGGGTGCGAGCGCAGCTGGTGCGTCTTGAGGCCGGGCAGCTGCGCAAAGCTTACCCCGCACTCTGTGCATATGAACTGTGTGTCGGACTCCGACTTGGGGGCATCCTCAGCCACTTTGACCTCCACAATTTCACTGTCGCCAGGAGGGGACCCTCCTCCACTGGCACCATTGGCCCTTGGTCCCTGCCCAAGCATCTGCGCAAGAGGCTCTTCCACCACTCCTGGACTATCTGTCTGCAACTCTGCTGAGATGGCAGGTGACCAGGCAGCTCCTTTGGGCTCTTCCTGTTTAAACTCTTCCTTGTCTGGGGTTCTGCTACCAAATCCTGGCAAAAAAAGCAAAACAGAGGTGGTCGAGTGTATTCCTAGGGGCTACCGGGAGTCACAGGGTCCACTGACCTGACCGGAAAGAAGCCCAGACCCTTCAGGGCTGCCGGGTGGGCAGAGGCAGGAGTAGACGAAGGAATTACTCTATCTCCATTACTTTTTTTTTATTTTAGTAAAATACACACATCGTATAACTTACCATGATAACCACTTAGTGTACAAGTTAGGTTAAATACATTCCGGGAGGTGGCGACCATCCCAACTCCCCGGAATGGAAACCCCCACCCATTAGCGATGACTGCCCTGAGCACCTGCCTCAAAGCTGACGATCAGCGGCCGCCAGGTGCTGTGGTAGTTAGGGCACGAGGCTCCCATGCAGCAGACCACGGTCTGAGTTCTCAAAGTGGCGGCTTGAAAATCATACCAGATGCATGTGTGGGCACGCCCAAAATCCCGAGAGGAGAATGGAGAAGGGACTGTGGTGTGGCCATCCCCTTGGAGGGGGTTTCTCAGTTCCCCTCTCTGTGTCTCTTGTGAGCACACATGCCCTATGGCAGAAACTTAAAAAAAAAAAAAAAAAAAAAAAAAAAACCTCACAATTAATGGGTGATGGGTAGGCCAGACAGACTGCTATTTAAAAGAAAAAGAGGGAGTAGGCAGCTGGTGGTACAGAGGTTAAGGTAGCTGGGCCCCTCACGGCCTACTGCACAGTCTGGAAAACATAGGGGGCCAGCAGGTGGCATGGAGGTTAAGGCATTGGACTCCCACATAACCAACCACATATGGTTCAAGTCCCGGACCTGGTGGCTTGTGCTCTCACTTTCCCTTTCTCTCTGTGTCTATCTCTCTCTGGTCAAATTAAAAAATAACAAATAAAAATAAATAAATAAATCTTTAATTTTAAAAAAAGGGAAAAAAAGAAAAACACACCAGCAATGTGTTGCGTGCCCAAACTCTCGCAAGGAGAAATGAAGGAGTTGAAATGTGGCCACCCCCCTGGTGTGTGTGTATGTGCTTTCTCTCTCTCTGGTGAATATGCACATGCCCTCTGACAAGTTAAAAATAAAAAGAGAGAAGAGAAGAAAAAGTGAGGGGAGGGGGCTGGTAGGGAGTGGGGCGGGGGTATCAACAGACACAAAGATGCATATAAACAAGGCGGGCAGCAGGCCAGCAGGCGGGCAGCTCAAGGGCTGGTTCCCGCACAGCTTGAAAAACACGCCAAGCGCTTGTGCATGAATGCCCAAAATCCTTCCAGGAAAAACGAGGAGAGGAGACTGTGGTGTGACCATGGCCCATGGGGGGTGGTTTTTCCTCTCTCAATCCCTCTGTCTCTCTGGCGAACGCCTGCCTTCTATAGTAGGGGGAAAAAAAAGTAAATAAACAGATAAAAAGGAAGAAAAAGAAAGAAAAAATAAAAAGATCTCAAGATACTCCACAGAAGAAAATTTCAGGTCGGGTCTGGAGCTTCAGGCAACGACGACGCCCTCGGCGGCCGTGGCTGTGGGTAAGGGCTGTTTACCTAGCGGGTGCGTGGGCCAGGCCTTCTTCTGTGGGACATCCTCGAAGGTCAAGGACTCCTAGGAGAACAGAGACCCTGGTGAGTGAGGGTCAGCTCTGGCACATGCGGGGCATGAAGAGCTCTTCAGGACTGGCAAAACCGCAGAGGCTTGGGGACTGCCAGCTCACCAGCACAGCTGCCAGCTCCTGGTCGCAGGCGTTCTCCTCCAGCCACAGTGCAGGGCCCTGGGGGGCTACGGCAGCAGGGGAGGAGGAAGAGTGCTTAGGAGGCAGCCCACCCAGGTGGCTCAAGGACATGCACCCCAAGGTCAAGGCCCAGAGACGGCATGGGGTCTTCCATTCCTGGTCCCTCGGGGGCTCCCCACTCTGCCCTGGTCCTGGACACTGAGCTCCCGCCCGTGCCAATCCCCAGCCTCCCGGGGCCTGAGCTCCTCACTGCTTTCTTGCAGGGCCTGGAAGGTCTTCTGGGGCCCCGGGCTCAGTGGCTGCTTTGAACTCGGGGGAAGCCTCCACTCCCCTGGCTCTGCAGGCTCGGCTGGAGCTGGCTGGGGCGCGGGCAGCTCATTGGGTGGACACGCAGTTGGAGGCTCTGGGGTCACTTCCTTTTTGGGGCTATGGGTGAGGACCTGGGAAGGGCCCCCCTGCTCCTCCAGGGCGACGTCTGCTCCGGCACAGTTCTTGCTGGCATTACAACTAAAATCCTGTTCACAACACATCCAGGTTAGGTGACTCCCAGGAGAAATAGGACAGAGGGGAGGTGAGCCGGGCAGGGGTGGAGTCAGGAGTCTGAGAGGGGACCTTTGGGCAGCGGCCAGTGGGGTTCCAGAGCCTTCCTCCCGCTCCCGCCCCCTTACCAGGGGCCCCACGTAGCTGCACTCCGTGTGCACGCCCTCCAGCAGCAGGAGCACCTCCTCACAGTCCCTGAGCTGCTGTCCCTGCAGGCGGCCGAGCAGGCGCGGGGGCAGCGCGCTCAGGAACTGCTCCAGCACCAGCAACTCGAGGATCTGCTCCTTGCTGTGCAGCTCGGGCCGCAGCCAGTGGCCGCAGAGCTCGCGGAGCCGGCTCAGGGACGCCCGCGGCCCCACGTCCTCCTGATACTGGAAACATCTGAAGAGCTGGTGGGCCACCTCCGGCCGGGGCCTGGCTTCTGGCCGCTGGGGACCCTCGCGGCCTGCAGTCTCATCCTCCTCCAGTTTCACTCCTCCGACCTGCTCCTGTCCCTGGGCAGCTGGCGCTGGTTCTGCAAGCATCCTTCGCCCTGGGTGCCCGCGGCGGCTGCTCCTGGTAGCACTGTCTCTCTCCTCCCGCGCCTGTGGAGCTGAGGGCCTGGTTAGGGTCGGGTTGGGCTGGTGAGGGCAGGACACCCTGGGTCCAGCCGGACTAGGTACCAAGGCAGGGAGCCCGGTCACACCTCCTGACCCGGGGTGTCACCATCTCCACAGAATGCAGAACCCGCTCCGTGTCAGTGTCCCTGAGATGATACCTGCCCTTCCCCACTCCCCAGGTCAGCACCAGGACCATCCAGGCAGACCTGGCGGGCCTTGGCGGCACCCAGGAGGGGCCAGGCTGTGGAGCTGGAAGAGTCCCCAGCCCAGCTGGCCTGCAAATGCGGCAGGTGCACGCACACGCCCAGGATCCGGGCGGGCTGGAGGGCTGGAGGGCAGGGACTGCTGCAGACCAGACCCTGCGGACAGAGCCCCGACGCCTGCGCTCATGCATACTCTCAACAGTGGGAAAAAGATATATACTGGCCCAAAACGGTCTCAATCCAATCCGGCTTTTAAACCCAACTGCCAGTTTGCAGGGCAATGTCACACTACAGGAGTAAGAGCAAGTCAGGAGATCCCTTGAAGAAACAATGGACCAGGGCCAGCAGGTGGCATGGTGGTTAAGGACACTGGACTCCCACACAGTTGATCATGGTTCAAGACCCAGGCCTGGCGGCTTGCTTTCTCACTTTCCCTCTCTCTAATGAGCACATGTACCCTATAACAAAAGTTTTTTCAAAGTAAAAAGAAAAAGTACAACCTAAACCTAGAATGTGAAGCTTGATTGGATCCTGATCTTTTTTTTTTTTTTTTTTGGAGAGTTTTTTGCTATAGGTGCATGCGCTCACCAGAAAGACAGAGAGACAGACATCCCCAAAGGGGATGGCCACACCGCAATCCCTGCTCCTCCATTCTCCTCTCGGGATCTTGGGCACGCACACACGCACACGCGCCTGGTGTGAGTTTAAGCACCGGGTCCGGGACTCAAACTGTGGTCGACTACATGAGAGTCCAGTGACACAACCATTACGCCAACTGCTGGCCCCGAATTCTGATCTTTTTATTTACTTATTTTTTAAATTTTTCTATAGAGTGCATGCTTTCACTAGGGGAATGTTGAGACAGAGAGGAGGGAAAGTGAGAAATCACCCACAGGAAGGATGGCCATGCCTCAATCACTTCTCCACTCTCCTCTTGGGATTTTGGGCACACATGAACATGTGTCCAGTGTCTGTCACAAGCTGCAGGTTCAGGACTTGAACTGCACAAAGCCGCGTGGGATCCAGTGGCCTTAAGCACCAAGCTACCTGCTGGCTCTGACCTGTTTTTTCCTTAAAAGCTCCAAAAGACATTCTACAGTCAGCTGGAGAAACTTGAACAGGGGCCGGATACCACCGATAGATAAATGACTCTGAAATTTCTTTCTTTTTTGATTGCTAGAGGATGTGCGTGCGCATGCTCGCAGGAGAGGGTGTGGTAACCCTCCCAGCGGGGTGTGGGCATGTGCAAGCCACCCGCCCTCCTTCCCTTCAGGTTCCTGAGTGCACAGCCTTGCACGCTTCTCAGGTTACTGGCCGGGCTGCAAACCCCCACCAGCTCTATGGGATCCAGCCCCTTCCAGCACTGACAGCCAGCCCATGGCCCGCGACTGTTCGGTTCTGACTTGGGAGCCCAGCCTGTGGCCGCGGGACCATCGGTGCTGGGAGAAGGTGCTGAGGAGGCTGGAAGGGGCAGGCCGTGAGGGCGCAGCCGTGGTCCAGGCCCAGGAGATGCAGACGTGGTGTTCATTGCTGCTGTCGCCTTCTCTGGACATCTGCTCATTTTCTAAAGATAAGGTATGGGGGATCACGCCTGTGCTATCTCCTGGCTCCACTTCATGGCTGCGGAGGCCCCCAGAGGCCAAGGCCAAGGCCAAGGCTAGGCAGCTGAGCAGTGCAGGGCGGAGCTCCCACACAGCCCGCTGCTCCAGCCCTGGAGGTCGAGGCCCGGATAGGTGGGGGTGGGGTGGGGTGGGGGGGTGTTGAGGGGCCTGGGAGGGGCAGCCCACGCCAGCTCACACAGCTGGAGCTCGTGGTAAAGTGGGTGTTCCTGGAAGGAGATCCGAGCTCTCTGGAAAGCTGAGTGGAAGCAGGCCTGGGCTGGGTGGCCGGGTCTCTAGATGGGAGACCAAAGCCCGTGTTTGCAGAGGTTGTGACAGCTGTGTCCCCAGAAAGTGAAAGCTGGCCTGGCACACTCGGTGAGCCCCTGCTGGCTGTGTCCAGTGGGAGAACAGTCATTTCTCTTTCCTTCATCACTAAAAGAATAAATCGGGGTCAGCCCGTAACACAGTGGCTAGGAGCTGGTGAGGATCTAGTCCTGGCCCCAGCAGCTTGGAAAAGGCTGGAAGTGCAAGCGTGCCCAGGATCCTGGAGACACTGAGGAGAAAAGAACTGCGGCGTGACCAGGCCGCGCTGGGGGCACGAGCACTCGCTCCATGTCTCTGTCTCGGTCACACTTGGGCCACCTGGCATAAAAAGTCATTCTTTTTTTTAAAAAATTGTTATTTTATTTAACTTTTTAATCTATCTACTTATTTATAGATTTATTTTAATTTGACCAGAGAGGGACAGAGAAAGAGAGAGAGTGAGAAAGCAAGCCGCTAGGTCCGGGACTTGAACCTCAGTCGGCCATGTGGGAGTCCAGTGCCCCTAAACACCATTCCACCTGCTGGCCCCATAAAAAGCAATTCTAGAGTCTTCCTTCATTAATCTATTTCAGCAGCCCTGCAGGTCTTCTATTTACCTTGAGTAGACTGGCAATGACAGTCAGTGTTTCCAACTGGCCACCAGGGAGCACTGGTCCCATCAGACTGACTGCTGGCCTTTTTCCCCAAGTCCCCCGGAGGGTCTCCTGCTTCATTTTTTGGCTCGCCCAGAACTAACCAGGAACTGGCCAAGGCCCAGCCCCAAGCGCAGGTCTCAGTTAGGTCAGGGCAGATTGCCCTTCGCACCACCCTGCACCCAGCCTTCGGAAGTGCCCCTATTTGTTACTGACCAGGGCACTTTCAGTTTAATTCAAGAGTGAAAGACATGGGACCAGCAGGTGGCGTGGTGGTTGGGGTGCTGGACACTCCCACATGGCCGACCATGGTTCAAGTCCTGAATCTGGTGGCTTGCTTTCTCACTTCCTCTCTCTCTCTCTTTCTCTGCCTCTCTCTGGTCAAATTAAAATAAATGAATAAATAAATAAAATTAAAAAAAAAAGAATGAAAGACATAAAAACCCAGGCTCCAGTGCCTCTGCCTTCCCATTTCTGCAGTCTCAGGGGTGCAAACGAGCCCCTCCCAGGCTCTTCTTGCTTCCCACCCCAACAGGCATGGAGCAGTGGGGGAGAAAGGCAGGCACCCCTTCTGAGTCCCTCCACGTGGCATGGAGCAGCACCCCCGTGTAGCAGTCAGTGCAGTGGGCGTACATGACAATGACACCAAGGACAGCACTAATGGTGACTGAGGCCAGTGTTGGTCCCACCACTGAGCCCCTTACAGCTAAGGACACTGAGCTCAGAGGAACAGACATTTCTCAGGAAGATCACCAAGCCCTAGTGACAGGGCCAGGGAGAAGTTGGCCTGGTCCAGCTTCAGACAGTTTGCTGGGCCCCTTAGTAAGTCTTTTATTATTAACAAACTCTGAGGGGGGAGGGAGAGAAACAGAGAGAGAGAGACAGAAGGAGAAAGCATGGGGCCGGCTGGTGGCATGATGGTTAAGGTGCTCGACTCCCCCACAAGGCAGACTGCGGTTCGAGTCCAGGACCTGGTGGTTTGCTTTCTTATTATTCCTCTCTCTGGTGAGCACATGTGTCCTATAGCAAATTGTAAATAATAATAATGGGACCAGCAGGTAGTATAATGGTTACATCGCTGGACTCCTACATGGCCAACTGCAATTCGATTCCCAGACCTGGAGGCTTAAAACATGCAGGGTGTATGTGAGTGCGTGTCCAAAATCCTGAGAGGAGAGTGGAGAAGTGATTGCAGCATGGCCATCCCCTGTGGGGGGTGATTTCTTACTTTCTCTAATTAAATGTTAGACCAGCCCTTGAATGGCCTTTAGGTAGTTTCCCATGAGAAAATAAGGAGATGGTTGCAGTGACCTTTGACCAGAAGCCTCCCTTACGGTCAGCTGACACCCATAGGTGGGCTGATAAGGTCACAGAGGCCAGTAACTTCATCCAAGTACCTGCCATTCCTGGGGCCTTGCCCTGCACCCCTCCCGTATAAGTATTTCAGGTCTCCACCATAGGGTGGGCTGAAGCTCCTCTAACTTGAGACCCCTGGGTACACCTTCTCTCAATAAACTTTCCTTTTTCTCTTGAGATGGTGCCTCCTGAGTCTCACTCCGAACCCTAACAATAATAACAAATTAAATTAAGTTCATTTGAATTGGACATGGAGGCTTGCTCTCTCACTTTCCCTCTGTGTCTCTCTCTCTGATGAGCATGCATACCCTATAGCACATTTAAAAATAATAATAATAAATTAATTTTTTGAGAGATTTTTTGTTATAGGGTGTATGCGCTCACCAGAGACAGAGAGACAGAAGTGAAAAATGAGCCGCTGGTGGGTGGCCACGCTACAGCCCCTTATCCTCCACTCTCGTCTTGGGATCTTGGGCACACACAGCCAGCATTGAGTTTTAAGCTTTAGCTGCTGGGTCCTGACTCGGTCTGTGGCTGACTACATGGGAGTCCAGCAACGTAACCACTACACCATCTGCTTGTCCCAATAATAAACTGATTATAAAATAATTTTAAAAAGGGCACACCCCAGGTCCTTTCTCCATCCTGTTAGGATCTAGGGGCATGCGCACACATCCAGCCATCGGGGCCAGGATTTCTGGGCTGCAGTGGGTTATGGGGCCTCTGGCTCCCTCAGCAGAGTTTAATCACTGTGCTACAGGGTTGTGAAGTGGGCTGGGCAGGCTGGGTACGAGCTGAGCTGAGCCTTCCTCAGGAGGGCTGAGGAGGTGGGTGTGCGGTGCAATGAGGACAGAGTCATGGGGTCAGCAGGTGACATGTGGCTAAGACGCTGGACTCCCACACGGTCAGCCCTGGCTTTGATCCCTGGACTTTCTCACTCGTCTTTCTCACTCCTCTTTCTCTCTCACATGGTGAGCACACGTGTCCTATAGCAAGTTAAAGTGACAACAAACAAAACTTACACACACACACACAAACACACACACACACACACACACACACACACACACGGGAACCCTGTATGTATGCAGAGGGGGAGGGGGAGGCTGGAAGGCCATCAGCAGGCCCAGCTCTGAACCTGGCCAGCGCTCCCAGCCCGCCCGCCAGGGTCAGCCATCCACCACTGCGGGCTTTTCCTCCATTCTGGCTCCTCCCACCTGGGACCTCACCACCCACTCCTCTGCTCCCCCAGGTGATTCAGTGCACCTCACAGTGGAGGGAATTCCTCCCCCCACCCCGGCACCAGCCTGCAGCTGGAGGGGGTCCCGCGGAGCGAGAGCTCTCCGGCAGCAGGAGGAGAGAGCACTCCACTGGTCATGGCAACGATGCGGGGCCGCTCAGTGCCGAGAGTCCAGGAGCACAGACCGGCGTGGCCCGCTCTCAGACGCTGGAAACAGTCGTCTGCACATGTTCGCGGCATGTGCAAAACCGCCAGGGCACCAGTGGCTGGTCCTCGGGGCTGGCAGCGGCCCAGCAGCTCCGAGGGCTGATGTGCAGGGACACCGCGACGTCTGATGTGAAAGGACGATGTGCTCCCTGTCACACCAGCCAGTGCTAAGACTTGCTCTGAGGGCAGAGTGTGGTTCTGGACCAGTGTGCAAAAACTCAGAAGCAGAAAAGGCCCTGACTTCACACCAGGCGGATACTCCTGGCCTCAGCCAGAGAGGCCCCAAGTGAACCAGGACAAATAAGAGGCTTCCAAACCCACCCCCACCCGCCCTCGGGTGAGCCACACGGGGCAGGCGAACCCCCAGGTGAGGTCTGGCCAAAAGACTTCAAGGAGGTGGAATTCGAGGCTGGTTGGCCTTAAGAGTCTGTCCCTCCCCCAGGTCTCCAGGACAAAAGCTCTATTAATATGCACAACCGCGGGGTTGCCTAGTGGGGGGCGGGGAGGCTCTACAGCCACCAGCCAATATTTGGCCAGCTTAATTTGGAGCCCAGAGGAGTGGAGCAGCCCAGGTAGTGTGTTACCACGAGGTCCACCCAGATAGCTGAGCTCCCAGAGCCGGAGAGGGGCCAAGGTGGCCTCCTCTGCAGGCACGCCCTTCCTCCGGCGCACTGCCGGCAGGTGCCCACTACTTGCTGGTCTTTGGGCATCGGGCTCCCCTTCAGCTGGGCCCCCTCCGAGGCTGGTCGGACCACCTGGGAGCACGTGGAGTCTGCTTCCTCTGTTCTTCCTGACCCCCATTACAGGCCTACCGGCTGCTGGCACTAACCCCCGACAGGGACGCCCTCTCCACATCCTGCCTTGCAGCCCCTGCCCCCATCCCCCAGGCCCGGAGCCTCGCTTCTCCAGGCTGCTCTGAGCCTGCGCCCCAGACTGCCCTCCGACTCACCACTCGGGCCGGCTGCAGGCAGGGATGCTGAGGGCCCTCCGAGCACGCCAGGGCCAGCCTCAGCCAGCCTAGGAAAGCACTCAGGAAGATGGAACAGGAAGTGCCCTGCTCCCGTCCCGTCCAGGTGATGCAGGGGCTTCCTGAGTTAACCCTTAACCTCCCGGTTTGGGAACAGGGTGGGAGAGGGCGGGGCCACAGAGATCAAGAGACGTGAAGAATCGACATTCCAATGCAAAAGTGGGTCTATGCGCCCTGGAGAGCCAGGGCTGCCCTCCCTCCCCGCTCCTCCCCCCCCCATCCCCGTCTGCCGTCTGCAGTGTGCCCAAAAACCTGCCCAAAAGCCTGCTCGATGCTAGCCTCTCGGCCAGGCTGTTCATTCCCGCGGCGGGCCTCGGCCCAGGTCTGCCGCGTGTCAGGCGCGGCTGTGGGTGCTGAGGACCGAGAACTAGACTAGGAAGGAGGCCGAGCTCGGGTCTTACGTCCGGGTCACAGGGGCTGTGCGGAGCCCGAGGGAGCAGGAAGGTGTGATGGGCGTGATCGGGAGGAGAGGGCCAGATCTACACCGCCACCTACGAACCCCGCGGGGCGGCCTCTGTCCCCACTGGACCCAGGCGCGGAGGGGACCTCGCTGTCGCGGCAGCCCACTCTAACTCCCACTCAGCCCCCCGCTCTGCAGCGCCTCCCTGGGTGGACCCTTGGCGCGGCGGGAGTGCCGCCCTGCGCCTTCAGGGCCCGGGGCACGCCCTCAGCACAGCGGGTCCGGGGGAGCAGGGTCGGGGCGCCTGCTCGGCGGCGGGAGCGGGAGGCTGGCGGCCCCCGGCCGGGACTCGGGGTCTGCGGAGTCAGGCCCGGCGTCGCCAGGGCTGCCCGGCCCGGCGTGCGCTCCTGCGCGCTGCGGTCGCTCTGTCCGGCGCGGCCTGCGGGGCCGTCTCCCTGAGGACAGCGGTCTGCCCACGGCCCTCTCCGCACCTCCGCCCGGACCCCCGCTCCCGAGAGGCCAGGGGCGGCGCCGGGTGCAGGCCCCGCGAGCGCCCGGGACCCCGCCACCGTGGACCGCAGCGTCCGGCCCCGCACCGCGCGCTCCTGCTCGAGCCGCCGCGGCCCTGGGCCAGAAAGCCGCGCCCGGGGACGGCTGTCGGGGAGGGGCCCGGCGGGCTGGGCCCTGCGAGAACGCGGGAGCGCGATGGGGACCGAGCCTGGCTGTCACTCAGCGCGGGAGGCAGAGGCAGGGGCGCGGCCGCCGTCTGGGAGGGGGGCCGCAGCCGAGATCGGCGATGCGGAGAGTGGGGCGGGTGGGGAGGGCTGCCCGCGCCCCGGCTCTCTGCAAGCTGGAGCGGAGGAACCCCGAAGGCCCGCGGAGCCCCCTCCCCACGGCCAGGCGCCCGCCGCCCCGCTGCCTCCTCCGTCCGCCTTTGGAGAAGCCTTCCCGGATCCCAGAGGGACCAGGCCCTCTGCAGTGTGGACCGAGTTCCCCAACACTCTTGGAGCCCGGGGGCACGCTGTGCGGAAGAAGCTGCCCTGCAGACGCCCCGCATCTGTTTTCAAGGAGTCAAGTGATGTCTGGGAATCCTCAAGCGATCAGATAAAAGTAATATTCATACTTAACTATTCTCTCTTTGACCTTTTATCTTAAGGGATTCACGAAAGGCCGGGAAAGTCAGTAAGGAGGAGTGACGGTCAAGGGAATGGTTCTGGGCTGGATTCGGGTCGGGGCCCAGGCGGGGCCAGCTCAGGCTGTGTCGGAGGTCCGACCCCTCCGGCTGGTCTCCTCCGCGCCTAAACGCGGTGGTGGCTTCTCGCGGTCCGGCTTGGTGAGGTGCAACGGCTGCGCACGCGGGCCGGGGCGGGGCGGTCTGGGCGCAGCGAGCGCGCGGCTGCGCTCTTTACTCGCCCAGGACAGACGCCAAGGCTGCAAGGTCTTCACGTTTCCGATCCTCGCGTTCGCTAATAAAATGTGTTTTAGCCGCCAGCAGATGGCGGGGCGGTTACTCACTGGGCTCCCACAGGACCGACCACGGTTTGAGCTCCAGACCAGTGGCTTCAAACAGGCTGGGTAAGTGCATGCGTGCCCACGATCCCGGGAGGGGAGAGAAGGGATTGCAGGGTGGCCAAGGCCCGGGGAGAATCTCCCACTTTCCCTCTCACTGTCTCTCTCTCCCTCTGGCCAGCCCACGTGCCCTAAGGCAAACACCTCTAAAAACAAAAGTTATCTAATATCCTGATGTGTATTATAAATGATTGGTATTCATGAACTATAGCATTCAATTTTTTTAAGAGATATTTTTGCCGTAGGCCACGTGCAATCGCCAGAGAGACAGGAGAAATCACCCTGGGGGGGATGGTCACACCGCAGTTCTCCATTCTCCTCTCCGGATTTTGAGCACTCCCACACATGCCTGGCATGAGTTTTAAACCGCCCCATCCAGGACTCTATCTGTGGTCAACCGTGTGTGAGTCCAGTGACATAACCAGTAACCATTATGCCATCTGCTTGTCTCCCTAGACTTAGTTTTCTGTTTTGTTTCGTTTTGTTTTTTTAGAGGTTTTTGCCTTAGGGTGTGTGCGCTTGCTGGAAAGAGAGACAAAGACACTGATAGGGAAAGTGAGAAATCACCCCCACAGGGAGGATGGCCACACTGCAATCCCTTCCCCTCCATTCTCCTCCTAGGATCTTAGGCGCACATGCACACGTGCCCAGCCCGAGTTTAAAGCCATGAGGTCCGGGACTCAAAGTGTGGTCAGCCATGTAGGAGTACAGGTAACCATTATGCCATCTACTGGCCCCTAGACTTTTTTTTTTTAAATCTTTTAAAAATTACTTTATTTAACTTTTTAAAATTTATTTAAGTTTGATCAGAGAGGGACAGAGAGAGAGAGTGAAAGCAAACCGCCAGGTCCAGGACTTGAACTGTGGTTGGCCTTATGGGAGTCCTCTAGCCACCATGCCACCTGCTGGCCTCACCTAGACTGTTCTTTTATTTTTTTAAAAGAATTACTCTAGGGCCAGCAGGTGGCATGGTGGTTAAGGTGCTGGAATTCCCACATGGCTGACCATAGTTCAAGTCCCGGACCTGGTGGCTTGCTTTCTCATTCTCCCTCTCTTTCTCTCTCTGTCTTGGGCAAAATTCATGTGAAAAATAATAATAACAATAATAAATAAATAATTCTTTTTTTAAAGAAGAATTACTCTATTGAATTTTCTTTTATTTATTTATTTATTTGTCCCCTTCAATTTGACCAGAAAGGGGTGGGGGGAGAGAAAGAGAGAGCAGCTAGTTGTCCCCAGGTCAGGACTCAAACTGTGGCCTGACAGCCACGTGGGAGTCCAGCGCCCTTTGCCACAACGCCACCTGCTGGCCCCCTGTTGTTGTTTAATTTACCTTTCATCACGTCTTTGCAGTACACATTTCTTTTTCCAACACAAATACCATGCATGTCAGTCAAGACAAGGACATTACTATATACATTATCATCAGCAAATAGCTTCTCATTTTTTGTCAATTAAGCATACTTTTACCTGTTTTTTTCCTTCCCCTTTCCCCTCCCTCCCTTCCATACTCAACTTTTTCTTTTCACGTTTTATTGATCTTAAAGTAGGGACCAGCAGTTAACATAATGGCTATGTCTCTGGACTCACATGTAGTCAACTGTGGTTCGAGTCCCGGACCTGTGGCTTAAACTCATGCCAGGTGTATGCGCCCTCTAGCAAATCCTCTCAAAAAAAAAGGAAAGAATTTAATTTCCAATGCAGCTGGAATAGTATTCAATAATACTACTGTATTATTGAACTTACACAAATAACCATTCTGCCACAAAATAAGGATACTCAGAAATATCTTCCAATTGCCAAGGGGTCATGAAGGGAGAAAAGTTTGCTTCAATTTAAAAAACTTTTTTTTTTTTTTTTTTTTTAACAAATTGCTGAACCCAACAACTCAAAAGAAAACAAAAATCCTTAAATCTGGAAGACAAAGCATAGAAGAAAATCAGTAATGTTTTAGAAAAAAGTCATAGAATTCTACTTCACCAGCTCAATCTCGTGTAATCTCTTTTGTTGAATTTGCAGTGTTACTGTGGTCTGACCTTTCCATTAACATTCAACATTATTGGGACCAGCAGTTGGCGTAATGGCTATGTCGCTGGACTCCCATGTAGTTAACCGCGGTTCACGTCCAGGACCTGGTGGCTTGAAACTCACGCCGGGCATGTGTGCATGTGTGCCCAGGATCCCTAGGGGAGAATGGAGGAGAAGGGATTGCGGCGTGGCCATCCCTCCTGGGGGGGTGGTTTCTCGCTCTCTGTCTCTCTCTGTCTGTCTGGCGAGCGCACGCGCCCTGTAGCAAAAACCTCTCTCCAAAAAAAAAATTATTATCGATATTTCAGAACTTGTCCCTACCATTAAGTTGGCCTTTTTCTTGGTCATTTTTGTTCTCTTATTTGTCTGTCTATCGTTAGATTTCCAGGTATGGTACTCCCTTCAGAACTTTTCAAAGAGCTGGTCTGGTGTTGGTAAATTCTTTCAGGTTTTGTTTATCTGAAAATGTTTTTATCTTTTCTTCCCACATGAAGGATAATCTTTCCGAGTACAGTATTTTAGGTTGAAATTGCTTTTCACTTAACACTTTGAATATATTTTCCCATTATCTCTTGATGTTTTTCTCTTGCCAGTTTTCATATCTTATCTCTGTCTGTGGTCAATCTAGCTATGATGTGCCTTGGAGAATTTCTTGGATTGATTTTATGTGGGGTCCTTCGCATTTCTTGGGCCTGGATATTTAAGTGCCTCTCTAGGTTTGGAAAGTTTTCTTCCAGGATTTCACGGAGTAGATTACCAATGGCCTGATTAGTTTCTTCACCTTTTGGGATACTGATTATCTGGATATTTGGGGGTCTAATGGTATCTAGTATTACTCGTATATCATTCTTTTTTTTTTTTTGGTTATTTTCTTAGTCTTTTTGGTGAATTTTTCTAGGTCAGAGGTTCTATCTACATCTGAGATTCGATCTTCTGTATGATCTGATTTGCTTTTAATACTTTCAAGGGGGTTTTGATTTTCTGCATTACAACCTTCATCTCTATCAGTTTTTTTTTTTTTTTTTTTTTTTTTTGGAGAGGTTTTTGCTATAGGGCGTGTGCGCTCGCCAGACAGACAGAGAGAGACAGAGAGATAGAAAGCAGGAAATCACCCCCCAGGGGGGATGGCCATGCCGCAATCCCTTCTCCTCCATTCTCCTCTCGGGATCTTGGGCACGCACGCACACGCGCCCGGCGTGAGTTTAAGCCACTGGGTCCAGGACTCGAACCACGGTCAACTACGTGGGAGTCCAGCAACACAGCCATTACGCTAACTGCTGGTTCCCTCTCTATCAGTTTTGTTTGATTCTTTTTTATGGTGTGCTTTTCCTCTTTCAGAGTGTGAAAGAACTTCATCACTTCCTGGAATTCATTATCTCTTTTTTCCTGCATTTTCTGGAGTTCGTTGTCTCTCTTCTCTTGCATCTCTGTTAGCTTTGTCACTATGAATATCCTAAATTCTTTATCTGACATTTCCATGAGTTCCATTGTACTGTTTGTGGATGCTGAAGGGCTGTTCTTTCCCCTTGGAGAAGAGATATCTTCTTGTTTTCCCATAGTTCTTGTGCCTTGGTGGTGGTGGTTTCTGGTCATCTGATGGATCATACGGTACTTCCTACCTTCTTAGAGTTAATTCTGAGTGTAGAGGTGTGCGGAAGGAGATGGTCTGCAATTTTTCTGCAGTTCCATTTCCCTAATCCTCACCAAACAACCTGCTTTTTGCTGGATGTTGGGCCAAAGGAGGAACCCTAGACTTAGTTTTTAAGAGCAGTTTTGGATTTACAGAAAAGTGGTGAGGATAATACAGACAGTATTCCCCCATCTCCAGCCACTCCTGGTCACAGGCAAGCAGGTGCCCGGGTACCCAGCGAGGTCTAACAAACTCAAACCAGGAGCCCTCCCACATGTGATGGCCTTACTGCTGCATACCTGTTCCCCTCGCCCCACTCCTGACTGTCTGGAGGAGGGCTGGTTAGGCATATGGTAGGGCACCCCTCCCTTAGGAGTTGTCTGATGGTTTCTCAGGACTAGACTGGGCTTATAGGTTTTGAAAGGAAGAGCACAGAGGTGATGTATCATTTTCATCAATTTTTTTTTTTTTTTAATTTTTTAAGGGAACATACACTTGCTTGAGAGAGACAGAGAGAGAAAGGTAAAGTAAGAAATTCACCCTATTCGGATCCTACACGGGTGACTGGTCACACTGCAACCTCGTCTTCATTTCTCCTTTCAGGGTTTTGGGCACACACCCAGCGTGATTTTTATTTTTTTTTCAATCACTTATTTTTATCTGTTTTATACTTTGGTTATAATCCAATACTATTTTTTTTAGATGCCCTGGATTTTTTTTTATTATCATCATAATCTGTTTACATTACATTGAATTACATATAACTTTACAGTGTATTACATTGCTTTTTCAAAAGGGAATGCCATGCATGTCAGTCAGTACAGAGACATTAAAATCCCCACTTCATCATTCAATATCTTTTCATTGTTTTTCCCAATCATTATTATTATTATTCCAATTATTTTTTAAAACAATCCATCACTATTTATCATTTTGCTTGTAAAAAGACTTCACCCGTCATGAAATACTTCTCAGACCAATCCAGTTGAGAATACTATACATGTCATCATCAACAGGTAATAAGCCATATGTGTCCCACTAACGTCCTGCCTCTCTATTGTTCTCTTGCTATCTTTCTCTATCCTCTTCTCCTTACCCCCCCATTCCACACTGTCCTATTCTCGTTAAGTACCTTCACTGCTTTTATGTCCTCCAATTTTTCGCTCTCTACCATAGAGTGGGGATAGTCGGTGTATATTGAGGGGATACATACAATGTCTTTCTTTCCTAGCCTGGCTTACTTCACTCAGCAATAGATCCTCCATATCTGCCCACTTTCTATCAAATGCCAGGGTCTTGTTATTTTTTATGGCTGAGTAGTATTCCATAGAGTATATATACCACACTTTTCCAATCCATTCATCAGTTTGTGGACATTTAGGTTGGTTCCGTGTCTTGGCAATTGTGAATAATGGTGCAATTAACATTGATGTGCAAGCACTTTTCCGACTGAGCATTTTCCTGTCCTTTGGGTAGATACCCAGAAGTGGGATTGCTGGATCAAATGGTAGTTCTATTTGTAGATCTTTGAGGAACCTCCATATTGTTCTCCACAGTGGCTGAACCAGTTTACATTCCCACCAACAGTGTAGGAGGGCTCCCTTGTCACCACATCCCCGCCAACACTTATCACTTTTTATATTCTTAATCTCTGCCATTCTGACAGGGGTTAGGTGGTATCTCATTGTGGTTTTTATCTGCATCTCCCTTATGATGAGGCATGTTGAGCGTTTCCTCATATGCTTTTTGACTGTTCGTATGTCCTCCTTAGAGAGATTTTTGTTCAGTTCATTTTCCCATCTTTTAATTGGGTTAATCATTTTTCCCCCAATACTATTTTTTAAAGAATTATTTTATTTCACTTTATTTATCCATTTATTTATTTTAATTTGAGAGAAAGAAAGAGAAAAAGGGAAAGCAAGCCTCCAGGTCTAGGACTCGAACTGTGGTCGACCATGTGGGAGTCCAGCCACCTTACCCACCACATCACCTGCTGGCCCCATAATCCACTACCAATTTAATGCCCGAATTGTTCTAGCTTTGGCCATTGAAAGCACTTTTCATTTGTTACTGTGTCCTTTAAAAACATGCCCCATCTGGACCAGTCTGTGGCCTGGTGGTTAAGGTTGCTGGATCCCACCTGGGTGACTGAACAGTCTGAGTCCCGACCTGGGTCTTGAGAGACACACCAGGAGGTGTGTGTGAGTGTCTAAACTTCCAAAGGGAGGGCAGGGTGGAGGAGAGGGGATTATAATTTGGCCATGCTCTTCGGAGGTACTTTCCCCCTCTCCCTCTTTCTGTCTCTGTCTCTGAAAAGCACACGTACCATCTGACAAATTTAAATTATTAATTAATGAAATGAAAATTGAAAATAAAATAAGAAAGTCCACGATACGTAGAGGAGGAGGTCACGAGGCTGAGGTGGGGGAAGGGCACAGACACCACAGCAAGCTGGTGTCCAGCTCAGGACCTGGAGGTGGGTGCCGGGTGTCCTTACCACCTGATTTGGTGGGGAGCCAGGAGGGTTCCTCTGATGCTGTCAGTCATCAGAATGCCTCCTAGGTGCCCACCCCCACCAGCCTGGCGTCTTTGGCCTGTGTGAGTGAACGCAGCCTGGAACTACCCAGCACGGGCACTTTCTGTGTCCGATAGGAAGTGGCAGTTGCAATGAAAGATATTTGTGAGTGATGACAGTGTCCTAGTTTCTGAAAAACCCACCAATAGCTAAAGGGAATTTTTTTTTTTTTTGGAGAGTTTTTTTTGTTGTTTGTTTGTTTTTTTGTTGTTTGTTTGTTTTTTGCTATAGGGTGCGTGGGCTCACCATACAGACAGAGAGAGACAGAAAGCGAGAAATCACCCCCCAGGGGGGATGGCCACGCCACAATCCCTTCTCCTACACTCTCCTCTCGGGATCTTGGGCACGCACGCACGCACATGCGCCCGGCATGAGTTTAAGCCACCAGGTCTGGGACGCGAACTGTGGTCGACTACGTGGGAGTCCAGCGACATAGCCATTACGCTAACTGCTGGCTGTTTTTGCCAGCAGCGAGATGCAGAGGCTGCCTGGCCTCGATCCAGCTGCCTGGGGCTGGGGAGACTCCTCCAGGAGCAGTGCCTCCGGTTTGCAAGCTCAGTGAGCTCAGATGTGGTCTCCGAGGCTTCTTAATAGCGGCATGGACAGCGTCAGGTGCTGCAGGGCCCAGGAGCAGAACTGGAAGTGACCAGGTACCTGGTTCAACAAGTTTTGTGATAGGCATAGTTGCACATCAAAAATAGCCTGGCAACACAGCGCATTCTCCACCTCTTTCTTTTATTTCATTGTATTTTACATTGAATAGTTCTTTTTAAAGAATTATTCATTTAATTGTATCCATTTACTTTGCTACAGGGCATGCATGCTTGAAAGAGAGAGAGAGAGAGAAAGTGAGAAAGCAAGCCACCAGGTCTGGGACTCAGACCACATTCAATCATGTGGGAGTCCAGCACCTTAACCATCATACCGCGTACCAACACCTACATTGAACAGTTTTGTTTCTTTAAAATAATTATATAATGTCATTTACTCGTTCATTTATTTTAATTTGATCAGAAAGAGAGAGAGAGTGAAAATGCAAGCTGCCAGGTCTGGGACTTGAACCACTATTGGACATGTGGGAGTCTAGCACCTCAGCCACCATGCCACCTGCCAGCTCCCTCCCCCTTTTCTTTTTAATAAAGAATTAACTTTATTTATCATTAGTATTACTATTATCTTAATCAGAGAGAGAAAGAGGGAAAGTGGGAAAGCAAGCCACCAGGTCCAGGACTCAAACCATGGTTGCCCATATGGGAGTCTAGCACCTTAACCACTATGCTACTTGCCGGTCCCCCCCTTTTAAGGTAAATGTCACAGACTACCAAACGTAGTCACCAGCATGCAGTGTACTCTGATTTTTTAAACGAAAACAAAACACCCAAAGCAGGTGAGTGTCAGGGTAGACTCCCGTCCAGGGAGCCTGGCCTAGAGCGCAGAGCAGGTGTGGGGTTTGAATGCCCTGGGACCTCTCCCCGAGGTTCGGCTCTCCCGGGCTTCCAGCGAAGGGCACTCTGGCAGGCAGCCTCGGAGTTCCCACGACCGACTGAAGGCAACTCAAGGCCCGGGGCGCCCTCCCCCAGCGGTCCTCCTTGCTCAGGTTGACCCAAGCCCGGCCAGTACAGCTGGGGCTCCACGAGACAACTGAATAAACCGGAAGTTACAATGGGCAGCCGGATGGGAAACGCGGGGACACCGGCTGGGAGAGGCCGGCGCTCGTGACCCTTCACGTCTGTGGAGCGGATCCTCCCGGGTGCGGACGCAGGCGCGCACGTGAGGGCGGGGCTCATCGGGGCGGGGCGGGGCCATAGCGAGCTAGCCAATCACCGGCTGGCCCGTGGGCGTGCGTCCGACCCGGAGCGGAGCGGGGTCGTTGCTGAGTCCCGCTGGCTGCAGAGCTGCTGGGGGCGCTACACGGTTCCAACACCTACGGACACTTCCGGTTTCTTCCTCTCAGTGTTTGACCTTGCTCTGCTGCTGCTTATGCTCGTTTGTCTTCACCTCGCTCGTATTTCTTTATTTTCCCCAGTCGTGACGCTTTCCTTCTAGGGCTGCACCTCTGCATCGCTCGCACCTCCAACCTGGCCTGATCCTGCTCATTAGAAATTAGCATGATGGGAGACCAGCAGTTAGCATAATGGCTATGTCGCTGGACTCCCATGTAGTCGACCGCGGTTCGCGTCCCGGACCCAGTGGCTTAAAACTAACGACGGGCGCATGTGCGTGCGTGCCCAAGATCCCGAGAGGAGAAGGGAGAGGAAGGGATTGCCGCGTGGCCATCCCCCCTAATTTCTCGCTTTCTGTCTCTCTCTGTATGTCTAGCGAGCGCACGCGCCCTATAGCAAAATCCTCTCCAGAAGGAAGGAAGGGAGGAAGGGAGGAAGGAAGAAAGAGAAAGAAAGAAGCATGAGTGGGGCCAGCAGGTGGCGTATGGTTACCTCGCTAGACTCTCCTGTAGTCCACTGCGGTTGAGTCCCATACCTAGCCGCTTAAAACTCATGCCAGGCGGGTCTGGCAGGTGGCACGGTGGTTAAGGATGCTGGCTGAGGTTAAGGTGGTGGTTAAGGGCCCACATGGCTGGTCACCGTGCGAGTCCTGGACCTGGCGGCTTGCTTTCTCACTTTCTCTCACACTGGGTCCCTCTCTGGTCAAATTAAATAAATAAAATTAAATAATTTTTTAAAGAATTATTAAACTCTATTTTATTTACTTATATTTATTTATTTATTTATCTTAATTTGACCAGAGAGGAACAGAGTGAGAGAGAGAGAGAGACAGGGAGAGAGAGAGAGAGAAAGTGAGAACGCAAACCACCAGGTCCGGGATTCGAAAGGTGTTCAGCCATGTAGGAGTCCAGTTCCCTTAACCACTACACTACTTGCCAGTTCCAAATTAAATAATTTAAAAAAAAAAAAAAAAGGGAACCAGCAGTTAGCGTAATGGCTATGTCGCTGGACTCCCACGTAGTCGACTGCAGTTCATGTCCCGGACCCGGTGGCTTAAAACTCACGCCGGGCGCATAGTGCGTGCGTGCCCAAGATCCCGAGAGGAGAATGGAGGAGAAGGGATTGCAGCGTGACCATCCCCCCGGGGAGTGATTTCTCGCTTTCTGTCTCTATGTCTCTCTCTGTCTGGCCAGCGCACGCGCCCTATAGCGAAAAAACCTCTCAAAAAAAACTAAAAAAAACAAAAAACTCGGGACCAACGGTTGGTGTAATGGCTTCATCGCTGGACTCCCATGTAGTCAATTGTGGTTCAAGTCCTGGATCTTGGGCCCTATACCAAAAAAAACCAAAAAACAAACAAACAAAAAAAACGATTCCCAAAGAAAAGATTCGCTTCGCAACGTGCATCCTCTCGTTTCTCCGCGTAGGGGCCCTGCTCTGCGGGGTCACGCGCAGGTACTGGTGAAACAATCGTCATGAGCATTGCCAGGGCGGGAGTCTGCTCCTGGCCAGAGCAGGTGCCTCCTGTGCTTGGGACCCCAACCCGGAACCCTCGGAGTCGGGGATGCTGCTGTGTGGGGAACGGGATCTGGGTGGGACTTCCTGTTGTCCCTAATCCCAGTCTCCACCCGGCTCCCCCGCCCACCCTGTGCAGCCTGCGGAGACTCCCTTCCTGGCGAGGGGGCCCCACCGCCCCTGGTGCCCCCTCTGCTGTCACCTCGGTGAGAAGGGGGTGCTGGGAGGGTGCCCGGCTCCCGGGCAGCTGAGCAGCCGGCAGGAGGGGTGGGTCAAAGGTGGAAGGCTTCGGGCCGGCAGAGAAGGCGAAGGGCGTCACCTGCCAGGACCGACGGGATGGCGAGTCGTGGAGGCTGCCGAGAGCGGGCAGGTCGATTTCTGGACCCCCGGAGGGCGGAAGGCAGGCCCGGGCTCGGGTGCATGTCCGGGGGCGGGGGCCTCCCTCTGGCTGTGGCAGGCAGGGTCCCCCAGCCCTGGCTTTGTAGGGTCCCTGCAGAACTTCCTGCTCTGGTGCCGGAATACCGACTGGGCTCGGCCGCTCTCCCGGGCGGGCTGCACGGGGATGGGGCTCCTGCCGCGACAATAGACAGCACGACAGCGCTCTTTCAGGGCGAGCGCGGAGAACTCTGTAGACGGTGGGCCGTCGGCAGCATCTGGGAGACTTTATTTTCCATTGGGACAGGGCGCTCTGGCCTGGCGTGAAGGTTTCAGGTGCCCAGGAAATCCTGGCTGATTTCTTTCTGCCCTTACAGGCTCCTGGCTGGAGGGGGGCCCAGAGAGGGCTTGGGCGACAAGAGGGAGGAACGACTCGGCGGCTCTTTGGAGCTCTAAAATAGAGAAATGTCTGCAGACGGCGGGAGCATTGGGGAGGCCCGAGCCCAGGAGGTATGGACGGAGCCAGGGGCACCCCGCGGCTGCTTGGACTTCTGGGGGCGTATGGAGAGGGGTTAGGGCTGGTGGGAGGGGTTCTGGGGGAGGCAGCCGAGAAGATGGTATGCCAGGGGAAAACCTCCGCTGGCATTTGCTGCCTAACTGTTGGGCTTTGCGGGTGAAAGCCGTGATCAGTGGCCACAGAGATGGCAGGGGCTACTCGAGGGTCCTCCCAGGGAGACCCTCCCTCTGAGCAGTGCCCAGAGCACGCAGGGCAGCCTTCTCTACTCCTTCCTCCCCTCCACCTGGGACCACCCCGTCATCATTCCCGCTCAGCCCACAGCCCTCCTTCCCACGCCTGCGGTGTGTGTGTGTGTGTGTGTGTGTGTGTGTGTAGTTGCCACTCACACGGAACTGGGGTCTCTGGGCTTGGAGTCACAGAAGTGTGAGTCAGCCCAGGCCAGGAGTGTGACCTCGGGCAAGTCCCAGCCTCTAGGAACCAGGCATGTCTTCTGTAGAGATCACAACGACCCTGCCGTCCCCACCTGTGTCGGCAGGTCACGGGGGCTATAAGCAGCTCCTCGCCCATAGCAGATCCCATGTGGTCTGAGGCCAGAACCCCGAGACAGGCAGACCTTCAACAGCATCGCAGGGGTGTTAGCACAGGTACAGAGAACGGAGTCCCTTGCTGTTCCCTTCCTCAGGGTTATTTACACACTCCCTGGTTCCCCGCCGCCTCACATGCCACATTCCTGCTGACGGGGTCTTGTCAAGTGCACACAGGTAGCGATCGCAGCTCTGTTTTCCAGAACATTCCAGAGCTGAGCTTTCCCCCGTTATCTGCATCACCTCTAACCACTCTGCAGGAGGCAGCTGGGCAGGAGCTGCCCGCAGGTCAGTGCTGCACTGGCACCCGGGCTCGCTGGCTCCTGGCCGGAGGGGCTTTCTCTTCCAGACTCAGGGGTGGAGGACAGGTGTGAGTTCCCAGGAGCAAGCCGGCTGGTCCCGTGCTGTGGGTGGTGCTGAGGGCTCTCCCCATGCCAGGGAAATGACAGGATCCCATGGCTGAGTCTCTAAGCCTTGGTGTGTCCATTTCCTGTGGCTGCGGTAATGGTTACTGCCGCCCTGGGGCTTAAGGCAACCAGAATGTATTCTTCCACAGTCCTGGAGCCAGAAGTCCGAAACCGAGGTGTCAGCAGGGCTGTTCTCCCTCTCAGGGCCCTGGGCGGCTCCTTCCTGCCTCTTCCAGCTCCGCGCCGCCGCCGGTGTCCTCGCTGTGTGTCACTCCCATCTCTGTCCCCTTCTAGTCTTGTAAGGACATATGCCATTGGACTTGGGGCCTGCTCTGAACCCAGGATGCTCCCAGCTAGCTTTTCTCCAAATAAGGGGTCCATGGTACGAGGCAGACATGTTTCCAGGGATGCTGTGCAGCCCGCTGCACCTGGTTTTCTCAGATACTGAACACAGCAGTCCTCACAGAGGCAGAAACTGCACGTGGGCTGCCCTCGCACCGCACCAGGTGGCGACAGCGTGACAGACCTTCTGCTGCGGGCACCTGGCGAGGGGAAAGAGCTAGACCACCCTTCAAGCAGACCCTTACATTTGGGTGTGCAGCCTGACAGCCTAGAGGTCTGCCCCTTGTGGGACCCCTCCCCCCATGCAGAGCTCCATCTGGGTGCTGATGGAGGCTGTCATTCCTAGGTTCCAGGAGTGACAGCCTTGAACAAGGACCCTTGTCAAGAAGCGGTCTCTGGGTCGGAGGAGACAGTGCCTTTAGGGGCTGCTCAGGAGTCACTGAACGTTAAGGCGGAGCCAGAGGAGCTGCACCCCGAGGGGGTGCTGCAGGAGGACAGGGCTCACAGTGCACGGGGCTGGGCACCCCTGAGCCGTGGCTCGAAGGAGAAAGTGCTGTTCTTGCCTGGTACAGGTAGGAGGGGCTGTCCTTCAGTAGGACAGGCAGCTGTGGGTGGAGTGGAGGGTCCCTGCTCTGGGGGTAGGGAAGTACTCCAGCCCGGGTCATGGCAAGAGGCCCCAGGTATCCGCCTGCCCTTGTGTGACCCTCTTCTTGGGTCAGGTCGGGGCTGGAGTTTGAGGCTGCTGGGGAGCAGCAGGGTCCAGCCAGCCCCCCTGAGGCCCCCTCTCCTCTTGCAGCCATCCCCTCCTCTGGGATCCCCATGCTTTCCTGCGAGGGGAGAGCCAGAGACCGGCAGATGGCCGCAGCTCTCCTCACTGCCTGGTCCCAGGTGAGTGTCCCAGGCGCTGTTGCCCGGCCCACGTGGCACTCCACCCCTGCTACACTCAATCCTTTCGGACCCATGGCCAGGCCCGGCCAAAGCTGGAGAAAAAGCAGAAGGAAGTGGAGAGAGGGTGTCTGTTGTCATCTGGGTCTCAGCTGAGGGAGGTGCATGGACACCCTGAGCATTACCTGTGGTTCCCCCAAAAAGGAAAAGGCCATCGTTGAGTGGCTTCCCCACTTCAGCAGATCTGAGGCAGGCCTTGCTTGAGACAGTGGGTTGGGCTCCGGTGTCGACCCTGTCTTGGTGCCTTCGTCCCTCCACTGTGTGCAGGGCGTACACCAGAGAGTGGGTGTTTCCTGTTCCAGATGCCAGTGACCTTTGAGGACGTGGCTCTGTACCTCTCCCGGGAGGAGTGGGGACGGCTGGACCACACGCAGCAGAGCTTCTACAGGGACGTCCTGCAGAAGAGAAACGGGCTGTCCTTAGGTAGGGCCACCCGGCGGTAGGGCCTCCCGAGTCCCGGGCCCCTGGTCAGAGAAGTGGGCTGTGCTGCCGCTGGCGTCCGCTGGCTCGGCCTCCTTCCCTGTCCCTCCCCGTCACCTGACAGTGCTGTTCTAGAGAACCAGAACCTTCCACGCAATGGCCATGTCCCGACCCCATGCAAGGACCAGAGCCAGACATGGCTGGCGCACACTGATGTGGCTGGAGCCATCCAGGTTTTCGTGTTAGCTCACCCTGTGTGGCTGTGGCCGCGAGGCGGGCGGTGCTGGCCCAAGGCCCAGCTCCGGACGGGCTGAGCAGAGCTCATGTTCCGGGGCCAGGAGAGAAGCACTGAGCTTGCCATGCCCAGCAGACTCTGGGGTCTCGCCCATCCTCCCAGAGAGGCCTCCTTCCTTGCTTTCTCATGAGTAAGCGTTTAAATCTCAGGGCTTTGACTCAATTTCAGGCTTGAGTCTTCTTTTTTTCCCTAGAGGTTTTTGCCTTAGAGCATGTGTGCTTGCCAGAGAGAGAGACAGTGAAAGGGAAAGTGAGAAATAATCTCCCAGGGAGAATGGCTACATTGCAGTTCCTTCTCCATTCTCTCAGGATTTTGGGTACACACACAGTGTGATTTTCAAGTCACAGGGTCTGGACTCGAACCACAGTCGGCTCTGTGGGAGTCCATTGACACAGCTGCTATGCCATCTGCTGGCCCCCAGGCCCTTGCTGTGATTTTTGCGGGAGCTTACGGAGAAGTCAGGGCGTTCATCCACACGGTGTCACTGCCCCAGCCGGTCAGCACATGGCTGTTGCACACCTGCTAGTCCGGGAGGAGTCCCAGGGCTTGGCGGTCCACCAGCGACTCCAGAGGTGGTTCCAGGACCCAGTGGGTCACACTGGCCGCCTGCGCCCTCCTGGAATGATCTCCAGCTTGCTAATCAGCATCGTTCATGTTCCCCAGGGCCCAGGCCGACCAGTCTAGGCAAGTCCTAGGAGAGCACAGGGCACCTGGCTCCCGTATGCAGCCCACGGCAGGCCTCACCAGCACCTTAAACCACCGGTTGTCTGACACTTTCCTTTCCTTGCTGATTTCTTGGTCCTCGGTGGGCCCGGGCTGGGACTGTGCTGAGGAAAGGCCTTGCCAGCCCCTCGGCATCTACTTCTGTTGCTCAGACCCAGCCACACGGCACTGAAGAGGCTAGAGCTGGCAGCTGCCCTGCCGCGGGGGCAGACTCTTTACCCAAAAAGATTTGTTTTCTAATTGCCAGGGGGTGCGTGTGCTCTTCCAAGAGACACAGATGGGGGAGGACCTGGAGAAAGCACCCCCAGTCGGGCCCAGCCACCTCACAACCCCTTCTCCACCTCTTCTTCCTGCCGGGACCTGGGGCATGCTCACATGCTCCCCGCATGGCCCTCAAGCTCCTGGGGCTGGGACTCAACCCCCGCCCCCTATCTCATCAGTTATGGCATCCGGCTCCCTTAACCACTAGGACAGGCCAGTGTCAGGTCCAGGGTGACTTCCAGGCCTACTTTATTTTACCCGCGTTCCCTGGAGCCTCAGCCCCTTCACTCCTTGTCGGGGAGGTGGTGTCCACTGCTGGGAGTTCCGTGCGAGCACATGTCTCTTTCTGGGCAGGGTTTCCTTTCAGCAGGCCTTTCTGGGCCTCCCAAGTGCAGGGGAAGGGCGAGACCTCTAGCTCCTGCCTGAGCTCCTGCCAGTGGATGGAGGAGGGGGAGAGAGGCACCCACACAGGTGAGCGCTGGGGCCTCTTCTGGGGAATTCTGCGGGTGCAGACACAGGTCTCTAACTGGGGCCCAGCAGACAGACCCTGCTGCAGAAGGGGGCTCTTGCATTCTGGGTCCCTAGGTCCAGCCCCTACCCATTGGCTGGCCAACCCGGCCACGCCCTCACCACCCATACTCAAGCCTGGAAGCTGCTTTCTCTTTTTCTAGGAGCTGTGGAGGTGGGGAAGGAGGTGCCCACCGGGTCCCAGGCAGCCCCTGGGGATGGCAAGCACAGAGCCAGGGCGGGCCAGGCCCAGGAGGCTGTCCTGCGGGGGAGCCAGAGCTCAGGGCCAGCCGGAGAGGGGCAGCCTGGTTCCCCAGAAGCTGGATTGTCGAAACCAACTCCTCCCCACGCCAGTCCCTCGAAGACCCCGGTGGGCCGCGAGCCCGAGAAACCCAGCGAAGAGGAGAAAGGCGGCCCGGAGAGCGGCGAGGAGGGCCTGGCCGCCGACAGCGACGCGAGCAAGACCTACAGGTGCGAGCAGTGCGGCAGGGGCTTCAGCTGGCACTCGCACCTGGTAACGCACCGGCGCACGCACACGGGCGAGAAGCCCTACGCCTGCACCGACTGCGGCAAGCGCTTCGGCCGCAGCTCGCACCTCATCCAGCACCAGATCATCCACACGGGCGAGAAGCCCTACACCTGCCCGTCCTGCTGGAAGAGCTTCAGCCACCACTCGACGCTGATCCAGCACCAGCGCATCCACACGGGCGAGAAGCCCTACGTGTGCGACCGCTGCGCCAAGCGCTTCACCCGCCGCTCGGACCTGGTCACCCACCAGGGCACGCACACGGGCGCCAAGCCCCACAAGTGCGCCATCTGCGGCAAGTGCTTCACGCAGAGCTCAGCCCTGGTCACCCACCAGCGCACGCACACCGGGGTCAAGCCCTACCCCTGCCCCGAGTGCGGCAAGTGCTTCAGCCAGCGCTCCAACCTCATCGCGCACAACCGCACGCACACGGGCGAGAAGCCCTACCACTGCCTCGACTGCGGCAAGAGCTTCAGCCACAGCTCGCACCTCACGGCCCACCAGCGCACCCACCGCGGCGTGCGGCCCTACTCCTGCCCGCTCTGCGGCAAGAGCTTCAGCCGCCGCTCCAACCTGCACCGGCACGAGAAGATCCACACGACCGGGCCCAAGGCCCTGGCCATGCTGATGCTGGGCGCCGCGGCGGGAGCTCTGGCCGCACCCCCACCTGCTCCCACCTAGCAGGCGGGAAGGGAGGAAGGGAGCTTCCGGGGAACCCAGGGCAGCCGCGACAGGCCCCGAGGGAGGAGGCGGAGCGAGGGCGGGCAGGGAGCCGGGAGGAGTGCGCATGGGGTGGGCGGGGCCGGTGGAGGAGCCGCCTGGGCCGGCCCTCAGCACAGATTAAAGGCCTTGGAATTCACGCGCTCCCTGCAGCTCTGTCTCCTGGGGCCCTGGCTCGAAGCATGTACCCCACCAAGCCTGTGTCCTTCCGGCATCCCAGACGCACTGCTCTCGGCTTAGGTACCCTCCCAGCTTTGACCCAGCTCAGGGTCCCTCTTCCCAAAGGCCCATTCCAGAGCGCTAGTTAGTACCATGAAGCCAGCCAGCCACTGCCGAGCTTGGGGACACCGCGCTGGCCGCTGCTGCTTCACGCGACCAAGGAGGCCAGGGCTCCTAGAGGGCGCGGGGAGGGGACAGGGCGGAGCCAGCCCAAAATTCCTCCCTCCCCTCCTCTCCTGTCATAGGCCCCGTCTTTGTTTGGGTGATTAGCCATTTTCCATCCGCCTGCACTGCCTGCCTATAGTCCAGTGAGGAGTATCCACCTGCCGCCGGCCACTTCCCTTCCCCCCACTCCATTCTGCAGCTGCTGCCACTTCCTGCTTCTTTGACCACTTGGTATATATCCTTTATAATTTGCCCTACCTACCCCTGCCTGCCTGTTTTAACCCTGGTCTTCCCCTAGTTCGTGGGTTTGTTTTTAGAATTATTTAATTCTACTTGCTATTTTCCAATTTTCTAACAGGGTATATGCATTCAACACAGAGAGAGAGGGAAAGTGAGAAGGCCAGCTGCCAGGTCCAGGACTTGAACGTGGTCAGCCACGCAGGAATCCAGTGCCTTAATCACCGCCACTTGCTGGCCTCTGTGTTTGTTTTTCATTCCTTGAGGAGGAGAGGGTGCAGCCTGCTCTGCCCTGCTCTGTCTCAGCGCCCAAGATAGCAGCCCAGCAGCAGCCCCTGACAGTGGCTTGGGCAGAAGGGTGGCTGAGACTGTGATAAAAGCTGCTGGTTGTTGGGAAGCTGCTTTGCCAGGCGGCGGCCAAGTGCCATGTAAACATCGCTTGTCCTCTCCACAACTCATTGGGTGGGTTTATTTTTTTTAGGGAGAGATTTTTGCTCCAGGGCACGTGCGCTTGCCAGAGAGACAGAGATAGAAAGCAAGAAATTTCCCCCAAGGAGGGATGGCCATGCCACAATCCCTTCTCCATTCTCCTCTCGGCAATTTTTTCTTTTTTGGCACACATGCACACGCGCCTGGTGTGTTTTAAGCCTCCAGATCTAGGACTCTAACTGGTCAACTACATGGGAGTCCAGCGCCATAACCACTGTACCATCTACTGGTCCCAACTCAGTTTTTTTATAGAGAGAGATTTTTCGCTATAGGGCATGTGCGCTCTTTGGAAAGACAGGGAGAGACAGAAAGATAAAGTGAGAAAGCCCCCCCAGGGGGGATGGCCCCGCAATTCCTTCTCCATTCCCCTTCCCAGGATTTTGGGCACACATACATAGGCAGCTGGCGTGAGTTTTAAGCCGCCAGGTCCAGGACTCTGATCCTCTGTCAACTACTAAGGAGTCCAGTGATGTCACCATTTTGCCATCTGCTCGTCCCTATTATTCTTTTTTCTCTTTTTTTTTTTTTTTTTTTGAGAGGTTTTTGCTATAGGGCGCATGCACTCGCCAGACAGACAGAGAGAGACAGAGAGATAGAAAGCAGGAAATCACCCCCCAGGGGGGATGGCCACGCCGCAATCCCTTCTCCATTCTCCTCTCGGGATCTTGGGCACGCACGCACACGCGCCTGGCGTGAGTTTAAGTCGCCGGGTCTGGGACTCGAACCGCGGTCGACTACGTGGGAGTCCAGCGACATAGCCATTACGCTAACTGCTGGTCCCCCTATTATTCTTTTTTAATTTGTCAGAGGGTGCGCGCGCACTCTCCAGAGAGAGAGAGGGAGAAAGCACCCCCCCATGGGGTGTGGTCACACAGCAATCCCTTCACCTCTCTCCATCCTGTCGGGAACTTGGACCCCCGTCTCATGCTTTGGGGCCAGGATTCCAACCACATGGCCCATGTGGAGGTCAGCTCTCTGGACCACCAGGCCATGGGGCTGCCCAAGTGGATTTTAATACCCCGGTTGTATAGATGAGGAAACTGAGGCTAGAAGTCCAATACCTTGCCCAAAGTAACACAACGAACAAGCTGGAAGCTGAGGCTGTTAGTTTCTAACTCAGGCCTGTTAGTTTTTATAATTTGGTATGGGGGAAGTGAGAAAGCACCCCCCAACCCCCGGGGGAGACGGCCACACCACAATCTTTTCTCAATTTCTCTTGGGATTTTGGGCACAGCTGCACACACAGTCAGTCACGTGGGAGCGGGTGACCTTGCTCCAGGTCTGGCTTTGTATTCTGAGGAGCTCCCTATCGCGCACTCCTACAGCATTTTTTGCTTTGTTTGCCGGAGGGCGCATGCTCTCTCTAGAGAGGAAAGGAGGGGGAGGGAGAAAGCGCTGCCCAGTGGGCGTGACCACGCTGCAGTTTCTTCTCTTACCCGTACACATGCACCCCGTGTGTCTTTCAAGTCACTGATCCAGGACTTGAACCATGCAGTCAGTCATGTTGGCTCCTGCTCCCTCAGCCACCAGGCCATGGGTTGGCCCTCTTTTCAGCTATTCATTGTCTAGTAAGTGCAAGGTGTGAGATGGGACTGACAATTAGATTTTTTTTTTTTTTTTTTTTTTGTGAGGGTTTTTGCTTTAGGGCGTGTGCACTCCCCGGAAAGACAGAGAGACAGAAAGTGAGAAATCACTCCCCAGGGGGATGGCCATGCTGCAATCCCTACTCTATTCTCGCGGAATCTTGGGCACACACGCATACATGCCCAGCATGAGTTTAAACCACCGTGGTCGACTACATTTAAAAAGTTATTTATTATCATTACTTTTCAGTTTTGACCTGTGGCTCAAACCATGGTCAGCCATGTAGGAGTCCAGAGCCTTTAGAAACTAACCGTGCCACCTGCCGCCCCCAGATGATTATTTTTCAAGAGAGGTCAGAAAGAAAGCAGTCGTCCCCACCCTGACCCTTGCACTTGTCATCACGACTGCAGTCATTCAGCCATAAATGGGATTTTTTTGCTTGGCTCAGTGTGAGGGGCTGGGGACTCGTGGGCAGGGTTGCCCTCTAGCTCATTTTCTAGTTAAGGAGAGACTGGAGAAGATTTGTTCAAATGCCACTGGAAGGGTCATCACTTGTTAAGAGAGCTCAGCCCCGGCCACTCCTTGCACAGTGGGCATCGCGTGCTTGATTTCAGCTCCTTAGGCTGCGTGGACAGCCGACCCGGTCTGTTGAGGGGTCCTGGGAGTCGAAGACTTGACTCCGGCCTCGGCGGAGCTCAGAGATCCCTGTATCCTTGAGAAACGTCTCTTCTTCCAGGGCAGAGTACAGAGGAAGGGCTCCAGGGGCCCCGTGGATAGTGCCTGCAGATGGCCCTCCTCGCAGCTGCTCCCTAGAGGTGGAGCTGACGGCTACCACGGATAGACCTGGCAAGAGCATTTTAATGGTGGAACTTGGCAGTTTGGGAAATACCTGACAAGAATAAGTGAGACGGAGGAGGTGGCTGGGGCTGCGTTGTGGAAGGGCCGCAAATGTCAGGCTGAAGGGTGCTCATAGTATGGTGGGGAATGGGGTGTCACTGGAAGTGGGAGGCTAGAGGAGAGGAAGCCCGAGGAGGGGCTCGGTGTCTCTGGGTAGGAGGTGAGGAAGCTCAAAGGTTTAGCCCGACTACTTCTGACTTCTTCTCGACCACCGGAGACCCCGCCTGGACTGGCTAACGGCTGACCTGCGCGGTCAAGTGGAGGCGCGGGGGCAAGCGACGGACAGGTTGGTCTCCTTTATGGCTTCTTGCCGCTTCTCTGGGGCCTGCGAGGAAGCCCTGTTGGCTCCCTCCTGCCCGTCCAGCTCCTTGCTGCAGGCGCTCAGGGCCAGCCGGCGGCGCTGCTTACCCCTAGCCTGGGACCGCTCCTCCGAGCTCGTGGGACTGCCTGCGAGGAGACCTGGAGAGTGGGCTGGGCCCCGAGGACCCAGCCTCTCGCGGTGTGGCCGGGTAACCCCCAGGGCCGCGTCCTAGCAGGCCCCGCCCATACCGCCTCCCTCGGCCAATCAGGTGTCGGGGCGGGGCTCCTGCAAGGCCAGCCAATCACACCGACGTTTGCGCGCGGAACTCCTCCTCTTCCACGCCCTCAGCCTCTCGGTTGCCCAGGCAACTGCTCCACGCTCCGGGCTCTGAAATTCCTTCAGTCCCTTTCGCCGGGTGTTCTTTGCAGAAGGGACCGAAGACTAGAGGCCTCTGGAATTCGCCACCGACCACGCCATCACAGCCGGCCCCGCCGCGCCGCCGGCTGCGAGGCGTACCACCGAGATGCCGAGCCCCCTGCGGTCCCAGGAGGACCAAGCCGGGACACTTCCGGCCTCGCGTGGTCACATCCGGCCCTGAGGGTGATCTTTGTGTCTGCGCCGCTGGGCTCTTGCGGGTCACTGCAGCGGGAGTCGGTGGGAGGGATCCGGGCACCTCCGCCGGCGCTCGAGCGCCTTCCGAGCTCGGCAGGCGCGGCTGACCGTGTGCCTGGGGCGAGCCCGGCGCCGATGCGGATGTAGCCGCGGCGTCGGTGGGGGCCGGGCCGGCGAGCGTGGTCCTTCCTTTTCATCCGGAGCTGGGGAACCCGGGGAGGGGCCGAGGGCGGGAAGCGGTAAATAGCGACTTTAAATGTTCGTACACTCGTTCCCTGTTCAGATACTGAGGGAGTGCCGGCGTTCCATGTTCTTCCTAAATGTTGAGGAGTAGGCGAAGAAACAGATTTGTTTTAAGTTTTTTGCCATAAGGCACGTGCGCTTCTTGGAGAGATGATGAGAAGGAAAGTGAGAAATCCCCCCTTAGGGAGCATGGCCAAACTGCAGCCCCTTCTCCTCTTTGGGCACCCACGCACATGCCCAGGGAGTGATTTTCAAGCTGCCGGGTCCAGGACTGAAACAGTCGCCTGCCTGTTGAGAGTCCAGAGTCTTAATCAGCAATACACCCCCTGCTGGCCCTAAGACAGGATCTTTGACCTCATGGGGTTCCAGTCTGGGGGTGGGGAAGACTGACAAACTGATGAAAGATACCATTTTCACATAGTGACAAATGCCAGAAAAGGGAAGTAGGAGAGGATGGAAGGGCTCCATCTTCAGGGAAGGCCTCTCCATGGCGAGCACCTTAGGTTGAGACTTAAAGGATTTGGAGGCCGAATCTTCCTCTTTTTTTTGGAGAGGTTTTTGCTATAGGGCACGTGTGCTCACCAGAAAGAGAGACAGAAAGCGAGAAATCACCCCCTGGAGGGGATGGCCATGCCGCAATCCCTTCTCTATTCTCTCCGGATCTTGGACACCGCACACACACGCCCTGTGTGAGTTTAAGCCACCGGGTCCGGGACTCAAACCACAGTTGACTATATGGGAGTCCAGTGACATAGCCATTACTGCTGGTCCCATGAAGGAAGAATCTTTTAAGCAAAGGGAATAGGATACATAAAGGTCCTGCCTTGAGGAAGTTTGTTTTTCTAGAATTGGGAAATAACACCCATGGAGGAAGGGTGGGAGAAATGGGAGGTGATTTCTCACTTTCCCTGTCTCTGTCGCTGTGTCTCTTTCTGGTGAGTGCACATGTCTTATGGCAAAAACTTCTTAGGAAAAAAAAGTTGGTTGTGGAAAAATGTAAAAATAAATAAATGAAAGAAAAAAAAAAAAGAAAAAAAAAGTTGGGGGACAAGCAGGTGGAGTGGTTGTTAAGGTGCTGGACACTCCACATGGCTGACCACAGTTCAAGTGCCGGACCTGGCAGCTTGCTTTCTCATTTTCCCTCTTTCTCTCTCTGGTTAAACTAAAAATGAATAAATACTTTAAAAAAAAAAAAAAAGTTGGATCCTACTGGGTTCCACATGCTGATTGCATGGTTCGAGTCCCAGACCAGTGACTTAAAGAACATGCCAGGGATGGGGGGGAGGGTGGAGTCAGGTGGCATGGTGGTTAATGGTGTTGGACTCCCACAGGGTCGACCGCAGTTTGAGTCCTGGACCTGGCAGCTTGCTTTCTCACTTTCTCTCTCACTCTGTCCCTGTCTGGTCAAATTAAAAATATATAAATGAATAAATAAAGTTAAATAATTTTTTTTGGGGGAGAGGTTTAGTTTTTTGCTACAGGGTGCGTGCACTCACCAGACAGACAGAGACAGAGAGATAGAAAGTGAGAAATCACCCCCCAGGGGGGATGACCACGCCACAATCCCTTCTCCTCCGTTTTCCTCTCGGGATCTTGGGCATGCACGCACACACGCCCAGCATGAGTTTTAAGCCACCAGGTCCGGGACACGAACCGCGGTCGACTACGTGGGAGTCCAGCGACATAGCCATTATGCTAACTGCTGGTCACAAGTTAAATAATTTTTAAAAAAATGCAGGGAGCATGTGTGTGGGTGGCCAAAATCCAGAGAGGAGGTTGGAGGTGTGAGGATGCCTTCTCACTTTCCCTCTCTCCTCAGCAAGTACATGCACCCTATAACAAATTGAAGTAAGTCAATCCTGTCAAATTTTCAAAAAAAGCTTGAAATCGCTACGTAAACTTGTATTAGTGAATTTATGCTGTCTGTTGGCACAGTCTGGCCTCCGTCATGCTAGCCGCTGCAACCACCCCAGGTCCTTGCCAATACAGACGAGCAAAGGCTGAATTCTGGGCACCTGCCTCCTCCTGGTGATGGTGTACACCCTTCCTCTTGCAGTAGGTGGCTGTGGGCTTTTTTTTTTTATTTTTTTTTTTATTTATTTTTTTTTTTTGAGAGGTTTTTCGCTATAGGGCGCGTGCGCTCGCCAGACAGACAGAGAGAGACAGAGAGACAGAAAGCGAGAAATCACCTCCCAGGGGGGATGGTCACGCCGCAATCCCTTCTCCTCCATTCTCCTCTCGGGATCTTGGGCACGCACGCACACGCGCCCGGCGTGAGTTGTAAGCCACCGGGTCCGAGACGCGAACCGCGGTCGACTACGTGGGAGTCCAGCGACATAGCCATTACGCTAACTGCTGGTTCCCTGGCTGTGGGCTTTGAACTGGGTCCTCTGGTAGGGCATCTGCCTGGGGCAAGGTTATCACACGGTTTTGTTTTCTCTCTTTTTTTAAACATTTTGTTTTGCATTTTGTTTTATTATAGGGCATGTACACTCACCAGAGCAGTGT
The DNA here is from genome assembly GCA_026018925.1 of Tupaia tana. Classification (NCBI taxonomy): domain Eukaryota; kingdom Metazoa; phylum Chordata; class Mammalia; order Scandentia; family Tupaiidae; genus Tupaia; species Tupaia tana. Next base: position 83,236,573 of record JAKSZU010000016.1, on the reverse strand, counting down.
TTTCTTAAATTTAATTTTAGGGACCAGCAGTTAGTGTAATGGCTATGTCGTTGGACTCCCATGTGGTTGACCGTGGTTCAAGTCCCGGACCCGGTGGCTTAAACTCACGCTGGACGTGTATGCGTGCGTGCCCAAGATCCCAAGAGAAGAATGGAGGAGAAGGGACTGTGGTGTAGCCATCCCCCCTGGGGGGTGATTTCTTGCTTTCTGTCTCTCTTTCTCTCTGTCTTTCTAGTAAGCGCACGTGCCCTATAGCAAAAAACCTCTCCAAAAAAAAGAAATTACTTTGGGGCCAGCAGGTGGTGGGGTGGTAAAGGCACTGGATTCCCACATGCCTGGCTCTGGTTTGAATCTTGGACTTGGTGGCTTGTTTTCTCCTTTTTCCTCTCTTTCTGGCCAAATTAAAAAAATAGTAACAACAAATGGAGGGACCAGCAGTTGGCATAAAGGCTATATCACTGGACTCCCATGTAGTCAACCGTCGACTGCAGTTTGAGTCCCGGACCCGTGGCTTAAACTCACGCCAGGTGCGTGTGCACCCAAGATCCCGAGAGGAGAATGAAGAAGGGATTGTGGTGTGGCCAACCACCCACCACGGGATTTCTCGCTTTCTGTCTCTCTTTCTCTTTCTTTCTAGTGAGCGCACGCACCCTATAGCAAAAAACTCTAAAAAAAATTAAATTAAATAATTATTTAAGAACTTGAATCATGATTGGCCACGTGGGAGTCCAGTGTGTTAACCACCATGCCAGCGGCTGGTTCCACCAGAGAGTAGTGTTTTTCAAGTCGCCAGTCCGGGACTCAAACCATGCAGTCAGCCACCTGTGGGCCCCCAGAAAAAAAATATAAAAAATGTAAAAAGCAGGGGGAACAGCGGTGTGATGATAGTGCTGTACTTGACGAGGCGGAGCCACACGATGGTTCCTCATTCTTGTCTAGAAACCCATCAGAATGAGAATGTACAATGAGGGAACAATTGCAATATAATTGTAGTTTCATTTGAGAGAGATTTTTGGGTATGTGTGTTTGCTGGAGAGAGACAGACAAAAAGTGAGAAATCACCTCCTGGGGAGATGGTCATGCTGCAATCCCTTCTCTTCCATTCTCCTCTTGGGATTTTGGGTACACACGCACACGTGTCCTGTCCCGACCTGGTTCGGGCGCCACGTGTCCCGACCCGGTGGGACAGTCGAACAGGTTTCCTGAGGGAAGGAGTGAGAGCCGGAACAAGCGTCACAGTGTCACAGCTCGGAGACGACACAGTGTCGTCTGTTTATTGTGGGCAGCACGGTACAGCACGGAGACGACGCAGTGTTACAGCTCTTTAGGGTCGCGTCGTCTGTTGTGAGCAGCACGGAGACGACGCGGTGTCACAGCTCTTCAGGCTCGTCTGGAGACGATGTAGTGTTACAGCTCTTCAGGGTCGTCTGGAGACTGTGCGGTGTTTCAGCTCTGCAGGCTCTCCAGGGTTGTCTGGAGACTGTGCAGTGTTTCAGCTCTGCAGGCTCTCCAGGGTCGTCGTCTTCCTGGTCTTCTGTGTTGTCTTCGCTGTCTTCCCGGTCGTCTGGCTATTGTGGGCCAGGCATGGTGCTTATATACACATTGGTGGATCGCAAAGGTGGGTTATGATTGGTTGCAAATGGTGGGCCGTGATTGGTTGTAAACGGTGGGCCGTGATTGGTTGTAAACGGTGGGCCGTGATTGGTTGTAAACGGTGGGTTATGATTGGTTGCTTTTGGACCAATCATGAGGTGCCAGATATGCAAATCTGAGGGATTTCTAGTGGCCAATCATGGCAATTGTTTGCTCTCTGAGAAACCTCGGCAGACTCACTGTTGCGCAGCCTCCCACATATCCCCCTTCTCTGTTTTAATTTGAGAGATGAGGTAAAGGCCTGGGGGAATCGTGCCTGTCTTAGGTTGGAGTCGTGTATAGAACCATAAGTCCATTCTTACCCGTCATTGGAGAGTCCCATAGCTATGATGAGCCTCCTGTCTTAGGTGGAAGGACTGAAGAGTTATTGGGTTCATCAGACTCTCTTACCCGTCTTTGGCTAACCGATTCAGCGCCTCAGGCGAGACCAGTATAAGGGTGTTGGTCTTCCGTAAGTGAGTCAATTTGTTGTTTCAGGAATGACATGCGCCTATTAAATATAACAGGTCCCAGTAAGCAAACAATTAAAAATCCAATGAATGGGCCAGAGAGGGGGAGCGGGAAAGGGAGGAGACCGTTCCAGGCAGACCATTGGCGAGTTGTTTTCTATGTTGTTGGAGAGATTGTTGGAGTTGATGTATGTTGTCACGAACGATGCCGGACTTGTTGGTGTAAAAGCAGCGTTCCTGTAAAGCAAGACAGAGACCTCCCTGTTCTGCCAGGAGGAGATTTAAACCTCGTCTATTTTGAAGAACCATCTCAGCTGGGGAATCTAGTTGGTCTGAGAGAAGACCCTCAGTGACTTGGCGTAATAACACTAGCCAGTGGAGCCGGCAGCTGTAGCTGCGGTTAGGGAAACATAAAGGCTGAGAGTTTTGAAATTTAAGAAGGATAGCTCGGGCTAACGTTTGCCAATCAGATGGTATGAGCCAGCCCTTGGTGATAACTTCAACTATAGCTAAGGTATATGGAGCAGTAGCTCCGTATTGGGCAACTGCTGCCTTAATCTCTTTTACCATAAACCTACTGTGACGGCGCCAAACCTGTCCTTGGGGATCTATAGTTTCCATAACAGGGAATGTCTCAAAGTCTGTCATATGTGATCCCTGAACTAGTTTTGTTTCTTTGTCTGTATTGGTTTTTAGTTTCTCTAATTGTGATACAAAAGGTATCTGCATAGATAATATTAAACCCACAATGTAGAAAATGCTATATGCTATGTAGACTCTTTTGCTATATCTCTGCATCAGTAACAACATAAACACATGCAGTGGAATAAGGTTGATGATAAACACATAACCACCCCAAGCAGAGACCATATAGAAATATGATAAATAGCAGCACATTGTCCAAAAAACTGACTCAGTTTTTGACTCATTTTTCTTTGGCTCTTGTAGAGACTTAAGGTTGTTTTTATTTTTTAGTTTTTTGGATATTTTGGGTTTTGTCTCACCTTCAGGGCTTTTAACTTCTTCCTCACTGTCTAGGGAAATAAGATCCTCTCCCTGTTCTTTTTCAATTCTAGAATCCATGGTTAGATCTGAGGCGGCTATAGCCTCCTCCTGGGGTTGATCATTTTGCATGATCTGCTCTCCCTTAGTGACCATAGCGACAATTTTTGGTTCACTGGTGTGGAGCCTGAGAATTTCGTCTATTAAGTTCCAGTACAAAAAAGTAGTCACGGGAACTTTTTCTGGGTCGAATGTGGTATAATAATCTTTGAAAGCGTCCCGTACTCTTTTCCACATTTTCTCATCTATGGTTCCTTCTTGAGGGAACCATGGACAAACTTCTTTTAAGAAATCAAAAAAGGAGAGCAACTGCTTAATCTTAATCTTAACTCCCCGTGTCTTGAGGGCTTCTTTCAAGCCCTGAACAAATAATTTCTGCTGACTAAGCTTTTGTTCGTGCTGACTAAGCCCTTGTTCGTGCTGACTAAGCTTTTGTTCGTGCTGACTAAGCTCTTGTTCGTGCTGACTAAGCTCTTGTTCGTGCTGGCTAAGCTCTTGTCCCATTATTACCCTTATTACTTGTCCCATTATTACCTTTATTACTTATAAGTAAGCAATCTTTGTTACTCACTGGGACGATTCTCTGCCGTTCCCTCTCGGACGATTCTCTGCCGTCCTATCTCGGGACGATTCTCTGCCGTCCCCTCCTCGGACGATTCTCTGCCGTCCTATCTCGGGACGATTCTCTGCCGTCCCCTCCTCGGACGATTCTCTGCCGTCCTATCTCGGGACGATTCTCTGCCGTCCCCTCCTCGGACGATTCTCTGCCGTCCTATCTCGGGACGATTCTCTGCCGTCCCCTCCTCGGACGATTCTCTGCCGTCCTATCTCGGGACGATTCTCTGCCGTCCCCTCCTCGGACGATTCTCTGCCGTCCTATCTCGGGACGATTCTCTGCCGTCCCCTCCTCGGACGATTCTCTGCCGTCCTATCTCGGGACGATTCTCTGCCGTCCCCTCCTCGGACGATTCTCTGCCGTCCTATCTCGGGACGATTCTCTGCCGTCCCCTCCTCGGGTGCTCTTCACTGGATCCTTCGTACTCAGGTCCCTTGTTCGAGCGCCACTTGTCCCGACCTGGTTCGGGCGCCACGTGTCCCGACCCGGTGGGACAGTCGAACAGGTTTCCTGAGGGAAGGAGTGAGAGCCGGAACAAGCGTCACAGTGTCACAGCTCGGAGACGACACAGTGTCGTCTGTTTATTGTGGGCAGCACGGTACAGCACGGAGACGACGCAGTGTTACAGCTCTTTAGGGTCGCGTCGTCTGTTGTGAGCAGCACGGAGACGACGCGGTGTCACAGCTCTTCAGGCTCGTCTGGAGACGATGTAGTGTTACAGCTCTTCAGGGTCGTCTGGAGACTGTGCGGTGTTTCAGCTCTGCAGGCTCTCCAGGGTTGTCTGGAGACTGTGCAGTGTTTCAGCTCTGCAGGCTCTCCAGGGTCGTCGTCTTCCTGGTCTTCTGTGTTGTCTTCGCTGTCTTCCCGGTCGTCTGGCTATTGTGGGCCAGGCATGGTGCTTATATACACATTGGTGGATCGCAAAGGTGGGTTATGATTGGTTGCAAATGGTGGGCCGTGATTGGTTGTAAACGGTGGGCCGTGATTGGTTGTAAACGGTGGGCCGTGATTGGTTGTAAACGGTGGGTTATGATTGGTTGTTTTTGGACCAATCATGAGGTGCCAGATATGCAAATCTGAGGGATTTCTAGTGGCCAATCATGGCAATTGTTTGCTCTCTGAGAAACCTCGGCAGACTCACTGTTGCGCAGCCTCCCACAGTGTCCGGTGTGCACATGTGCCCGGTGTGAATTTTAAGCCTCCAGATTCAGATGCAGGACTCCAACCATGGTTGACTACATGGGAATCCAGCAATGTAACCATTTCGCCATCTGCTGGTTCCACAATTTAACTGTATACAAATAATTTACTACGTACCAGCAATGTTCACTAGAAAATAGGGTAGGTGTATCATTGATTTTTGTTTTTTTTTTGAAAATTTTGCCACAGGGCACCTGTGCTCGTGGGGGTGGAGGAGGTGTGAGAAAGCACCTCCCCCTCCTTCCCCTCCCAGAGAATGATCACACCACAATCTCTTCTCTTCCATCTGTCCTGTTGGAATCCTGGACTGCACTTGTGAGCACACACACGCAACATTGTCTTACAAGCTGCCGGGTTTGGGACTCGAACTGCTCAGTTAGCCATATGGGCTCTCGCTGCCTCAATTACCACACCGTGGGCTGGCCTGCCATTTATTTGTTACCTCAGACCCAATTTTGTCTTGCTTTGTGGTACTGAGCAGTCCGGCTGCTGGTTGTGGCATTTACACCTCTGTGCAGGCTCCCACGTGCCCTCCAGCAAGTCTCCACCTGTTTCTGTGACAGCCACTCCCTTTCCTCAGAGGTCCGTTTCCAGCTTGAATTGAAAGGGAGAAGGGCTCCTTTGAGGTTTTGTCCCCGTGGGTTTTTTTTGTTTTATAGAGGGAGGAAGTGAGAAATCACTGGCCATGCCACAGTCCCTTGTTCTCCATTCTCCTCCCATGATTCCATCCTGTCTCCTCCATTTTCCCCTCAGGGTCTCGGGCACGCAAGCACATGCCTCCAGGTGCGGGACTCGAATCTGAGTCAGCCATGTGGGATCCAGCGCCTCAACCACCAGGCCACCTTCTGGCATTCCCACCAACCCCTTTTTTGAAGTGCTAGGGTCTTCCTATGTTGCATGTGGCCCAGGCTGGCCTCAGAATTGCGTTTCTCCTGCCACCACCTCAGGCCTGAGTAGCTAGGGTTACAGGGCCAGCCAGGGTTATTTCTTCCCTTTTTACTCCCTCAGTCCTAATGGCTGAAGTTGCTTCCTGCAATTGCTACTTTTCTAACTTTTAGAGACCTCTCCTTCCCCTTGGCTTTTACAATTTAACAATTCTTTCCCTGTTGTTAGTGGCCAGAGGACTGGCCCTGGGCATGTGCCAAAGAGAGGGACAAGGCAACATCCAAGGGGCGTGGTCATGCTTCAATCCCTTCTCCATTTCAACATCCAGTTCGGACTTGGGCACACATACACACACTCTCATGTCTTTCAAGCCTCCAGGGCTGGGATTCAAAGAGCACAGACGTGGGACCAGCAGTTAGCGTAATGGCTATGTTGCTGGACTCCCATGTAGTCGACCGCGGTTCGAGTCCCAGACCCGGTGGCTTAAACTCATGCCGGGCGCATGTGCGTGCGTGCCCAAGATCCCGAGAGGAAAACAGAGGAGAAGGGATTGCGGTGTGGCCATCCCCCCGGGGGGTGATTTCTCGCTTTCTGTCTCTCTCTCTCTGTCTCTGTCTGGCGAGCACATGCGCCCTATAGCAAAAACCTCTCTAAATAAATAAATAAATAAATAAAATTTAAAAAAGGACTTTTCAAAGAGCACAGTCTTAGGAAGAAGGGCAGGTGGTGTGGTGGTTAAGGGTGCTGGACTCCCACATGGTGGGCTGTGGTTCAAGTTCAGAACCTGGTGGCTTGCTTTCTCACTTTCTTTCTCTCACTCTGTCCCTCTCTGGTCAAATTAAAATAAATAAAGTTGGGGACCAGCAGTTGGCATAATGGCTATGTCGCTGGATTCCCATGCAGTCAACCACGGTTCAAGTCCTGGACCTCTTGGCTTAAACTCATGCCGGACACATGTGCACTCAAGATCCCAAAGGAGAAGGGATTGTGGTGTGGCCATCCCCCCTTTGGGGGGTGATTTGATTTCTCTGTCTCTTTCTGGCAAGCGCATGTCCCCTATAGCAAAATCCTCCCTAAAAAAAAAGAAAAAGATAGTTAAATATAAAAAATAAAGGGGCCAGCAGTTGGCATAATGGCTATGTCTCTGAACTCTTATGTAGTTGAACACGGTTTGAGTCCTGGACTCGGTGGCAGCCAGTGGCTTAAACTCACGCCGGGCGTGTGTGTATGCGTGCCCAAGATATCGAGAGGAGAATGGAAGAGAAGGGATTGCGGTGTGGCCATCCCCATGGGGGGTGATTTCTCCCTTTCTGTCTCTTTCTGGCCAGCGCACAGGCCCTATAGCAAAAGCCTGGGGGGGGGGGGGGCGGGAGCCCACAGTTGGCCATACCAGATCTGGCTCCCTTAATTACCAGGATATGGGTTGGCCAGGAGAAATATTTAAATTAAGGGGAAAAAATGTGAAGGTAACTCTGAAAACACAGATGGCTACAACGTTAGGGTTCAGAGTCTTTGTTAGCCTGACTCCAGTGGGAGAAACTATTTGGGTGCATACACAGAAAAGAAGAAGAGCTTTGACTAACGTTTAAAATTACTGTATTGAAGTTTCTCGGCGTCAAAACAGCCATTAACGTTCAACCCTAACTAAATTGAGCCAAAAGGAGATGTCTTTTCACTCTGGTGCAGCTGGTAACAGAAAAAGAATTCTTCCAGAATCACAACCTTGCACATAGACCACTGCAACCTGACACACGGGAGTGCCACAGCAAAAACACCTGTCCAAAGCCTGTCTATGCAACCTTGGACCAGCGCTACCTGTCGTCGATCTTGGTAGCCTGGGGTAACTGTCTCCAAACAACTGGGATCAGCCTCTCCGGCTCTGGATCGCTCTGGCCCGGGTTCCCTGCCATGCTCAGCTCCGCACAAGATACTGGCGGCCTCCAGCGGGATCTGAGTCCCGGCTGCCGCATTCTCCTGAGCGACCCCGGAGGGAAAACAGAGGCGGCGCGTCCCTCACCGGACTGAGTCTCCCAGCGAGCTGCACGCCCCTCTAGGGACAGCTACTTCTGGGGGAGAAGCGAGACCGAAGAGAATGGAAGCGGGTGTACCAGGCTCGAGCTCCAGCCCCGGAGCCGCAGCCTCCCCGCGCTCCCCGCACGGGTTAGAGCGGAAAGAGACCGCGGCAGAAGAGGCCGCTCCAGCGCTTCCTTCCGGCCGACCTGCCCTCCGCGCCCGGCCGGGCCAGGCGCCGCTCGGCTAGTCAGGCCGCCCGTGGGCTTTTCTCCTCGTCCCTCGTGCGCCGGAGACGCGGGAAACAGAGATCCGAGAGGGGGAAACAGACAAGTCGAGACGCACCGCTCGGCCGTCGCCCACCGGCCGGAGGTCGGAGACCAGGCGGGCTCGGCAGGCGAACGGCCTTCTGGGGGCGGACTCCGGGCTCTCCCAGGCGCATGCGCCGCGTGGTTTCCCGGCGAACTCCGCGCGGCTTCCGGCGCAGGGACCTGGCGGCGGAACTGGGAACGCCTGGGTGGCTGTGGGCGGTGTGTCCGGGAGGAGGGGACCAGCGCCGCTCATCGCCGGGCTCCGAGGACGAGCGCCGGGCTCCGGGTGGCTGAGGTCGGCGGCCGGAGGCGGAGGCTGAAGGGGTGCGGCCCTCCGGGCGGCGGCGGCAGGTCCCCGCGCCCTGACCCTCGGTCCCGCGCACACGTCCAGCGTGACCGCCGCCGGCCAGCTCGGCACGAGCCAGGCTGCTGGGGACAGCGCGGGGCTGCGGCTGGGTCGGCGTCCCCGCCTGCCGCGCCCTGCCAAGCCACCCTGGTGAGTCCTGGCCCTCTCCGAGGAGACCGTTCCTGTCCCTGGAGGAGGAGAAGGGCGCGCGCACGTTTCAGGGCTCTTGTGGGGCAGAAGATGAAGCGCTAAGTGTGTAGTAGAAGGAGTGGAAATAGCCCGAGTGCATCGGTCGGCCTTGGCCGAGAAGCGCGCCCGTTTATACTGGGAAAGCTCACAGTGTCGCCCACGAGACATTGATAAGGGGAACGAGCAGATCATTGATACACATAGCAGGTGCAGCCAAATCGCACTGACACAAGACGTCATGCAGTTTTTTCTTGGATAACATTTTCAGTGGAAACACAAGACGATGTATGTCACCAGACTGCAGATGGGGTTGGTGGAAGTCTAGGAGGAGGGGGGTGTCTGTCTAGGCTAAGATGATTTAATTTTATTAATGATTTTATTTTTTAAAAGAATGATTTAATTTTATTTATTCATTCATTTATTTTAATTTGACCGGAGAAAGAGAGAGAGAAAGTGAGAAAGCCAGGTACCAGGTCTGGGACTTGAACCTGGTTGGCCAAGGGGGAGTGTCCAGTGCCTTTACCACCTGCTGGCCCCAGTTATTATTTTAATTTGCTATAGGCCATGTATGCTTACCAGAGACAGAGAGAGAGGGAAAATGAGAAAGCAAGCTACCAGGTCTAGGACTCGAACTGCTGTCACCCCTGTGGGAGTTTAGCGTTTTCACCTCGCCACCTGCTGGCCCTTTTCCTTTATTTCTATGTTGTTTGAATTCCCAACTCCCCCCAGCCTTTTAAAATCAGGATGGTTTGTATTAGTTTTATTGTTGAAAATAAAAACAAAGAAAACTTCAAATACACCTCTCAGAGCTGTTGTGAAGAGTAACTATATAGGATGTAAATATGTATCACACCTTCACATTTTCCTGTGGGGAAGTGGCTTTGAATAATGCCCTGGAGCTTTCTCTGGAACCCTGGAGCCAGGTGTGTGGTTTGGGAATTCAGGAGGTTTCATATTTGGGAGGGCTAATATAGCTCACATGCAGTAAATCAGGTACCACCTCTAGAGGGATCTGGAGCAACAATAATCAAGGATACTACTTTTTTTTTGTAAGTGTAATATACATAGAGGGAAACACATAAGTATAGCTTGGTGAGTTTTTATAAACTGAGCAAATATATTAATGCTTGTATTGAAAACTGGAAACATTGGGGTCAGCAGATGGTGTGGTTAAGGTGTTGGACTCCCACATGGCTGACCATGGTTAGAATCTCAGACCCGATGGCTTGAAAATCACACTGCACTGGGGCTGGCAGGTGGCGTGATGGTTGAGGCACTGGACTCCCACATGGCAGACTAATTCGAGTCCCAGTCTTGATGGCTTTTTGACTTTTCTTCTATCAGTCTCTCTTTCCCTTTCTGTCTCTCTCTGGTCACATTAAGAAATAATAATATAGTTGGCCGACAGGTGGCGTGGTGGTTCAGGGCGCTGCACTCCCTGATAGCCGACCTTGGTTTGCGTCCCGGACCTGGCAGCTTGCTTTCTCTCTCTTTCACTCTATTCCTCTCTGATCAAATTAAAATAAATAAATGAATAAAGTTAAATAAAATAATTTATTTTTAAGAATCATTTTATTTAACTTCATTTATTATTATTTTTTCTTTTCTATTTATTTTTTTGGAGAGGTTTTGCTATAGGGTGCATGCGCTTGCCAGAAAGACACAGAGACAGAGAGACAGAAAGTGAGAAATCACCCCCCCCCCGAGGGACAGCAATGCTGCAATCCCTTCTCCATTCTTCTCTCGGGATCTTGGGCACACATACACATGCACCCGTCATGAGTTTAAGCCACTGGGTCCAGAACTTGAACCACAGTCGACTAGGTGGGAGTCCAGCAACATAGCCATTACGCTAACTGCTGGTCTCATTTATTATTTTTTAATAATTATTTTATTTAACTTAATTAATTGATTGATTGTTGACCAGAGAGGGACAGAGAGAGAGAGAGTGAGAAAGCAAGCTGCCAGATCTGGAACACAAACTGCAGTTGGCCACGTGGGAATTCAATGACTTAAACCACCATGTCATCTGCTGGCCCCTATTTATTTTAATTTGACCAGAGATGGACAGAGAGAGAGAGGGAAAGTGAGAAAGTAAGCCACCAGGTCCAGGACTTGAACTGTGATCGGCCATGTGGGAGTCCAGTGCCCTTAACCACCATGCTATGTGCTGTCCCCAAATAAAATAATTCTTTAAAAAAAAAAAAGAAAAAAAATAGGGACCAGCAGTTGGCATAATGGCTGAGAGACAGAGAGACAGAAAGCGAGAAATCACCCCCCCAGGGGGGATGGCCACGCCGCAATCCCTTCTCCTCCATTCTCCTCTCGGGATCTTGGGCACACACGCACACGCGCCCAGCATGAGTTTAGGCCACCACGTCCAGGACTCGAACTGCGGTTGCCTACATGGGAGTCCAGTGACATAGTCATTATGCCAACTGCTTTGGTCCCCCTAATTCTTTTTTTTTAATTTGTTAATTCATTCATGTGTACATACCAGAGAGGGACAGAGTAAGAGAGGGGGAGAGAGAGAAAGTGAGAAAGCAAGCCGCCAGGGCAAGACTTGAACTGCAGTTGGCCATGTGGGAGTCCAGTGCCCTTAACCACCACACCACCTGCCGGCCCCCCTAATTTTTTTTTCCTTTTCTTTAAATTTTTTTTTTTTTTTTTTTTTTTTTGGAGAGGTTTTTGCTATAGGGCGCGTGCACTCGCCAGACAGACAGAGAGAGACAGAGAGACAGAAAGCGAGAAATCACCCCCCAGGGGGGATGGCCACGCCGCAATCCCTTCTCCTCCATTCTCCTCCTGGGATCTTGGGCACACACGCACACGCGCCCGGCGTGAGTTTAAGCCACCGGGTCCGGGACTCGAACCACGGTCGACTACGTGGGAGTCCAGCGACATAGCCATTACGCTAACTGCTGGTCCCTAAATTTATTTTTTTTTACATTAGTTCACTATACATCATTACAGCATACAAAATGAATTTTCCATCCAGAATACACTGTATATTGGCTCAAGCACATCAACATACATGTTATCAACAAATAATTTTCCATTTTTTATGTCTTGTATATTTTGCTTTTTTTTTTTTTTTTTTTTTTGCAGCCCCCTAATTGTTTTTTAAAAAAAGAAAAGAAAATCACACTGGGCCTATGCCTGCAAGCCCAAAATCCCAAGAAGAGAATGGACGAGAAGGGATTATGTCAGGGCCATCCCCTGGGGGCAGAGTGATTTCATACTTTCCCTCTCTCTCTCTCCAGGCCCTGTGGCAAAAATCTTTTTAAAAAAATGTATGTGAAGCAGAATAAATGTTTGTTATAAATATGCTTATCTTGGGACCAGCAGATGGCATAATGACTACATCACTGGATTCCTATGTAGTTAACTGGGGTTCAAGTCCTGGACCAGGTGACTTAAAACTGACACTGGGTGGGTGCGCGTGCATGCCCAAAGTTCTGAGAGGAGTGTGGAGGAGAAAGGATTGCAGTGGGGGCATCCCTGCTGGGAGGTGTTTCTCACTTTCTGTTTGTCTCTGTCTCTCCCTGTCTCTCTGGCCAGTACATATACCCTCTAGAATCTCTCTAAATAAATAAATATGCTGGGGCTGGCAAGTGGCATGGGGGATAAAGGTGCTGGATTTCCCTCGTGGCTAATTGCAGTTCGAGTCCCAGACCTGGTAGCCTGCTTTTTCTCTCTGTCTCTCTCTGGCCAAATTTAAAAATAATAACAAATGGAATTAAATAAATAAATATATTTTTAAAAACCCATTTAAAAATAAATAAGAAAACGTGCTCATCTCATTATATCAGGTGGTGTTGAATGAGGAGATTTTGCCATCAGACAAGTGGTGAGAGACCTGGTTTTTGCTTTCAGACAGGAGGCGGCGCTGTGGGCTGTGCTCAGCATTGCAGCAAAGCCCGAGGAAGGCTGCGGCTCTGAGGACAGGTCCCGGAGTCCCCTGACTCCCTTCAGGCTGGTGCTTGCTCACATACTCCGGCCACCCCGATCTGCTGTTTTGCTTTCCCCAGGAGTGTATCCAGATGCCAGCCCAGCCACCGTAGTGGGCCCTGTGGGAGGCTGGACCAACAGTTCCAAGGCCCAGGTTGGGGCTGACCGGCCCTGAGCCTTAGGCCAGGGGAATGGCAGCCCCCCCAGAGCCCCAAGACCAGGCGCCTGGGGAGGGAGAAGGGCTTCTGATCGTGAAGGTGGAAGATTCCTCATGGGAACAGGCCTCTGCCCAGGAAGAGGACAGCAGAGATGCCGAGGCCTGCCGCCAGCGCTTCCGGCAGTTCTGCTGTCGGGGGGTGGCCGGGCCCCGCGAGGCCTTCAGCCGCCTCTGGGAGCTCTGCTGTCACTGGCTGCGGCCTGAGCTGCACACCAAGGAGCAGATCCTGGAGCTGCTGGTGCTGGAGCAGTTCCTGAGCGCGCTGCCCCCCGACGTCCAGGCCTGGGTGCACGAGCAGCACCCCGGGAGTGGCGAGGAGGCCGTTGCCCTGGTGGAAGACCTGCAGAAGCAGCCAGTGACAGCCTGGCCACAGGTGAGGGCCCTCCCACATCCAGGAACCCCTGGAGGGTACCGTGGCCAAAGAGACATGGCCGTCTCCATCGAAACAGCCGTCAGGAGGGCCGTGGGGGAGCCGCCGTGTGCGTGAGTCTCCTCCTGAAGGACATGGTCCCGAGTGGAGGTGGCATCCTTTGGTGGCATCACTAGGGGCAGAGTGGGCAGGTGGTTTCCGCTCCCCCAGGTTCTGCCAGCATCCACTCGTGCTCTGCTCAGGCTGGGCCTGGGGACTGCTGTGCAGGAGGACCCAGAGGGGCCTGAGAAGGGAGACCTGGCCATGGTAGCCTTGCCCGGCTGGTCTGGTGGGGTGTGGGCCCTTTCCCTCTCTCTGGAAGCATCTGGGCGGTGCCAGTGAGTACCCAGGGAGTGTGGTTCTGCCATGGCAGGAAGGCTCCCCAGCCCTCTCTGCTAAGTGGTTATCAATCTGGCTTAGGGGGCTGGTTCTGACCTCGTGATTGATCAGAAAGTGTCCTTGGGCATACGGCACTGCCTGGTGCCACGTCTGCCAGAGGTCCTGGGCCCCATGTCAGTCTCCCTACATCCACATCCTGAGGGCCGTGTCCCGTGTCCTACCAGGGAGTAAACTGCCCCCCATCTGGTCTGGGTGCCCATGAGCATGCTGTGGTTCCTGCACAGGGTGTGCCCTCGGAGGAGGTGGACCCCGAGGCTGCAGTCCAGCCACCCCCAGCCAAGGGGCCTCCCAGCCGGCCACCTGTCCCCCAGGAGCAGCCTAGCCACGGTGGTGAGTAGGCCAGCAGGCTCACCGGTGGCCGAGCGGCTGTGGAGGGCGTCTCCGTTTGTGGGCCTAGGTGTGCGGGCACGTGCAGGGGAGGCGGTGAGGGCTCAGGCCTGGGCCTGGGCGGCCTCTGAGGCTTGTTCTCCCACAGCCCCGCTGTCGGCTTTTAAGGAGGGGAGCGGCGGAGAGACGACTGGCGCTTGCCTTGCTTCTGGGGCCCAGGTGAGCTCCAGACCTCTTGCCCTCTCTGAGGCCCTTGGTCTTGACAAGTCTGTGAAATGGGCCTCACCTTCTCCTCAAGGCCTCTCTGTCCTGCCCATGGCTGCCTTGGAGGTCTGGGGACAGTGGCCCTGAGCTGGGTCCTCTCACCTTATTCCAGGGACCCATGGAGTGGGGAGACATACCTTTCTATTTCTCTCGAGAAGAATGGGGCTCCCTGGACCCTGCTCAGAGGGATCTCTTCTGGGACATAAAGCGGGAAAACTCTCGGAACACCGCTCTGGGTAAGTGGGTGCAGCGGGACCTCTGGGATCCCAGCTGTAGGGTGGGTACAGGCAGGCCACCACCGCCCTCCTGAAGTCCTCAGTCCTTCTCACCCCTCTGTAGCTGGTTCTGGTGCACTGTCCTGGGTCTCAGCCCCACGGTTCCCTTGTGCTGGCATCAGCGCCTTGGGCGTCTCCACACATGCTGCACAGTGGCTGCCTGTGCTGTGTGTTAGATGTGTTGGGGCACATGTTACGCGGTGGCCGCCCATGGTGTGTGTTAGGTGTGTTATGTGGGGCGTCTCTGCACGTGCTACACGGTGGTCACCCGTGCTGTGTGTTAGGTGTGTTACGTGGGGCGTCTCTGCACATGCTACATGGTGGCCGCCCGTGCTGTGTGTTGGGTGTGTGACGTGGTGGCCGCCCGTGCTGTGTGTTGGGTGTGTGACGTGGTGGCCGCCCGTGCTGTGTGTTGGGTGTGTGACGTGGTGGCCGCCCGTGCTGTGTGTTGGGTGTGTGACGTGGTGGCCGCCCTTGCTGTGTGTTGGGTGTGTGGCATGGTGGCCGCCCGTGCTGTGTGTTGGGTGTGTGACGTGGTGGCTGCCTGTGCTGTGTGTTAGGTGTGTTACATGAATTGCCAGCCCTGTGCACAGTGCTCCCTGTGGCCTGTTCTCGTTCAAGTCTCACCACCGCGTGCACAGGAGGCCCATTTCGGAGTATCGGAAGTGACCATCACAGAGGTCCCTGGACACTGAAGGGGCAGAGCTCGATCTCGGGTCAGGCCTGGTTGTGAGGCCCCCTTTGCCCACCAGGCGCAAGGGTGCTGAGAGGGAGGGCACCAGCTGCTTGCTGAGCCTGGGCCCTTGCTGGTTGGAGGCCACACTCCCAGGCCCCTCTCCAAGCCAGGGCCTCGCTTAGCACCTCTGGGAGTCACCTCGCCTCCTCTGCACCCCTGTGGTAGGTGGGGCCCTCCCTTTCTGAGCCATTGTCTGTTTGGAGAACTAGAGAGGAACCACCTTAGCCAAGTCAGTCGGCTCCTCAGTTTTCAACAGTGAGAGGTGGGGATTTACAAACGGCACCGTAGGCAGTGGTGATGTGCTGCCTGGGAGAAGCCGAGTCCCACACGGTGACTGAAGTTCGAATCCCTGTTCTGGTCAGCTAGAAACAAGCTGGGGTGTGCCCCAAATCCAGGGGGCTGAGGAGGGGATTACAGCGTGACTGGACCCACTGGCAGGTATTTCTGTCTCTACACGTGTGTGCATGAATAAAGGAAAAAAAAGTTATTAAAAATTTTAAAAGAAATCCATTTTGGGGATCATCAGATGGCATAATGGTTATGTTGCTGCTCTCGGTTTGAGTCCTGGACCCAGCAGCCTAAAACTCATGCCAGGCGCATGTACTTACATGCCCAAAATCTTGAGAGGAGGATGGAGGAGAAGGGATTGCCAGGATCACCCTAGGGAATGATTTCTCACTTTCTGTCTCTCTGGGGAGCACACCAGTCCTATAGCAAAAATCTCTCTTTAAAAAAAAATGTTGGGAGGCCAGCAGGTGGTGTGATGGTTAAGGGCACTGAACTCCCACTGTCCTACCACAGTTCAAATCCTAGACCTGGTGGCTTATTTTCTCACTTTCCGTCTCTCTTGCTTTTGCCCCTCTTTGGTCAAATTAAAAAAAAAAAACAAACAAAAAAAACACAACATGTTGGGGCTGGCAGGTGGCATGTTGGTTAAAGGTGCTGGACTCCCACATGGCCGACCATGGTTCAAGTCCCGGACTTGGTGGCTTGCTGTCTCACTTTCTCTCTCTCTCTCTGTCCCTCTCTGGTCAAATTGAAAGAAATAAACAAAGTTAAATAATTATTTTTATTTAAAGTAAATTTTTTTAAAGTTTTGCCATAGGGCATGTGAGCTTCCCAGGGAGAGACAGAGGGGGGATGTGAGAAATCACTGCCTGGCGGGGATGGCCGTGCTGCAGCCCCTTCTCTTCCAGTCTCCTCTCTGGGTTTTGGGTGCACGTACACATGTGCCTGGCATGATTTTCAAGCCGCCAGGCCTGGGGTTCAAACTGCAGTCAGCCGTGTGGGATCCAGCACCTTAACCTTCACGTCATCTGCTGGCCTCAGAAGTAAAAACAGAACCTTTGTTTAAATGCTGAAGAGAGGCAGCCGGCACTCCCCGCAGGGTCTAGACACCCCTGTCTGTGTCGGGTGCCCCACCCCCCAGCTCTGGGTCACAGCCAGGGCACTCTCAGGGAGGGCTCCTGCTGTGGTCTGATCTGGGAACCTCCCCACGGGGAGGGCTGTCAGGGTGTCAGGCTACACACAGCCTGTCCACGATCACAAAAGGGACCGGAATCTGTTCTGGAGCTGAGCACCGCGTGGAGGGCCCTTGCACCCGTGTGGAAAGCAGGTGCAGGGCTGGGAACGCCCCAGTGGCTTCAGCAGCTGCCTCTGCGGGCAGAGCCGTGCCAGCTGGAGCCCTGGAGGGGGCTTGGACTCCTCTTCATTTTATAGAGGACGCTGAGGCCTGGCTGTGTGACTCAGGACCGTGTCTGGAGCCGACTTCGGCCTGCTGCTCCCTTGCCTCAGCTCCGGCCCAGAGCCCAGTGGGACTGCAGAGGCCCCCTTTCCCCTTGCAGGTTTGGGGCTCAAAAGCCAAAGGCAGAAGTCCCAGCTGAAGCAGGCTGTGCCGGCGCTGCCAGGCCAGGCAGCTGGCAACGTGATGGTGTCCTGGAGCCCCAAGGAGGCCGAGGCCTGGGAGAGCGAGAACCAGCCAGGGGTGGCCCTAGGCCGGGTGGTGGGGACGCGGCGGGGGCGGCCACCCATGCGCAGGCGCCAGTTCCGCGACCTGGCGACAGAGAAGCCGCACAGCTGCGGACAGTGTGGGAAGCGCTTCCGCTGGGGCTCGGACCTGGCGCGGCACCAGCGCACGCACACGGGCGAGAAGCCGCACAAGTGCCCCGAGTGTGACAAGAGCTTCCGCAGTTCCTCGGACCTGGTGCGACATCAGGGCGTGCACACAGGCGAGAAGCCCTTCTCCTGCTCTGAGTGCGGCAAGAGCTTCAGCCGCAGCGCCTACCTGGCCGACCACCAGCGCATCCACACGGGCGAGAAGCCCTTTGGCTGCAGCGACTGTGGCAAGAGCTTCTCGCTGCGCTCCTACCTGCTGGACCACCGGCGTGTGCACACCGGCGAGCGGCCCTTCGGCTGCGGGGAGTGCGACAAGAGCTTCAAGCAGCGGGCACACCTCATCGCGCACCAGAGCCTGCACGCCAAGATGGCCCAGCCCGTGGGATGAGTGCCAAGCCGGCGTGGGCTCCGGCCTCCCGGGGAGTCCCTGCAGCTGCGCCTCCTTCCAGTGCCTGCAGTACCCTCCTCTGGGTGGACCTCTGGGCCTCACCCAGAGCCCCCTGCCGTCTGCTCGGAGGGTGCCCCTTCCCGCCCCCGGCCTCTCTCCCCTCTGGCTTCCTTTAGTCCTCCCTCAGGTCCTCGCAGCAGCGGGGCCGTGGGAGGACTCAGGCAGGGCCGGGAGCCCCTCCCAGAGCTTCCTCGGCCTCCCCGGGGCCCACCGTGGTTCCTGCCTTTTCAGGTGGAATTGGGCCCCGTCCTCTGCCAGCCTGTGCTTGCCAGTGGGGGTGCAGGGCTGTGGGCCCTCCAGTGGGCCCACACCTGGGGAAATCTGGGAGGCCGTGGCGCCCCTGGCCTCAGTGCCCTGCGGCTCTGGACCTGAGCACCTTGCCCTGCCCTCTTCCCGTCCCCGGAAGCTGCCCACCTTGCTGGGAAGGCTTGCCCAGGTGTGAGCCTCTGAGGGCCACCCACCTGCTGGTCTGGGGAGAGCAGTGGCTGAGCCGTGGGAGGCCACCCTGGAGACCAAGGGCAGGGTGGAGGCTGGCCGCTGCCCTCCAGTCTTCGTGTACCTGGTGCGGGCCTCCAGCAGCGCCCCGCTGCACCGCGCTCCGTTTTGTCCTGTGTGTGCAGGTTTGCGTTAACAGGGCAGACCTGGGCCCTCGGAAGGAGCTCAGCCCGCAGGGCGCAGGTGTGAATAAACCCGGAGACTTCCTACCTGTGTTCTGTTCTTGAGGTGGCTGCTGCGGGGTTGGGAGCTGGTGCTCCCTCGCCTGTGTCCCTGCTGGGCAGTCGCGGGGGTACGCGGTGTTGTGTGGTCACCAGGTGGGGCCACAGCCTTGGCTTCCAGGCTGGCCAGCCCCCTCCCCCCACTGCCTGAGCAGGACTTGGTCTCCAGCAGGCCACTCCTCCCCAGCTGGTGACAGGAGGCTTGGAGACAGGCGGCCTCCTGCTTCTCGAAGCTGGCCTGTGCTCGCCTTCCTTAGGGAGAGGGTGCTGACGGTCCTGGCCCTGTTCTTCCCTGTGAGACCCTCTGCCTGGCTAGGGGCCTGTCCGTCAGGACATGAGTCCCCCTTTCACCACCTGGGCCCCTCCCTGAGGGCGCTGGGGCAGGCAGCAAGACCTTCCTGCCCCGTGTAGCCCCGTGCCCACCTCTGCCCCGACCTTCCCTCGGCCAGCTCCCAGTGAACACAGCACCACGCCACATGGACGGAGCAGGTTCCAGTGGGCGCTTCCTGCCCCTGGGGCCTCGGTGCCACGCGTGGGCTAACGGGCGAGGGGCCTGGCGGGAGGAGCACAAGGACTTTTGGAGCCGGTGGCAGGCTCCAGAGGCACACGCGGGTGTAACTCGATCAGGTAGGAGTGAGGGCAGGAGCTAAGAATAGGATTGGGCACAGGTTTCTGGCTCAGGTGGCACGTTGGTGCCAGCCAGGAAGTCACTGCTGGGGCCAGAGAAGGGCACTGGTGCTGGGGGTGCACCTGAGATTGCGGGGGGCAGAGTCCAGCTCAGCCTATAAGCAGGGCAGGCGGCTCCCGGAGAGGGCAAGGGTCAGGCCCTAGGGCCTGGAGGTGAGCACGGTGCTGGCTCATGGCCTTCCTGGTGGCTGGGACCCTCCAGCTGGCCGCGCAGGTGGCAGACGCCCAGGACAGCCTGGGGAGAAAGGTAGTGGGAGACTCGGCCCGGCCCGCCCTGGCGCAGCCTCCGACTGCTGCCGAGCCCGGCCCAGCTCCACCTTGCCTCCCCAGGGGAAGTACAGCCTGCAGGGTCTGAGGGTGGCCCTGGCGCTCTGCAGCCCGGGGGTGTCTGCTGCCACCGTCGCTGCCCTGGAGGGCACGTTCCGGGCCCTGGGCTTTGAGAGCTATCGGAGGAGGGAGGTCTCTGTCCAGGTGAGCCCTCACCCCCCCACCCCCGCACGCTCCCGTCCCGCCCACACCCGAGTCCACGTGGACCTCCCTGGGCCTAGGTCCGGCCTTGGCTGCCAGGTCGTCTGGTCCCCAGAGGGTTGGGGCACAACTGGCTCTTGCTCTAGGGCTTCCTGGAGGAGGTCACTTGCTTCCGGGAGCAGCTAGATGCCTCCAGGGACCCCGTGGGCTGTGCCCTGGTGGTGCTAGTGGCCCCTGGCAGGCGGTTGAGGCAGCAGCCACTGGTCCAGGAGCTGAGCCGCTGTGAGGCCCTGCGGGGCTGCCCCAAGGTGTTCCTGCTGCTTCCCAGTGGCCCCGGGGGTGAGTGGTCTGGGCGGGACCTCTGTGCCAGCATGGTAGAGGAGGGTGGGCAGCAGACGGGAGCCCCTTCTAGCCAACGTGCTGCTTTCCCCCAGCCGCCCCTGAGCCTGGAGCCTTCCTCGCCGGCCTGCGTGAGCTCTGCGGCCGCTCTCACCACTCCCTGCTGCAGCTGCTGACGGAGGTGGGCGCCAGAGTGGGCCTGGGGCTCGGCCCGTTGTCCGCGCTCCCGCCTCCCCTGAGCCAGTCACAGCTGGCGTGTCCGTGTGCACTCACCCCACGCCTCGCTCAGACCTCTGCTGCCTGCACATGGGTGCCGGCCTCTGGGTCTTGCTGGATCCCTGGACACTCCAGGCTGCCTCTCAGCCCATGCCGTGAGGAGCTGCTCCCCCGCTTGGCCAGCCTCCCTGTTGCCCTGTAGCCCCACTCAGGGCCCTTTGGGCTGTCAGCCAACCTCCCTCCAGTGCCCTGCATCCACGCCCATGCCTCTGGCCTCCCCCTCCACATCTGTGCAGGGAGTGACTGACCTGGAGGCTTGTCTGGGAATGATTCTGGCCAGGTACTCCCAAGGCCAGAAGGTTGCCTGGCAGTGCGGGGCCTCCCGCTGCTGTCCAGGCCTGGGTCACCCCGAGGCAGCCCCACCCCATGGGCCTGTCCAGCCTGCACCGTCGGGCCCAGCCTGCTCTCAGAACCATCCCCACGTCGGTGCACACCGGTCCCTGGGGCGTGGTGGGAAACGGTGTGGTCACGTGGCCATTGTCCACCCAACTAGGGGCAGGTCTTGCTTAGGTCCGTCTTGCCCAACCTCCTCCCTCCATCCCAGTAGGTGACCTCAGAGAGCCTGTCGTAGCCATGAGCCTGGCCAGGTCCCTGGGAGCCAGGGTCCGGGTCGCCTGCTTGGGTTGCACCCTTCAGCTCCCCTCCTGAAGGGTCCTGGCCCCCCTCCCAGCTCTTCTGCAGGGTGGCTGAAGAGTCAGGGGGCACCTCCTGCCCAGTCCTCCGGAGCTCCTTGCGGGGAGCACTGTGCCTGGGAGGCACTGAGCCCTGGAGGCCGGAGGTGAGGGGGACAGGGCGGGGACCCAGTCACGTGGCTGCAGTTGTGAGTGCAGCTGTTGGGGAGGCCTAGGAATCTCCCGACCACTGTACTGTGCCTTGCCCTTCTCTGCAGCTGGTCCCCGACCCCGGAGCCCAGTACGACCTGTCCGGAGCCAAGGCCGCCCTCCTCCTGGCTGTGATTCGAGGACGGCCTGGGGCCCAGTGTGATGTGGAGGTGCTGGGGGGTCTCTGCCAGGCCCTGGGCTTCGAGACCACCCTGAGGACTGACCCTACAGCCCAGGTGAGGGGAGCCAGGACTGGTGGTGCTCTGAAGGACAGGCACCCCATTGTCCACGGCCCCGGGGATGCTCCTGGACTCAGCCATCACAGGCAGGAAGTGTGTCCTCAAGTCTAGCCTCACCCCTCCCTGCTGTGTATTGGGTTAGGAAAAGGCTTCTGGGGCCAGGCAGTGACAGGGCAGGACGGCACTGGGACCACACGGGAAGGTCCTGTTTGCGCCAGGGACGCCCTTGTGTGCTGGGCTCCACACGCCCATCTCTGTCTCTCTCTCATGGAAGAAATGACTAAACCTGAAAGAAGGAGGGGAGGGAAGAAAAAAGAAAGAAGGAAAGCGAGAGAAAGAAGAAAGCGGCTTTGGACCTGGGCCTGGCAGGTGTGGGGTCTGGTGGGCTGGGGACCCAGCCCTGTGGTGGCAGCCAGGAGCCAGCGAAGTGGTAGCCCGGGCCAATCCTCGCCTCATCTCCCTGCCAGGCTTTCCAGGAGGCGCTGGCCCAGTTCCGGGAGCGGCTGGACGCACACACAGGCCCTGTGAGCTGTGCCCTAGTGGCCCTGATGGCCCACGGAGGGCCACAGGGGCAGCTGCTGGGGGCTGACGGGCACCAGGTGCAGCCAGAGGCACTAGTGCAGGAGTTGAGCCGCTGCCGAGTGCTGCGGGGCCGCCCCAAGATCTTCCTGCTCCAGGCCTGCCGCGGGGGTGAGCGGGACAAGGCCGGCCTCCCCCCCCTCTGTCCTAGCCTTCTCGGCCACCTTGCTGAGCACCCTTCCAGGAAACCGGAGCATTTGCCCTGCCCTGCCCCCACCCAGCCTCTTCTAGAGCCGGGCAAGTCAGTGACGGCCATGTTTGCAGCCTGGCAGGCCTGCACAGAGCTCAGGGCTGGGTTCTCGCCTTGACCCCACTGCTCACACCCCAGCAATCCGCCCACAAAGGTATCTGTCCCTCCCCGCCCCCCAGGGAACAGGGACGCCGGTGTGGGGCCCCCAGCTCTCCCCTGGTACTGGTGCTGGCTGCGGACACCTCCAGCCATCCCTTCCCATGCAGATGTCCTCCAGATCCATGCCAATGCCCAAGGTGGGTTCTGCTTCCTTCTAGAACCCCAGCTTGGCCGGGCTGGTGGTGGGAGCTGTGCAGAAAGCGTGTCCAGGGCTCTTGGCTGGGGTGCTGCCACCTCCATCCTCTCTGCCAAGGCAGTCTTCCTAAGCTGCCAGGGCTTCTGGGATGTGCGGGCGTCTTCCCCCGTGAGAGTCTGCAAGGTGACCTAGCTTTTCTGAGGTCACATTCTGGTAAGTGGCAGGACTGAGCTTTGAATTTCTGTCTTTTCTACCTCGAGCTGCCCTTGGACCACAGGTGGGGAAACCCTGGGGCTCCAGGGCCGGCGGGGTCCCAGGATGCTGGTTGGTAAGTTGACTCCTCTTGCAGGCAGCTTCTGCAGGGGCCCCACTCCAGGAAGCTCTGACCAGGCAGACATCCTGATGGTCTATGCAGCTGCCGAGGGTGAGAACAGTCACAGGGAGCCAGCCTCTGTCTCAGGGCCACTTCCTGGCTGAGAGCTGGGGGTAGGCAGGGTGTGGGCCTGGGGCACAGTCGCAGTTGGGCCGCCTTCCTCCCGAGGGTTAGTGTGCATGCGAACAGTGACAGCATGTCCCGCAGGCCTCCTCGAGGCCTCAGTTGTGTGAGGTGGGTGGGAACTGTGTACCTTGGGCCCCGCCCAGCGCCTGCACACAGTAGGTCCACAGTAACCGGTGTTCAGTGTTGAGTCCACCCAGGTGGTGTGTAAATAGCAACAACTACTTGTAGCAGAGCCAAGAGCCCTTGCCCCGGCCTGTTCTCTGGCCTGGTGGCTGGCTCTGGTCTGCCTGCTGCCCACCCCCACCCCACATTAGGCCCCGGGACTGACAGCCAGCTGCGGGCCCTCTGACACCACCCTGCTCCGGTAGGCTGCGTGGCCTACCGGGACGAGAAGGGTTCCGACTTCATCCAGACGCTGGCGGAGGTCCTCAGCACTGACCCTGGGGGAGACCTCCTGGAGCTGCTGACTGAGGTGTGTGGGGTTTGGGGGTGGGGCTGGGAGAGAGGCTGGATTTGCCCTTTGCTCCAGCCTTCCCCCTGGCGATGGAGCGGTCGCCCGCCTTCAGTAGCACAAGATGTCCCAACACCCGACAGCGGCGCCGGACAGAGGGCAGTGACAGTAGTGGCCAGATAGCAAAGTCGGGGAGGGGAATGCTGCCCGTGGGCTACACAGGGGTGTCCAGGAGCAGAGGGGCCAGCAGGGCCCGTGGGAGGCAGGAGAGGGTGCCCACTGCCGCGGGAGGAGGTGACTGGCTTGTGTGAATAACTTCCGGGCCAGCAGGGAACTGAAGCCCAGGGGCTGGGGACAGCGGGCTGGCTGCTGGGAGCTGCGGGGGCAGGGGTTTCCCAGGGCGTGGGGGGCACATCTGCTTCAGCCTTCGGGACCCTGGGGTCCTCCTCTCAGGTCAACAGGCGGGTGTGTGCGCTGGACGTGCTGGGGCCCGGCGGCGACGAGCTCCGGAAGGCCTGCCTGGAGATACGCAGCTCGCTCAGGCGCCGGCTCTGCCTGCAGGGTGGCAGCGCGGGGCCACTCAGCCCCGCTACCGTGACTGCAGCCACCCCAGGGCCCCCTGGTCTGCACACACGGGTGCTGGCACCTAGTGGCCTGGAATAAATAAATATCATTTGGCGATCGCTGTGCCCGTGACCGTGAGAGAATGTCAAGTACCTGGCACTTCATAGTGGCGTTGCTGGGAGCCCCAGTCCAGGCTGGGCTGACGTCCCGGGAGCATCCCAGCGGAAAGCCCGGGAGGGGCAGCCCAGGTGCCAAGTCCCTCTCCCAGCCACAGCGGGGCCGGTGCACAACGCCTCCCGCCCCAGCCCGCGCCGCGGCCCGGGACTCGCAGGGGACACGGCCTCTGCTTTCAAGCCGCTCAACCGAGTGTGGGCCAGAGACTGGGGCGGACCGCCGCGGCTTCCCCGGTGAAGTGCTGGGGAAGTCCTTGACCTCGCGCGGGCGGCGGGGACGCGGGGAGAGGCCGGAGAGCGCTGTCGGGACCGGAGGGACCTGCGCGGTGCGTGTGTCTAGCCAGCGCTTGAACTTCCAGCCTCAAAGCGGCGGCGTTGTCGCACTTGCTTTTCCTCCAGCGGGTCTCGGAACCCCGCTCTGGTGCAGACCGGAGCGGCTGGCGCTTCCTTACTGTAGGCATGCGCACTGGCTCACACTGCGCAGGCGCGTGCACAGGCTTTATGAGAAAAGCTGAGCAAGTGACAGCCGCGGGGCCGCGTGGCCTAATGGATAAGGCGTCTGATTCCGGATCAGAAGATTGAGGGTTCGAGTCCCTTCGTGGTCGCTGCTATGTTCGTTTTTCTAAATTGAAATAAAAATTTCCTTCTCTTGGGACTGTGATCTACACTGGCTTTTAGGGCACGCAGACTGCTCCCAGCACCCTCTTAGAACTCCACCCTCTGCCTGTGTTTGCGCAGTTCAGACCAAGGGTGGGTTACCTGGGGGTTGACGTCGAGGCCCCGCCAGGGAACGACACCGGCGGGCAGTAGAACCCGAGTCCAAGTCCCACCCCGGAAGACACCAACAGTGGTTACACAAATTATGGTAGAATTCTGCCAGGAACAACGTGGGGATTGGGGTCTTTTGGCTAGGGCGGCAGGGGAACTGGCCCCAACGGGTCAAAGGACATGTGCATTTCAAAAGGTTCGGATACTTTGATGATAATATTAGAAATAATGTTGATAGTTACACATTATTATGAAAATAATGCCACTGAATTACGTGTTTGAAATGGCAAATTGGATGTGTGTGTTATGTTTACATATACACATACATATATATCTATTATTTTAAAATGCAAAACAAAATCTAATAGATTTCTTGTAATGAGAGTGTATCCTTACAGTGATTTGTGTAAATGTATACTTACATTTTTAAATAGAATATTTCTGGGGGCCAGCAGGTGGTGTGGTGGTTAAGGTGCTGGAATACCGCAGGGCTACCTACAGTTTGAGTCCTGGACCTAATGACTTGCTTTCTCATTCTCATTCTGTTTCTCTCTGGTCAAACTGAGTAATAACAACAATTAATTAAATTAAACAAATAATTCTTTTTTTAAAAAAATGTTTAAAATGGGGCTAGCAGGTGGCATGGTGGTTAAAGGCGTTGTATTCCCACATGGCCTACCGTGTAGTTGGAATCCTGGACCTAGTGGCTTGTTCTCTCGCTTTCCCTTTCTCTTGCTCTCTGGTCAGATTAAAAAAATAATACTGGGAACCAGCAGTTAGCGTAATGGCTGTGTCGCTGGACTCCCACGTAGTCGACCGCAGTTCGCGTCCCGGACCCGGTGGCTTACAGCTCACGCCGGGCGCGTGTGCGTGCGTGCCCAAGATCCCGAGAGGAGAATGGAGGAGAAGGGATTGCGGCGTGACCATTATTTCTCGCTTTCTGTCTCTATGTCTCTCTCTGTCTGTCTGGCGAGCGCACGCGCCCTATAGCGAAAAACCTCTCAAAAAAAAATAATTAATACTAATAACAAACTGAAAAAAATAAATCTTTAAGAAATTTTTTTAATTAAAAAAATTAAAAGAAATAATATGTTCAAAACTGAGCTAAAATTTCACTCGGGGGAAAAACATTGCTACCTGAGTTAAACATGAGTTCTCACCAAGGAATCGTGGTTAAGTGGAATCATTAAGGTGCAGGGCTGTGACCAGCATCCACCCACTAGGGTAAGGGCTGCAGAGAATTGCGAGGTCTCTGCTGGTGGGACCGGTGACCTAAGGTCTGCAGACTGCCACTTCTTTCAATAGTGTTAGATACAAATCTTAAAGATGAGAAAAGACAGCACGTGCTTATGGGGAGGAACGTAACACCTGCCACGGGGACAGAACTCACAGCTCTTCAAGGAGACTATGACCCACTGACTGAGCTAGCCAAGTGCACGTGGGACAGATTTCACAAGGTCACTAAGTAGATCTCAGGCCACCGGTCTCTGCTGAACCTGGAATCTGGCCTCAGCTAGACAAAGGGGTGGAGGGGACAGGGCTGACAGCTCCGCGGGCTGCGCCCTGTCTCCCGTGCTCGATCACAAGTGCCCTCGTTGCTACTGCAGTAATTCTCTGCTAAAAGGACTGAGGGGCTCACGAGGAATTTAAATCCGGGCCTCTCTCACTCCAAGGGAGATTCATATCCCTAGATCAAGTCAGAGTATACATCCCATTTCTTTCTGCTCCTTCAGATGTGTGCTAGCTCCTGGGGGCAAAGGACTCTCAGGAGCCCACGAGGTCTGAGCGAGGGCGCCCAGACAGGGACTTGTAGGGGGCAACGGGAGACAGGTCAGAGGGAACTACTGGGGGTGTCAGAGACAGCCTTAAGATCGGCAGAGAGTACTTTCTATTAGCCCCCGTGGCCTAATGGATAAGGCATTGGCCTCCTAAGCCAGGGATTGTGGGTTTGAGACAGGTGCTGAGTTTTAGGCAGGTGGGCCAGTACTGGACTTCCAGACAGAACCTTCCTTTAATAGACCAGGTGTTTCCAAGCGTTATTTTAGCCTTGATTAAAAAAAGACAGTTTGGACCTTTTACACTATCCTAACAACCACCCCCCTATTTAATGACAGTGCTTATGGTGTGCGTTCAGTGTATTATTGTCACCTATATTTTTAAAGGTTCTTTTATAAGCATGCATAATTATATTTACAGATTAAATCACAAGACAACTGTTTTGCTTTAAAATCATGGGCTGCTCGGAGGTCTAGTTTATCTATGAGTTGATAATGGTGTAAACAGGGACACGAGGGCATATTATACTATTTTCTCTGTTTTGTTCAGAATGGTTTATAACGTGGCGTGGGGTTAAGGCACGCCAGGTACATGTGCGTGCCCCAAACCCTGAGAACACGGAGGAGGGATTGTGGAGTGGCCATTCCCCCGGGAGGCGCTTTCATTTCCTCACTCTCTGGTGAGAGCGTACAGCAAAAAAACTAAAAATTTTAAAAAAGAGAACAAAACAAAAATGTGCAGTACATGACTTCATCCTTGATGTAGAAATTCCCCAAACCACCAGACGGGGTTCGGGTTAAACCCGGCAGCCTCCACGCCAGACACCCCAGAGGGCCGCCAGTCTTCCATGTACACATGGGGAATATCGGTCTCCTTTGCCTTTTCAAGCCACGAGTGGGACTCTCCTGTCCCTCCAGGTCCAGCCTTGCTTCCCTCTTCTCCAAATATCCCGGTGGTCTCCCCCAAAACCAGGCCTTGGTCTGATCTCCCACCATCACATGCCCAGGGCCGCAGAGAAGGGCGGCCCACACAGAAGCCGGCCACTGCTGGTGCTTTCTTGGCCACCCTTCTCGAGGGGAGGGTGTCACCCCAATTCCTGCCTCACAGTCTTTGGATCCCTCTCTCCACGTTAAGCCAGAGCCATTCTGGCGTCAGCCTCATCAAACACAGGCCACCCTGAATGCGTTTCCAGTCCCCCAGCCGAGGCACCTGGGAGGACACGTGGGCTCTTTGGGAAGTGCGCAGATTAACAAACACCAGAGCCACAGTGTGCCACCTCCTCCTGCTGTCGTCCTGGAGCCGTTCCCACACCCCAGGTGCCTCCTGTTCTAAATTGGCTAAATCTGCCCATTCTCTTTTCTCTTCTTGCAGGTGCATGAGCCCCCATCATGCCAACTGCTGGTCCCAAAATAAAATAAATAATTAAAAAATCAAAAAACAGAAAATGGGGTGCTGTTGAGAGCATCGTCGGTGTCTCCCTGGGAGGAACCTCCCTGGGCTGGTGACTCTAGTGTGTTCTGTGGCTGCTTCTGCGGGTGCTGGGGAAGCTTTCAAAGGAATTCACCTGCTATTTTGGAGTGGAGTGTTGCCATGTGGGTTTTGTTTTTTTTATAAGAGGGGGTTGGCAGCAGGGACAAGAAGCAAACAGGACGTGTAAGTCCCTTCCCTTCCTCCAGCTCTCAACTGGCCACTGGGGCCTCCTACTCAGGAGCCTGCAGCTCAGCTGGCCAAGCTCAGGGTGCCGAGCGGAGTCCAGGTCCCCCACTTCCCTACAGACCCCTCCTGGGTCTCCCTGAGTAAACTGGCTAAAGAGAACTGCCCGTGAACAGCTTATTTCCAGGGTGCTTGTCCTGAAACGATTGGAAGCAGATTCGAAGGGTGAGGGACGCGGCAACCTGAGCCCCAGGGTGTGGCAGCAGGGCAGCTGCTGAGACTGGCCAGAGTCAAAGCGGGAGGGCATAGAGGACGGACGTGCGGAATGGAGGGCAGCCAACCAGACTCCTGCCCTGCCTTTGGTGTTTGAGAGAAAGCAATAAGGTCTGTGGCATTGTGGGGGACTTGGCGAGTGTTTTTAAGTTTTTTTTTTTTTTTTTTTTTTTTTAAGATTTTTTGCCTTAGGACACGTGCACTCGTGGGAGAGAGACCGAAATGGAGAGAGGGAAAGTGAGAAATCACCTCCCAGGGGGGATGGCCACACTGCAATCCCTTCTCGTCCATTCTCCTCCGGGGATTTGGGGCACGCACGCACACGCACCTGGAGTGATTTCCAAGCCACCAAGTCCGGGACGTGAACTGCGGCCAACCACATGGGAGTGCAGCACCTTAACCGCTAGGCCATCTGCTGGTCCCGGTGACTGTCTTTAACGCATTGAAAAGGAAAAAAAAACGATAGCCTTGATGGACTCGGGGGAAGGCCTTAAGAGAAAACTCAGGGACGGGATTCTGCTCCGTCTCGCAGCACCCCAGCCAGCCTGGCCAGGCCTGCGGGCCGCGGACTTCCGAGCGCTGCAGCCACGTGGGCCAGCGCCTCACAGCCTGTCCGAGTCTCGTCTCCACCGCGCTGCTGGCTCTTTTTCTCTGGAGCACCCTAATACTGTCCCTTTCAATGGATGCAGGTGCTCCCAGGCACCGGGGGGGCAGGTGGGGTCTCCCCCAACTACCAGCACCAGCTATGAAGGCTTCCTCTGCTGGCCTGGAACCAGACCCGACAGAGGCTGCAGGGACTCCTGGAGGAGTGGAGTCCTGGAGACCCAGATACCTCGACCACACCACGGGGGTCATGGAGACTTCCTGCTCTGCCGCAGATCTCCAGAAGGGATCCCAGGCCTGTTACCTTCTCGCGAGAGCGGGAACCCCTAGCCTCTAAACCCCTAATCAGAGTAGCCCACGATTTTCAATGTTCTTTCTACTTCAGAAAGGGGAGAGAGGTTGGGACACAGCGCTGGGGAGGGGGGAGGCAAGAGTACCGGGATGGGGGGACATCCCTGGGTACAAACTGGGATCCCAGGTAGGTCCCTGCTCAGGGCCAGAGTGCAAGAAGAGTCACCTTTAGCCAGAAGTCTGCCAGAAGCCCCTGCTCCAGCCGGGGTGGGTCGGAGCTCGTACACAGGAAGGCGACACGAGTGAACAAAAATCAGACTGAGATCTCAATGCCCTTCAGCATGTTCTCAGCCGACTACAGCAGAGCCAGCTCAGGACTGCAGCGTCTGCGGCTATCAAACATATGTATTTATTGAGGGATGTTTTACAGAAGCGGGGGGGGGGGTGAGGCGGAAGTAAAAGATTTTACTGTAAAAAACAGGGTATTCAAAACATGACAATTACAAAAACATGATGTTTGTTCTGTTTGACCAGGTAAAAATAGTTACAGTCCCCAGGGCGAAAAATAGGGTATTCAAAACATAATCATAAGACATGATGTCTGGGACCAGCAGTTAGCGTAATGGCTATGTCGCTGGACTCCCATGTAGTCGGCCACGGTTCGTGTCCTGGACCCGGTGGCTTAAAACTCACGCTGGGTGCGTGTGCGTGCGTGCCCAAGATCCCGAGAGGAGAATGGAGGAGAAGAGATTGCGGCGTGGCCATCCCCCCTGGGGGTGATTTCTCGCTTTCTGTCTCTCTGTCTCTGTCTGTCTGGTGAGTGCATGCGCTCTATAGCAAAAACCTCTCAAAAAACAAAAAATAAAACAAAACGAAAAAACATGATGTCTGTTCTGTTCGACCAATTATAAACAGCCACAATCCTTCGGGTGAGAGAATCCATTTATCTTCTTAGATCTTGATTACCAGGTGGAGTCTTTTGGGTGAGGGGTTTTTCAGCAAGCTTGGTAACTTCAGTCCCAGGCCCACTCTATAACTTTAGTCTCAAGCCGGAGGCCTAAATAGGAATCTTATTTGGTTAAGTAAAAACATGGTTAATATATACTAAAAATATATACTAAAGTGGAACATCTATATTATCTCTGGGGTAATCCACAGCCAAGAGGGTGAGTCTAATGTCTACATGGGAAAGGAATGTGGTCTTGTGAGCAGCTTGACTGCTCTGAGAGGAGCTTCAGTATTCTTTGTTATGGGCAGGTGGAGTGAGTCTCAATCCCGCTCGCCGCTTTAGGAGTCCGCGTTCTTTTTAGGATTATTGTAAAAGTTACAGTAAGGCTGGGGGTGTTATTTTGCCCTTATGGGGTACCGGGGTACCATAACGGCAATAAAGCCCATGGCAGAGAAATACAGCAAACACAGTTTGAAAGCCTGAGCTCACAGCTGTGGTCCTTGCCAGCAACTTTTCTCACCCAAGCCTTGCTTAGACATGAGAGAGAGTTCTTTGACTCTGCCTGCCTGTATTGGCTGCATGGCCTCGTCAGAAGTCCACTTCTAGTCATCGCTGTCGCTCTCATCTGCCAGGAGAGCTGACACTTAACCCTGACGTTGGTGGATTAGAGCCTTCAGATCACACTTCAGGGCTTGGCCACTGCCGGCCGCGGGAACTTCAAGAAAGTCCCAAGAGGGCAACTCTCCTCCAGACAAGTGTCCCGCAGACAGGGTCCCGAGTTCTCTGGTACTTTCATATACCGCTATGCATATGTGAGATTTGTGTAAATTTCAATTATACACATATAATTGTATAGTTCAGTTACATATGTATTGTAAATTTCAATTATGCGCACACACAAGCGCGCACACACACCAGCAGGTAGCATGGTGGTTAAGGTGCTGGATTCCCAGACGCTTTACCAAGGTTCAAGTTCAAGTCCCACACCCAGTGGCTTGTAAATGAGAACCATACGAGATGTGTGTGCATGTCCAAAATCCAGAGAAAGAGAAAGATGGAGAACAGATTGTGGTGTGGCTGTTCCAAAGAGAGTGAATATACTCTATAACAAAAAACCGGAAGTAAGCTATATGTAACACACCTGGAATGTAAGAAGAAGCGCCATGCAGAGACAGATTTTTCAGGCCGGTCTTCCGGGCCTTATACCGGTCTTGTCCCATTAATTCACTGAGTTAAGGCTGATAAAACTCACGCCCAACGTGGGGCTCGAACCCACGACCCTGAGATTAAGAGTCTCATGCTCTACCGACTGAGCTAGCCGGGCAATTCTCGTATCCTGTTCCCTAAAGGCCAGTTGGAATTTTCCAGGACCTTGATGTGTTAAAATCGGTGGGGACGGGTCCTGGATCCTGAACACGCAGCACCTGGGCACCAGAGCCGGGTGCGTGTGCGGGTTCTGTACGGTGCGGACGCCGCCCGGCCCCTCTCTGCCGTCTGCCCCGCGGCTCCGGGGAGCGGGAGAGCGTGGGGCAAGGGCTGCGGATGGAGCTCGCTAGAAATGGCCGGTGAAGAACTCGGCGCGATCCCCGCTTAGGGTGGGAGAGGTTCCGGAGCCAGTCCTGAGTGGGCGCGGGGACAAGCCAAGAGACCTTCCCCTTTCCCAGGAGGTCCACGAACCTGTGTGGGGGCCCCAGACCTGCAAGGGTCTTCTGGGCCGGGGCCCCGCATCTCTCCGGATGTCAGAGGCCGGCTGGGAGGCGGCAGAGTCCCATTCTCCCAGGGTCCTGGACTTGGGTCCACATGGGTGACATTCTGGGCTGGGGTGCACCGAGAGTCCCGCGCCCACCCTCCCCGGGGGCAGCGCCTGGGGACTGCCCCTCCTGGGGACTGGTTGTGTTCCGGCTGCTGCGACCGCTAGGCGGCGCTCGAGGTCGGCGCTCGGAGGCTGGGGGGCTGGGGTGGTGCGCGGTCGCCTGCGGCCTTGGGGGTCTGACCCGCGGCGTGTGGTGGGGTGCGCGCGAGCTTCCCAGGCAGGTTCCTGGGAATTGGAACCGAAATCTCCCTTTGCGCACCTCTCAGAGCGGAACCCGGAGGGGAGAAGGGCTCCAGGCTGGCCTCCAAGGACAGACATCAGGCTGCGCTGCTGTGTGGCTCGTTGGTCTAGGGGTATGATTCTCGCTTTGGGTGCGAGAGGTCCCGGGTTCAAATCCCGGACGAGCCCTCTTTTTTTCCAGCTGCAAGGGGCCTGGTCTTTCGGCAGGTGTCTCTGCGTCGTGTGCCGGGCGATCGAGACATCTGGGAGGACGTGCAGTTTTCCTTAGGCTGCCAAGATCTTCAGTTCAAATTCCTTGAGAGCCCACGTTTTCAAGAATTTTTTTTAAAGGGATTTTTTAAAAGGGATTCTTTATTTACTTGTTTAATTTATCTTACCTTGACCAGAGAAAGACAGACACACAGAGAAAAGGAAAGTGAGAGAGCAAGCCACCAGGTCCAGGACTCGAACCGTGGCAAACCGCGCCATCGGCTGGCTCCGGAAAATCTTGAAGGGCTGTTGGAGGCGCCCTCCACAACCAAGGGAAGGGAGCCCCGGAGGAGAGCGCAGGCCAGGGGCTCTCAGGTCCGCGGGGTCTGCAGGCGGAGCTCCAGGCACCGGAGCTCTGTTCCCTGCGGAAACCCGGAGCTCTTTTACAGGCTTCGGATTTCTCCAGGGTGGCGAGGCCGGGACCAGGGGACGACTGCCACCGAAAAGAGCTTGTGGCCGTTCCCAGGAGGACCGGCTCCTCGTGTGCAGCGCGGTAGCCGGAGGTGCTGGGTGCTAGCAGGAGCCTGGACCTTGCTTCCATGCGGGGACGAGCAGCATTCGGGGCCGGTTGGAGTCACTGTGGCGGCTCTGGGCCTGCCGCCTGGGATGAGGGCAGTGGGAGTGGCCGGGGGGTGGCTGGGGGGAGCTTCTGGATTGTTCGCTTTGCAGCTGCCGCTCCTGATCCCAGGAGCTGTTACCACCCCAGGCTGGCTGGCCCTGGGAGGGCGGTCCCTCCAGCCGCAGCAAGACCCAGACGTCACAGCATCAGTGCAGAAAAGAAAAGCCGGTTCGTAGGTCGGGATTGAGGGCTTTGGTGGAAAGCTGGACGCCTCCTAAGCTGGGCAGAGGTCCCGGGGAGGAGGGCTTGCTCTTCACAGGCTCCATCCAATTCCCGGAGGACCCAGCTTGTGCTTCTGGTCACTGCAGGGCACACAGGAGCCTCAGCGGGGCTGGGTGGGGACCTGGCTGCAGGGCCAGCTCCGAGCTGGCCCAGGGCCTGGCAGCGAGGCGAGCAGCCTGGTAGGGTCCCTCCATGAGAGGTTCCTTGAACCAGGCCTCCATCCTCTCAGGGAGGCTCTGGGGACTTCCTGAAGGTCCCCTGCAGCCCTCGGCTCCTGGATTAAGCCACTGCTGCTCCGCAGGGCTCTTCCCCCAGCTGTCAGCAGCAAGTGGCCTCGTGGCTGGTCCCTGGCCCAAGGGGGCAGCAGAGGGGGTGGGAAGTGGGTGTGGCCCTCCTGGAAGCCCTTCTTCCTGGGGCCCAGGGCTGAGACCCTTGGCGATGGAGACCTGGAGTCTGTGGAGGCCTTGCCAGTAGGGTTCAGAGGGGCCTGAGGGGGGCGCCCCTCCAGCATGTGGCCTGGCAGTGGGGTGTCTCCTTGGAGCTGTCCACCGTGCTTTGGGGACGCCCAGGCTCACATGCCCCCCACTTTGCCACCCAGCCCTTAGCCAGTGTCAGCAGGGGGCTGAACTGCAGGGCTTCCCTAAGCTGTGGTACCACCTAGCAGGGGAGGACAGGAGACAGGGACACCCCAAAACCTAGACCAAGGGTTTTTGACTTGGGGTCAAAGGGTGTGGCTGTACTGATGTTCCCTGCTCTCCGTCTCTGCATGGGGAGCAGAATCCAGTCTCTCCAAAATAAACCTCAGGGAAGGGGGCAGTCTGTGGCAGAAGGGACTGTCCTAACAGTTCCGGGTCACCAAGGGCAGAGCCGGGTTGGGCTCACCCAGAGTGAGGAGGTGCTCTTGAGTGTGTAGGCTTGTTGGTCTAGGGGTGTGATTCCCGCTTAGGGTGTGAGGGGTCCCGAGTTTGAATCTCGAATGAGCCCTCCTTTTAAGAACATCCAGCAGTGGTTGAAGCTGACTGGAAGGTCAGCTCCCAGACACATCCTCCTGTCCTGAAGGAAGGTCATAGCAGAAGCCGAAAGTCTTGTGACTGCGGATGGGCTGTCCTTAAATGTAGCTAATAGTGGCTCCATCCGATCACTATAGCTGCGTTCAAGTCCCGGTGCATGAGGCTGGGGCTGACTGTCTCTCCCCCCAACGGTTGGACTTCGCGTCCCCATGAGATTTTACATGTGAGGGGTCTTCAAAAGACTCAGGGAAGACATCGTGGGGCCAGCCAGTGGTGTGGGGTTGGGCTGGCTGGGTCCACATGGCATATTGTGTGCGACCATGCCCAAAATCCTGAGAGGAGAGTGGAGAAGGGGTTGTAGTGTGGCCCTTCCCTCTGAGCGGGGGTGCCTTCCTCCCCAACCCCATCTCTATCTTATGAGCTCGTGTACCCTCTTGCCAACAAATAACTGTAAATACATGTTGTGAAAAAAACTACGGGGGCCGGCAGGTGGTGTGGTGGTTAAGAGCACTGGATTCCTATGTGGCTGACCATGGCTCGAGTCCCGGACCTGGTGGCTTGCTTTCTCATTTTCCCCTTCTCTCTGTCTGGTCAAATTAAAAAATGACAATAACAAACGGAAATAAATAAATCTAAAAATAATAATAAAATACTAAGAATTAATGTAAAAAACCCCACTGTGATTGGACATAAAAGAACTTTTGTGCCAAAGTTACTTTTTTAAAAAAATCATTATTTTATTTAACTTTACTTATTTAAATTTGACCAGAGAGGGACAGAGTGAGAAAACAACCCACCAGGTCCAGGACTCGAACCATGGTTGGCCATGTGGGAGTTCAGTGCCCTTAACCACCACGCCACCTCTAGCGCCGCCCCAGAGTTATCATTTTAATTCCATCTTTTTGTGAAAGTTTTGAAGATTTCTGTACACTGAAAGGCCAATAATTGGTTGGAAGTTGTGTTCTGCTGGTTTTCAAAGGTACTGCTGAATGTGGGACTCAAACCCACAACTTTGAGGTAGGTTCTTGTTTTTTTTAACTTATTTATTTACTTATTTTGTAATTTTTTATAGCTATTACTTATTTTTAAATATTTATTTATTTAATTTTATTTATGCATTCATTTATTTTAATTTGACCAGAGAGAGATACAGAGAGAGAAAGAGAAAGCGAGAAAGCAAGCCACAAAGGGGGTACTCGAACCTCAGTTGGCCATGTGGGAGTGTCTAGCACCTTAACCACCACGTCACCTGCTGGCCCCTCAAACCCACAACTTTAAGATTAAGGGTCTCATGTCCTATCAGCTGAGCTAGGCAGGCAACCATAAACACCTCTTGAAACTCACTTTGCTGTCAATGAACCAAGATGATCAGGTAGGTCAAGTCTCTGGGAAGTGGCACAGAAATGGCCGCCCCTAGAACCCTCTCTGAGCACCGTGTCCTCCTGTCTGAGCGCCCTGCCTGCTGGACTGTCACATCAGGCCCCACTGCCTCCCTAGTCCCGGGGGTGTCACCGTCCACAAACAAAACTGGAAAACTCAGCGACCCTCCCAGCCTGGCCAGGACCAGGTCCAGTATGGGGTAAACACCGCAGTGACCTACAGACAGACAGACTCCCACATGACCGAGCGCTGTTCAAGTCCTGGACCTGGCGGCTTGCTTTCTCACTTTCTTTCTCTCTGCCCTTCTCTTGCTCTGTCCCTCTCTTGTTAAATTAAAATAAATAAAGTTAAATAAGGTTAAAAAAGTTATTTTGGGGACCAGCGGGTAGCGTGGTGGTTAAGGCATCAGACATTCCCACATGGGTGACCATGGTTCGAGTCCTAGACCTGATAGCTTGCTTTCTCACTTTCTTTCTGTGAGTCTCTCTCCAGTCAAGTTAAAGTAAATGAATGAATAAATAAAACAAAATAATTCTTAGAAGAAAATGGGACCAGTAGTTGGTGTAATGGCTATGTCACTGGACTCCCATGTAGTCGACTGCAGTTCAAGTCCTGGACCCGGTAGCTTAAACTCATGCTAGGCGCGTGTGCATGTGTGCCCAAGATCCTGAGAGGAGAATGAAGGAGAAGGGATTGCGGCGTGGCCATCCTCCCAAGGGGTGATTTCTTGCTTTCTGTCTCTCTGTCTCTGTCTTTCCAGCGAGCCCCCGTGCCCTATAGCAAAAACCTCTTCAAAAAAATGTTCTTTTGTCTCAACCCTTCTAGGTCTGCCCTTTGAGCCATCAGAAGCCTCTGAAGCCTGAGACCTGGCTGTGGTTTGAGGAGGAGCTTGGGGACCTGGGTCACCAGCTGCGATACCCACCTTCGGAGGCATCTGGGCCGGGCGGTGGGTGGTGGAACTTCCTAGCCCTTCCCAGCGCAAGGAAGACTTTAGACGAACAATGGGATGAGCAAAGCGCCTTCTCAGAGACAGGGCAGAGGGCCTGGGAGTGGCACGCAGGGGTTCTCTGCTTCCCACCAGACCGAAACTCCGGGAGCCCCACGGAGAGGCCGGGGAGGAGGCCACTGAGGACCCACACCGACTGCGGCTTCCCACCCCGGCCTGCTCCCCTGGGAGCTGTGGGCGCAGAGGACTGTGCACTAGACAGTACCAGAGGGGGCTCCAGGGCACACGTGGCTGTGCTCTGGGCAGCGTGGGTGTTTCAAGATGAAAGTCGTTTGTCGAGATATGTGCAGAAGCTTTTATGACGGCAGCAATAGTTTATATGCTTTGAAATACATCGGAAAATAGTGGAGAGAGGTTTTAAAATACAGAAGAGGGAAGTTGGGGGGAAGCGTATGGAATTCTCTGCACTTCGCACTCAGTTCTGCTGTGAACTCAAATTTGCTCTAAAAATAAAGTCTATTTTTAAAAATGCACAGGAAATTTTCAGCTGCTATTTCTTCAAATAGTTTTTCTTTCTTTTTGTCCATTTTTTTCTCACGTGAGTCTCCAATGTTAGATCTTTTGTTAAGGTCTCACCCCAAGGTGCTTTAAAATGTTTAAGGTCCATTTTCTCTTCAGATTAGGTGATTTCCATCGTTCACTGATTTTTCAGAAATCTGCTCAGGGTGTGTGCTGGAGAGACAGGAAGAGAGAGAGAGAGATCCCGGGCTGGGGGTTATGGCTACCACGCCATTCCCCCTCCTTTCTCTCCGGATTTGGGCCACAGTACAGCCGTGGGGACGTCCGCAGCTGTCACCACCGTCACCTGAGGCCCATACTGACTCCCGCTGTTCCCCGTCCTCCTGTTCGCACCCCGCTAACATTTTTACTTTGGTTTCTATTTTCTCCGTTCTAACTTTTCTTCCTGGTTCGCATTTTCCGTCCCTGCCGCGACTTCCCGTCCCGTCCGCTCCTCGCGGCGCCCTTAGGGCGGCTGCTCCCCGCCACCAGCCAGGTCCCAGGGGTCCTGCATCCATCCAGGTCCTCCCGGGACCAGGCCTCGCCGACACCTGGCTGGGAGGAGGGGCCGCCGCTTACGCTCCCAGCGCCCAGGGAGAAAGCTGGGCGACACCGACGTCCGTCGGAGACCGCGGCTGGACGCGGCCACAGACGCAGGTGGCCCTGCCGCCTCTGTCCCGCCCTCCGGAGGGGAAAGGCGGGGACAAAGGCGCCGAGGGCGGAGGGGGCTCCATTTCCTAAGGCGCACTCGGGCAGACCCCAGCCGCCGCCCTACGCTGCCCTCCCGAGCACAGTAAGGGGGTCCCCGACCCCGCCGGTCATTAACCATTAACCGGGGCGGCGCCCAACCCCGCCGGCGGCCGGGCGGGAAAGCAGCCCCCAGACGCTGGCCCCCAGACGCTGGCCTCCAGAAGAGCCCAGGACCCTGGGTCCAGATGTGGGCATCGGCATCTGCACCTGCACCTGTGGGACAGACCGCAGAAATGTTCTCTCTCAGCTGTTTGGAGGCCAGCTCTGGAGGCCAGCTCTGGAGACCAGCTCTGGAGACCAGCTCTGGAGACCAGCTCTGGAGGCCAGCTCTGTAGAGTGTCTGGGGGCAGCTCTGGAGGCCAGCTCTGGAGACCAGCTCTGTAGGCCACCGTCTGTAGGCCACCGTCTGTAGGTCAGCGTCTGGGGGCCAGCGTCTGGGGGCCAGCGTCTGGAGGCAGCTGAAACGAAGGCACAGGGCAGCTTCCTTGAAAGGCCCTGGTGCGCGCTTCTATGCGTCTGTGGGCTTCTGCGGGCTTCTGGGGGCTGTCGGGGGTGGGGATCTGGTGGTCCTTGGCTGGCAGAGGCATCGCTGCAGTCCCTGCCTCCAGGTCACACCACCATCTTCCCTGTGGGTGTCTCTGCGCCTTTAGTCTTTTTTTTTTTTTTTAGAATTATTTTATTTAACTCTATTTATTTTAATTTGACCAGAGACAGACAGAGTGAGCAAAGGAGCAAGAGAGAGAGAGGGAAGGTGAGAAAGCAAGCTGACTCAAACGGCCATGTGGGAGTCCAGCACCCTTAACCCCGCGCCGCCTCGGCCCTGAGACATTGTCATCGGATTGCGGCGGCTCCGTAGGACCTGTGCCCAGCCTGGCTCACCGCGTCTGCAAAGCTCCTTAGGGCGGTTCTAGTGGGCAGAAATGGAGGGGCAGAGGCTCTGGGTGGGCGTGAATGAGGGGACAGGCTCTGGGTGGGTGTGAATGGGGGTGGGGGTTCTGGGTGAGTGTCAATGGGGGGCAAAGGGTCCGTGGAGGCAGGATTGGGGGACGGAGGCTCTGAAGGGGCTTGAATGGGGGGCGGAGGTTCTGGGTGGGTGGTAATGGGGGATGTTATTATTCAACCCAGCACAACAACTTTATGAAAATGTATTTTTGTTTTAGGTTGACACTCCTGGGCTGCATGTGCATGTGGGGCCATGTGGGGCCCTGAACAGCACCTCCAACCTTGGCCTCATGGCACTGCCACCCTGTCACCCTGCAGTTCCACAGAGATTTTCCACCAGTGCTCACTTTCTCACAGGCAATGCCGAAAAGCCAGTTTTGTTTTGTTGAGAGACGTTTTTGCCATAGGGCATACGTACTCTCTGGAGACACAGAGACAGACAGAGACAGAGAGACAGAAAATGAGAAATCCCCCCCAGGGAAATAGCCACACCCGCAACCCCTTCTCCTCCATTCTCCTCTCAGGATTTGGTATACACACGCACAGGCGCCTGGTGTGTTTTAAGCCACTGGGTCTGGGACTCGAACCACAGTTGACTGTGTGGGAATCCAGTGATGTAACCATTACGCCATCTACTGGTCTCCAGACTGTCTCCTCAAAATAAAATAAAATGAAAGTAATAATAAAGTGAGTTTGGGCTCATCAGAATAGCCTCAGGCCAGAGGCTCCTCCCCTGACATCAACAAGGCCCCCCCAACCTGGTCTGTGTCAGCCTTAACCACAGGACACGGGGCCGTGGAGGCTTGGGCTTGGACGGCTTACCTAAAGCGGGGCCAGCCTACTGCTCCTCCCTGCCCTGAGTTCTGTCCGCTGGTGCTCAGCCCTTGCCCACCTGGAGGGCTGAGGTTCCAGGAAGGGGAAGGGGAGAGGGTGCTGTCCGGCCTATAGGTGTCCTGAGGCGTGGGGTCTGGCACCCAGAACCTGCCTGTGGCCTGGCCGGGGCCAGCAGCTTCAGCAGCCAGGAACCCACACCCACACCCAGGCTTTCCGCCCTCGGTTGACCTTGCTCCTCAGCCGGGTGGAGACTTGCCCTTCCCAGGAAGAAGGATAAGGGCTGGGGACAGACTCAGGGGCACTTGTCCCTGACCAAGTCCTGGCCCCCCAAACCCTAAACTGCAGGGTCTTCCCTCAAGCCCCGTCACTGGCAGCCCTTCCTGTTCAGAGGCGCCCCTGGGCTGGACAAACTCGGCCTGGCAGCACTCGTCCTCTCTCTGGACAGAGGAAGGTTCCAGAAGCTGGCTCCAGAGCACTTTGCGGGTGGGAGGGGGACTTGGGATGAAGGTCAGCCTGGCCCTCCCAGGAGCCCAGGGTCCCCTCCTGGCTCACAGCAGGGGGCCCTGAGCTTCCTGACTGCTCTGGGCCCCATGCTAAAGCACTAAAGCGGGTGGCACTGGGTGGAGATGTGGGCAGGTGGGGAGTGGGGAGACGCTGAGAGTTGGGAAGTGAGCGCTGGCTAGGGTTTGGACCCAAGACCTCTCAGGATTCGTCCCCAAGGGCCACGAGAGGGAGGAGCACTGCTGTGCGAATCTAGTGGCCTGGGTGGCCTGGCCCTGGCCTCTTGGCGGGAAAGAGGCTCCCAGGACTCCATCATGGGGAGGGAGGACGGCTGTGGGGAGTTTCACTGGACCCCGCAGCCGGGAGAGAGGGGGCGGCTGTGCTGTGGCCAACCCTGCATGCGGGGAGACTAGCCTGGGTTTCTGGGGGCTTGGTCACCAGACCCCGGCCTCCCAGGGCTGCTGGGCCCCCCAGGCCCCTGCCAGCCTGTCCTGGGGATCTGTGTCCTCCTTCCCTTCTGCGGTCAGAGGTCCAGGCCAGAGGCCCGGTCCCCAGTTCCTTTCAACTCCGTGGCTACAGAGCACTTTGCAAGAGGGAAGGGGACTTTGTAGGCAGTGGAGGCTGCAAGATCTCCCTCTTGACTGACAGCTTGCCCGGCTAGCTCAGTTGGTAGAGCATGAGACTCTTAATCTCAGGGTCGTGGGTTCGAGCCCCACGTTGGGCGAGGCTTTTGCGGTAGCATCCTGGGGATCAGTGCATCATAGACTGAGACCCATGGACCCGGGAGCCCTCAGGCAGTGACTGCTGTTTTGGAAGAGAGAGAGGACTCTCTAGCCAGGTGGGACCTACCCCCAGTTCTCCCACTGGGCCAAGAAAGAGAGGACTCTCTAGCCAGGTGGGACCTACCCCCAGTTCTCCCGCTGGGCGGAGTGCCTACCACAGACCTGCGGAGCCTGAAGTCTGCCCTCGTCCCAGCCTTAGCAAACACGCTGGGAGGAGAGCCCTCCCTGCTGTACAGGGGTGCACCCTGCGCCCCCAGCAGTGTCCGGAGCAGGAACCAACCTGGTGTGTCTTTGGAGTGGCTGCAGGCTTGTCTCCAGGAGTGGCCAGACTGGAAGTGTGGAGGCCAAAGGCATCTGGAGGCCCCAGGAAGGCCCATCAGGTAGGGACGACACCTCCACCGCTCTCCAAGTCAGCCGAGGCCTGTTCCTGGGACTGCAAACCCCACCCCAGGGCCAGGCTCCCAGAACACCCAGGCCCAGGAGCTGGAGCGGGCCTTGGAGGAAGTATTTATAAAGTGCCTGAGGTGGGGGCTCGTTGGTCTAGGGGTATGATTCTCGCTTTGGGTGTGAGAGATCCTGGGTTCAAATCCCGGACGAGCCCTACACGGACCCTATTTTCTAACATTTTGGGATATAGAGCCCGGGAGCAGGGAACCACCTGGCGCTTGGGCTCGCCCGCTCCACACACATCCAAGGTGGCGCTGACGCCCGCTACGCTGCCTTCGAGCTCGGCCGCCAGAGCCCCACGCCGTTCCCCTTCCCGAGCCCAGACCCGACCTCACTAGTCCAGACCAACGCCGGTCCCAGCTCCGCCGCAGAGGCCAGCCCTGGCCCCGGGAGGCGGCGGAGAGTGCGGGTCCGGGCGGGCCCTTGAAAGCTCCACTGGGGCTGCCCCTGCGCTGGACCCTCTGGCTTGAGGGGGCCCGCACACCTCCTGGCCCTCGATACCCTCTCGTTAGGCTCCATCCCTGCCCGCCCAGGCGGAGTCCCAGCTAAGGGTCTGGGACTTTTACACCGGGCAAAGCTCCCTGTGACTCCGTGGCCGCGGCTGCGCTGTCGGGGCTGGGGGCGGCGGCAGCGACAGACGGTCTGGAGCGCGGCAGCAGAGCTGGTCCGACCAAAGGTGCCCGCTAAGTGCGAAGCACACGTCGGGTCCCAGGACCTGGTGCCAGAGCAAGACGTCCTCTTACATGTTGAGCTATGGTGGGTATACTGGCTTACGTCTAAACACACACACACACCCCTACAGGATTTTTTTCTTTTCATTTTTAACATTTTTTAGCCAGCTAGTGTGCGCGCTCCTGGGAGAGACAGAGAGAGAGAGAAAAAATGAGAAATCGCCCCCCAGGGAGATGGCCACTGCGCAATTCCTTCTCCTCCGTTCTCTCTAGAGCTCTTGGACACGCATCAGTGTTTTTCGTTTCTTTTCTTTTTTAAACAATTATGTATTTATTTGTTGTGGTTTTCAAGCTGCCAGATCCTGGACTTGAAATGAGATCAACCATGTGGGAATGGGGCGACTTAACTACCACCCACCTGCTGTTCCTACCCCTCCCCCCCAGCGTATTTTTCAAGCTGCTGGTGGGAGACTCAACACTGCCAGCCAACGGCGGGGGCTCTGACTCCCACACGGCCGCCTGCGAGCCTGGCTTTCTCACTTTCCTTCTCTCTGAGCATTTCTCTCTGGTCAAATTTTTAAAAATAAGTAATGGGACCAGCAGGTGGCGTGGTGGTTAAAGTGCTGGACTCTTACATGGCCCACTGTGGTTCAAGTCCTGGACACAGTGGCCTGCTTTCTCACTTTCTTTCTCTCTTTCTCTGTCTCTCTCTGGTCAAATAAAAAATATAAATAAATAAAAATTAAAATAATAAATAAAAATACTAAAAAACCCCGAGTCAGTCATATGGGACCCAGCACCTTCACCACCATGGCACTTGCTGGGCCTATTCGTTTTTTTTCTTTTTAAGTTTATTAATGTATTTTTTCCATGAACAGAAGAGGCAGCACCCTTCGCCTGAACGAGCTGTCCATACAACGGCCCAGCTCTGACCTGCTGCAGCCAGGAGGGTGTTCGGGCTTTTCCATACGGGTCGGCAGCAGGACACAGTGACCCTACTGCTGTGCCACTGCCTGGGCCCTGCTGGCTTTATTTCTTTTTTTTTTTTTTCTTTTTTTTTTTTTTTTTTTTTTTTTGCTATAGGGCACATGTGCTCATTGGAGAGACTAAGAGAAAGTGAGAAATTACCTCCCAGGGGCATGGCCTTGCCGAAATCCCTTCTCCATTCTCCTCTTGGGATTTTGGGCACGCATGAACACGCACCTGGCTTGAGTTTCAAGCTGCCAGACCTGGGGCTCCCACCGACCATGTGGAAGTCCAGCGCTGTAACCATTATACAACCTGCTGGTCCGTACTTTTTTTTTTTTGGAGAGGTTTTTGCTATAGGGCGCGTGCGCTCGCCAGACACACAGAGAGAGACAGAGAGATAGAAAGCGAGAAATCACCCCCCAGGGGGGATGGCCACGCCGCAATCCCTTCTCCTCCATTCTCCTCTCAGTATCTTGGGCACGCACGCACACGCGCCCAGCGTGAGTTTAAGCCGCCAGGTCCGGGACTCGAACCGCTGTCGACTACGTGGGAGTCCAGCGACATAGCCATTACGCTAACTGCTGGTCCCCGTACTTTTTTTGTTTTAGAGAAGAGTTATTTTATTTAATCACTATAATTTATTCTTTTTTTAAAGCTTTATTTATTTATTTATTTATTTATTTATTTATTTATTATTTCACATGAGTTTGGGCAGAGAAAGA
The DNA here is from genome assembly GCA_026018925.1 of Tupaia tana. Classification (NCBI taxonomy): domain Eukaryota; kingdom Metazoa; phylum Chordata; class Mammalia; order Scandentia; family Tupaiidae; genus Tupaia; species Tupaia tana. The sequence continues at coordinate 83,192,446 of JAKSZU010000016.1, read as the reverse complement.
GCGAAAGCAAGCCACCAGGTCCGGGACTTGAACCACAGTTGGCCCTGTGGGAATTCCAGCACCTTAACCACCATGCCACATGCTGGCCCCATCATTATAATTTATTCTTAATTTATAGTTTGAAGTAATTCGAAACTCAGCCAGTGGGAGGAGGGACACTGTCTAACCCCACTTCCAGTGCACTGTGGGCCCTGACAAGGGGGAGGCCATTATTGAGGGTCCTCAGGAGGGAGTCATCGACTTTCAGGGAGGACACAGACCTCAGCTCCTGGGCTCACTGGAGCTGGCACACTGCTTGGGGACTGTACTGTCATGGGGCAGATTCTTTCAAAGTGTAGACTTCACTCTGCCCAGGGTAAAATCAACCGCGGGGCCCAGGCCCAGATCCTGGCTCTCTCGCCTTTCCTGGGTGGGCTGTGACCACCTCTGAGTGGGAGGGTGACAGAGACCCCACCTCCTAAGTACGGTGGGACTGGATCCAGTCGTGCACAGAAGCACCAAGCTTGCAGAGCCCCCGTGAGCGGCGGGAGCGTTGGCGGCCTGAAAGTCTGCTGGCGGCATGGATCCCTGGAAAGCTCCTGTCCGAGGTGGGGCTCCGTCTGCAGCCCTGACCCTCAGAGCCGCGCGGGTCACTGGCTGAGCTGGCCAGTGGGCTTCTGGAGGCGCCAGAAACGCCAGGGGGAGAAGGGCCTTGAGGGAGGCTGGCGGCAGGCTTGGGCTGCTAGGGTCTACCCTTCCTGGCGCCCAGGAGTGGACAAGGGCTCTGGACAGGTGACCCGTGACCCCCGACCCGGGAGCCGGCTCCCTTCCCCGCCCAGGGCTGACGAAATGGCGGCGGGAGGCGGGGTGCAGCAGAGATGCGTGGGCCCCGCCGGGGCTTCCCGGGAGCCGGAGGAAAGAGCAGCCCCGGGAGCACCGACGTCCGCGGCGCGCACGGCCGGCTCCGCGCAGGGGCTTCCGGGCGGCCTGGGGAGACCCGGTCCCGGGGCCAGGAGGGGACGGACAAGCCCCCCATCGGGATTCAAGCAGCTCGTGTGAATCAGGAGAAAACCGCGAAGTCCAAGGCTCGGCCCTCCCGGGACTGCCCCCGCTTTCCTTCCTTCCGAGAACGTTTTCCCGCTCGCTCCCCGCACCGCGCGGGTGCAGCCCTGAGGCCCGCGCCTGCGTCTTCGGGGCCTGCACCCCCTGCGCCGGCTCCTCGCACTCAGCCCAGTCGGGGAACCCCGAGGCCGGCGCGGGGTCAAGCGGGCGCGGCGCGGGAAGACGTCCCGGGGCGGGGGCCGCCCCTGCGAGGGGCCTTTTCCGGAAGGGAGTCTCGGATTCGGCGCTCGGGCTGGTCTTCCCGGACCCCAGGGCTCGGAGGCGGGGCATGTGCTCGCGTCTCCTGTCCCCTGGGCTGGACTGGGGCGAAGACCTGGCAGGAGCCGAGCGGGGCGGCGGCCGGCGGGTCTGCTCGGCCCTTCCGGGCGCTCTTCCTGCCTCCGCAGCGCCCTGCCCCGAGAATCCAGGACGCCGCCGCCGCCCGTGGCACCTGGTCCCCGGGGGCGCTGGGCCCGGACCCAGGGCCACGCTAAAGGAGAGGGGAGGCCGCAGCAACGACTCCGGGCGCCAGGCGCGGACTCAGCGACCCCAGACCCCGAGTCGCCCCTGGAGCTCGCAGCACCGAGGCAGCTCTGAGATCGGAAAAGGGGACCCTGTTCCTCGGTTCCGGCGGCCCGGGGAGCCCGCTGCAGTCTCGCCGTCTGCTTTCGGGTCGGCCTCGGTAGGTTCAGTCCCAGGATACTCCGGCTCTGCAGGCGGGGGGCCCTGAGGATCCGAGGAGCGGGTCTGGAGGCACAGCCTAGTCACCTGAGGACTCAGATCAAAGGCCACAGTGCCCCCGTGTCTCCGCGGCGCCCGGCTAGCTCAGTCGGTAGAGCATGAGACTCTTAATCTCAGGGTCGTGGGTTCGAGCCCCACGTTGGGCGGGTGATGTTTTTGAGCTGATCAGGAGAGAGCTGTTCTGGAGCTGGGATTTTCTCTGGAGTAGTGGAGTAGTAAAATCCCAACCCTTAACACCTGGTCCTGTGGGGTGGGGCCGTCAGGAGCCCAGTGACTAGAGAGGAATGGACAGGTTCAAATAAAACTGTATCCCCAACCCCTCAGGGTTTCCGCCCTCTGCTCTGGATTGTAGGCAGTGACTACACCTGAGTGGCCCTGCCCCAGCTTTCACTCGGGGACCCCATGTGGACCCATAAAGTACAGGGCCTGGGTTTACCCACTTGTAACATGGAAATAAAATCAGCCTCTGTCTCCAAGGTTTGCCAGTGTTAAATTACTGTCTTTTGTTTTAGAATTGCGCTTCCAGGGACCAGCAGGTGGTGCGGTGGTTAAGGCGCTGGACATTCCCACATGGCCAACCATGGTTCAAGTCCTGGACCTGGTGACTTGCTTTCTCACTTTCTCTCTCTCTGTGTCTCTGGTCAAAATAAAATAAATGAATAAATAAAATTAAAAATAATTTCAAAAAAAAAAAAAAAAAAGAATTGTGCTTCTGCATTCAGCTCTGCTGGGCTCCCAGCCTGCCTGCCCTCTAAACTCGGGTTGCCAGTCCCAATCTGCAAACCACTTCCTTCAAATAAAGCTGCTTGGAACAATGATATATGCAAGCCCGCATGCACACGTCCAGGGCAGATGTGTGCCCCCCCATTCCCCTCCCCAGGACTCTCTGGAGAAGCCTACAGGCAGTGAGTACTCCGAGTGTGAGCTGTAAGGGTCATTGACCCAGGAGGGGTGAGTGGTGGAGAGCCGGCAGGAGCCCAGTGCCAGGATGAGCAAGCGGACATGTCCCCATGCAGGCTGCCAGTCCTGCCTGCAGGCGACAGCCGGTGACCTCTCTGTCACTGGAGGAAACCGCTGAAGTCAGAGCTGCCCGGAGCCCCTTCCGCTTCTCTTGCCCGCTGGTTTCCTGTGTGGGTCGTCTGTGCCCAGGCAGCAGGCCACCAGCACCAGGCTTAGCAGCCCACACCAGCAGCCGGGTGGTCAGGAGACCCTGCCCCAGTCTCAGGCCCCAGTCACGGTTAGGCACTGCTCTTGTGGCTGGGGAACTAGTGTTTAATGAGTGCCCCTCCTGGCTCAGTACGGGGTTCTGGGGGGACCGGGAGAGTACAAACCTCGGAGGGAAGTGTGGGAACAAGAGACCACAAAGCCAGAGTCCCTGACGCCCGAAACCGCGGCTGCCTGGCCATGCTTGCGCCCACTGCTGGCTCGGTGCTTCTTCTCAGCAAGGGTAGCTGCAGGAGCACGAGCGAGGAGGGTCCTCGGCCGGAACAGACACCCGCCCACCTGCCCGGGGTGGGACGTGAGGGAGCCCAGCCTGGGCAGGAGGCCCCGCGCTCCCTTAGGTGGCCGGCAGGCTTTCTCTCCTGTCCTCGCTGCAGCTCGCACTGCACCTCCTACCCACCCTCTGCCAGCTCCGGCATCCCAGCCGGCCCCAGCCGCCTCCAGCTCCCGGGCCCTCCACCTCCGCCTCCTCTCCTCACCCCTCCTCACGTGCGGAGCTCTGAGGTGCGTCCCAGCCCGTGGGTCGGCAGGCACAGCTGGGGCCAATGAAGTGTCACAGGCGTGATGCTCTTCCAAGCGCTTTCCTCGAATGGACTCCCTAACCTTCGCAGTGGCCGTCCTCCTACTGTTGCATTTTCAGACAGAACTGAGGTGCTGGGGTGGAAAAACAGTCAAACTGCAGATGTGTGCTCCCAACCCGGGGTTGTCAGGGGGCGGCGGGCAGGGCAGGGCTGCTCTCAGTGTCCCCTCACCGTCCTGGGTGCAGAAGGCCGTTAGGATAGTTTAAGGTCCCAAAAGGGACATGCCTCGATTTAGCCAGAGGGCACACATTTGCTCACTGGACAAGAGGGGGGAGAGACAGGGAAGGTGAGAAACGCTCCCTGTGGGGTGGTCGCGCTGCCACCCGGTCTGCACATCCCTCCTCTCAGGGTGCTGGGCAGGCACCCACATGTTTTCCAAGCTGCTGAGTCCAGGACTGGAACCTCGCAGTCAGACATGTGGGACCCCACCGACTGAACCACCCCACCACCGGCTGGCCTGCAAAGTGACATTGAACACCCTTGGGAAGCTCCTTGTTTAGCGTGCAGGAATCCTGTCTGATTCCAGACCTGGCCTCCTGAGACACGTCATGCTCGGAGCCACCTGGACAAGGCGATGTGATGGTGAGGGCCTGCGTCTCACATCACGGGGCCGAGGTCTCAAATGAGCACAAGGACTCTTCCTTCCCATGTGCCCAACGCCCCAGCTTAGAGGTACAGCCCCCAGTGGCCAGGGCCCCCCAGCTTTGCTGTAGCATGGGGAGTGAGGACTGCACAGGAGGTGCATGAGCCCCAAGTTAGGGATGAGGGGACAGAAAGAGCATGAAGCCTTGAGCATTGAGCACTGCGGGTGGCCCTGGACCCTGGTCAGGTTTCCTGGCCTTCCAAGACCTACACTTGGGCCCGTGACCTTGGAAACACCAATGGACAAAGACTGTAAGGAGGCCTGTCCACTCAGGAGCCACACGGTCGGTGGCCAGAAGCAGCTCTTCTGACCCGGCCCTATCGGCTCCTCTCAGGGTGCCGCCCACTTCTCGGCCTGGGGGTGCTTGAAAGTCTAACCTGAATGGAGGAGAGTGTCCCCACTGCCCCCCTTTCATTTGGTCGGGGCTGCTGGGCAAGGAACCTGTTCACTTCTGTGATTGTCTCTGACCCACCTGGATGGCGAGCTTACCACCTGGCAAGGTGTGGCTGACGGCTGGTCCCGCTCCGTCCTGTTGCCTCCGCGGTGCACGTGCTTCCGCTGCTGACGGCGCGTGAGCGTACCATCTGAACGACCTCGGGCCACGCCGGGCCTAGCGCTCTGAGGGCTTCTTCTGCCTTCGAACACGATGAGCATCTTGCACACCACTCTTACGTTAGCGCACTCCTTTGTTTCTTATCGAGGCCAAATTGATGCCCAATAAATAGCACGTTTCAAGTGTGTGATTTGATAAGTTTGGATATATGTCTACACCCGTGAGTCAGCACTGCAGCAGACAGTGAATATGCCCAACCACCTCAGCTTCCTCACTCCTCTGCTCTGTCAGTGCGCGCTTGCGTTTCCTTGTTTCCTTCCTTCCTTCCTTCCTTCCTTCCTTCCTTCCTTCCTCTCTTTCTCTTTTAAGGATTATCTGTTTTGGGGGTAGCAGGCGGCATAGTGGTTAAGGGCGCTGGACTTCCACATGACAGACTGAGTGGCTTGATTTCTCACTTTCCCTCTCTCCCCCTCTCATTCTGTCCCTCTCTGGTCAAATTTAAATAAATACATAAAACTTTAAAGAAGAATTATGTGGTTAATTTTTATTTATTAATTATTATCATTATTATTTTAAATTTGATCAGAGAAAGAGAAAGTGAGAAAGCAAGCTACCAGGTCTGCAACTCAAACCGTGGTTGACCATGTGAGAGTCCAGCACTTAACCACCATGCCACCTGCTGGCCCTGCACTTTCTAGCACTGTATATAAATGGGGTTACACAAGACATAAGTCCAACTTCTTGTTTTAAGAGATGTTTAAAGTTAAATAAATAATTCTTTAAAAAAAAGAGAGGGAGAGAAATGTTTGCCAGACCGTAGGGTGCATGTGTATTTGCTGGAAAGACAGAGGGAGGTAGTGAGAGGGACAGTGAGAAATCACTCCCCAGGGCGGATGGCCACACCACAATCTCTTCTCCACGGGACCCCAGCACACATGCACACACACCTGGTGTGACTCTCAAGCCACCATGTCCAGGACTCGAACCTTTGCTGACCCTGTGAGAATCCAGTGCCTAACCACCATGCTACCTGCAGACCCAACACCAATTTTTATGACTGCATAATTGTGGGTTTTTTTTTTTTTTTTTTTTTTAGAGGTTTTGGCTATAGGGCACATGTGCTCGCCAGAAAGACAGAGAGAGACAGAGAGACAGAAAGCGAGAAATCACCCCCCAGGGGGATGGCCATGCCACAATCCCTTCTCCTCCATTCTCCTCTTGGGATCTTGTGCACGCACGCACACGCGCCCAGTGTGAGTTTAAGCCACCGGGTCTGGGACTCGAACTGCAGTCGACTATATGGGAGTCCAGTGACATAGCCATGACGCTAACTGCTGGTCCCCATAATTGTGTATTTTATGGATATATGATCATTTTACTAAATTTTCACTTAATCCCCTACTTTTGGGCAAATAGGTTAGCGTTTTATTTCTTAAATATTTTCCCAGAATAAACATTTTGGTGGATAAATATCTACAAAAATCCACTACTGCTCTCCTGAGATGTAGACTTTGGATCAGGCTGGTGGGACTGCAGTCTGTTTGGAACACAGCCTGGCAGCTCCTCAAACGTTCCACATGGAGGGGCTGGCAGGTGCTGTGGTGGTTAAGGGTGCTGGACTCTCACATGGCTGACTGTGGTTTGAGTCCTGGATCTGGCAGCTTGCTCTCTCACTTTCTCTCTTTCTGTCTCTCTGTGGTCAAATTAAAGTATAAATAAATAAAGTTAAATAAAATAATTATATATATATTTTTAAATTCCACATGGAGTGACCAAGCACCCGCAACTCCAGTCCTAGGTGGAATTCTACTCCCAAGCCCTAGATGACTGAAACCCACGTTCATACAAAACTGCACAGAAACATCCTGGAACGGCTGTAAGGGCTGAGTTGCCCCCTCCCTAAACTGGTTGGCTGACATCCTAACCTCTAAATGTGGCTGTATTTGGAGACAGGCTCTGTAAGTAATTAAGAGGTAGAACCTGGTCATTTGGGTGTGCCCAAAGAACTGGCTGGTGCTCTTTAAGAAGAAGTCTGGACCCGGCAGTGGCAGAGGAAAGACCACATGAGGGTGCAGGGAGAAGATGGCCCTCGACAGGCCGAGGAGACAGCCTGGAACAAAGGCGGCCCACAGACACTCGGTCCCAGGCGCCCAGCCCCCAGGACACGAGTGCCCATCCGCTCTGAGCTGCTGGGTCTGCAGCCGAGCTCTGGTAGCCTTGGCGAAGACGAACACGCAGTGGCTGATCCATTCTCAGCTCTGCAAAGACTTGCCGTGCTGACCAGCCGGACGACCCTGGGAAACGGCACGGTGGGAGGGAGAGGCCGAGCGCATAGGACAGCGTGATGCACAATCTGTTCACACGAAATGTGGAAATCCGTGGGAATGGAAAGTATATTCATGGTTGCCAGGGCCTGGGGGTGGGAGAGAGGGGAGGGACCGACCAATAACAGGCATGGATTTCTTCTGGGGATGAGGAAATGTTCTGGAATTAGCAGGAGTGGTTGTTGCATAGCCTTATGAAAATACCAAAAGCTACTTAATTGTACAATTTAAAATGGTGAAATTTATAGTATGTGTATTAGATCACAATTTCTAACATTCTGCATCAAGGGGCCAGCAGGTAGTGTGGTAGTTGAGGTGCTGAACTCTCACGTGGCCCACCATAGCTTGAGTCCCAGACCTGGCAGCTTGAAAATCACACTGGGTGCAGGACCAGCAGAAGCTGTAATGGCTACGTTGCTGGACTCCCATGTAGTTGACCGCGGTTCGAGACATGGACCTGGTGGCACTGTGCATGCATGCAGCGTGGCCATCCTCCCTGCGGGTGATTTCTTTTTTTTTTCTTTTTTTGCTATAGGGCACGTGTGCTCGCCAAAAAGACAGAGAGAGACAGAGACAGAAAGCAAGAAATCACCCCACACTGCAATGCCTTCTCCTCCATTTTCCTCTCGGGATCTTGGGCACACACACAATGCGCCTGGCGTGAGTTTAAGCCGCTGGGTCCAGGACTCGAACCACGATCGACTACATGGGAGTCCAGTGACATAGCCATTACGCCATCTGCTGGTACTCCCTTTATATTTATTTTTAATTTGACCAGAGGACAGCATGAGAGGGAGAGAAAGGGCAAGACACCAGGCCTGGGACTCCAGCAGCGGTTGGCCACGTCAGAGTCCAGAGCCCTTAGCCACCATGCCACCTGCCGGCCTCCATCCCTGGGTGACTTCTAACATCATTATCATGCCTAGAAAGTCGTCTTAATAACACATAACCCATCTATATTTTATACTAGCATGACACTAGGAAATTGCCACCCACTCATAACCTTCGTGGATATTGCTGGCTTATCCAGCCCAACTAATGCTGGCGCTGGTAATCTGAGTGGCGGAACCAGAGGACCCAAATGGCCAGAATCCAGAACCCTAGGTGAGAACAGTAATGACTCAGCTATTGAATCCAGATTCTCACTCTTTGGGTGTGAGAGGTCCTGGGCCCAAATCCTGGATGGGCCTTCCTTTCAGTTTTCTTTTCCCTTCGAATTTTATTTTTATTTTTATTTTCCCAAGCAAGGCTGAAGACTGAGTTATTTTTTGTTTGTCATTAATTTGCTATTTTTAAAAATTGTGTAAGATCTGCCCAATTCCTTTGTGGTATCTCACATCATTATCATGCCTGGGCCGTCTTTCACTGTAAAAATACCTAAATCCATCTATACTGGGGCTCCTACTGCAGCCAGGTAAAGATCGAGCAGGGAGGCCCGGGTTCCCACAGGCAGCACTTAGGTGGCACCCCGCTGGGTCGAGGCTCAAGGCCGGCCTCCTCCCACGCCCAGGCCCAGAGCTATCTGGCCAAACAGCGAGGACAGGTGTTGGATCAGATAGCGAGGATAGCTCCCAGCATGGATCGCATCAGGGAGACCGGTCCGTGCGGGAGCGGCCACCTTAACCATCACGGCCTGGGTCTTACCTTTTATAAAGACATTGATTTTATACACACACACACACACACACACACACACGCATATCACTCACATATATGTTAAAGGACTTTAAATCAATGCAGCCAAGTTGTAAACCCTCGGTTAGTCCTCGATACTGTATTTTGTCTGGAGTGTCCTTTGCTAGTTTTTAAAGTTGTGTAACGCTGCTCCTCCCACATCTGGGCGCGTGTGGGGCTCTGCGCCCCGCGTGCGGATCCGGGGAGGAGTGCAGGCCCAGACCCGCGGGACTCAGCCCAGACCCGCCGGGCAGTGTTAAGCTGGACACTGGAAGGACAGGGCCCAGCACGGCCCCGGACTGGACGCCCACCCCTGGACGTAGCCCCTGCTTTTCCCACGGCCGTCCTCCCCACGCCCAGGGACCCAGGGGCTCGCCGACTCCCCGCCGTGGGGGCAGGGGCCGCCGGCCGCCCCCCGGGGCCGGTCTGGCTGGTGCCGACCCGCCTCGCTGCAGGCACAGCCCTCCCGGCCGGCTTTCCTCCGCGCCGCGATCCCGGTCGGTGCTGCTCGGGTCGGCTCCCGGGTCGGGCCAGGTGGAGGAGGGCTGTCTCGGTTTGGGGCTCCCCAGCGGCGCGTGGGGCCCGGCGCGGCCCCAGCGTGGTCGGCAGGCGGCCCAGGCGGGGACCCCGTCGGCAGCCGCTGCACGCCACCAGCTGGGACTTGGGGTTCCTGGCCCCGGCCCGAGCCGGGACTGGCGGGCGGGGGGCTCCCACCCAGAGCGGGCGGGGGGCAGCCTCCAGCCGGCGCCAGGAGCGCTTCCCCGCGGGCCTGAAACCCGAGTCCTTCCCCAGCCCTCCCGGACGCTGCCACCACCATAAAGAGGAGCGGAGCCTACAGGGAGCACGGCTCGTTGGTCTAGGGGTATGATTCTCGCTTAGGGTGCGAGAGGTCCCGGGTTCAAATCCCGGACGAGCCCCTTTTGTTCCTTGCCCTTTTCTTCCCCAGGCGCGGGTGGGATGCCCGCCGCCGGTGTCTCCTGAGCCCCGAGGTCTCACAGCTGCTGTCACGTCAGCGTGCGTTCCAGGCACGAAGGAAGATGGTTTCTGACGCCCAAGAAGGACTCTCAGAAGAACCCCATCTTCCTCATCAGGAGCCTCGCAGCGTGGGGGCGGGACTCCCAGCCCGGGCCTGGGCCAGAGCCAGAACCTTGCCCAGCGGGCCGCGGGCTGGGGCAGGGGCGCTACGACCCTCCTCCCCGTCGCTCCTCACCCCTGCTCGGCTCCTCCCTGTCGGGGTCCCACGTAGTTCTGAGCCCAGCGCCCGCCAGGCCTGGGGCCTTTGCTCTGTTCTGACGTGTGTTACTGGCAGGCTCTTCCTTTTGCTTGAGATGGAGGGTTCCAGAAGGTGCCCTGAACCAAGGCTCAGGAAGAACTCAACTCTGCGCTCTAGAGAACCAGCTGGGAGAGAACTCAACAGGAAGATCTAATTTAAAGCGACCTACGTGTATGGTTATTCCCACCAGGCCCCGGCAGAAGCCAAGGGCAATTTTCTGTGGACAAACACACGTTTGTTCTAGGTGCCACGAAATTCCTGCGCAACAAAATTTACACAAGAAACGGCCAGTTCACCGTAACAATGTACAGGGAAACAAGGCAGCCCCCGGCAACGGCTGTAAACACCAGGCAATGGAACTGAGATGGCAAAGACTTCAGGTGCTGAGATGACCAGCCGTGGATTGTAATCAGCTGTCTTCACAACCGAGTAAATGACACCCAGGCACAGGGGCTGTGTAAACGCTCTCCTTTCAACCTTCTAGACTGGAAAAGGAATCAGGTACTTCTAGAAATAAAAACACTCAGTAATTTTTTTTTTTTTTTTTTTTTAATAAATGACACCTTAAAGGGCTGGCAGGTGGTGTGGTGGTTAAGGGCGCTGGAGTCCCACATGGTCAACCTCGGTTAGAGTCCCAGACCTGTAGGCTTGCTTTCTCACTTTCCCTCTATCTCTTTCAACCTCTTTCTCCCTCTTACTCTGTCCCTCTCTGGTCAAATTTAATACCCTCAACAAGGTCTCATCTTGCCATGATTCCCTTCCCACAACCTTCTAGCTTGTCAGAATCTCGGGTGTATATACTAACCGTGTTTTCAGGTCAACTCAGTACCCAAACCCATGGAGGCCCATGTGGCTTCTAGCACTGCAGTTCAGTAGTCTACTACCTGTGTCACCGAGGCTGGGCTATATATAGTTCATTTTAACACCAAAAAATATGTAAAGTATCTGAAAGTCAATCTAAACTCTTGGGGAAAAATTTTCAGAACTTATGTGCAGTCTTAGGGAAATCCTGTATAAATGCAGAGACATACCATGTTCATGGCTTAGAAGAATCAAAATGACAAAATATTAGTTCCTTTGCAAATTGATTCACTTTAAAAAATTATTTATTGGGACCAGCAGTTAGTGTAATGGCTATGTCGCTGGACTCCCACATTGTCGACCGCGGTTCGCGTCCCGGATCCGGTGGCTTAAACTCATGCCGGGCGCGTGTGCGTGTGTGCCCAAGATCCCAAGAGGACAATGGAGGAGAAAGGATTGCGGGGTGACCATCCCCCCTGGGGGGTGATTTCTCGCTTTCTGTCTCTCTGTCTCTCTCTGTCTGTCTGGCAAGTGCATGCACCCTATAGCAAAAACCTCTCCCAAAAAATTTATTTATTTAATTCCATTTGTTATTATTTTTTCTTTAAATTTGACCAGACAGAGACAGAAAGAGAGAGATAAAGGGAAAGCAAGAAAGCAAGCTGCTAGGTCCAGGACGTGGACTACAGTCAGCCATGTGGGAATCCAGTGCCTCTAACCACCGTGCCACCTGCCAGCCCCCTTGATTCACATTGAACATCTTTCACAGACAGACACGTTCTTTTTTTTTTTTTTTTTTGAGACATTTTTGCTATAGGGCATGTGTGCTTGCCAGAAAGACAGAGAGACAGACAGCAAGAAATCGCCCCCCGGGGGGATGGCCACACCTCAATCTCCTATCCTCCATTCTCCTCTTGGGATCTTGGGCTTACACGCACACATGCCTGGCGTGAGTTTAAGCCACCGGGTCCAGGACTTGAACTGCGGTCGATGACATAGGAGTCCAGTGACATAGCCAACATGGGAGTCCAGCAACATAGCCATTACGCTAACTGCTGGTCACTCACACGTTCTTGACATGGAAGCCCACATTGTCCCCAGGAAGAGCTTCACTCAGAGCTTCATGGTGCATTTCAAGAGACTTTTACTTCAGTTGTCACATTGACTGGTGCAAAGGTAGCTAATTTTCTTTTCTTTCTTTCTTTCTTTCTTTTTTTTTTTTTTTTTTTTTTTTTTTGAGAAGTTTTTGTGATAGGGCGTGTGCGCTCGCCAGACAGACAGAGAGAGACAGAGAGGCAGAAAGCGAGAAATCACCCGCCAAGGGGGATGGCCACGCTGGAATCCCTTCTCCTCCATTCTCTCGGGGTCTTGGGCACGCACGCACACGCGCCCGGCGTGAGTTTTAAGCCACCGGGTCCGGGACGCGAACCTCAGTCGACTACATGGGAGTCCAGCGACATAGCCATTACTCTAACTGCTGGTCCCGGTAGCTAATTTTCTTTTTTTTTTCTTTTTTATTTTTTTTATTTTATTTATTTCTTTGTTTTTGTTTTTTTTTTATTATCTATTTTTTTATTACATTGAATTACATATAACTTTACAGTGTATTACATTGCTTTTTCAAAAGGGAATGCCATGCATGTCAGTCAGTACAGAGACATTAATCTCCCCGCTTCAACATTCAATATCTTTCCTATGTTTCCCCCAATCATTATTATTATTATTCTAATTATTTTTTATGATAAACATGATTTTTTTTTCCAATTATCAGATCATAAAGTTCCCAACAATAGGAAACGTAGACTGCACTCAGGGCTGGACCAAGGGTGGGTCTCGTGCAGCCCCGCAAATGTAGGTGAATCTCCATGGAACACAGTTTCAGGAACACGGCTCAGGAAAGCAGAGACGGCCATCAGCGGTTGTGGCACGCAGGGCAGATCCCGGCCACGGCCCGCGGGGGCAGATCCCCGACCACGGCCCGCGGGGCAGACCCCGGCCACGGCACGCGGGGCAGACCCCGGCCACGGCACGCGGGGCAGACCCCGGCCACGGCTAATTTTCTTAATGTGGGTGCTGACTTTTTAAACAATTTCCTCGTATCTCTTCTGACTGTAGGGTGGCTCAGTAGAATCCGTTTTGTTAACACCAACAATCAGTTGTTTCACACCCAGTGTGTAAGCCAGAAGGCATGCTCACGGGTCTGCCCGTTCTTGGAGATACGAGCTTCAAATTCACCAGCACCTTTCCTTGTTTTAGTGAGAGAAGGCGGTTTCCACGCTGCTTGCAGCTCCTGTTGGGCCTCTGTTCTGTGTCTGCCTGCAGAGGGCGCCGCCTGCACTTCAGCTCCGAGACCACAGCCGGTCGTATTCACCGGGTCGCGGGACAAGCAGAGCGGGAACTTAAGTCTGTCCAACATTTGAACTTGGGCCGGGCAGCCTCCAAAGCAGGATACCTCCCAAGATCAAGGAGTCTTCACAGGAGAGCCTCACCATTGGCTGAGGCTTGGACTGTGGGACCCCGCCCTGACACTCTTAGCCCTGGGCGGCCCCATGGGCAGTCAGAAAGGGAGGCAGCGGGCGTCTGTGCGTCGGGGCTGGTAGAGTCAGCGTGGTGGTGTTAGCTGGGCCCTGGGGGGGAAGGGAAGGGGGCCGGGAGAGGAAATACCCCAACTCAGGCTCCACTGGGTCAGACAGACGTGGCAACTTAGTATGTGTTCAGAGTGCCCAAGGTGTTTTGCTATAGGGCATGTGTGATCACTGGAGACAGAGACACAGGGAGAGGGCAAGCGAGAGTCACACCCTAGTGAGCGTGGCCACACAACTTCCCCACCTGTATCCCTGGGATTTGGGGCACACACGGCACACAGTTTGGTTTTCTTTTTTCTTTTCCCCTCATAGATACATGTGCATTTCCCCCCTTAAATGAGATGAACGCGTGGTGTCCTGGTGGAGGGAGGTGCTGGCTGGAGTTGGGGCTGGGGCTGGAAGGGGGCCTTGGTGCTGCTGCCCGGGGCGGGCACCCGAGTCTGGCACCTGCCCGCTGGCTTCATACCGTACCTGGCCGCGCACGGCAGAGGCCACGTTCGCGGCCCCGCGAGGGCTCGCACTGCTTTCTCTGTGGTCACAGCTGGGCAGGTACACGGCACCAGCACCAGGAGTGGGCTGGCTTTGAGCTCCGGCAGGGAAGCCCCCATGTGTCTCGGCAGGAGCCCTGCTCGGATTCCTGTCTCATCTCAGAAGCAGAGATCCCCGGGGGTGTGCGGTTTTCCCCCCCCCGCCCCCCAACTTGGACTGGGTCAGCTTCTCTCTGCGGTCCTTCTCCACTGCCGCGGCCTTCAGCTCAGAGACGCGGGTGTGCCTGGGCCGGAAGGTCTCTGGGGAGCAGGTCTCTGGCTGTCTCAGAGGACGTTGGCTCCTCGTGCTCGCGAGATCTCTCTCGCCACAGTTCTTTCGGTTGAGGCAAACCCCGCGGCCTGCAGTGGAGCGGCTTCTCAGCGGCCTGCGGTGGAGGCAGCGCAGCCCGGGTCGCAGCGCTCAGCGTAGACGCCGCACCTTTGCCCCTCGGCCAGGGCGCGCGTCGGGCGGCAGCCGCAGCCGGGTTCCCCCAGCTCGCAGCCCAGAGCTGGGGGGACACACGGAGACGGCTTTCTCTCGCAGGGCTTGCCCTGCACGGGAGCCCAGCCCCGGCCGGCCCTGCACCGGCGGCCCGCGGGAGGCCTGGGCTGAGCACCCTCTGCTTTCAGTCCCGGGTTTACCTGGTTACCTGGGGCGGCGCAGGAGACCGGCAGCGCCTGGGATCTTTTTTTTTTTTTTTTTTTTTTTTTGGTTAACTTTTAAAAATCTGGCAGGTAAGGCAGATGGCTTCCCCCAGACACTTGCAGAATGCGGGGAGAGATGGAGCTTTTGGGTCCCGATTTTGGAACAGGTTGGGGCGGGGTGGGGAGCCGCGCCAGGTGCGCTCGAGTGAGCGGGGCCGGAAGAGCCCCAGGCCCAATCTGTTCAGGAAAAAGCCACAAAATTGCTCCGCCGCCGAAATAATAACCTCAGAGGTTGTGGAGACGGTGGTGGGGGGGGGGGGGCGGGGTAGGAAAACAGATCGGATCTTCAAAATACTTGTTTCTAACCTAAAATACACCCCGTCCTCTCTAACCTTCAGCGCGGCTGCCGCCACAGGTACGAGGCGTGGGCGGCAGCGAGAGGGCGGGGGAAATGTTAAAATCAAGCTAAAATAAGCATCTTCTAGACCCCGAAACACTCAGACAAGTGGAGGATAGATTTTGTCACAGAATGACCAGAAACCACCGCAGAGGCGCCTGAGAAACAGAGAAAGTGTCTCTCCCCTGAGGGCAAAGAACAACCCCTCGTCACCCACAGAGGTACAGTAGAACTCCTGGAAATGGCTGACAGAGGATTCAGGATATTGGAAGTGACAGAACTAAACGAGATGCAAGAGCTGAGAGACAAGGAGCTCCAGAAGATGCAGGAGAAAAGAGACAACGAGTTCCAGGTGAGGAAGCTCTTCCATGACCTGAAAGAGGAAATACACCCCATAAAAAAGAATCCAATGGAGCTACGAGAGACCAAGGCTGCCATTCAGGAAATCAAAACCTCCCTCGAAAGTACTGAAAGCAGATTAGCCCATGCAGAAAATCCAATCTCGGATGTGGAAGGCAAAACCTCTGATCTAGAAAAAGCAACCAAAAACACTGAGAAAATAACCCCCCAAAATGAAAATACTGGGACCAGCAGTTAGTGTAATGGCTATGTCGCTGGACTCCCACGTAGTCGACCGCGGTTCGAGTCATGTACCCGGTGGCTTAAACTCACGCCGGGCGCGTGTGCGTGCGTGCCTAAGATCCTGAGAGGAGAATGGAGGAGAAGGGATTGTGGCGTGGCCATCCCCCCGGGGGGTGACTTCTCGCTTTCTATCTCTTTGCCACCCACTGGCCCTAAAAGTGAAATCTCTTCTTTTTTTAAAATTTTTTAAAGAAATATTTTATTTAACTTTTATTTATTATTATCATTATTATTTTCCAGTTTGATCAGAGAGAGACAGAGAGAGAGAGAGGAAGTGAGAAAGCATGCCATCAGTTCCGAGACTTGAACCGTGGTCAGCCATGTGGGAGTCCAGCGCCTTTAACCACCAGGCCACCTAAAAGTGAAATCTTGATCCTCTCCAAACACTCCTCCACCAGTGAATGAAGACCCATCCTCCCAGTTACTCAGCCCAGGAATCGTGGCATTGTCTTTGGGTCCTCTCTGCCAACATCCTGCAGTCACTCCAGCAGCAAATCCTATGGGCCTTGTATTCCAGGTATGTTCAGAATCAGAGCACCTCTTCCCGCCTGTGTTACCCTTGCGGCCGGGGAGGTGCTCCCTGCAATAGCAGATGCTCTTAGTCTCCCGCCACTGCCAACCTAAGTCAGCTCATGTTCTACTCCAGCCCAGGATGGCTTCTTATCGCCCTCAAGATTCAAACAAAGGAACACAATCTAACACAAGGGATCAGCAGGTGGTATGGCGGTTAAGGGGCTAGATTCCCACGTGGCTGACCACCGTTCAAATCCCTGACCTGGTAGCTTGAATATCACGTTGGGTGGGAGCAGCGGATGGCGAAATGGCTACATCGCTGGACTCCCAGGTAGTCGGCCACAGTTGGAGTCTGGACCCAGTGGCCTAAAATTCACGCAGGATGCATGCCCAAGATTCCGAGAAGAGAATGGAAAAGGGATTGTGGCGTGGCCATCTGCCCCGGTGGTGATTTCTCACTTTCTGTCTCTGGTGAGTGCTCGTGTTGTAGCAAAACTTTCTAAAAAAAACAAAACAAAACAAAACAAAAAAAACCACACACAAATCACGCTGAGTATGTGTGTGCTTGCCCAAGACCCCAGAGGAGGAGGGCTTGATTGCAGGCCTGGTCGCAGGACCCCCCTCTGTCTCTCTCAGTGAGGGCATGCCCCCTATGGCTAACACCTCAGACAACAAACCCACGGCCTGCACCCCAAGGCCATGTTGGATATGGTTCCCCTGGACGCGGTGGCTGCACCCAGGACTTCCGCACTTGCTGTCGGGGTGTCAGGATGCCCTTTCCTGAAGCCACACTGAAACCTGGGCAGCAGCTCCTGACCATAACAGCACCCCTCGGCGC
Organism: Tupaia tana; assembly: GCA_026018925.1. NCBI lineage: Eukaryota > Metazoa > Chordata > Mammalia > Scandentia > Tupaiidae > Tupaia > Tupaia tana. The sequence continues at coordinate 83,175,408 of JAKSZU010000016.1, read as the reverse complement.
CCCCAGAACTCAGCCCTGAAGGGCCAGGGAGGGGTCGGAGCCTGAGACGTGCAGACGGCCGGCGACGGTGTTATAGTCTACCCGGCGAGAAGAGGACACCCAGACACAGCCACATTTACTGGAGTTTATCGATTAAGCCGGCAGCGCGGGGGTATTCATGTCTCTCAAAACCCCACAGCCCCGAGTGCAAGGTGAGGGGTGCTTATAAAGGCAAAAGTCCCGCTCTTTTTCTGGGTTGGCATGGTAATGACAGGAACAAAGAGTGGTGGGCTTGAAAGGGGAGCAGGTAGTTTTACAATGTAAAAGCAAAATCGAATGACAGGACCCAAACAGGGAGGCTAGTCATCCCTACGGTACGTCCCACCCCTGCTAAACACAATGCAATCTATATATTTTTTAAATAATATAATGGAGAGGCTTTTAGTTTAGGGCTGGTTTGCCAAGTGTCGGGGGAGGGGGAGCAGCAATCCTTGGCATGCACACACACATGCCCAACATGAATCAAGCCACCAGCGGGTCTAGGGCTCGAACCGCGCGGTTGATTACACCAGTGTCCAGCGACATAGCCAGTCCAGCGACATAGCCATTAAGCCAACTGCCAGTCCCCTACACGGAGGAATCGGAGGAATCGTAATGGCCTTCATGGCTCAGAGCAAGAGGTCTGGAGACCGATGACTGCACCCCTAAGGAACACCTTAGGGTAGGGAGTTTCGTTATTTAGCGAAGAGGGATGGTAATCACTCTGTTTACTCGAGGCAAAAGGAGAAAGCCAGTTTCCAACCGCGGAGCTGGCAGTGGAGGTGCTTGGTAGCTGCGACAGGGAAGGACGCTCCCGCTGGCGGGCAGGCCCTCCCCCCACCTCGCCCTTCTGGGTCTGTGTGGCAGCTTGGCCTTTCCCGGGCTTGGGAGGACACGGAGCCCAGCCTGCGGAGGAGGGAGGCAGGGTTAGTCCGGGCGGCTGCTCCCCGTTAGCACCCGAGCTTAAACCGACACAGCATCTGCCTTACGAAGTCCGAGGGGTCCCCTGGGCTAGACCCCTTCTGGAGTCTCTAGGGGACAGGAGAGACTTCCTTCTAGAGGCCCCCACCCCAGGGTCCCTTCCGCCATCTTCAAAGCCCACGGAACCATGGAGTCTCTGCCGTGCTGCGGTCTCTCCGCTTCCCCCGTGCTCCGCGGTCCGGTTCAGGCCCCTCGCGAGCGCACTGGCTGCACCGCAAACGCAGTTCTCTGCGTCCGAAGGCCCCTTCCAGGCAGCCAGGCGTACACAGGGTCGAGGGCTCGGACCGGACAGCACTGGGAGACCTTGCGCGGGGACTGACCCTTTCCCCTGCAGTTCGCAGACGGGCGTCCCTTACAGCAGGGGCTGCGGTGGCCGTGAGCGCCTCTGTGAGCTCCGGGGACGGTTCGCCCGCGCATTCCCCGCGCAGCGGATTCCCGGAAAGGCGGCTGTGGCCCCTCGGCCCGGCGCCGGGCGCTCCGTGTGCGCGGCCGGCTTTCCGCGGGCAGCGGACGCCCCGGTTACGCAGCAGCGCCTCGCGGGGTGGAGCGCGGTCCGTCCTCCCCCGGCTCCCGCGGCTCTGCTGCCCCGAGACGGAAGAAACCCGCGCGCGGGAAGAGCACGAAGGGCGCGGGACAGCTCAGGCCAGGTCAGGGGTCCGGGCTGGGGCGCGCTGCGGGATGCCGTCCAGCCCCTCGGCGCCCCGGTGCGGCACTGCTGCCCGGTGGCCGGTTCCCGCGGCCGCTGCGGGGCCTGGGCATGCGGCTAGGGCCTCGGCCGGCGTCCTGCGTGACTGCGGCGTACCCCGAGTTCGCCTGTGGGCCTGAGGCACCCGGAGAACGGGGTGACCCAGGATATTGGGGCCCCGGGCGGGAGAGCACAGCTGACCCAGGAGCCCCAGTTCGGTCCAGTTGCTGCTCCCCCTGGGCCGCCCGCACCCCAGCCCGACTCCAGGCGCCGGCAGCGGGAGCCAGTCAGGGCCGGTCCTGCCAGGTCGGGGTTCCAGCCCCGGAGAGACATCGCTCTTTTTCGGCTTTAGCTTCTCGGAAACTGAGCTGGGGCACGCGAGACGCCTGGACCCCGCAGACCTGAGGAAGCCCCTGCTCCGGGCTGGCCCGGGCAGTGCAGCTGTGACCACACCGCGAGGCCCGCGTGGTCCTGGCTTCGGCTGCGCTCTTGCAGCGCTGGGGCTGGCCGGGTTTGAGTCCACGCCGGGCGCCGCGTTAGCTTGCGTGGGGCGTGAGCGGAGCGGGTTGTGCGCGCGGTGGGGGACGCTTATTTGGCCGAGCAGAGGCAGGGACTGGGCCGAGGCGCAGAGGGCGGCAGCGAGGGCGGGAAAATCGCCGTCGGCCCGTCCCTCTCTCCTTCCGTTCTCCCTCACTTGCCCACGGGGAGAGCCCTGGGGCGCCGGAAGGGATGAGTTCACCCCTTAGGTGCCCCTTGTCGCTGACCCGGCTGCGGCGACCTGCGCAGGACTCCAGGCAGAGGCAGTGCAGGGGCGAAGGGGAGCTGGGACCCTGCCGGCTTACGAAAGCCCAGGGTTCTGGCTCCATTGGGGCTGGAGGCCGCAGCCTGGCGAAGTCCTGCACTTGCAGCTGGTAGCAGAGGGAGCAGAATCTAGGGGACCCGGGAGGTGTGGCCGCAGACCCAGCCCAATCCGACCGTTTTACACCCTCCTCTGCTGCAGCATCCCAGGCAATCCCATCAATCTCTAGGTGTTGAGAGGCCTCCACAGGCATGCCCGGCTAGCTCAGTCGGTAGAGCATGAGACTCTTAATCTCAGGGTCGTGGGTTCGAGCCCCACGTTGGGCGGTCTGTTTTGTTGGGTTTGGAGTCCCGAGAAATTCGGCAGGCGCCTACCCAGCAATTGTTGGGTACGCATCCCAGGCCTGCAGTCTTTCCAAGCAGGGCATCCCAGTGACTCAAGACCCTCGCTAGCTGCCACTCGGTCCTCAGGAGGTCCGTCCACTGCAGTTTCCGGCTGTGAAGTGACGGAGAGGCGGCTGGTGGCTTGAGGATTGCCAGCTTGGTGCAGAGTACTGGCAGCCGGAGAGGGTCAAGAAAGCCACCAGATTGGGGGGCAGGAGTTGCTCCCCATTTATTGCAGTGCGGGAGGGGCGAGTGCAGTCACTTGCTGTTGAATTTGCCCTTTTCAGACAAATCTGAAATACAAATCCTCCCAGCTGGATTCTGTAGAGCCTGCCCCAGAATACCAGGACGGCCACAAATAGAAGACTGAGCATTAACTTCCTGCAGACTGGCTCGTTGGTCTAGGGGTATGATTCTCGCTTAGGGTGCAAGAGGTCCCGGGTTCAAATCCCGGACGAGCCCTTCTTTTCCGTACAGGGGTCATGTCCTTAAAACTTTTATCAGGAATCCCGGATGGTGACACCAGCCACTTCAACACTTCTTCAGTCTAGAGTGTCGGTCCCGAAAGGTACCCTGACCTGCAGTCACACACTTGCACGGGACTCAGCCCCTCCCTGGGCGGGCACCCAGTACTTTAGACACCAAGAGCACTAGCTCCAGGGCTCGGGCGGGGCGGAGGCGTGAGAGCCAGCACCAACCCTCCACCCCTGTGTCCAACTGAGTGCCACGCCTCACCTGGTGGAGAGAGGATCCCAGAACGCAGACCCCGAAACCCTAGGGAGATCCATGACAGAGGCTCCTTTCTGGGCAATGGAGGGTCCAGGTGGGATTGGATTTTGGCCCTAAGTTCCAATCCCAGAGCTGCTTTCCGTGAAGGGCAGAGGCTCCTTTCCCGGGTGCGGGGCCTCTCACAGCTCAAGCCCACCAAAGCCCAGGGCTGACCATGGAGCTTCACTTCCTGGGAGGTAATAATTTTTTCCTAAAGCTTTGTTAGTTTTAAAAATCAACAGTTTTTAGGAAATTACAAAGAAAAACACTTTGGGAGAGAGAGACTTGAGTTTTCCATAAACACGAACAGATGGGACTATTGGGATGCTTTCACTAAAAACACAGGAAATGCTGAATATTAAAACATCCCTGTGCCAGCCGCCATGAGGAGCGCTGGGCTTTGAGGAGCTCAGCCAGGCCATGGAGCAGCGCAGCAGCAGGCCCTCGCTCGCCTCCTCACAGGTGCAAGGGCAGAAAGGGGAAAGCTGGTGCCCGACTACCCGCGGAGCTGGTGGGACGAGAGGGACTGAAGCACGTCAGTGAAGGGTCAGTGTTTATCCACCAAGGACAGAGACCGTCATGGAAAGAGCCACAGGATGACCCCAGAACACAGCTGAAAATAACTGTAGCGTCTACGCTATTAAATGTGGAACACCTCGAAAACTGGTAGAATCTGAGTGTCTTCAGGCCAGCCTTGTGGAGATGTTATTCTCTGAAGATTGAGATTTGACTATGGCAAATGTCTTGATTTCCTGATTTGCTTTAGTATGAAGAAACTTCATATTTGCTTTAAATTGATGTTAGCAATAACTAAATGATGCTTGAAAAACTCGTGTATGTCTAAACAGTAGATACCATTAAAGTGTTTACGAACCTTCAGTTTGTTGGAGTATATGGATAGCTTTAAGATAAGAATAAAATAAGTATTCAAGAAAAAAAAATAGAATTTTAAGAGACCAACAGATGAAGTAGCGGTTACATCACTGGATTCCCAAGTAGTTGACCATGGTTTGAGTCCCCGACCCGGCCAAAATCATGAGAGGAGAATGGAGGAGAAGGGATTGTGGCATGGCCATGGGGTGGGGGTGGGGGTGCTTTCTTGCTTTTCGTCTCTGACTCTCCCGTAAATGCATGCACCCAATAGCAAAAATCTCTCCAAAAAAGAAAGAAAGAAAGAAAGAAAGAAAGAAAGAAAGAAAGAAAGAAAGAAAGAAAAGAGAAAAAAAGAAAAGGAAAGAAAAGGAAAGGAAAGGAAAGAAGAAAAAAGAGAAAAGAAAGAAAAAGAAAAAGAAAAAGAAAAAGAAAAAGAAAAAGAAAAAGAAAAAGAAAAAGAAAAAGAAAAGGAAAAAGAAAAAAGAACCTTAAAACCAGCAAAGAGCTTTCAGGAGAGTAAAAACTTCCAGGTGGAATTTACACAGCGGCAGGAACCCAGAATGGGCATGTGCAGCCTTGGAGTTGCTGCTCCCGGGAGGGCATTTGCCAGCCTGGGACACACAGAAGTACACATCTGCCTGAATCCAGCCGCCAGCTGCTTCTGGAAGTGTGTGGGGAGGGGCATCCTAAGCGCTGGGACCCTCCTGTTCTGCTTATGCACAACAAAATCATGTCTCCCGTGCTCACCTCCTTCCTGTCACCCTAAACCCTCAAGCAGTGTGTTCAAGGAGAGGCAGTCCTTTACAGCAGGGTCAGAGGTGAACCAGCACTAGGACTAAACCTACCAGAAGTTGTGCAAGAAGACTGTCCGGCAGTTCTAAACCCACCCAGGGCATTTGGAAGTACCCCTGAGCCGGTGACCACGCCTGGTCCAGTGAACCCACCCAGAGGGGGTTAAGGGACGCGCCTCCTGACCCGCCTGTGGGGAGTGGAACACAGCTTTGACAATATTTAACCTGAATCTAATAGTAAGAGAACAAGGAGCAAAGCCCAGACAGTGGGATCCAGATTCTTCCCTGGCCAAGTCTCTGGACGGCTCTGGCTCCAACTGTGCGTCGTCGGTTCATCCTGCCGGTTAGAGGCCTGCGTCCCCTCCTGCTCGCTTGTCGCCTGTTTCATCGCGCTCAGATCTTCCAAGACCTGGGGCGCCTGCCCAGCGGGAATGTCTGCAACTCCCCGGAGCCGAGCTGGGAAAGGCCGGGGGACTCCTCTTCCTCCTGCCTCCGGCTAAAACGCACAGCGGCGGAGCGCTCGCGCGTGTGCTCGCCTCGCACCTGCGGGTTAGCACCGTATCCCATACCAAGGGTCCCGCCTTGCAGAGGCCTGGTTTCCCTCAAGGACGACCCTCACTCAGCCTCTTGGGTTCGATTGTCCTAAACCGCCGGTTGGCCCCTCTCTGGTGTCGAGCAGGCTGTTCGGGCCCCGTGTCCGCCGCTTCATCTTCCGGGCCTGTGGCCAGGGCAGACGGGAGTGCAGACGACTTAGAGACGCGACAACTGAAGGCTCAGCGTGGTCTCTCATTCGACCCCGGATTTTCTGTAAGCCGTGGAGGACTGACGCGGGGACACTTGCGTATGGGCTGTGTTAGAGCATGTCGCCACCAGCGGGAGAGGATACGCGGGTGCGTCCTGGAGGTCCCGCAGCTCTTGGCGTACCGGGGGTTGTTGGGCAGCTCCGGGTTCTGCTCTTACCTTCGGATCACCACTAGCCACAGCGAGCCAGGTGAGGGTGTCTGCGGAAGATCCGGCTCGCAGCGCCCGCCCTGGATGCGGCGCCAGGAAGCGCGAGGTCCGGGTGCAGTGGGCCAGGCCCCAGGCGCGGTGCGCGGGGGCTCTGGTCGCGCTGCCGGCCCGGGTTGGCGGCGCAGAAGCTGCGAGAAGGCGCGGCGGGTGGCCTGCAGCTGGGCTTCCGACCCGCGGGGCGCCGCGCTGTTTCAGGCGGTGCCTGTCCCGCCCGTCTTCCTCCCCAACACCGCTCCTGCTGGTGGGTCCAGAGCCGGCCGCGGAGGACCGCAGGCGTGGCAGACACCGGGGAGGGCGGCCCGCGCCCTGCTGACCTTAGGGCCCGGGCTGCGGCGATCGGAGACCCTCCTCCGCTCTCAGACTCTGCTCGCTCCGAGCAGAACCCCGTGCGCTCACGCCCGGAGGCCTTTCTGGAGGAAGCAGAAGGGCCAACCTCCGCGGAGCCGCCCGGAGACAGGAGAGCGCGACAAGCGAGGCGCGGCTCAGGGCGGCGGCCTCGGGTCTCCTGCGCCCGCCCCGGGGCCGCGAACTGCCGCGCTGCCTTCAGTAAACGCCCACACCAGTTCCCCTAGTGCTTTCTAGCCGCAGGGGTGCTTCTTCCTTCTTGCACTATTTTCAGGAAGGGACAAGCTAGGCGCCCCAGTGGCCTAATGGATAAGGCACTGGCCTCCTAAGCCAGGGATTGTGGGTTCGAGTCCCACCTGGGGTAGTAAGTGTGTTTCTATGCAGCGGTTAAGTTTTGGATTTCAAAAACAAAGTGAGAAATATAAAAATGTGTATGTAGAAGAAGAGAAGTAATAAGGGAAAAATGAGAAATTTAGTACTGTCTCAATCCGTGAAAGAGAAAAAACAACCTGTTTCATAAAAAGTAAAGAATGAGGGCTGGCCTGTCCGGTTTCATCCTTGACTCGGTTGCTGGGAATGTGTTCATACACGTCCAAAATCTCGAAAGAGAGACAAATTGATAAGAGTTTGTGGTGTGCTCCATGGCTGTGATTTTCTCCCCTCTCTCTCTCAGGCAGGCCGCAGTTTGAGGCCCAGACAGGTGGACTGAAACTCACGCGGGAGGGGAGGTTGAGGTGTGGCCACCCCCTGTGTGTGTGATTTCTCACTTTCTGACGCTCTTGTTCCTCCAAGTTCATGTGCCTTATAGCAAAAATCTCTCTCTTAAAAGTAATCCTTGGTTTATTCACAACTGTTCATTTTTAATATTTTCAAGCCTATATAAAAGTAAAAAAAAGTATGTTTTTAAATTTTTAAATTTTAATTTTCAATGTATTTTACATTCATTCATTGAACATCATTACAGCATACAAAATGTGAGTTCCCATCCAGAATACACTGTATAGTGGCTTAATCATACTTTTTATTTTTATTTTTATTTTTTTTTTTGCCATAGGGCAAGTGCGCTTGCCAGACAGAGAGATACAGAGAGACAGAAAGCAAGAAATCACCACCCTCCCCCCAGGGAGGATGGCCATGCCGCAATCCCTTCTCCTCCATTTGCCTCTTGGGATCTTGGGCATGCACGCACACACGCCTGGCATGAGTTTTAAGCCACTGGGTCTGGAACTCGAACCGAGGTCGACTACAAGGGAGTCCAGCAACATGGGCATTATGTTAACTGCTGGTCCCAATCATACATGTTATCATCACCGAATAATTTTCCATTTCTTCTTTCTTAAATATATATTTTTCTTTTTTAAAGAGTTATCTTTTTTAAAATTTTATTTAACTTTATTTTATTTTTATTTGACCAGAGGGGGACAAAGTGAGAAAGAGAGAGAGGGAAGTGAGAAAGCAAGCCGCAGGTTCCGGGACTCAAACTGAAGTTGGCCATGTGGGAGTCCACACCCTTAAGTACCACACCACCTGCTGGTCCCAAATAAATACTTTTTTCTATTTCTCACCCTTAGCCATTTCTCACCCTCCTCCCACCCTGTCTCTGGTATCTACAGTTGCTTTTTATTCCTTTTTTCTTTCCTACATTTTATTGATTCACAAAATATTTTAAGTAAACTACTTTTTAAAAAAAAATACTATTTTTTATTTAACTTTATTTACTTATTTTAATTTGTCCAGAGAGACAGAGTGAGAGAGAGAAAGAGAGAAGGAAAGTGAGAAAGCAAGCCACCAGGTCCTGGACTTGAACCATGATCAGTCATGTGGGAGTCCAACGCCCTTAACCACCACCCCACCTGCTGGCCCCAAACTAACTACTTTCAATAGCAAGTTCAGCAGATATATAGATGTCTGTGAACACAAGTCTAACTTTAGGCATGAAACTCAGTAAGTAGAATGGATATGCTATAAAGGGGCACCCGGCTGAGGCTACATAGCTTACTGGGGTCATTAAATAGATATTTTAAAATATATTTTTAATTTCAAGAAAGTCAGTTTTAGCTTCAATAAGTCAAAATCAAAAAATGTTAAGAGTACTTTGCTTAATACTTAAAGCCAAGAAACACGTTAGGATTCTGTTCAAATAGTAGGTACATGAACCTATTGGCAGCTCAAGATGGGAAAAAATCCTTAAAACCAGAAAACAAAGCCTAGAAGAAAATCAGCAATATTTTACTCAAAAGTCATAAAATGCTATTTCACCAGTTCAGTCTCATGTACTTTATCTTCTGTTGTGGTTTGATCTTCTCGATTAAATTCTGGGATAAAATATTCAACTCCAGATTTGTCCCTACGATTATGTTGGACATTTTCTTAGTTTTAACTCTTATTTCTGTTTTTCTGTATTTAATTTTCCTGGTATAGCACTCCTTTGAGAACTTCTTGGAGATTTGGTCTGGTGTTGGTTAATTCTTTCAGATTTTGTTTATCTGAGAATGTTTGTGTCTTTTCTTACCATATGAATGGATAAACTAGCCAGGTACAGAATTCTTGGTTGAAACTGCTTTTCCCTTAACACTTTGAATATATTTTCCCATTCTTTTCTGGCTTGCATTGTTTCTGATGAGAGGTCTGATGTTAGCCTGATGGGATATCCTTTGTAGGTAACTTGATGTTTCTCTCTTGCCAATCTTAGTATCTTGTCTTTGTGGTTTTGCTCAATCTGGCTATAATGTGTCTTAGAGAAGATCTTCTTGGGTTGATTCTATTTGGGGTCCTTTGTATTTCTTGGGATTGGATCTTGGAATGGCTCTCTAGGTTTGGAAAGTTTTCTTCCAGGATTTCATGGAATAGATTATCAATGCCCTTATTTGTCTCTTCACTATCTAGGATACCAATTATCTGGATGTTTGGGTGTTTAATGGTATCTAGTATTTCTCATATATTATTTTCATTTTGGGGGGCTATTTTCTCAGTCTTCATGATGGATTTTTCTAGGCCAGTGATTCTGTCTTCTACATCTGAGATTCGATCTTCTGTATGATCTAGAGTGCTTTCAATACTTTCAAGGGAGGTTTTGACTTCCTGTATTACAGCCTTCCTCTCTATCAGTTCCATTTGATTCTTTTTTATGGTATTTCCTCTTTCAGATCACGCAAGAACTTCCTCACCTCCCGGAATGCATCAGCTCTTTTCTTCTGCATCTTCTGGAGTTCATTGACTCTTTTCTTTCATCTCTGTTAGCTTTGTCACTGTGAATATTCTAAATTCTTTATCAGATATTTCCGCAAATTCAGTTGAACTGTCTGTGGATGAAAAGGAGTTATTCTTTTCCCTTGGGGGAAGAGGTATTTTCTTGGTTTCCCATATTTCTGTGCCTTTGTGGTGATTTCTGGTCATCTGGTGGGTTATATGTTTCTTCCTAATATCTTGAAGTTCAATCTGAGCATTCAGAGGAGTGCAGGAGGAGGTGATCAGCAAAATCACCACCGTTCTGTTTTTCTCCCTTTGTGTGGCAGATTCAGTGGGAATTGAAAAATATTCTGACCCTAATAGTATTCAGGTGTTTGACTACGGTTCACTTAGACCTGTCTAGACGGTCAGTGCATGGAGGATGAGAGGCAAAGTGGCAAAAGTAAAAGAAAAAGGGAAAGAAAACAGAGAAAGAGAAAAAAAGAAAAATCACAAAATACAAAACCTGGGACCAGCAGTTAGCATAATGGCTATGTCACTGGACTCCCATGTAATCGACCATGGTTCAAGTACCAGACCCAGTGGCTTAAACTCACACTGGGGCGTGTGCATGCATTCCCAAGATCCTGAGAAGAGAATGGAGGAGAAAGGATTGTGGTGTGGCCATCCCCGCTGGGGGATTTCTCGCTTTCTGTCTCTCTGTCTCTCTCTGTCTTTCTGGTGAGCGCATGTGCCCTATAGCAAAAACCTCTCCAAAAACAAACAAAAAACCTTAGCAAAAAAATTTTAAGGAAATCTTTGCCTCTCCTAGATGGGAGGGGATAAAGGTGAGAATTAGCAAGAGAAAGCTTCTGAAAGCCAAGAAAATACTTTATGCTGAGACGGCAACTGAACTTCAACTGTGAAATATTGCTTTTAAAGGACTAAAAATGAAGATTTTCTTCTGAGACTTCTCCCTCCAGATTCATTTCTAGATTGGTAGAGCAACCTCTGTATCCTTCTCTCCGTTTCTCTTTGTCTCTCTCTGTGTCTCCCAATTTAAAAAAAAAAAAAAACATTTTTAAGGTAAAGTATTCTCTGGGCTGTCAAGCCCCTCCTACATCTTGCTAATTTGTGCCTTTTCCCCCTCTCATTTAGGAGATGCACAAATCCAACTCATTCTGAGAAGGCTACTGAACCTCAGCTGTGAAATATTGCTTTCAGGGACCAAAGATGAAGATTTTCTACTGGACTTCTCCCTCCAGATTCATGTCTAGATTGGAGAGGCACAAACCCAGGTGCATTCTAAGACGACTACTGAACTTCAGCTGTGAAATGTTGCTTTCGTGCGGCACGCATGTGTGCTACACAGTTTTAATGTTTTGTCTTTTATATAATTAAAATATAAAATTTTTATTGTCTTTTTTCTTTCTTTTTATTTTATTTTTCTTCTTTCCTCTTCTTCTCTTTTGTTTTACTTTTTAACTTCATCCCTTGACTGCCCAGTCTCCATTCACTGAGCATCTAGACAGGTCTAAGTGAGCAGTATTCAAACATCTGATTACTATTAGGTTCAGAATATTCCTCAATTCCCACTAACTCTTATGCACAAAGAGTGAAAAATGGAATGGAAGAGAAATTGCAGATCACCTCCTCCAGCATGCCTCTGAAAGCTCAGATTGAACTTCAAGAATTAGGAAGAAACGCACAACCCAACAGATGACCAGAAATCAAAGCAGGGGCACAAGAAACATGAGAAAGTAAGAAAATACCTCTCCTCCAAGGGAAAGAATAACTCTTCTTCATCCACGGATAGTACAATGGAACTAACAGAAATGTCAGATAAAGAATTTAGAATATTTGCAGTGACAAAGCTAACAGTGATGCAAGAGAAGAGAGACAATGAACTGCAGAAGATGCAGAAGAGGCAACGTGTTCCAGAGGGTGAAGAAGTTCTTGCATGATCTGAAAGAGGAAATACACAAAATACATTAAAAAGAATCAAACGGAGCTGTTTAAGAGGAAGGCTGTAATATAGAAAATCAAAACCTCCTTTGAAAATATTAAAAGTAAACTAGGTCATACAGAGGATTGTATTTCAGATGTAGAAGACAGAATCACTGGCCTAGAAAAATTCACCATGAAGACTGAGAAAATAGCCCCCCAAATGAGAATATATGAAAAATACTAGATGCCATTAAATACCCAAATATCCAGACAATTAGTATTCCAGAAGGTGAAGAGACTTATAAGGGCATTGATAATCTATTCCATAAAATCCTGGAAGAAAACTTTCCAAACCTAGAGAGCCATTTAAAAATCCGGTCCCAAGAAATACAAAGGACCCTAAATAGAATCAACCCAAGAAGATCTTCTCCAAGACACATTATAGCCAGATTGACCAAAACCACAGACAAAGACAAGATACTGAGTTTAACAAGGGAGAAGCATCAAGTTTCCTACAAAGGATATCCCATCAGGTTAACAGCAGACCTCTGATTGGAAACAATGTGAGCCAGGAAAGAATAGGAAAATATATTCAAAATGTTAAGAGAAAACCAATTTCAACCAAGAATACTATACCCAGCAAGATTATCCTTCATATAGGAAGAAAAGACAAGGACATTCTCAGATAAACAAAACCTGAAAGAATTTACCAACACCAGACCAGCCCAGCTCTTTCAAAACTTCAAGAAGTTTTTTTTTTTCTTTTCTTTTTTTCTTTTTTCTTTTTTTGGAGAGGTTTTCGCTATAGGGCGCGTGCGCTCGCCAGACAGACAGAGAGAGACATAGAGACAGAAAGCGAGAAATCACCCCCCAGGGGGATGGTCATGCCGCAATCCCTTCTCCTCCATTCTCCTCTCGGGATCTTGGTTACGCACGCACACGCGCCCGGCATGAGGTTTAAGCCACCGGGTCCAGGACGCAAACCGCGGTTGACTACGTGGGAGTCCAGCGACATAGCCATTACGCTAACTGCTGGTTCCCAAAACTTCAAGAAGTTTTGAAGGGAGTGCTATACCAGGAAAGCTAAATACAGACACACAGAAATAAGAGTTCAAAAACAACTAAGAAAATGGCCAACTTAATGGTAGGAACAAGTCTGGAGTTGAATATTATGGTCCATAATTTAAACAAGTAGATCAGACCATAACAGAAGATAGATTAAGTACATGAGACTGAACTAGTGAAATAGCATTTTATGACTTTTGAGTAAAATATTGCTGATTTTCTTCTAGGCTTTGTTTTCTGGTTTTAAGGATTTTTTCCCATCTTGAGCTGCTGATAGGTTCATGTACCTACTATTTGAACAGAATCCCAACCTGTTTCCTGACTTTAAGTTTTAAGCATATTTCCTTAGCATTTCTTTGAGTTATTAAAGCTAAATCTGCTTTTCTTGAAATTAAAAAATATAGTAAAAATACATAATTAATGACCGTTGTGAGCTATATAGCATCAGCCAGGTGCCACCTTATAGTATATTCATTCTACTCAGAGTTTCATGCCTAAAGTCAGACATGTATTCACAGATACGTATATAACAGCTGAACTTGCTATTGAAAGTAGTTAGATTATTTAAGAAATTTTGTGAATCAATAAAGGAATGGAAAACAATCAAAGACACCTGAGATAATATGGGAGGAGGGTGGGAAATGGCAGAGGGTGAGAAATAGGGGTTATATATATATATATATATATATATATATATATACATACATACATACACACATATATATGTATATATATACGTATGTATATGTGTGTATATATATACATATATGTGTGTGTATATACACATACACACACATATATGTATATGAAACTAGAAATTGAAAATTATTGATGAAAACATGTATGATTAAGCCACTATGCAGTATATTCTGGATGGGAAATCACATTTTGTATGCTGTGACGATGCTCAGGGAATGAATGTAAATTAATTTTAAAAATGTTTCAGAAGAAAATCAGTGTACTTATAACTAGATTCCAGCTTTGTCCATATTTTTAGTTTAAGGTATTTTGTGAATCAATAAAATGTGGGGGGGAACCAGCAGTTGGCGTAATGGCTATGTCGCTGGACTCCCACGTAGTCGACCGCGGTTCGCGTCCCGGACACGGTGGCTTAAAACTCACGCCGGGCGTGTGTGCGTGCGTGCCCAAGATCCCAAGAGGAGAATGGAGGAGAAGGGGTTGCGGCGTGACCATCCCCCCTGGGGGGTGATTTCTCGCTTTCTGTCTCTATGTTTCTCTCTGTCTGTCTGGTGAGCGCACGCGCCCTATAGCGAAAACCTCTCCAAAAAAATAAAATAAATAAAAATAAAATAAAATAAAATGTGGGGAATAAAGATAATTATTTATTTAAATTTTTATTTATTATTCTTCTTCAATTTGATCAGAGAGAGACAGAGACAGAGAGAGGGAGAGTGAGAGTGAGAAAGCAAGCTGCCAGACCTAGGACACAAACTGTGGTCCGCCATGTGGGAGTCCAGCACCTTGACCACCATGCCACCTGCCAGCCCTGGAGATGTGTTGTTTTTAAGAGTAACTTTGATGTTATCAACCTAGGAGAGTGAACTTTACGATGCATAAGATTAAATGCTTTATGGGCACCTTAAAGCCAGATCTTTCCTTCAGAAAACCTACAGGGGAAAATTCTTTTTTTAAAAATTTTATTATTATTATTTTTTTTCAGTTTGATCAGAGAGAGACAGAGAAAGAGAGAGGGAAAGTGAGAAAGCAGGCCACCAGGTCCAGGACTTGAACCATGGTTGGCCATGTGGGAGTCCAGTGCCTTTAACTATCACGCCACCTGCCGGCCCCAAGGAGAAAATTCTTGACAAGCGGTTCCTACCCCAAAATTAAAATATTTAAGCAAAGACTTATTACCTGGCTCCTAGTAAAAATGATTATTGATGTTTGCATGAGGATAAACATGTAATACTGTTTCTAAATGTTATTTACCCAGAGTACAGATGCTTCGGCAGAGAATGAAGGATGTAAATATGATCAAATAGCTTTAGCCTCTACCTAGTAGGTGTGGTCCTAGCCCATTGCACTGATGAGGTTGGGGTCATTAGATGTTGAGCATCAGTTACCTCCTTTAGTCCTCTGAACTCTACAAGGTAACTGTTATGCCCCCACTCTACAGATGGTGACACTGCCATTCAGTGGAGACTGGTGGTTTTCCCAAAGTCATGACTAGTAATGGCAGACTTGGAAATGGAGTAGAGGTTTGGGAAAATCCGGAAGTTATTCTCTTACTCCTTATGTAGTGTCACGAACATTTCCTAACAAGACACCAGCCCAGCTTGGGTGGGGAAAAGCACAGGACAGTGAGCGTGCTTTAGCAGGAGGCTGTGGCCGGTGGTTACGCCGAGATTACATCATGTTCGGAGCTGCGAGTCCCGAAGCAGAGCTTGCGTAACTGGGGTGGCAGGTCTTTATCAGTGTTGGACTCAAAAGCGCCCAGGGAGGTCTCTGCTGACTCTAACGAGGCTCTCGGGGAACGTGGCCCTCGTGACCAAGGAGTTCCTGGAAAGAGCTTGCCCCGTGAGTCTCCCAAAGGCCCTTCCCACACGGAGAGCGAGCCTGTGTTCCCGGCTCTTCCTCCTGCAGCTCAGCCTGCAAACGCCAGTGCTGAGCCCATCTCCCTCTGACCGTCACCTCGGCCAGGCCTGGGAAGTGAAGCGAGCCCAGGAAGGACTCTGTGACAGTGTCTGTGACGGTGAGGGCTGTCTCTCTGGGTAAGAGTCCGGTCTGTGGGACTTCCTTAGCACTGCGTGTCGGGAATAATGCCTCCGAGGGGCTCTGCTCACCTTTAGGCGGAGGCGTGGACACAGCCCTTCCTTACCACCGCTGTCCTGAGCAGCACCCGTCCGTCTGCCATCCGGACTAGGCGGAATACACACGGGCTGAGTTTCTGCCCGTACCTCTGGGTCATTTCCATTGGAACTTTACAAATTAGACTCAGGGACAGCGGGATGAAGCAGGTGTTTTCTCTAAGGCAACACTAATGATATTGCTGACATTCGCACTCTATATTAGATGCTTACATGTCAGTCTTTTTGCCTTTTTTTTTTTTTTTTTTTTTTTTTTTTTTTTAATATTTCTGCTACAGGGCACATTTGCTTGCTGGAGAGAGAGAGAGAGAAAGTAAGAAATCGTCCCCCAAGGGCAGCCATACCACAGTCCTGTCTCTACTCTCCTCCTCAGATTTCGTGCATACGCGCATACACACTCGGTGTGTTTTCAAGCCACTGAGTCTGGGGACATGAACCACAGTGTTGGCCGTGTGGGATCCAGCTGCCTTCACCGCCACGATACCTGCCAGCCCACCTTAGAGCAAATTAAAAACAAAATTCTTATACCTGCTCTGTTTCATAGCACTTTAAAAAAAACGCATGGCAGGGGCAGCAAGTTCGAACAGCACGAAGAACTGACAGACAAACCACTGCCACCGATCTGGGTGTCCTCCCGGAGGCTGGGTGCATCTGCCTCTAAGGAAACGACTGCATTTGGCTAATGAAGGGATGCGCACCCCAAGGCCAGTCGCTGGCCAAAACACACAGAGAGCGAAATTCTAGCCCTCACCTATGCCACGTGGCCCTCCTGTGCGATCTTCCCTGCCCCTCACAACCGTCACTTCCCAAGTTTTGGAACTGACCCTTCCCCGTCTGTTTCTAGACCCAGGCTCCCTGGCCGATGAGCGGGACCAACCAGTCGCGCGTGTCCGAGTTCCTCCTCCTGGGCCTCTCCAGGCAGCCCCGGCAGCAGCAGCTGCTCTTCGTGCTCTTCCTGAGCATGTACCTGGCCACAGTCCTGGGGAACCTGCTCATCGTGCTGGCCGTGGCCACAGACTCCCGCCTGCACACCCCCATGTACTTCTTCCTCAGCCACCTGTCCTTGGTGGATGTCTGCTTCTCCTCCACCACCGTGCCCAAGATGCTGGCCAGTCACGTGCTCGGGACGCGGACCATCTCCTTCCCTGGGTGTCTCACACAGATGTTCTTTGTCTTTGTGTTTGTGGACATGGACAATTTCCTCCTGGCTGTGATGGCGTATGACCGCTTTGTTGCAGTCTGCCACCCCTTACATTACACAACGAAGATGACCCCTTGGCTCTGTGTCCTGCTGGTGGCGGGATCGTGGGTCATTGCCATCCTGAATGTCCTACTGCACACCCTGCTGATGGCTCGACTCTCGTTCTGCATGGACAACACCATCCCCCACTTCTTCTGTGATGTGACCCCCCTCCTGCAACTCTCCTGCTCAGACACACGCCTCAACGAGATGATGATTCTCACGGAGGGTGCCCTGGTCATGATCACCCCGTTTGTTTGCATCCTGGTGTCCTACGTGCACATTGCCCGTGCTGTCCTGCGAGTCCCAGCCACAGGGGGCAGGCGGAGGGCCTTCTCCACGTGTGGCTCCCACCTGGCAGTGGTCTCCCTGTTCTATGGCACCATCATTGCTGTGTATTTCAACCCTGCATCCTCACACTCATCTGAGAAGGACACCGCGGCTACCGTGCTGTATACGGTGGTGACCCCCATGCTCAACCCATTCATCTACAGCCTGAGGAACAGGGACTTGAAAGGGGCTCTAAGAAAAGTGGTTGGCAGGAAGACGTGCTCTTACTGATGAATGTACCATGGCCTGGGGATAATCCCCAGAAACAGCAGTCTTCACCAGTCACTACATGTAACAAACTATTTGTCAAAGTATCTTCGAGGAACTTAGAATAGAGGTGCTCAGACAATACTTATCCCTGGACTAGCTGAAACTGCAAACCTTCTCCCTGTAATAGGTAATGATAATTTGTTTCTAATTTGTTCCAAAATACTCTACTTAAGAGTAGTTCCTCCTGGGACCAGCAGTTAGCGTAATGGCTATGTCGCTGGACTCCCACGTAGTCGACCGCAGTTCGAGTCCCGGACCCGGCGGCTTAAACTCACGCCGGGTACATGTGCGTGCGTGCCCAAGATCCCGAGAGGAGAATGGAGGAGAAGGGATTGCAGCGTGGCCATCCCCCCTGGGGGGTGATTTCCTGCTTTCTATCTCTCTGTCTCTCTCTGTCTGTCTGGCGAGCGCACGCGCCCTATAGCAAAAACTTCTCCAAAAAAAGAAAAAAAAAAAAAAAAAAAGAGTAGTTCCTCCTGTCCTAGTGTTTGCTTTGAAGGATGCATGTTTGAAATAGTTTTGCACTTTCCTTCTGAAATGCTCTCTGAGTCTACAGAGTCATTTGTGATGCTGGCTGCGTGCTAGTGTCACCAGGGGAGTTTTGAAAAAATGCATATGGGTTTGACCAAACCTAAATGAATTAAATCTGAAACTCTAGGGTAGGCCCTGGGCTTCAGTATTTTCCTCCTACGTTTCCCAGGGACCCAGTATCTTTGAGTTGATAGTCACACCGCAGTGGGTAATCCTCTCTATTGCTCACCACGAATAAGTCCTCCGAGAAGGCTGAGGCCTAATATGGACACAAGCAGTAAACATGAAATGTAAAGTCACCAGATGTCCTCGGTGGGCCGTGTCGTGCTGAGAAGGCTGGTCCTTGGCCATAGTTTGCACTCCTGGGTCTCACGCAGCACCCGTAAGTTTAAGCCACCGGGTCCAGGACTCAAACCGCGGTTGACTACACGGGAGTCCAGCGACATAGCCATTATGCTAACTGCTGTGAGGACCCGGTGGCTTAAACTCACGTGGGGTGCATGTGTGTGCATGCCCAAGATCCTAGAGGAGAATGGGGGAGAAGGGATTGCAGCATGGCCATCTCCCCCGGGAGGTGATTTCTTGCCTTCCATCTCTCTCTCTGTCTTTCTGGCGAGCACACCCACCCTATAGCAAAAACCTCTCCAAAAAAAAAAAGGAAAAAAAAGAAAATAATTTTAACCAAATATGACTTCAAGCTACTTACACAAGTTTACCTCTGGGCCTTTCCACTTACCATTCTCCGTGTCATCAAATCCTTAGAATTGTGCTGTTTACGGCTGTGTATTTCATGATCTGGATGTATTACAACTCATCTGACTAAACGTCACCTTTGCGCAAATTTATGTCCCACTGTAAATGCAAACTACACGTCAGCAGACTTGTCTGCACCTGTTACTACTTCCACGGATAACCGGTGAGAGCTGCTTCAAGCCAAGGGGCAAGAGCTGGGTCATACTCCTTTTCTCAGGCACCCACCCCATCCCACTGGTCCTTACTGTCACGGGGTCCTGCACCTGCTGCTGTCAACAGAGAGTCCCAAAGCCTCCGCATCCAATGCTGTCAGCCATGCCCAGGTTCATGAGCAGCAGATATCCTCCTGTCCATCTTGCATGCTGCATGCTGTTCTTTCAATGCTTTCTTTGCTTAAATTCTAATTGACTAATACTAAAACTCCTTTTTATTATTATTATTATGATGGTTTGGGCTTGCTAGATATACACCTGCTGATTCTACCCAATGCCACTGGAGTTATGTGACTTTGGAAATGGGTTCTTGGGGCCAGCGGGTGGCACGATGGTCACGATGGCTGGATCTGGGGCCAGCAGGTAGCATGGTAGTTAAGGTACTAGACACTCCCACATGGCCAACCATGGTTCTAGTCCCAGATCTGGTGGCTTGCTTTCTCACTTTCCCTCTCTCTCTTTCTCTCTCTGTGTCTCTCTCTGGTCAAACTAAAATAAAGAATAAATAAATAAAATGAAATAAAAAATTCTTTAAAAAATTAAAGAAAAAAAAGATGGCTGGATCCACAGGCTGTGGCAAGAGGATTAAGACATGACAAGACCCTATCAAAAATACTTATCTGTTTCTCTTCCTTTCCCTCTCCTTCTTTTTCTTGCTCTCATTTAAAAAAAAAAAGGTATGGAATTACAAAAGAACTCAAATAGCCTAAGCAATCCTGTATAAAAAGAATCCTGTGCATCACATTATACAACCTCAAAATCTACTACAAAGCTATAGTAACTTAAAACAGTGTGGTGCTGGCATAAAAACAAACATGTAGATCTATGGAACACAACAGAGAATTGAGACATAAATCCACATACATATAGCCAATTGATTTTGATGAACATGACAAAAAATTTTTTAGAGATTTTTTGCTATAGGGTATATGTGCTCATCGGAGAGACAGAGACACAGAGAAATAGAAAGTGAGAAATCATCCCCCAGGGGAAATGGTCACACCACAATCCCTTCTCCTCTCAGGATTTTGGGCACACATGCACATGTGCCCGGCATGAGTTTTTTTTTTTTTTTTTTTTTTTTTTTTAGAATTTTTTTTTTTTTTGCTATAGAGTGCATGCACTCGCCAGAAAGACAGAGAGACAGAAAGCGAGAAACCACTCCCCAAGGAGGATGGTCACGCCACAATCCCTTCTCCTCCATTCTTCTCTCGGGATTTTGGGCATGCACGCACACGAGCCTGGCATGAGTTTAAGCCACCGGGTCCGGGACTCGAACCGTGGTCAGCTACATGGGAGTCCAGCGACACAGCCATTACGCCAACAGCTGGTTCCAGCCAGCATGAATTTTAAGCTGCCAAGTCTAGGACTTGAACTGTAGTCGACTAAGTGGGAGTCCAGCAATGTAACCATTATGCCATCTGCCGGTCCTGTGACAATAATATTAATTGTGGGGAGCTGGCAGGTGGTGTGGTGGTTAAGGCGGCTGGACTCCCACATGGCTGACCATGGTTCAAGTCCCAGACCTGGCAGCTTGCTTTCTCACTTTCCTTCTTTCTCTGTCTCTCTCCAGTCAACTTCAAAAAAATAAAAATAAAAATAAAAATAATGACAATGAATAAAATTTTGAAAAAAAATTAATTGTGGATAAAAAACAGTCCTTGTAATAAATGGTATTGAGAATATTGGATATTCATGTGTAGAAGAAACTAGACACCAATCTCGTATCATATACAAAAATAAACTCAAAATGAATTAAAGACTTAAACTTAAGACCCCAAAGAATAAAATTACTAGAAGAAAATATAGGGGAACCTTCAGGACATTGATATAGGCAGTTTGCTTTTTGCTTGCATTTTAATTTTTTTAAGAATTATTTATTTAGTTTAAAAAAATAAAAAGAAAAGGGACCAGCAGTTGGTGTAATGGCTATGTTGCTGGACTCCCATGTAGTCAACCATGGTTTGAGTCCCGGACCCAGTGGCTTAAACTCACGCCAGGCATGTGTGCGTTTGTGTCCAAGATCCCGAGAGGAGAATGAAGGAGAAGGGATTATGGCATGGTCATCCCCCCTGAGGGATGATTTCTCACTTTCTGTCTCTCTGTCTCTCTCTATCTTTCTTGTAATTGCACATGCCCTATAGCAAAAACCTCTCAAAAAATAAAGGAATTATTAATTTAATTTAATTTATTATTATTTTTAAATTTGATGAGAGAGAAAGAGAGGGAGGAGGAGAGAGAAAGTGAGAAAAGAAACTGCCAGGTCTGGGACTCGAACCATGGTCAGACATGCGGGAGTCCAGCACCTTAACCACCATGCCACTTGCTAGCCCTGCATTTTTATTTAAAAATTTTTTGGGGGTAAATATTTTTTAGATAACATATCGAAAGCATGGACAACGAATGCAAAAATAGACAAATGGGATTACGTCAAAGTAGAAAAGCATCTGAAAAACAAAGGAAACAATAAACAGAATGAAGAGACAGTATGCAGAATGGGAGAAAATAATTGTAAGCTATACATCTCACAAGAGGTTAGTAACCAGACTATTCAAGGAACTTGAATAACTGACCAGCAAAAAAATTCAAATAATCCCATTTAAACATGAGCAATTGATCTGAAAAGATTATTTCTTGGGGCCAGCAGTTAGCATAATGGCTATGTCACTGAACTTCCACATAGCCAACTGCGGTTCGAGTCCCAGACCCAGTAGCTTAAACTCACGCCGGGCGCATGTGCATGCATGCCCAAGATCCTGAGAGGAGAATGGAGAAGGGACTGCGGCTTGGCCATCCTCCCTGGGGGGTGATTTCTCGCTTTCTGTTTCCCTGTCTCTCTCTGTCTTTCTGGTGAGCACACATGCCCTATAGCAAAAACCTCTCCAAAAAAAATAAAAATAAAATAAAAAGAAGAAAATGTGGTATATATACACAGTGGAATATTGTTCACCCATTAAAAAAAGCTGAAATCCTGTCATTTGCAGAAACATAAATAGGCCTGGAGGAAATTAGGTGAAGCGAACATGCCAGGCTCTGGGAGACAAATTCTGTATGCTCTTATTTGTGGAAACTAAAAGATCCGACTGCATGCGGGGCTGGCAGACGGCTTGGTGGTTAAGAGCGCTGGACTCCCACATGGCCAACCACAGTTCAAGTGCTGGACCTGGTGGCTTGCTTTCTCACTTTCCCCCTCTCTCTCTTTCTCTATTCCTCTCTGGTCAAATTAAAATAAATAAATAAAATAAAGTTGAATAAAATAATCATTTAAGAAAAAATTATTGCAAGGAAGTGGAGAGTGAAATTGGGGATACTAGAATATATGAAAAGAAGAGGGAGAAGAGGCTAGGAGAATTAGCTAACAAATACTAAATTGCAGTGAGGCGAGAGGAATAAGTTCTAGGTTACCAAAGCACAATAGAAAATAACAACTTAATATATAAGTCAAACCATCTAGAAGGATCTTAAATGTTCACAACACATACTAATAGTAATGCTAAACGTTAGAGATGGTTTATATGTTTATTGTCCTAATTTATTACATATTGTATATATGTGTTGAAAATTCACACTGTACCATAAAATATGTGCGACTACTGGGCTGTCAGGAAAGCCATAATGCATTTTTGCATAGAAAAATATGTCATAACTTTCCATACAATCTAATATTATGTCAGTTAAAAATGATTAAAAACAGGGACCAGCAGTTAGCGTAATGGCTATGTCGCTGGACTCCCATGTAGTCGACCGTGTTTCAAATCCTGGACCTGGTGGCTTAAACTCACGCCGGGCACATGTGCGTGCATGCCCAAGATCCCGAGAGGAGAACGGAGTGTTGGCCGCTGCCTTTGGCCGCCGAGCCAAGATAACGCCGCTGGCTGCATAGGGAGGCGTGTCTCCAGTACTTGCCTCCTACAGGCAAAGGAACTTGCGGGCGGGGCGGTCGGGAGGATCCTATATATACGGGAGTAAAGGGAGGGAGAGGGGAGAAAGAGAGAAAGAAAAAAGTAAAGGAAACCTGTGAATAAAGACTCCGTGAGGAAGAACTGGGTGTCGTGTCGTCTCTTCAGAAGTGACGCCGGCAACGGCAACGGAGGAGAAGGGATTGCAGCGTGGCCATACCCCACTGGGGGGTGATTTCTCTCTTTCTGGCTCTCTCTGTCTTTCTGGCGAGCGCATGTGCCCCATAGCAAAAACCTCTCCAAAAAAAAAAAAAAAAGATTAAAAACGGGCCAGCAGGTGGCATGGTGATTAAGGGCGCTGGACTCCCATATGGCCAATCACGGTTTGAGTTCCAGACCTGGTGACTTGCTTTCTCTCTCTCTCTCTCTCTCTCTCTCTCTCACTCTGTACCTCTCTGGCAAAATTAAAAAAATGAATAAATAGATAAATAAAGTTAAATAATTATTTTAAAAATGATTAAAAACAAAGTAATTTTTTCCTTTTTTTTTTTTTTTTTAAAGAGAGATTTTTGCTACAGGGTGCATGCACTTGCTGGAGACAGAAAGACAGAAAATGAGAAATTACCCCCCAGGAGGGGTGGCCACACCACAATCCCTTCTCCTCCATTCTCCTCTTGGGATCTTGGGCATACATGCACACGCACCTGGCGTGAGTTTTAAGCTGCCAGTCTGGGACTTGAAATGCTGTCACCTACACGGGAGTCCTGTGACATAACCTTTAAACCATCTGCTGGACCCCGAAATATAAAGTAATATTAAAAATGAAAGTAACATTAACGTTGAAAATATTGAAGTCATTCAACATACTTGAATGTGTTTTGTAACTCATCTGTTCTTTGATTTTTCACTCAATTCCTCCTTGTTGCTTCTGGTCTTGGTAGACAACCTCTGGCTGTAAGCTCCTTCTGGGGTGACCTCAGCAGCAGAGTGTGGACTTACTGAAGATCATTCCCTAGTGGGTAACATTCAGTAATTAGTCCAGGGAGATGAAGAGGCCCTGACATTTCAGTTCTGTTCAGGACAATTCTGATGGTCACATAATGTCCTGAGCTTCCCTGGTCTGCATCTCAGTTTCACTTTTCCCACAGCCAAATCCTGCTTCTGCCCCTTCCTCCTTCAGGTGTTGAAGATCAGCACACATATCTTACCTCTAGCTCCTGTCATAGCAGGTGCCTAGGAGATCCTAACCAGAGACAACTGTTCTATTAATAGTACCAGCAGCATGGGAACAATGAAAAACAACAGCTACACTGTGTTGCCTGGCCAGAGATTAAATGCTAGGTTTAGTGTGTTTGTCATTATTACTAACTAGTCATCAAATCCTCCTCTTAGTAGTTTACTTAAAAGCATAATTTTTTTTTTTTTTTTTTTTTGGAGAGGTTTTTGCTATAGGGCACGTGCGCTCGCCAGACAGACAGAGAGAGACAGAGAGATAGAAAGCAGGAAATCACCCCCCAGGGGGGATGGCCACGCCGCAATCCCTTCTCCTCCATTCTCCTCTCGGGATCTTGGGCACGCACGCACACGCACCCGGCGTGAGTTTAAGCCGCCGGGTCCGGGATGCGAACCGTGGTCGACTATGTGGGAGTCCAGCGACATAGCCATTACGCTAACTGCTGGTCCCAAAAGCATAATTTTTTTAAGATATGACAATGCTGGGAACCAGCAGTTAGCGTAATGGCTATGTCGCTGGACTCCCATGTAGTCGACCGCGGTTCGCGTCCAGGACCTGGTGGTTTAAAACTCATGCTGGGTGCCTGTGTGTGCGTGCCCAAGATCCCGAGAGGAGAATGGAGGAGAAGGGATTGCGGCGTGACCATCCCCCCTGGGGGGTGATTTCTCGCTTTCTGTCTCTATGTCTCTCTCTGTCTGTCTGGCGAGCGCACACACCCTATAGCGAAAAACTCTCCAAAAAAAAAAAAAAAAAAAAGATATGACAATGCTATCCAGTCATTTTGCATCATTTCTGTGAGCACTTGACATCACCAGTAGCTTCTTTTCATTTTGGAGAGATTTGTGTACAGGTCGTGTGTACTCGCCAGAGAGACAGAGAGGTAGAAAGTGAAAAACCACCCCTAGGAGGGATGACATGTACATATGTATGTGTGTGTGTGTGTGTGTGTGTATATATATATATATATATATATGTCTTCTTGTTCTTTTCTCTATTTGGACTAGTTTTTCATACATTTATGATAGCTCTCCATGATTCAGAAATTCCAGAATGTCATGAGGGTTCATGACTGAAGTAGAGAAGGTCCTGGCTGTGGATTTGGTTTCAAAAACTGATGAAATTTTGGGTTGTTCCCCTAGAATGTGAAAGATAATTGCATTATGTTACAACAGAGAATTTCTTTCCTACTGCAGTATAAATTGGTAAGAGAGGTACATGTGAATGCTGTGTACCTGGGAAAGTGGATTCTTGTTGGCATTTATCATGCTTTTTGGCTTCCTAACTTCTGTAACCCTTACCAAAGCTTAGGTAACCTTCCTACCTCATAATTCTTGGGGAAAGACCCTATTCTCTCTATAAACCAGGAAACCCTGAATAACTGATTTCTCAGCTCCTCTTACAGCTAGAATGTGGACGTGGGCTCCCTGTTAGATACTCCTGATTCAGTATCTGACACAGGAGGGTGAGACCCAAATGGAACTTTTTCTAGCTGTGGCAGTCACTGTGGTAGGATGAATTCCTGAAGCAGCAGTGGTAGCAGTGCTCCTGGTGGCATCTCGTGTCCAGTTACATCTGTGCCAAAGCTATGAACTGTAATGCTAATGCTTGGAGGCAGCAGCAGCATCGTGTGTGAATCGAGCCACTTCTGTCACATGAACAGGTGCGCTGTAGCTACTGTGTGGTCTTCTGAGCCTGGCTCAGCCACCCAGTGTTTTTGAAAAGTATCTGATATGGCTTGAATGTGTCTCCCAAAGTCCATGTGCTGGAAATTCAATCCCCAGTGCAACAGTATTGAGAGGCAGAACCTTTAAAATGATTAGGTTAGGGCCAGCAGGTGGCGTGGTAAAGACACTGGACTCCCACATGGCCGACTGTGGATCAAGTCAAACCTGGTGGCTTGCTTTCTCACTTTCTCTTCTGTCTCTGTCTGGTGAGTGCACATGCCCCATAGCAAAATTAAAAATAATAAATAAAATTAAATAGATTCTTTAAAAATGATTACATCATCAGGGCTTTGCCTTCAGAAATGGATTGATACTTTGTCATGGGAGTGAGTTCCAGATAAAAAGGATGAGGCCCCCATCTGCGGTCTCATGTGCTCCTGACCTCTCTGACCCTCCTGTCACCATGTAATATCTTCCTCCACTTTTGTCATGGCATCGCAGAAAAAGGTCCTCGGTCCAAGTCCTTGATCTTGGACTGTCCATCCTCCAGTACCATAAGCCAAATAGATTTATTTTCTTTATATTATTCATTCTTTGATATTGTTATAAAAGCAGAAAGCTAGTAGCATATGTGAAATAAAAGAAATTAAGAGTCTATTTCTTCCAAAATAATTCTAAGAGGTAGTTTAAGAGACTAGACCCAAGCATGCAGAAGATGACTGATCTTGGAATATACACCTGCCCCCGAGTTCTGTTATCTTCCTAAAACAAAGGAAAGGACTTTGCTTCAATATTCCCTAATCAGCCTGTACACTGAAACCACCAGAGAACAGTCTTCAGTCCATTCCTGAGGTTTAGAAGGAAAATATGTCCACACACCTAGACAAAGCTTATCATGAACTCTTGTCTCCCAAACCCATTCTACTTCCAAAGAGAATTATTATTTTAGAGTGAAGTGGGGAATTTATTAAAAGAGAGGGGAGGAAAAAGAGAGTTTCTGAGAAGAGAGGGGTCCCAGAAAATGGGTTGCCTCAAAGAGAATTATTTTCTATTGCCTGAGTATTGAAAGCATTGTTTCATCCTTCAGATCACTTTACAATATTAAGTCTCAAGCTGACTTCAGAATGACCATGAAATCATCTTTACCCTTTATCATAAAATTTAGCTAATCATTGCTTTATGGCTCTGTGGTATAGCTTTTGACCACTGTAATATTTTCATTTATTTTAATTACATAACTTCCCATTCCTACTTGTGACTTCTTTCTTGCCTTTAAAAGCACCTTCTTTTCTCTAGGACCTCAGCGCACATCATTCAAGGTCACTTGGATGCCATGTGTCCAGGTGCTTGTCCTCATCTTGGCATCCTCATGATGGTTCTCAGATTCATCTTTGCTTATTTTACTTTACCTCATCCTTTTTTTAAAAAAAAAAATTATTTATCTATTCATTCGTTTTAATTTGACCAGAGAGAGAGACAGAGAGAGAGAGAGAGAGAGAGAAAGTGAGAAAGCAAGCCACCAGGTCCAGGACTTGAACTGTGGTCGGCCATGCAGAAGTGTCCAGCACCTTAACCACCATGCCACCTGCTAGTCCTTCATCCTTCTTTTCTTAGGTTGACAAATATTTATTACAATTTTCATGAAATTCTCTTCTGTTTAACTCAGAAAAGTTTGATTTTTTTGGGGGGAGGGGGAGAGATTTTTTGCTATAGGGCACATGTACTCACCAGAAAGACAGAGAGACAGAAAGTGAGAAATCATCCCCTGGGGGGATGGCCACGTCACAATCCCTTCTCCTCCATTCTCCTCTCGGGATCTTGGGCACGCACACGCACCCAGCGTGAGTTTAAGCCACCGGGTCCGGGACTTGAACTGCGGGTGACTACGTGGGAGTCCAGTAACATAGCCATTATGCCAACTGCTGGTCCCAAGGCTTGATTTTTATTAATTGCAACTGAGAGTTCTAAGTTGGGATAGAATGTAGTCAATCACAAGATTACCTGAACCCTGAACTAGACATACTCATTAGTACATTCTCCAACTTCCCTCTCCTCTCTGGTCATACTTTTTGTGCTCTTATGTACAGACTTCTTCTCCTCCATCTATGAGCAATCCAGGGCAGAGATGCCAGCTTCTGGATTTACGTGGCACTGGCCAAGTCACACTGAGAATGAGCTGCAGGCTCTCAGTGTAATCATGAATTCTTCGTGGGGAGGAGTGATGGAACCCAATCTGTGATGCCTATACATTAAAGGGCCAGTCCCAGAAAAGGATGATCACTGCAAACCAGAAAGACACCCTGAGGAGCGTGGAGTTCCTGAATCATGGGATGTTATGCATTCCCTTAAAATCTCTGCTCCCCCCACCAAATGCTTTAAAGGACTAAGTTGTACTCTGTAATACCAACCTCTCCCACAGAGCCTGCTCCTGCATCATTATATGCAAATGCATTACTGACACTATACAGTAAGACCAGATGGAAGGGAAAAGAGGGAGGTCACTCAGATAACACTGCAGTAACCTCAGTTTCTGAGCTAAAAATTAAACGCAGGAAAGCAATTCAAGTTTATTTATTTTCTGGGAGAGAAAGAAAAAGCAAGGCCCGTTGATGGTTCTCATCATGCTGCCATGACCTTTGATCCAGCCTTCCAGCCACCTAAAATCAGGCACATGCACCTAGCATGTTTTTGGCTGGCCTGGGATCCAAACCGTGGTCTTCCGTGTGGCTACAGCATTACAGAGTATACTCTACCACATGTACCACCACAGCTGGGTCAAGAAGCAAAAATCTTTTAATAATTGACTTTCTCCCCCACATTTTATTGATTCACTAAAGATTTTAATTAAGTTAAAAACTTTCAATTGCAAACACAGCTGATACATACATATCTATGAATACATGTCTGACTTCAGGCATAAACCTCAGTGAATATACTAGAAAGTAGCACCTTGCTTGGGCTATTTAGCTTACTGCTGTCATTAAATAGATATTAATAGGTATTTTTAATGCATTTTTAGTTACAAGAAAAAGCTTTTGTTTTTTAAATTTAACTTTATTTATTCATTTGTTTATTTTTAATTTGATCAGAGAGGGGCAGAGTAAGAGAGGGAGAGAGGAAAAGTGAGAAAGGAAGCCGCCAGGTCCAGGACTTGAACTGTCGTCAGCCATGTGGGAGTCCAGAGTCCTTAACCACTACGCCACCTACTGGCCCCAAAAGTTTTAGTTTTAATAGATCAAAATAAAAAAAATGTTAAGAGAAATTTGCTTAAAACTTAAAGCCAGGAATTGGTGCCTTTCCTCATTTCATTTAGGAAAGGCATAACCCAATCCAGTCAGTCCTATCCTGAGATGGATACTGTACTTCAGCTGTGAAATATTGGTTTTGCGTGGTGCATGTGCATGCCATGCAGTTTTCATTTTTGCTTCTTAAAATTATAATCTTACGGTTTTTTATCCTCTTTTTTTCTTCTTTTTCATTTTATTTTTTCTTCTTCTTTCCTCTTAATTCTTTTCCTTTTTTCTTTACCTTTATTCATTTTCTGATCACCCTCTATGCTCTAAGTGTCTAGACAGGTCCAAGTGAACAGTTTCCAACCCTCTGAATATGATTAGGGTCAGAATATTCCTCTCTTCACCTTGAATCTGAGGCACAAAGAGTGAAAATGGAACAAAAGAGAGACTGCAGATCACCTCTATCTGCTTGCCTCTGAATGCTCAGATTGAACTTCAAGAATTAGGAAGAAACGCACCATCCATCAGATGACTAGAAATCACCTCAGGATCACAAGAAATATGGGAAAGCAAGACAATACCTCTCCTCCAAGGGAAAAGAAAAACATCTCTTCATCTTCAGACGATACAATGAAACTCATGGAAATGTTTGATAAGGATTTTAGAATAGGCATAATGACAAAGCTAACAGAGATGGAAGAGAAGAGAGACAATGAACTGCAGAAGAGGCAGGAGAAAGGAGTTGACGAGTTCCAGGAGGTGAAGAAATTCTTGCAAGATCTAAAAGAGGAAATACACACTATAAAAAAGAATCAAATGGACCTGTTAGAGATGAAGGCTATAATACAGGAAGTCAAAATCTCCCTCGAAAGTATTAAAAGCAGACTAGATCATACAGAAAATCAAATCTCAGATGTAGAAGATAGAATTGCTGGCCTAGAAAAATCCACCATGAAGACTGAGAAAATGGCCCCCAAAAATGAAAATAATATACGGGAAATACTAGCTATCATCAAATGTCCAAACATCTGGATAATTGGTATCTCAGAAGGTGAAGAGACTCATAAGGACATCGATAATCTATTCCATGAAATCCTGCAAGAAAACTTTCCAAACCTAGAGAGGCACTTAAAGAGCCAGTCCCAAGAAATACAAAGGACCCCAGATAGAATCAATTCAAGATCTTCCCCAAGACACATTATAGCCAGACTTGACCAAAACCACAGACAAAGACAAGATACTAAGATTGAAAAGAGAGAAACGGCAACTTACCTACAAAGGATATCCCATCAGGCTAACAGCAGATCTCTCGTCAGAAACAATGTGAGCCAGGAAAGGATGGGAAAATATATTCAGTGTTAGGAAAAGCCAGACCAGACCTCCATGAAGTTCTCAAGGGAGTGCTATACCAGGAAAATTAAATACAGACACATGGAAATAAGAGTTCAAAAACGAAGAAAATGGCCAACTTAATTATAGGGACACGTCAGAAGTTGAATATTATATCTCAGAATTTAATCAGGAAGATTGGACCACAGCAGAAGATAAATTAAGTACATGAGACTGAACTGGTGAAACAGCATTTTATGACTTTTGACTAAAACATTGCTGATTTTTTCCTAGGCTTTGTTTTCCAGTTTTAAGGATTTTTGTCCTGTCTTGAGCTGTTGGTAGGTTCATGTACCTACTATTTGAACAGAACGCTAACCTGTTTCCAAGCTTTAAGGTTTTGGTTTTTTTTTGTTTTTTTTTGAGAGGTTTTCGCTATAGGGCACGTGCGCTCGACAGACAGACAGAGAGAGACATAGAGACAGAAAGCGAGAAATCACCCCCCAGGGGGATGGTCACACCGCAATCCCTTCTCCTCCATTCTCCTCTCGGGATCTTGGGCGTGCACGCACACACGCCCGGCGTGAGTTTTAAGCCACCGGGTCCGGGACGCAAACCGCGGTCGACTACGTGAGAGTCCAGCGACATAGCCATTACGCTAACTGCTGGTTCCCTCCAAGCTTTAAGTTTTAAGTAAAGTTCTTTAGCATTTCTTTGATTTATTAAAGCTAAAACTGCTTTTCTTGAAATTAAAAAATATATTAAAAATATCTATTTAATGACCATAGTAAGCTTTATTGCATCAGCTAGGTACTACTTTATAGTATATTCATTCTACTCAGAGTTCACACCTAAAGTCAGATATGTATTCACTGATATATACATACCAGCTAAACTTGCTATTGAAAGTAGTTAATGGGACCAGCAGTTAGCATAATGGCTATGTTGCTGGACTCCCATGTAGTCAACCGTGGTTCGCGTCCCGGACCCGGTGGTTTAAAACTCATGCCAGGCCCGTGTGCGTGCGTGCCCAAGATCCCTAGAGGAGAACGGAGGAGAAGGGATTGCGGCATGGCCATCCCCCCTGGGGGGTGATTTCTCGCTTTCTGTCTCTCTGTCTCTGTCTGTCTGTCTGGTGAGCACATGTGCCCTATAGCAAAAAAAAAAAAAAACCTCTAAAAAAAAGAAAGTAGTTAAGATTACTTAAGAAATTTTGTGAATTAATAAAATTTTGGGGAAAAAAGGAATGGAAAACAACTGTAAACACCTAAGATAGTGTGGGAGGAGGGTGGGAAATGGCAGAGGGTGAGAAATAGGGGTAAAAAAAAGATATATATATATATATATATATATATATATATATATATAAAATGTAATTACATGAAGCTAGAAATGAAAAATTAATGATGATAACATGTATGATTAAGCCACTATGCAGTATATTTTGGATGGGAAATCCTATTTTGTATGCTCAGAGAATTAATGTAAATTAATTAGTTAATTTAAAGTGTTTCAGAAGAAAAAAAACCTTAAAGCGAGGAAAAGGTTAGGATTCAGTTCAAATAGTAGGTAGATGAACCTATCAACAGTTCAAGGGAAGACAAAAGTCCTTAAGTATGGAAATCAAAGCATTTAGTCTAAAGTCAAAAAATTTTATTTCATTAGTTCAGACTCATGTAATTAATAACTTTTTTTTTTTTTTAAACTGAATTTGCAGTGTTACTGTGGTCTGATCTTTCCATTTAAATCCTGGAAGTTAACATTCAACATTATTATTGATATTTCTGAACTTGTCCCTACCATTAAGTTGGCCTTTTTCTTGGTCATTTCTTGTTCTCTTATTTCTGTCTGTCTTTAGTTTTCTTGGTATAACACTCCCTTCAACACTTCTTGAAGAGCTGGTCTGGTGTTGGTAAATTCTTTCAGGTTTTGTTTATCTGAGAATGTTTTGGGCTTTTCTTCCCATACGAAGGATGATCTTGTCAGATATAGTATTCTTGGTTGAAATTGTTTTTCACTTAACACTTTGAATATATTTTCCCATTTTTCCTTTGCTTGCAGTTTCCTACAAGAGGCCCGATGTTAGACTGATAGGATATCCTTTGAAAGTAACTTGACATTTCTTTCTTGCCAATTGTAGTATCTTGTCTCTGTCTGTGGTTTTGGTCAATCTGGCTATGATGTGCCTTGGGGAAGATGATCTTGGATTGAATCTATGTGGGGTCTTTTGTATTTCTTGGGTCTGGATATTCGAGTGCCTCTCTAGATTTGGAAAGTTTTCTTGCAGGATTTCCTGGATTACCAATGCTTTATTCGTTTCTTTACCTTCTGGGATACTAATGATCCGTATGTTTAGGCGTTTAATGGTATCTAGTATTACTTGTATGTTAGTCTCATTTTGGGGGGGTTATTTTCTTAGTCTTTGTGGTGATTTTTTTTTCTAGGTCAGAGGTTCTATCTTCTACATCTGAGATTTGATCTTTTTTTTTTTTTTTGAGACTCAGTCTTCTGCATGATCTAATCTGCTTTGGATATTTTCAAGGGAGGTTTTGATTTCCTGTATTACAGCCTTCATCTCTAACAATTCTGTTTGAGTCTTTTTTATGATGTGTATCTCTTCTTTTAGATAGTGCAGGAACCTCTTCACCTGGAACACGTCTCTTTACTCCTGCACCTTCTGGAGTTTATTGTCTCTCTTCTCTTGCATTTCTGTTAGCTTTGTCACTATATTTTAAATTCTTTTCTTTTTCCTTTGTCTTTTTTTTTTTTGGAGAGGTTTTTGCTATAGGGCGCGTGCGCTCGCCAGACAGACAGAGAGAGACAGAGAGACAGAAAGCGAGAAATCACCCCCCAGGGGGGATGGCCATGCCACAGTCCCTTCTCCTCCATTCTCCTTTCGGGATCTTGGGCATGCACGCACACGTGCCCGGCGTGAGTTTTAAACCACCGGGTCCAGGACGCGAACTGCGGTCGACTACGTGGGAGTCCAGCGACATAGCCATTACACTAACTGCTGATCCCTATTTTAAATTCTTTATCTGACATTTCCATGAGTTCCCTATTCTCTGGCTTCTTGGCTAGACTGAGGGGCAGGAGGGTGAAGTCTAGGCAGAGGGTCTCCAGTGGTCCTGGTCCCTGAATGGGGCCACTCAGAACTCAAATACAGATGGCTGCTGATTGGCTTATCCTGGCTCCTTGGCTAGATCTCGGGGACAGGAGACTGAAGTCTGGACAGAGGGTCTTTTGTGGTCCTGATTTTAAAAAAACCTGACTTTTCTGGGACCAGCAGTTAGCGTAATGGCTATGTTGCTGGACTCCCATGTAGTCGACCGCGGTTCGCGTCCCGGACCCGGTGGCTTAAAACTCACGCCGGGCTTGTGTGCACGCGTGCCCAAGATCCCGAGAGGAGAATAGAGAAGGGATTGCGGCGTGGCCATCACCCCTGGGGAGTGATTTCTCACTTTCGGTCTGTCTCTCTCTGTCAGTCTGGGGAGCGCACGCGCCCTATAGCAAAAACCTCTCAAAACAACAAACAAAAAAAACCCTGACTTTTCGAACAGATGAATGGAAGTCCTACTAACAAGGTGATAAGATGTGGAGGTTCAGAGAATTTTCTTTCGTCTTTATTGTCATCCAGATTACTTTTGCTCCAAGTTCTGAGCAGGAAGTTGCATAATGCTCTTCATCATCATTGTTGGGTGCACAGGGATCTGGAAATGGGTGGGACAATTACTTTCTGCTCATCTCTAATGAGACTCTCAGGGAGTCTAGTCCCAATGGCTGTGGAGCTCCTGTAAATACCTGGCTGTGATTCTCACAACATCCTTCCTGCTCAGAGGGCTAAGGCCATGAACACCTACTCTTCACTCACTCACAATCTGTCTCTGAGATTTTGCAATCCTTAGATAAAGAGGCACATGGACCAGTTCCTCCAGGGTGACAGCAACAGCACCAACTTCTCCCAGGTAATACTATAGTGGTGGAGATGCTAATTTTTCTTTACTGATGAGTGAACTTGTTTTATGAATTTCCTTTGCTAAATATTTCCCATCCAGGAGTAAAAGTAAAAGTCCTGAATCCCCCCCAAAAAGTCCTGAATCCAGGCCCAGCAGGTGGTGTGGTGGTAAAGGTGCTGGATTTCCACACGGTTGACTGGTTTGAGTTCTGGACTTGGTGGCTTGAAATCACAACAAATAAACAGATAATGTTTTTTCTTTTTGTTTAAAGGCCTGAATCCATCAGCTGAACATGAGATAAACACACTTAATAACCAGTTGCTTCTCTTCTATGAGCTACTAAAGAGTGGGAGAAGATGGGATATTAGGAGAGGAGGGTTATGTATGTGTCTGTGTATAGTTTCTGTTATCTTTCACAGAATTAATGTAAGGAGTCCAGTGGGACCAGCATCATTTAGGACTGGGAGTGGGAAGTTGGGGAGTAGGAATTAGAGACATATTCTGACTGAGTAACAACTCTCATAAAGGTTTTGTTACCATGACCAGGGCTTCAGCTTGACTTCCTGAATCCAGAACTTCAGCTTCTGCATTTCAGATCTCTGCATCTGGGCTCAGACGCATGAGCGGGACCAACCAGTCGCGTGTGTCCGAGTTCTTCCTCCTGGGCCTCTCCAGGCAGCCCCGGCAGCAGCAGCTGCTCTTCGTGCTCTTCCTGAGCATGTACCTGGCCACGGTCCTGGGGAACCTGCTCATCGTGCTGGCCGTGGCCACAGACTCCCGCCTGCACACCCCCATGTACTTCTTCCTCAGCCACCTGTCCTTGGTGGATGTCTGCTTCTCCTCCACCACCGTGCCCAAGATGCTGGCCAGTCACGTGCTCGGGACGCGGACCATCTCCTTCCCTGGGTGTCTCACACAGATGTTCTTTGTCTTTGTGTTTGTGGACATGGACAATTTCCTCCTGGCTGTGATGGCGTACGACCGCTTTGTTGCAGTCTGCCACCCCTTACATTACACAACGAAGATGTCCCCTCGGCTCTGTGTCCTGCTGGTGGCGGGATCGTGGGTCGTTGCCATCCTGGATATGCTACTGCACACCCTGCTGATGGCTCGACTCTCGTTTTGTGCAGACAATGCCATCCCTCACTTCTTCTGTGATGTGACCCCCCTCCTGCAACTCTCCTGCTCAGACACGTACCTCAATGAAGTGATGATTCTTTTTGAGGCAGGGCTGATAATGGTCGCTCCGTTTGTTTTCATCCTGGTGTCATACATTCGTATTGCTTATGCCGTCTGGCAAGTCCCATCCACAAAGGGAAGGTGGAAGGCCTTTTCCACCTGTGGATCCCACCTGGCTGTGGTATTCCTCTTCTATGGCACCATCATCTCTCTGTATTTTAACCCTTCATCTCCCCACTCAGCAGACAAAGATATAGCAGCCGCTGTGATGTATACGGTGGTGACCCCCATGCTCAACCCTTTCATCTACAGCCTGAGGAACAGGGACATGAAAGGGGCTCTTGGAAAAGTGATTGCTATGAAAGTATTTTCTACTCAATGATATGGACTAGAAAAACATCATAGAGGGAACTAATTTCCTACAGAATCCTGACTGCTTTTTCTACTGTGTGAACCTTAGCATTTGTCTTTTCTGAGACATGTACCCTCTATCTTGAAGGAACTAGCCTTTTTCTTTCTTTCCTTCCTTCTTATTTTTTGTTTTTAAGGTTTTTGACATAAGGTGCATGTGCTTGCTGGAGAGAAACAAAGAGAGGGAAAGTGAGAAATCAGCTCCTGGAGAATTGGCCAAACCACAATCCCTTCTCCATTATCTTCTCAGATTTTGGGCATGCATACACATGCTCATTACTGTTTTCAAGCCTCCATGTCTAGGACTAGAACAGTGGCTGGCCATGTGGAAATCTAGTGTCAATTACACCACCACCTGCTGGTCCCGAGGGAACAAAACTTTTTTTTTTTTTAAAAGAGGTTTTTGCTTTAGGGTACATGGGCTCACTGTGTGAGAATCAGAGGGAAAGTGAGAAATCATCCCCCAAGGAGGGATGGCCATGCCACAATTCCTTCTCCACTCTCTTCCTGGGATTTTGGGCACACATGCACACACACCTGATATGAGTTATAAGCCACCAGGTCTGGGACTCCAACTGCAGTTGGCCATGTGGGAGTCTAGCAACTTAACCACTATGCCATCGGCTGGCCCCAGAACAAAACTTTTAATACAGACTTCAAGTTAAAGATGGGAGTGCCTTGGGAACCAGCAGTTAGCATAATGGCTATGTCGCTGGACTCCCACGTAGTCGACCGCGGTTTGCGTCCCGGACCTGGTGGCTTAAAACTCATGCCGGGCGCGTGTGCGTGCTTGCCCAAGATCCCGAGAGGAGAATGGAGGAGAAGGGATTGCGGCATGACCATCCCCCCTGGGGGGTGATTTCTCGCTTTCTGTCTCTAATGTCTCTCTCTGTCTGTCTGGCGAGCTCACACGCCCTATAGCGAAAAAATCTCTCCAAAAAAAAAAAAAAAAAAAAAAAAAGATGGGAGTGCCTTTAATCAAACGGCTTGAACATTCCTGTTGTCAATGCCCTCTCACCAAAATCTACCAAAGCCTTTGGCCAGAACTGCCATCTTCCAGTAATCCACCAAAATGATGAATACCAAGGGAAAGAGGAGAGGCACCCAATATATGTTCTTTTAGAAAACATGGAGTGGTTCCTTTGGCAACATACATTGAAATCTACAAGAAAGATAGAGATTCAAGATGTAGACATCAAGGGAATGGGGGCTGTTCAAAAATGCCCCCAAAATGTTACCATGGCAAAACTGGAAGAGTCTACAGTGTTACCCAGCATGCTGTTGACATTGTTTAAACAAACAAGGACAAGATTCTCACCAAGAGAATGAATGTGCGTATTGAGCATATTAAGCATTCTAAGAGCAGAGATAGCTTCCCTAAAACATATGAAGGAAAATGACCAGAAAAAGAAGGATGCCAAAGAGAAAGGTTACTGGGTTCAACCAAAATGTCAGCCTGCTCCACCCAGAGCAGCACACTTTGTGAGAACCAATGGAAAGGAACATGAGCTACCGGAACCTATTCCCTATGAACTCATGGAATGATGGGTGTTAACAATTAATAAACTCTAGTCTATAAATGTTTTTCCTAAAAAAACAAACAAAAAGAAACTAGGGACTGGCAAGTGGCATGACAGTTAACTCCTACATGGCCAACCACGAATGGAGTCCCAGACCTGGTGGCTTGCTTTCTCACACGCCCCCACTCTGGTCAAATTAAAAAATAATAATAATAATTTTTAAAAAGCTACTAGAAACACAGGTGTAGTTGAATACATTGGGTTTATTAGCATTATAAAAAGGAAAAATTGGGGAATCATGAGGTGTCTCGATAAGATAAGAGGGTAACTAAGAGGATTTACTGTAAGACTCAGGATTTTGTGATGTGATGTGATATGAAGAAGAATTAGAAACTAGGTCTTTTCTCTGTATTAGCTGTTATTGAGTAGGGATAGTTCTGATTAGGTAACTTATTTTGTCTAAAAGGAAGGAAGACTACTATACATACCAAGGCCAAAACTGTGACTGGCAAGGAAGTAACACTCACGTCAGCAAGCACAGGAGACATTTGTTCCCTTTTGTGGCTAGGACAAGTTACGTTTTGTTTTTTTCTTTTTTTTTTTGGAGACGTTTTTGCTATAGGGCGCGTGCGCTCGCCAGACAGACAGAGAGAGACAGAGAGACAGAAAGCGAGAAATCACCCCCCAGGCGGGATGGTCACGCCGCAATCCCTTCTCCTCCATTCTCCTCTCGGGATCTTGGTTACGCACGCACACGCGCCCGGCATGAGGTTTAAGCCACCGGGTCCGAGACGCGAACCGCGGTCGACTACATGGGAGTCCAGCGACATAGCCATTACGCTAACTGCTGGTTCCCAGTTACGTTTTGTTCTTAGACATGATTACAAAAGGTCTTCTTTTGTCTTGCATTCGACACAGAGTGGCCTTATCCAATACTGACATTCTAAGAAATTCTCTATTCATGAGGAAAAGACCCAACCCGGTTGTGAGTGCCAGGCCACCTCCTGAATATTAATGCTGTTTAGTCTTTCTACAACAGAGACCTTGATAGGAACACATCTGATGGGAAAATAAGACTGCTGTTGGAACAAGAAGTGGAGGGTTTATTTAGAGTTCCAGAAAGCCCAAAT
This sequence comes from Tupaia tana, assembly GCA_026018925.1. NCBI lineage: Eukaryota > Metazoa > Chordata > Mammalia > Scandentia > Tupaiidae > Tupaia > Tupaia tana. The sequence continues at coordinate 83,136,855 of JAKSZU010000016.1, read as the reverse complement.
TCTGCCTCTTACTTGAGCTAATTGTTTTTATCTTCCTACTTGAGCTTTACATATCACGTACCATTATAGCAAAAATATGGATAAGTCAAACAAGAAAGAAATATCTTCCGTGGGACCTAGTCAATGGCACAGGGGTACCACTGTGACACTGGACCTGTATGACAAGGTCCTGGGTTTGTGTCTCAGGCCTCCCTGTGCATGCTCAGTGCACACAAGTGCCCACCATCCTGGCTGACTGAGGCTGAGAGAAGCCAGGGTGTGAAGACTCTGTTGGGGTGCCCCTCCTTCTCTCTCTCAGAAGATAAATAAAAAAGTAACTTCCACACCCACATATCCAGATACCAAACTATATCTTTTTTTATTGATCTGTTGCATCTATTTCATTTCACTCAAGATATTATTTTTAAAGAATTATTTTATTGGGACCAGCAGTTGGCATAATGGCTATGTCACTGGACTCCCATATGGTCAACTGCGATTTGAGTCCTGGACCTGGTGGCTTGGGCTCACGCCGGGTGCGTGTGCATGCATGCCCAAGATCCCGAGAAGAGATTGGAGAAGGGATTGTAGCGTGGCCATCCCCCCCTGGGGGGTGATTTCTCGCTTTCTGTCTCTCTCTCTCTGTCTTCATGGCCCTATAGTGAAAACCTCTAAAAAAATGAATTATTTTATTTAATTTTATTTATTATTATTTTTTAATTTGACCAGAGAGGAGAGGTAAAGTGAGAAAGCAAGCCACCAGGTTTGGGAACTAAACTGTAGTTGGCCATGTAGGAGTTTAGCGGCTTAACTACCACACTACCTGCTAGCCCCTCAAGATATTTAGATACTAATTTATATCCTGATTTTTCAACTTTCGTTTCATAATAAAAGCTTTTCCAAATTACTACATTGTCTCTGAAATGTTTAAATTGCCCTTTTTAGTTCCATCAAGTTGTTCTAGCAACTTGTGGGGTCCAGCTGCCCCCAACTCCATGGCATCCACTGGCCCAAAGAAACCTTTTTACTTTTAAACACGTATCTGTAGCCATCCTCGACTACTTATGGTCAAATTCCTAAAAGCAGCCATTCTGGAGGATAGCTAACACTGCAATTCATATTTTCCAATTGCCTTCCAAAAAGTTATCCAATTATTTTTCAGCAAGAAATGGGATTGCCTTTTACGACATTGTAATAATGCTTGAAGTTGTTAATTTTGTCTTTATTAAATAAAATTACTAAAATATTGTTTTAATTTTCACATATGTTTCAATTTGTATTTTTTCTTTCTCTTTCTTTCTTTTTTTCTTTCTCTTTCTTTCTTCTTTCTTCCTTCCTTCCTTCCTTCCTTCCTTCCTTCCTTCCTTCCTTCCTTCCTCCCCTCCCCCCCCCTCCCCTCCCCTCCCCTCCCCTCCCCTCCCCTCCCTTCCCTTCCCTTCCCTTTCTCTCTCTCTCTCCCTCCCTCCCTCCCTCCCTCCCTCCCTCCCTTCCTTCCCTCCCTCCCTCCCTCCCTTTCTTTCTTTTTTTTGACTAATGCAACAAAGCATTTTTACTATTTTAAAAAATTATCCTTTATCTGGGGCCAGCAGGTGGCATGGTGTTTAAGGTGCTAGATGCCTCATGGCTGACTGCAGTTCGAGTCCCAGACCAAGTGGTTTGAAAAAAAAAATGCCAGGCATGGGAACCAGCAGTTGGCGTAGTGGCTATGTCGCTGGACTCCCACGTAGTTGACCACAGTTCGCATCCTGGACCCGGTGGCTTAGAACTCACGCTGGGCTCGTGTGCGTGCGTGCCCAAGATTTCGAGAGGAGAATGGAGGAGAAGGGATTGCGGCGTGGCCACCCCCCCTGGGGGGTGATTTCTCGCTTTCTGTCTCTATGTCTCTCTCTGTCTGGCGAGTGCACGCGCCCTATAGCGAAAACCTCTCCAAAAAAAGAAAAAAATGCCAGGCACATGTGTGTGTGAACCCAAAATCCCAAGAGGAGAACAGAGAAGAGGAGACTGTGGTGTGGCCATCTCCCCTAAAGGGCAATTATTCACTTTCTCTCTGGCAAGCGCTCATGCTGTCCATGTGAGATCCAGCCACCTTTAACCACCATGCTACGGGCCAGTCCAATTCAATTTATTTAATACACATAGGTCTATTTCTCTTTGTGTGAGTTTTGGTAGATTGTGTCTTTTTTTTGATAGAAATTTCTTTTCTTTTTAAAAAGATTTATTTATTTTTAATTGTACTATCATTATTCTTCAATTTTGACCAGAGAGCGACAGACAGAAAAGGAGAGTGAGAAGCAATCTGTTCACCTAGATAACAAGTTTATGGACACAGAGATGTTCATATTCTTTTATTATTCTTTCACTGTCCAGGGATCAGTAGTGATTGTCCCTCTTTTATTTTTGTCTTTTTTTTAGATTTATTTTATCATTATTATTTTAATGAAAAAGTATAGAACATACATACTATGGAATTTTTTAATTTTGAAGGATTTTTGCTATAGGGCGTATATGCTCACCAGAGAGAGAAACAGAAAACAAGAAATAGCCCCTCCAGAAGGGATGGCCACACCGTAATCCCTTATCCCCCAGTCTCCTCTTGGGATTTTGGGCACACATGCACATGCATTTGGTGTGAGTTTCAAGCCACTGGATCCAGGACTCAAACTGCAGTTGACCACATGGGAGTCCAGTGCCTTAAATTAAACACTATTCCACCTGCTGGTCCCATATACTATGGAATATTTTAAAATTTTCTACAAGGCATACACTCATGAGAGAGAGAGAGAGCGTACACACAAACTGCCAGGTCTGAGACTTGAACTGCAGTCAGTCATGTAGGAATCCAGTGCCTTAACCACCACACCACCTGCCAGCCCTTTTTTTAGTTGTGTTTGTTTGTTTTTTTGCCGTAGGGCACATGTGGTCACCAGAGACAGAGAAAAAGTGAGAAATCACTTCCGTAGGGAGGACAGTCACTATGCAATCCCTTTTCCTCCATTTTCCCCCTGGGATTTTGGGCATATACATGCATGTGCCTGGCATGATTTATTAATATTATATATATATATATATATATATATATATATATATAGAATAGATTGAATAGAAGTTTATCAATTTTGCTGTCATTTAAAAAGAACCAGCAGGCCAGTCCATGGCCTAGTAGTTAAGATAGATGGATTCCACATAGCCAATCATGCAGTTCAAATCTCAGTCCTGGACAGCCTGAACAACACAGTAGACAGTGTAGGGGGTATGTTGCTAGACTCCCATGTAGCTGACCACGGTGTGAGTTCCAGACCTGGTGGCTCAAAACTCACACCAGGCACATGTGTGTGTGTGCCCAAGATCCCAAGAGGAGAATGGGAAAGGGATTACTACATGGCCATCTCCACTGGGGGGAGGGGTGATCTCTCACTTTCCCTCTCACTGTTTCTGAGAGCATACACACCCTAAGGCAAAAATCTCTTTAAACAAACAAACAAACAAACCCACACTGGTGTGTGTGAATTCCGGAACAAAATCCCTTGAGGGAGATGGAGAAGTGATTGCAGTGTGACTGTTCCCCATGGGAGAGGGAGGTGCTTTCTCATCCCTTTCCTCTGGTGAGCACGTGTGCCCTCTACCAAATAAATGAATAAAAAGAACCAGCTTTTGTTTCATTGATTTTGATTTCTTGTTTTCAATTAATTGATTCCTGCTCTAAATTTCATTATTACTTTTTTCCTTTTACTTCAGATGTAATTTGCCCTTCCTTTTCTAGCTACCTAAGGTAGACAGATTATTGAATTCAGACCTTTCTTCTTTTCTAATATATGCATTCAATGCTTTAAATTTCCCTGTAAGCAGTGCTTTTGCTGCATCCCACAATTTTGCTAAGTTCTATTTTTGTTTTAATGTATTAATAGTTAAAGATATCAGAGACCAGCAGATGGTGTAATGGTTACATCACTGTACTCCCATGTAGTTGACAGTGGTTTGAGTCCCAGACCTGGTGACTTAAAACTCACACTGAGCACATGTGCATGTGTGCTCAAAATACAGAGAGAATGGAGAAGGAACTGCAGCGTGACCATCCCCCCTGGGGTATGATTTCTCGCTGCCTTTCTCTCTCTCCCTCTCTGTCTCTCTGGCAAGTGCAAGCGCCTATGGCAAAACTCTTTAAAAAAAAAAAAAGTTAAAGATATCTTGGGGCCAGCAGATGATGTAATTGTTATGTCACTGGACTCCCACATGGCTGACCATGGTTCCAGTCCTGGATCTGGAAACTTGAAATGCATTCCAGGTGTGTGTATGTGTGTGCCCAAGATCCTGAGAATGGAGAAGGATTGAGGCATGGCCATCCCCTCTGGGGGGTGATTTCTCATTTTCTATCTGTCTCTGTCTCTCCAGCAAGTGCATGTACCCAAAAGCAAAAATCTCTCTGAAAAAAAAAAATCTTGAAATTTCTTTTAACACTTCTTTGACCCACATGCTATTTAGAAGTATGATGTTTAATTTTTAAATATTTGGTGATTTTCCAGGTATCTTTCTTATTGACTTCCAGTGTAATTTCATTGTGAGATGACAGCATGCTCTGTGGGATTTCCTTTCTTTCAAACTTGCCAAGGTATGTTTTATGGTCCAGAATGTAGTCTATTATTAGTTAAGGTATCCTAGAGAGAACCAAAAGTGTATGTACAGACAACTGAGAGAGGACTTTGGCTCATGTAACTATGGTGGCTGAGAAGTCCCAAGTCACTTGGAGCTGGTACCTGGTACGATGAAAGGGGAAGATCACTGATGGCAATTCTCTACCTCACCACAGACCAGGGGATTCAAATTGTTGGGCAGTGGCCACAGACACTAGTAATTTTAGAAGCTACTGTGGTGATTTTACTGTGCTCCTAGTGTTGAAAACCTCTGAGAGCAGGCCAGCAGGTGGCATGGTGGTTAAGGACACTGGACTCCCACATGGTCGACCACAGTGCAAGTCCCAGACCTAGTGGCTTTTTTTCTGTTTCCTTCTCTCTCTGTTCTTCTCTAGTCAAAGAAAGAAAGAAAGTTAAATATAAAATAATAATAAAGAAAAAGAAAACCTCTGATAGCAAGAGCTATCCACAGACATAAGTGGGCTAGACTGAGCCCTGAGCAATTTTACAACAGTGGCTTTTACCTTGGCTGACCTTTAGGATCACCTGGGAGCTGACAGATTTTTTACTTGGTCAAACTTCAGTCGGGCTTTTGAAACTTCTCCTAGGTCCACCTGTGCACTTCCTCACAAAATCCAGTTTTAGCCAAGTCCTGTTAAATCAGTTTAGCAAGAATCCACCCATCTTCAATACATGGTTACCCTCAATATCTGAATAGGTTCATCCTCTTCTAGTATTCCCCAGACGATGCCTTTCCACCTGGTCTAGTTTCGGCAAGAATCCTTTAGGTGCTTAGCCACCATCCCTCTAACTCCTGATGCTTTCTCTTAAAACTTTCCATTTTATTGATCCCCACCATGGTCCTTGGATATAAATTCCCATCTGCCCATGCTATATTAAAAATTAAGTCCATTTCTCTCAACTGCAAGACATTGCAATGCAGTGGTCTCTACACCTGCTCCAATGGTCCTGAATAAAGGTTTCCCTACCAGGCTTTAGCAAGTATCATTAAACTTTTTCTTTAACAGTGCCTTAAAAAAACTGATGTACAGGGGCCAGCAGATGGCACGGTGGTTAAGCTGCTGGACTCCCACGTTGCTGACCGCCAGACCTGGCAGCCTGGTTTCTCACTTTGTCTCCCTGTCTGTCTCTGATGAGTGCATGTGCCTTTTAGGGAAAGGGGGAAAAAAAAAAAGCAAGCTTTGAAACATATTATACATTACAAAAAAAAACTAATGTATGAACTCAGTGAAATTGTAATTTAATCAGTCTGGGGAGGGCTCTCAGCCTGAGGGTTTTTAACAGCCCTACAGATGATTTTAGTGGGCAGCCAAGGTTAAGAATCACTGATTTAGATGTTCAGGAAAAGGACAATCCAACATAGAAGACCAAGGAGTAGTAGTCAATGAAATAGGCAAAAAGCCAATAAAGGATGTTCTGCAAACTTGAGCAGGGAAAGATTTCAGGAAAGGAGTGATCAATGATGTAAAATGCCATAGAAACAGCCCAAGACCAACGGGCAGTTTGTTGTTGTTATTGTTGAAGTTTTTGCGTTAAAGAGTGTGTTCTCACTTGAGAGACACAGTTGGAGGGAAAGTGAGAAATCACCCCCAAAGGGGGATGGCCATGCTGCAATCCCTTCTCCTCCCAGGATCTTGAGCATGCAGTCACAAATGTGCAGCCTGAGTTTTCTTTCTTTCTTTTTTTTTTTTTTTTTTTTTGGAGGTTTTTGCTATAGGGTCCGTGTGCTCACCAGAAAGACAGAGACAGAGAGACAAAAAGCGAGAAATCACTCCCCGGGGGGATGGCCACACCACAATCCCTTTTCCTCCATACTCCTCTTGGGATCTTGGGCATGCACGCACACATGCCTGGCATGAGTTTAAGCCACCAGGTCCGGGACTCAAACTGCGGTCAACTACATGGGTGTCCAGCGACATAGCCATTATGCTAACTGCTGGTCTCTGCAGCTTGAGTTTCAACCCACCGGGTCCAGGACTTGAACTGCGGTGGGCCACATGGGAGTCCAGAAACATAACCCCTACGCCATCTGGTAGTCCCTACTAATTTGAAGGCTGGATTTGAGGAAATTAGAGCACATTGGTGATGTTGACAAAATCAATTTGGTGAAGTGGCAGGGATAAAGGTAAAACTGTGTGGGCTCAAGAGAGAAAGGAAAAAGACCCACCCTGTCAACTGAGATGAATGAAAACACTGTTATTACCTTTATAATAACCCTTCATATTTATTCAACTACTTAAGATTGTTTCTAATTTTTCAGTATTATGTTATGATTTTTTAAAATGACATTAAATTTCTGGGCCAAGGGGTAATTGTTTAACATTCTTGTCACAGTGTAGACAGATGTCACCGTCATCCCTTTTGCCAAACCACACATTTACACACACACACACAAAAAAACCCTGTGCTTGTTTAATACACCTAAAATGACATCTTGTTCTTTTCACATTAATTATCTGATTACTACTATAGTAAGCCTGAACATTAATGTTTTCTAGCCACTCCTATTTAAAAATTGTTCCTTTCTTGTCATCTAACGCCACCTCCCCTAAGCACTCTCAGAAAACTAACCCCACACTCTTCTGGAATCCTGTTGTTTCTAGCACCTGTCATCACTTGTGCTACATACGCACCTATACGTGATGTTCTCAATCACCCTCCGACTCAAACCCCCCAGAAACAGCAGGCTGTGTGTGACTAGCACTGTGTTTAGAGGATAGTTTTGATGTGTAGGAGCTACTGGAACTGATCACTCATTTTTTGTATTTTCTAGCTCTTGCTGCTATACTGGAAACCATTGGGTCATCAAAAAAATCATGACATATTTTGCACACAAAACCATAGAAAATACGTCGTGACTTTTCCGACAACCCAATGTTGTTGTTCACTTTTTTTTCCAATTAACTGGTGATGGGACTCCTTATTTAGTAACTTTTGGACAGCTTCCCAGAGGTTCTGGCATTTGTGGTTGGTCCATGCCCTCTGTCCTACTGTATGGCTATACTGTCCGTCCAGAGTATTACCTAGACTTCCAAAGAATAACACTGATATTGGCAGTCAATTCTGTCCCCACTATTAAAGGGTACTGCTGGCCTGAAATACAGTTAAAGAACAGTTTCTGTGGCCTTTAAGTATTATATTTCCTGTTACTGTTTTAAAATTTCTTTCTTTTAGAATGCTTTGTACTAAAACACAAACCTTAAAATTATGTGTTAAAAATCAATCAAAAACCAATAGGCAGGACCAGTAGGTGGTGCAGAGTTCAAGATTCCTGGATCCCATTTGGCTGGCTGCGTAGTTTGAGGCCAGGATCCAGTGGGCCAGCAGGTGGCGTGGTGGTTAAGGTGCTGGACTCCCACATGGCTGACCACAGCTTGCATCCCAGACCTGGTTAGCTTGCTCTCTTACTTTCTCTGTCTCTACCTGGTCAAATTAAAAAAAAAAAAAAAAAAAAAAAAAATCATGCTGGGCATGTGCACATGTGTGCCCAATATCCTGGGAGGAGCATGGAAAAGGGATTCCAGCATGGCCATCTCCCTGGAGTGGGGGGTGATTTTTCATTTTCCCTCTCACTGCCTCTGTCTCTCTCTGGAGAGTGCACACACCCTCAGACAAAAACCTCTTTTTTAAAAAAAAAATATATATATGTACTATATATATATATATATGTATATTGTATATGTGTGTGTGTGTACATGTGAAAAAAATTTAACTTAGGAATGTTCTAATAAGTGAAAAGGTATGTTTCTGAATGGGAAAAGTTTTTGTAATGTTAACAATTTTTCCCAACCAGTTGATAGATCTAACCCACTCCAAGCTAAATATCAATGTAAGACATTGGGAAACCTAATGCAAAACTGATCAAGAATCCCTAACTTATACCAAAGGATCGATCCCATGATGGCACCACTGACCTTACTTAAAGGCAGAGAGGACAGGAGGGTCTGGCTATCAGGAGGCCAAAGACAACAAACAGCCATTACAATGAAGACTCTTGGAATCCTGTGTCTTGGGAGGCAATATGAGCTGACTTCTAGAGACATGAGTTCTAACAAAATCCTTTCCCTGTGCGATAGTGACCATCCCACTGTAGAAGTTCTGATGACTATGTAGAGGGGAAGCAAGCCTATAAGGTAAGCCCTAGAATTAAGTCAACTTTTTCCTGCCTTCATCCAGGTACAACCTTCCTTTTCAGACTCCTGGGACTTCCTTTCTAGCAGGTAAGATCATGGCTCAGCAGAGGGACAAGGGCTTTCCACTAATAGGCTGATACCTGGGCCTGAACCATCCAAACCTCTTTTGGCAAGGGAGAGGAACCAGACAGCTGTTTGAAAGTAGACAGCTGAACATAATAAAGCAGGAACAATAGACATTCTTAAACTATGAAAGATTTCTGTAAAGCAGTCTGTTTTCACCACAAATTGCAAATGTTGTTGGTTATTAGTTTTGATCACATACAAATAAGTCTTTGACATTCAAATGCTGTGGTTTTCCCATATTAGAAGTAAACAATTCCTTTCAACAATCAAGTCTGAACAGGGTGGTCTTAAGAGGGTTATATAAATCGCTATTAGAAGCTGTTGGCTTTACAAATCAGTAGGTTGGTTCTTTCAGAGAAACACTGTTCCAGATAGGGAACTCTGCATTCTTTTTTTCAAGTGTGAATTCCCACATGGGAAATAAAAGGGTAAACTTTCAATAGACATGAGATACTCTGTTCACAAGTAAGCAGGCTCTAGACTAAACATTCAGTCTTTCTCAGAAAAGGGATCTGTGATCTGTACACTGCTGTACAACTTCACAAACAAAAGATCCTTAGTCCAAAAAGCCTGGATGCTAATTGAGGTATCGCCCTTAAGGTCGCTTATTTTGCTGTGAATTTTCTAACAATTTGAGGTTTCAACCAACATAGGTATATATACAATTTTGGCTATAATGAGGTTTTCACATCTCTATCTTTTCAGATAGCCTGGGAATTCAGAATTTCTTACAAAACTTTTCAGTCTGAGGTAGGACCATCAGACCTTTCCTGGTCCCACTTCTGCTTTTGGGTCTTACATGCCACGTGGGTTTTCTCATGCCGGGTACAGTTTGAAAGCCGGCCAAATCTCCTCCCACATTTTTTGCAACTATATGGCCTCACAGCATCATGACTCTTTAGATGAAGCACAAAGTCTGCATTCCTTGGGAAGGTTTTCCCACATTCTATACACCGAAATATTTTTTCCCGTATATGAATTTCTTCATGTCGACTCCGATGAGAATTCTGACGAAAGTTTTTCCCACACTGAGAACAGGAATAAGGTTTCTCCCCTGTATGGATTCGCTCATGTTTATTGAGGTTTGTTTTATGATTGAAGCTTTTCCCACAATGACTACAGTCATAGGGTTTTTCTCCGGTGTGAGTCCTCTGGTGGGAAATGAGGTAAGAACTTTCATTAAACTGTTTCCCACACAGTGGGCAAGTGTACCATCTCCTTGTTCTTCGATTTCTAGTAAGTGCAATAACATTGATATCCACAAATTTGGACAGTTCCTCTAGTGGAGAATCATTTTCAATGGTGATTAAAAGATTCCTCATTTTCTTTTTTTGTGGAACAGATATTTTTAGTCTTTCTTCTTCATGGCAATCTGGAGTTTGTTCAGAGACCAAAGAACAATCCATTTCACCCCAATCTGAAGATTTTTCTCTCAAATCTGCATTCTCTACAGATTCCTTTTGAAGGTCTTCACCCTCAGGATTACTGTCATTGACTATTGAGACAGAGAGAGAATTGAATAACTTTTCAGAGATATGACAACAGCAGGTAGGGGAAAAAAGTCTGAGTTCTCATGAAACAATAACCTTGAAAGTTAGAAGTCTGAGGACTGGCAGTAATACTCCCTATCATTCTTACTGAGGATGGAATACATGACTGATAAAGATTTCCATCCCCTACAATGTATGTACAGGGATTTTTTACTTTAAAATTTTTAAAAAATAAAATGAGTGGGGGATGTACTGAAAAACTTTTGTCTGTTTTCTCAACAGGCATCAATTATGCAACAAGTTGATACTGGCTTTATACTTCACATAGAACAATCAGCTAAGGACTGGGAAAGGAAGAATATAAACAATAAAGGTCCCACTCATAATCTTTTTTTTTTTAAGAGAGATTTTTGCTATAGAGTGAATGTGCTTGCCAGAGAGACCAAAAGAGAGATGGAAAGAAAGTGAGAAATCACTCCCCTGAGGGAATGGACACGCCACAGTCCCTTCTCCTCCACTCTCCTCTAGAGATTTTGGCCATGCATGCACACACACTCGACATGAGTTTCAAGCCTCTGGGTCTGGGACTCAAACAATGGTCAGCTATGTGGGAGTCCAGTGACGTAACCATTAAACTACTTGCCGGTCCCATACTACTCGTAATCTTTAGGAGTATAATAAATGAACGGTAAGAGATGAATTGCTTCTAGATTATCTCTATGTTAATTAACATCACAGTATTACAACACTGAATATTCTAATATCCAGTGCAATGGAAAACTGGGAACAAGTTTTTGTGCCAAATGACCAAAATTAAAGGAAGTATATAGCATTTTCACACAAGGGATTATTATTTGGCCATTAAGAGACTATAATAGACTAAATTAAACTATGGTATTAGAAGTTAGGAGTGCTTTTTTTTGAGGAAGACAAATTGAGCCGGGGGCACAAGAGGGATTGCTGGGTGCTACAGTCAATTATGAGGGGTGATTAGATGGGTGTGCACATTCTATGAAAATGTGGGTATACTTATGATTTTAGGCTTTTTTAATTTACACTATAAAAAAATTCTGTGTAAAGTAACTGATTACAAACACTAGACAATGAAGTGAAAAAAGTATGCTGTGAGCATGTGAGATGACAAGGGACCCCGTAAATTCTAAACAATTCACTGAGAGTAGAGGTTTGCTTTTTTTTTGAAGAGGTTTTTGCGATAGGGCGCATGCGCTCGCCAGACAGAGAGAGAGACAGAAAGCGAGAAATCACCCCCCTGGGGGGATGGCTATGCCGCAATTCCTTCTCCTCCATTCTCCTCTCGGGATCCTAGGCACACACGCACACGCGCCCGGCGTGAGTTTTAAGCCACCGGGTCCGGGACGCAAACAGCGGTCGACTACGTGGGAGTCCAGCGACATAGCCATTATGCTAACTGCTGGTCCCCCCAATTTTTTTAATTGTTTAATTTTATTTGTTCTTCTTCTTATTTTAATTTGGCCAGAGAAAGACAGAGAGAGAGAAAGGGAAAGTGAGAAAGCAAGTTGCCAGGTCTGAGACTTGAACCACAGTCAACCATGTGGGAGTCCAACAACATAACTGCTATGCTGTCAGCTGGCCTCATTTGCCAATTTTTATTTATTTATTTATTTATTTATTTATTTATTTATTTATTTAAGGTTTAGGTTTTTGCCACAGGGCACGCTTGCTGGAGAAAGAGAGAGAGAGAGAGAAATAACACCCTGGAGGGATGGCCACACAGCAATCCCTACTGCTCCATTCTCCTTTCAGGATCTTGGGGATGCATGCACATGTGCTTGGCATGATTTTCAAGCCACCAGGTCTAAGAATGAAACTACAGTTGGACATGTGGGAGTGCTGCCTTAAACAAATCACCTTCTGGCCCCAACACCACTCTTGATATATACTGCCATAAGGTTTTCCAAAGTTGTTCAAATTTTAATATAGTCATCAAATATGAATACCAATTTACCTAATCTTGCTAGCATTAAGTCTTACAACATTTAATAAGTATCAAATAGATTCTTATTGTAGATGTATTTCACATATTGGGTTAAGACATTTATACATCTTTTTTTTTTTTTTTTTTTTTTTTTGAGAGAGGTTTTGGCTATAGGGTGCATGTGCTTGCCAGAAAGAGAGAGACAGAGAGAGAAATCACCCCTCAGCGGGATGGCCACACCGCAATCCCTTCTACTCCATTCTCTCAGGATCTTGGGCATGCACACACACATACTCACTTGAGTTTAAGCCACCGGGTCCGGGACTCAAACCGCAGTTGACTACATGGGAGCCCAGCAACATAGCCATTATGCCAACTGCTGGCCCCCCATTCATACATCTTTTTATTTTTTTTTTTAAATGGGAGCCCAGCAACATAACCATTACACTAACTGCTGGTTCCACCCCATTCATACATCTTATAAATTAGAAATCTTGATTTCTTTTTCAATCATTATTGATTTTTTTAATTGCTAGAGGGCATATGCACTTGTCAGATAAGAGCATTCCCCTATACCTTCTCCATCCCTGGGGATTTGTGGCATGTGTGTGTGCGCGCGTGTGCACACACACACACACCCCCCACACACATTTTTTTTTATGCTGCTGGGCCAGAATTCAAACTATGGTCACCCATGTGGGATCTGGCTCCCTTAACCACTAGGCTTCAGGGCTAGCCTGTGATGTATTTTTTTAAACGATTTTCTTTAACTTTATTATTTATTTTAATTTGACCAGAGTGTGTGTATGTGAGAGAGAGAGAGAGAGACAGACAGACAGACAGACAGGCAAAGTGAAAAAGCAAGCCACCAGGTCTAGGACTTGAACCATGGCCGGTCATGTGGGAGTCCAATGCCTTAACCATCACACCACCTGCCTGTAATGTATTTTTTTTTTTTTTCTTTTTGGAGAGGTTTTCGCTATAGGGCGCGTGCGCTCGCCAGACAGACAGAGAGAGACAGAGAGACAGAAAGCGAGAAATCACCCCCCAGGGGGGATGGTCACGCTGCAATCCCTTCTCCTCCATTCTCCTCTCGGGATCTTGGGCACACACGCACACGCGCCCAGCGTGAGTTCTAAGCCACCGGGTCCGGGACGCGAACTGCAGTCGACTACGTGGGAGTCCAGCAACATAGCCATTACGCTAAATGCTGGTTCACCCTGTAATGTATTTTTAACTTAAGCTTCTGCTGGAAGTCTACAACAGAAAACCAGAAAAAAAAAATACACCAGTCTTTCAAGATCTCACAAAGTTCTATTCTCTTTCTGAACATTCTTCTATGACTTAGTTTTATAGCTAACTCTAATATATTTGGAGTTTAATTTGGTGGCCTCGCCACAATCACTTCTCCTCTTGAGATTTTGCGTATGCACATACACATGCTGGCATGAGTTTCAAGTCGCCGGGTCCAGGTCTTGAACTGCAGTCGGCTATGTGGGAGTCCAGTGATGTAACCATTATAACATGTGCTGGTCCAATAAATAATTCTTTCTTTTTTAAAAAAAAGATTATTTTATTTTAACATTATTTATTATTATTTTCCAATTAGACCAGAGAGAGAGAAAGTGAGACAGGAAGCCACCAGGTCTAGGACTTGAACCATGGTTGGCCATGTGGGAGTTCAGAGCACCTAACCACCACACCGTCTGCCAGCCACACCATCTGCCAGCCCCCCAATAAATAATTCTTTAAAATAAAATGGGGGACAGCAGGTGGCGTGGTGGTTGAGGTGGCTGTACTCCCACATGACTGACTATGTGCGGTTCAAGTCCTGAATGAACCTGTCAACTTGCTTTCTCACTTTCCTTCTCTGCTTCTTTCTGGTCAATTTCAAAAAAAGTAAAAATAAAATAATGACAGTGAGTAAAATTAAGTAATTCTTTAAAAAAAAAAAAAAGATACCATTATGTATTTTATTTCACTTAATTACTTTTTATTATCGTATTGCTTTACAATATGTAGTTTTTGTTTCTGTTTTGTTTTGGAGAGGTTTTTTGCTATAGGGTGTGTGCACTTGCCAGACAGAAAGTGAGAAATCACCCCCCCGCAGGGATGGCCACACCACAATCCCTTCTCCTCCATTCTCCTCTTGGGATCTTGGGCACTAATGTACATGTGCCCAGCATGAGTTTTAAGGCACTGGGTCCCGGACTCAAACTGCAGTCAACGATATGTGGGAGTCCAGCAATGTAACCATTAAGGCCTCTGCTGGTCCTATCAGTGTTTTGTTTTTTAAAGAAATATTTAACTTTATTAATTAATTTATTTATTTTTAATTTGACAAGAGAGGGACAGAGTGAGAGAGATAAAGAGAAAGCAAGCTGCTAGGTCCGGAACTCAAACTGTGGTTAGCCATGTGGGAGTCCAGTGTCCTTAACCACCATGCCACCCGATGACCTCCCACCACCAGGGTTTTAATGATTGTTAGGTTATGTTAATTTGAAATTGCTAAATAGCTGTTCATAGTGGGAATTAACTGAAACTCAACTATCAATACTTGTTTTCCTAAAAGTACAAACCTACACATTTCCATTCCTCGAACATAATTTTTTTTAGTGTAGATTTTTGTTTGTTTTTGTTATTAGGTGCATGCTCTCACCAAAGACAGAAGGAAAGTGAGAAATCACCCTCTTGGCGGGTAGGGTAGCCTTGCTGCAATCTTTTCTCCTCTATTCTCCCCTTGGAATTTTTGGACATACAAGCATGTGCACTCCACAAGTTTTGCAAGCTGGATCTGGGACTTGAAATGTGGAGCTGGCCATGGAATCCAGCCCTAAAACACTGTGCCACCTACTGGCCCTGTTATTAATTTTTTAATTAAAAAAATTTAATAGCGGGACCAGTAGATGGCATAATGATTACATTGCTGAATTCCCACAGTCTACCACAGTTCGAATCCTGGACCCAGCAGCTTGAAACTCACACTGGGCACATGTGCATGTATGCACAAAATCCTGAGAGAAGACTGTGGTGTGGTCACTCCCCCAGGGCATGATTTCTCACTTTCTGTCCCTCTGGTGAGTGCATGCGCCCTACAGAAAATATGTCTCTTAAAAAAAAAATTTAAGCTAAACAGTTTTATGGTCCCAAAATCAAAACATGAAAAAGTATTAAGATACCCTACTTTAATCCCTTCTGTGCATCCTCCAGTATGTACTATTTTTCCAGTGTTTCTCTACGAACTAATTTTTCTCCCCCTTAGAAGGTAACATTTCAGAGCTTGGGACCAGCAAATGACGTAATGGTTATGTCACTGGACTCCCATGTAGTTGAGCATGGTTTGAGTCCTGGACCCAGTGGCTTAAACTCACACCGGCACATGTGCATGAGTACCCCAAATCCCAAGAGAATGGAGAAGGGATTGCGGCATGGCCATAACCCTTTGGGGGGTGATTTATCACTTTCTGTCTCTCTGGGGAGCACACATGCTCTATAGCAAAAATCTCTAAGAAAAAAGAAAGAAAAATAAAGAAGAAGGTAATATTACCAGGGCCAAGTAGGTGTTGTGGTTAAGGTGCTGGACTCCCACATGGCTGATCACAGTTCAAATTCTGGACCTGGAGGCTTGCTTTCTCACTTTCTCTCTCTGGTGAGCACACATGCCCTATAGCAAGTTAACAAATAATGGTAATAATAAAACTATATAAGTAATTCTTAAAAAAAAAAAAAAAAAGGTAACGTACTATTGTTTTTTTGCCAATCACTAAATCCCAGTGTACAGACAATATACCACTGATTAAGGGAGCTAGATCCCACATAACCAACCAGGCTGTTCCTGGCCCTGGCAGCATGAAAAACATGAACATACATGTGTGTGCCCAAAATCCCAAAAGGAGAATGGAGGAGAAGGGATTGTGGCGTGGCCATCTCTGGCAATAGCCAAACAGAGCATAACCATCTTCCACTGAAAGATGCTCTCTTCCTCTCTTTTTTCCCTACAGGACATGTGTACCTGCCAGAGAGAATCAAAGTGAAAAATATCCCCCATGGGACCAGCAGTTAGTGTAATGGCTATGTCACTGGACTCCCATGTAGTCGACCACGGTTCGCGTCCTGGACCTGGCGGCTTAAATTCACACTGGGCGCGTGTGTATGTGTGCCCAAGATCTCGAGAGGAGAATGGAGGAGAAGGGACTACGGCATGGACATCCCCTCTGGGGGGTGATTTCTCGCTTTCTGTCTGTCTCTGTCTTTCTGGTGAGCGCACACGCCCTATAGCAAAAACCTTTCCAGAAAAAAAAAAAGAAAAGAAAAGAAAAGAAAAGAAAAGAAAAGAAAAGAAAAGAAAAGAAAAGAAATCATCCCCCGACATCGCAATCCCTCCTCCATTCTCCTCTCAAGATTTTGTGCATGCCTACACACACCTGGTGTAATTTTTAAGCTACCAGATCCGCAACTCAAACCGTGCAGCTGGCCGTGTGAGATCCAGTGCCCTAACCTCCACACCATTTGCTGGTCTTCTGTCTGTCTCTCTTTTGATGCTTGTACCTTCTGGCAAATTTAAAACAGTCCTTCTTTACCTTGCTGATTTAAGACACCAACTTTATCACATACTAAGCTCACATGTGTATTGGAGGCCATTTCTAAAATTTTTATTCCATCCCACTGGTCTATCTACTCATATGCCAATACCACACTGTTTTAGTTACAAAGGCTTTCTGGACTGCTTTTAATTCCTGATAGGACTAGAATCTCTCCCGAATGCTCATTTATTATAAAATGTTTTAATCTTATTTATTTTTCCAACTGAATTTGAGAGCAGATTGTCCAGTTCTAGGGGGAAAGTCCTACATTGGTGTTGCTGAATAGATTAGATTGAATTCATATATCAACTTAGGAAGAAATGACCTTTTTAAGATGTTAATGAAACCTTCCTAGCCAAGAACATGGCAATTATTTTCATTCATTCAGATTATGTTTGTGCTGTTTAGAAGTGTTTTAAGGTTTCACCATAAATTTAGAACATTTCCTAAATTGATTTTAAGATAGTCTTTCATGCCGTTTCTTTTAAAGAATTATTTTATTTAACTTTGTTATCATTTGTTTTAATTTGACTAGAGAAAAACAGAGAAAATGAGAAAGCAAGCTGCCAGGTCCAAGACTCGAACTGCTATCAGTCATGTGGGAGTCCAGTGTCTCTAACCAGCACACCACCTGCTGGCCTCCATGTTTCTTTTTTTCTTAGAGAATTATTAATTAACTCCATTTATTTATTTTTTTTAATTTGACCAGACAGAGAGAAAGAGAGAAAGAGGGAAAGGGAAAGCAACAATGCAAGCCACCAGGTCCAGAACTTGAACCGTGGTCAGCCATGTGGGAATCCAGTGCCATTAATCACCATGCCATCTGCTGCTCCCACCCCCAAGCTTCTATTTTAATAGGGTCTCCCACAGTAATCATCTAAATAATTGTCTGTCTGTATGTGTAAAAGCTAATGATTTCTGTGCATTAATTTTACATTCTCTAACATTCTCCAGGGTGAGGGAGTCCATGGAGGGATTATCTTTCACATGGCTGGCCCTGATACCTGGAAGGTTGGAGACTGCTGCTCTAGGATTCTTCAGTTGTACATCAAATGTAAACAGAGATAGTTTCACCTTTTTCTCAAAAGGTATACATCTGATTTCTTTCCCATCTAACTGCACTGGTTAATATCTAAAGCAATATTGAACAGTAGTAGTGAGCTGGCCCCTAACTCAATAGTTAGGGAAGTAAGATCCCAAATGGCCAGTTATAGATCAAATCCTGGCCCCTGGGGCTTGAAAAACAAGCTGGGTATGTGTGCGTGTAAACGCAATATCCTGATGAGGAGGAAGAATGAAAGAAAAAAGATTAGTGTGACCACGCCTCACTGAAGGGTGCTTCCTCCTTCTGGTATGGGCATGTACCCTCTGGCAAAAAAAGAAACTCAGTGACAGCGGGTTTTGTTGTCAGTGACAGCGGGTTTCATGTCATATACCTAATTTTAGTAACAATGTCTCCCAGTGTTTCCCATTAAAGGAACACTTTAATGTTGGCTTAAAAGCTGAATAAGGGAACCAGCAGTTGGCGTAATGGCTATGTCGCTGGACTCCCATGTAGTCGACTGCGGTTTCTATCTCTCTGGCGAGTGCATGTGCCATATGCCCAATAGCAAAAACCTCTCAAAAAAAAAAAAAAAAAAAAGCTGATTAAGTACCCTGTCAAGGAAGTATCTTAATCACTATTTTGTTAAACAGTCTTCTAAAGTAGTATGAATTTTGTCAAATATCAACAACCATAAAAATGATAAGATTTTTCTCCTTAATATATGTATTAACAGGTTTTCCTACTTATGGTTCTTTTTTTTTTTTTTTTTTTTTTTTTTTTTTTTAATGAAAGAGAGAGGACAGGAGGTATTTTTAACAGGGTCTTGACATGCTGCACTCCTCCCACTCCAGCCCCCAGTTAGTTAGGATTACAGGCATGAACTATTGCCTGTCCTGTTCACGTTGTCTGGGAATCCAAACCTATGCCTTCCACATGGCTCCAGCATTATGCACCACCACAACTGGGCCAATTTCTCTCATACATAATAGTATGACAACTAAGTGATATCTGCATTCCTTAAGTGAATCTTACTTGGTTTTGGCAATTTTTAATAGGTTTTACTATTCTCATTACACTAATTTCACACAACAAAATCTGGAATTTTTCCATCTTATTCTATATTCTCTAAATTTTCAAAGCATTTGAACTGTGTAAATTTTTTTAAAAGATATTTTTGCTATAAGGAACATGTGCTCGCTGGAGAGATGGAAAGAGGTAAAGCGAGAAATCATCCCCAGGAGAGACTGCCATGCTGCAATTCCTTCTCCTCACGGGATTTTGGGCACATATCCGGTGTGAGTTTTAAGCTGCTTGGTCTGAGACTCAAACTACAGTCGGACATGTGGGAGTCCAGCAATGTAGCCATTATGCCATCTGCTGGTTCCCAAACTATGTAATTTTTGAAGTTTTAGAAAAAATTTCTGAGGGGGACCAGCAGTTAGCGTAATGGCTATGTCGTTGGATTCCCACGTAGTCGACTGCGGTTCGAGTCCCGGACCCGGTGACTTAAAACTCACGCAGTGCACGTGTGCGCGCGTGCCCAAGATCCCAAGAGGAGAATGGAGGAGAAGGGATTGTGGCATGGCCATCCCCCCTGGGGGGGGTGATTTCTCGCTTTCTGTCTCTCTGTCTGGCGAGCGCACGCGCCCTATAGCAAAAACCTCTCCAAAAAAAAAAAAATAGAAAAAAAAGAAAGAAAGAAAAAATTTCTGTGAAACCAGTACCAACCAAGGCTGGTACTTTTTCTTGGGTCAGGGGCTAGGTTTTTGACAATTTTATTGCCTCTATGGAAACTGGCTTACCCTTTTTTGTTCAAACCTTCTATTCACCAGTCTTTTTTTCTATTTTTATCTTATTAATTTGTAACGTTATACTTATTAATATCTTGTTTCTGTTGTAACACATTCTGCCATTTTTCTTTGAATTGGATGCTTACTCTGGTTTTTCAAAATTAATACATGTTTTATAGTCAAGACTTTTCTTCAAAGCACCAAGTTAGATTATACCCTAGGGGGGACACGCAGTTTGAGTGATGGCTGTGTCTCTGGACTCTCATGTAGTTGACCATGGTTCGAGTCCCGGACCTGGTGGCTTAAATTCACGTCGGGCGCGTGTGCATGCGTGCCCAAGACCCCGAGAGGAGAACGGAGGAGAAGGGATTGCGGCATGGCCATCTGCCCTGGGGGGTGATCTCTCCCTTTCTGTGAGAAACTAGTAAAATAGGGCTGAAAATTCAATCATCATAATGGATTTGTGTCTCCCCAGACAATGCCTCGATTGCCTACTCTCTGCTCAACTTCAGCTTCAGATGCAAATGGCCCCAAAGGCAAAGGTAAAACTATTAGGCACCTGGTAGACACCTGCCTCTAGGGCAGCAGTGCATTTCAGAGAAAACTGAAGTATCCCTAAGGTGGCTAAAGAGAGACTGCTGCCAGCTCAGTTCAGATATAGCACTGGGGACACTTATCAACCAATACTGAGAAAGAGAGACTAACAAGGAAGGTCCTGTTCACTACCTACCTAGCGAATTCAAAGCAAAAACCCTGCCAGGAGGCAGAATAGCACTGGGCCATGACTTCAAACTGAAGCTGGATTCTCTAAGCCCACTAGTTACACTGTGTGAATTACAAGTTTCTTTACCCCTCTCTGACTCAGTTCTGCCATCTGTAAAGCAGTAATAATTCCTCTACACCACAGTACTACTGTGGATAGTACACAAGACCATTAATGCACACAAAGCACTTGGACGAGTGCCTAGTACCTAAAAGCACTTAAGTGCTCAGTTAGGAAATATTTTCACCCAACAGTGGGATATGTTTTCACTTACACTAGTAGGCATCATACCTAGTAAACAAAAAGAAAAAAAGGGAGGAGGATTTAAAAGAATTTGTTATATGTCCAACAGAAACATTAATTTAAATATACCTGTTGGGAAACTGCAGGCACCCAAAAATGGGTTCAGAAGCAGTCTGCCTACATTTTTTATGTGTTTAAAGGTCTTGCTTAATCAAGAGAAGTCCCTTGTCCCCTTGCTGCCCACAAGATACTGGGGATATGGCCACCCTCAGCTGGAGCTCTGTGGCTAGGCTTTGTTGCATGGGATTAAAAAAAAAAAAAAAAAAAAAAGGCTAAAATGTGTGTGCTTAAAAGCACGTGTGCTTAAAAGATGTGAATAGTTGGGGCCAGCAGGTGGCATACTGATTAAAGAGCTAGATTCCCATATGGCTAACTGGGGTTCATGTCCTAGACCTGGAGACTTGAAACTCATGCCAGGTACGTGTGTATGTATGCCCAAAATCCCAGGAGGAAAATGGAAAAGGAATTTTTGGTGTGGCCATCCCCTCTGGGGGTTAATTTCCTGCTTTCTTTTTGTCCTTCTGGCAAGTGCATGTATCCTATGTCAAAAATCTCTCTCTAGGAGGAAAACAAACAAAAAAAAGATGTGAATAGTGCCCTAGAGGCTCAAAAGACTAAGGGTATGCTTTTCCTATAACTTAAAACTCACACACACAAAATATTTGATTTCTTACCTAATAACACCATCTCTCCAACATCACTGTCACCCTCCTTCTCTGAGGTGGGTTGCTGAACAGGATCCAGGCTCACACATTCTTCTTGAGAGTGAAATACATTCAAATCCTCAAAAACCAGTTCCTGAAAGAGTAAAAGGCCCTTTCCTCTTAGTAACTGAGGTTTCCTGACTGTCCTGCTGGTAAAAGACTGAGACACAGAGATCAGGGGAAGGGAGGCCAAATGGGAGCTATATATCCCACACAGGTGCAGCACAGACAGGACAGCCAGGCTGAGAGGAGCTGGAAGAAAAGCAGAAGAATGTGCTTTTATACAGGGGATGGTCAAGCAGGGGAGATGAGGCACTCAGTGAGCAGGAAAACCAAACCCACCTCAGGGTTAGCTTTCACACACAGAGACACTGCCTGTTTCTGCTGGATTCCTTCTCTAGGCAGAATCTTCACTAAAGGTCGAGGATGCACTGGTGAAAGAGGAAGCTGCAGTTAGTGAAAAACTCCGCAAGGGTCAGCTAGGTGATGTGGTAGCTGAGTCGGCTGGATCCCACAGGCACCAGCTGGATCCCACAGGGCCTACTGTGCAGTTGTCCCAGACCTGGTGGCTTGAATGTGCATGCCCCAAAACCCAAGAGGAGAATGAAGAAGGGAAGGAGAGATCGCAGTGTGGGCATCCCCCTGCTGGGGATGACCTGGGAGTCAACTGAAGTTGATTCAGTAATTCACCTGATATCCTTATCCTATAAAGATGTGTATCCCAGAATGTTTGGGTAAAATTGACACTTCAAAAGACACTTCGTTTATTTTGTGGCTTTACACACTTCTAGCATATCTCTCAACCTCCAGCTTAAAAAAAAGTACTTCTTTCCAATACGTTAATGTATTGGAAGTGATTCCTTTCCTTCTTTCCTTCCTTCTTTTTCTCTCTCTCTCTCTCTTTTTTTTTTTTTTCATTTACTACAGGGCACGTACACTTGCCAGAGAGAGAGAAAAGAGAAAGTGAGAAAGCACTCCCCCCTGCCTCCCCCCAGAGGGGATGACCACATGACAATCCCTTCTTCTCTCGTTTCTCAGGATTCGGGGCACAAACTCACACCCATTGTGTTTTTCAAGTCACGAGGTCCAAGACTCAACCACACAGCCAGTCACGTGGGATTTAGCTGCCTTAACCACTACATCATCCAGAATTGACTCCTTTTTCAGAATCTACCATCCTAACCCAAATTCATGAACAGAGAAGCCTGTCTCAGTGGTACTGGGGAGTACCATTTTCTTCTCTTCTAGTGAACAAGCATGTGCTTCTCACCTCTGTTCTGAAGACTTGAGCTCAAATCCTTCATAATAACCAAGGTCTCCTTGACTTTCTGACTGGGTTGGACCAGGCTTGGCTTGGGCAAGAAGGTGAGGAAGTGTTCTAGCACCAGCTGGTGGATGGTCTTAGGCCCACTAGTGGCATCTCGAAGTAGGTCTTGGCCCAGTTTGGAGTCGGGAGGAACTCTCAGAATAAAGGACTTTGGCTTTGCAGGCATAGGAACCACTTTTGCAGCCATGATGCCTTGCAATCACAGATAACACTTGTTTCTGGGGACTTCAGAAGTCACCTCTTACTGAAGTTAATCTGTCAGAGAGCCAAGCTGTAAAGAAAGAAAGCACAGATTATTCACAAGACTAGGGAGGAATGACTGTACTCCAATATGTGGCTTGGGTAGTGAGGTTACATAACATGTAAATCAGAACTGCAAAACAGCTGGAGTAGAGAAATCATAAGGGAAAAGGAAGGCCATGAACAGTGCACTCTTTGAAAAGGCCCAAATGGAAGATCCTCAGAATGAAGACCAGAGAATGTCCAAATCTCAAGGAACAAATGGAATAGAGCAAAAGGTGGGAGGTAGAAGACCAAGAGCTATACTCCAGGGAAATATTAAGTACAAAATCCACTCAGGAAGGGTTTAACTCAGGCTTGTGGAAAGAACTATGGGTGGGGTCAGCCAATGGTGTGAGGGTTAAAGCGCTGGACTCCCACATGGCCCACCCTTGTTTAAGTCTAGAACTGGTGGCTTGAAAAATCACACCGGATACATGCATATGGGAGCCCAAAATCCCAGAGGAGATTGGAAGAGTAGGGACTGCAGCGTGGCTATTACCGCTGGGAATGATTTCACACTCTCTCACTGTCTCTCTCTGTTTCTCCAGTGCGCGCGCACGCCCGCCCTAAGAAAGTAAAGAAAACAAAAGAGAAAGAGAGAGAAAGAAAGAGAGAGAGAGAGAGAGAGAAAGAAAGAGAGAGAAAGAGAGAGAAAGAAAGACAGAAAGAGCGAAAGAAAGACAGAAAGAAAGAAAGAGAAAGAGAATGAAAGAGAGAGAGAAAGAGAGAGAGACAGAGAGACAGAGAGACAGAGAGAGAGAAAGAAAGAAAGAAAAAAGAAAGAAAGAAAGAAAAGAAAGAAAGAAAGAAAGAAAGATAGATCGATGGGCTAGCAAAGAAAAGGAAAGAAAAAAGAAAGCTCAATGGGCTAGCAGACAGGAAGTCTGGGGTCTAACACCGAGGGCATCTGCTTAGAAGCAGGCTGGTCTCTGAGTCTGCATATTGTGCCCCTCAGACCCCGCTCGGCCTCCGGTGCCCTTCGGAGATCCGTTAACGACTCTCCAAGGAAGCAAAAGCAAGGCCAGGCGGTGCCCGCACATGGCCGCTGTGCCGGAGACATCCCACTAGGGCCCATTTTGGGCCCTCTCCCACTGGCCACCGAGCACCTTTACCTCAAGCCCAGCCGGCTGCGCTACTCGGAGCCCGCACTGGGCTCGCTCCCGGGTAGGTGCCGCCAGCAACGCACTCGCTCCTCGCCCCAGAGGCCGCAGCCCGGTTCCCACCCTCGCAGAGCTCCTCACCTCTTCCGGCCTCTGCGGCCCCTGGGCGCTGGCTGGGGACGGCTCAGAGACCGAGGTGCTAGAGACCGGGAAACTAGGCGCGAGAAACCCAGCCCTCCCCTCGCCCTTCCGACTGTCCGCACAGGCCGCCGGCGACGATTGGTGCGCGCCGCCTCAGGTTGGGGAGGACTGTAGCGGCGCGGCGCCTTCTGGGAGACCGGCGTCTCCGCGGTTGTGACGTCACGCCCGGTGCCCGTTTCCGGTGCGGAAGCTGGTCTCCTCGCTCGGAGCGAGCAGTCTGCGCTCGCGAAGGCGAGGCTCGAGGCCGGCCCGCGGAGCTCTCAGGGCTGCAGGGCTGACAAGCGGGCGGCGGCCGCTCTCTCTGTGGCACCCGAGAGACAGAAAGCAGCAGGCTGGCTCCGGCCCTCTAGGACCGGCTGGCACCAATCCGGGTGCGGCCCGTCTGACTCCGGGGCATGCTGGGAAATGTAGTTCAGGTTCAAATAACCAATGGAGGCCGCCACGCGCGGAGTCTGGGGCGGGACAGGGCCCCCTAGGCTCGACCGGAAGCGAGTTTTCTCTGGGACCGGAAGGTCTGCACGAGGCCGCCGCGGCTTCGCCGCTGCATCCTGTCGGGTGGAAGGACTGCGGAGGCGATGGGGGTGTGGCCGCCGTAGGGCGGGCCACGGTAGGGGTACTCCTGGCGGCCCCTTCTCAGATATTGCTTGCCGGCTTCCCTGCTGTCTGGATCTCCCATCTTACTAAGAAGGAACAGCTTCTCGGAGTTGCGGCGTGGCCATCTCCCCTGCGGGGTGATTTCTTGCTTTCTTTGTCTCTGTCTTCGGCGAGCACAAGCGCCCTATAGTAAAAATCTCTCTAAAAAAATTATAATATGGGCCAGCAGGTGGCATGGTGGTTGAGGTGCTGAATTCTCACTGGTAGACAGTGGTAGACTGTGGTTCGAGTACCCAACCTGGCATCTTTCTTACTTTAATTGCTGTCTCTCTCTGGTAAAATTTAGAAAGAAAAAAGTAACAATAGTAACAAATGAATACAATTAAATAATTTATAAAAAATAAAAATAATCTTCTGGAACCGTTTCCAATTTCAGCTGCCCACGGAGGCCGAGCAACGACTCTCCGTTTGTTTCCATACTCGTTTCATTCCCCAGCGAGGCAAAGAACAATGCTGGAACCTATTGACAAGGATTGCCTGTTTCTCTGTAGGTAACACCAACTTCCAGCAGGATGACTAAAGTAAAAATACTGAATGAATGTTTTTTTTTTTTTTACTAATTTTTTTTTAGAATTAATTTTATTTATTCATATTTATTTTAATTTGATCAGAGAGATACAGAGACAGAGAGAGAGAGGGAAAGTGAGAAAGCAAACCACCAGGTCCAGGACTCAGACCGTGGTCGGCCATGTGGGAGTGCTCAGCACCTTAACCACCACACCACCTGCTGGTCCCTGAATGTATTTTTTAAATGCTAACTACAGCTAATTTACTTAACCATGGTTTAAAATAACGTTAGAAAGAAACGACTATGAAGACTGTGTGGTACCAAAACTTTTGGAGAAATAGGAATACCTACTTTTCCAAATCAGAATTTACTGGGACCAGCAGTTAGTGTAATGGCTACGTTGCTGGACTCCTGTGTAGTCAACCGCAGTTCAAGTCCCGGACCCGCGGGTTAAATTCACGCCAGGTGCGTTTGCCTGCATGCCCAAGATCCCGAGAGGAGAATGAAGAAGAAGGGATTGGGGCGTGGCCATCTCCCCCACTGTCCCCCCCCCCCAGATGATTTCCCTCTGTCTTTCTGGGGAGCTCATACGCCCTATAGCAAAAACCTCTCCAAAAAAAGAAAAAAAAAAAGAATTTACTTAACCTCCTTTTATTAGAGCATTATGCTTTTAAACATGAGTAAGCAAACAGAACAGTGAAACAGAATGCATAGTACATGCAGAATTTACCTGAATATATGGGGACCTATATGAAAGGGTAGCGTTTCAACTTAATGTGAAAGAGATGAGGATAACAAATTTTGTTCTTTAGGATAAAACAATACCCCTGTCATTACACTGCATAGAATTTAATAAACAGTAAAAGAACACTGAAAAAGCATCAACGGTGAAGCAAAATAAGAAACAGGTTTCGGGCCAGCAGGCAGCATAGTGATTGGGGTGCTGAACTCCTACATATCTGACCACAGTTTGGTCTGGACCTGGTGGCTTCTTTTCTCACTTTCTGTCTCTCTGCCTCTCTCTAGTGATCACATGTATCCTATAACAAACTTAAAAAACAATAAGTAAAATAAAAAGGAAACAGATTTCTTAAAATACAAACCTTTTTGCTTATATATATGTATTTTACTTAAAATATAAACCTTGATGCCTGTATTTTTTAGAGAATTATCTTATTTAACTTTATTTATTTACTTTTTTTGGTAATTTGACCAGAGAGGGACAGCAAGAGAGCGAGAGGGAAAGAAGGAGAAGGGAAGCCTCCAGGTCTGGGACTTGAACCACAATTGACCATGTGAGTGTCCAGTGCCCCTAAAAACCATGCCACCTACTGGCCCCATGCTTGTATTTTTTAACTTTTAAAAAAATGCTGCTTATAAAGTCAAGTGATAAATCTGAAAATAATTGTAAGCCAGACAAGAATTAATCATTTCCAAAAGAAGAGCCAACAACTGACAAAAGACAAAGGTAGCTACCTTTTGAACAGCTGTTGAACAGTGGAGGAAATCTAAATGGTTATGAACATTTGAAAAGATGCCAAACCACACAACTAGTCAAGATCACCGCTTTAAAAGGGTTTAAAGATTATGATTTTTCAAGCAATGAAGAAAGTGAATGGGCACTCCCTTTACTGGTAGAGAAATGTGTGAAGTCATCTTGTAATACGTATTAAAATGAAAGTACACATGTGTATGCCTCTGTCTTCACAGTGTCATCTATGACTGGATTTTCAACATGTCCTGTGGAATTCTTTGTAATCACAAAAACTGAAAATGTCATGCATGGGGGCCAGCAGATAGTGTAGTGGTTAAGTCTCCAGACTTCCACATGGCTGACCATGATTCAAGTACCGGCTTGAAACTAGGCCGGTGTGAGTGTATGCCCAAGATCCTGGGAAGAGACTAGAGAAAGAATTGGAGGGTGGCCGTTCCCTGGGGGCTGACTTCTTACTTTCCCTATCACTGTCTCTGTTTTTCTCTCTGCTGAATGCATGTACCCTAAGACAAAAACTTAAGAAAAAAAAAGCATGTTCATCAGTTAGAAAATAGTTGAATAAATTGCTGCATTCATACTCCAGAAATTATGTAGCTAAAAAGGTTAGATCAGATCTGTATGTAGACTTGGAGGAATGCCCATAATATATTAAGTGAAAAAAAAAAAGTTCAGATTATCTATGTACTACATAATTTTTTGGAACTACAGAAAACACTACATAAGGAGGCATATAGTATAATTTTCTTTGTTTTTCAGAAGTTTTGCCTTAGGGTGCGTGCACTTGCCAGAGAGTGAGGCAAAGACAGTGAGAGAGAAAGTAGGAAATCACCCCTCAGGGGGATGGCCATGCTGCAGTCCCTTCTCCCTTCTCTCGGAATTTTAGGTATGCACGCACATGCATCCAGCATGAATTTCGAGCCACCAGGTCCGGGACTCAAAACTTGTTATAGTCTAGTGAGAAATAAAAGGACATCCAGACAGCCAAATTCATTGGAGTTTTATTGATTAATAGGCCGGCGGCATACGAGGGGACTCATGTTTCAAAACCCTGCAACCCCAAGTGGAAGGAGAGGGGTACTTCTATAGGCAAAGGTCACAATCAATTCTGGGTTGATATGGTGACTACAATGGAAACTGAGGAGGGGGTGAAGAGGAAAGGGAGTGTGGTTCCCATGCAAAAGCTGTTAGAGAAGCTGAGTCCCTCAGGTTCATTATTTCTAAGGTCTTTCTCCAGACCTTTGTTTAATGATCCTCATGGCTCCAGGCAGGGGTCTGGTGATTGGTAGTTAATTGCTTAGGAACATCTAAATAAAAAGGTTTTGGACTAGATAGCAAAGACAGTAAGACTACTAATCACTTTATTTACTCTGGGCAAAAGGAGGATGCAAGTATAATGTAAAGTTCAAAGATGGAGAGGCTTCTGCATGGGGCTCAGACATAGAAGTCCAGTGACATAATCACTACACCATCTGCTGGCCCCACACTAGATTAAGACGGTTACTCATAGGTGAGAGGTGGAAATAGGGGGGAGTGAAGAGGGACAATAATAATAAAATTAAAAATACAACTTTGGAAATGAAATGTTAGGGTTTTGTTTTTGTTTTGCTATAGGGTACATGTGCTTTCCAAGGAAGAGTGAGTGAGAAGTGAGAAAGTACCCCTCAGGAGAGATGACCATGCTACAATCCCTTTTCCATTCTCCTCTTGGGATTTGGGGGCACAAATGCACACATGTGCACGTCCCGCATGTTTCTCAAGCCACCAGGTCAGGACTCGAGTCATGCAGTCAGCCATGTGGGATCCAGTTGCTTTAACCACCCCACTACTAGCTGGCACCAAAATAATAGTTTTATTTAGCTGGAGAAATATGCTGCAAGGGTTAACAGTAGTTATCACTATGGTATAGGATTAAAGGGGGATTTTTCACTATTAAAAGTATACGTTTTCAAAAAATGAATATTATTTTTATAATTGAAAAAATGTTTAAAGAGTTAGTTAAGAATTTAATATTCTAGGCCCAGACAGTGGCACGGTGTTAAGGCTGCTGGATCCCACAAGGTTGGTGGCTCAGTTTGTCGTGAACCTGGCAGCTTGAAAAACACACCAGGTGCAATAAAGTCTGACACTGTGGAAAAACAAAATGGCATCTGGGGGGTCTTAGTCCCGTGTTCATGGTGAGGGCGTGGGAGTGGGGGCAAATCGAGTACCCCCATGGAAAACAGTCACAGCACAATCCCTTCTCCTCTGTTTCTTCCTCTCCTCCAGATTTTGGGCACCAAAATGTGCACCTTAAAGGGATAAGTTTTATGATGTGTGATTTATATCTTTCTCTTTTTCTTTCTTTCTTTCTTCCTCTCTCTCTCTCTCTCTCTCTCTCTCTCTCTCTCTCTCTCTCTTTCTCTCTCTCTCTCTCTTTTTAGGTTTTTGCCATAGGGGGCACGTGTTCTCTGGAGAGAGGGAGAAAGGGAAAATGAGAAATCACTTCCCAGGGAAATGGCCACAATGTAATCCCTTCTCCATTCCCCACTTGGGATTTTGGGTACACATGTACATGCGTCCAGCATGATTCTCAAACTGCCAGGTCTGGTACTCGAACCATAGTTGGCCATGTTGGAATTCAGTGCCTTAACCACCACACCACCTGTTGGCCCCTGTATCTCAATTTAAAAAACCACCAACCAGAGAAATTTCATCTGACAGATACAAACATTTACTATCTAAAATATTTATGAAAAAGTACTATGAATAACTAAGTTTGATATCTGGATTCCAAATAGCAAGTAGTCAAAGGAGGTGTACTTTTTCTATAGAATAAAGCAAAAAGCAGAAAGCATGAAAAATTCACCGTCTCACCAACAGGTAACTGAACAGAGGTAAGACTCCATATATCTGTATTAAATCAGCAAAAATGTTTTTTTTTTTTTGGAGACGTTTTTGCTATAGGGTGCATGTGCTCACCAGAAAGACAGAGAGAGAGAGACAGAAAGCGAGAAATCAACCTCCAGGGGGGATGGCCACGCTGCAGTCGCTTCTCCTCCATTCTCCTCTCGGGATCTTGGGATCGTACGCACACGCGCCCAGAGGATGGCATGGCAAACTGTAGCAAGTATTATAAAATATTTCAGGAATGTTAGGAATAGCACAGGAGAAAAGTCTGTTTATGATGGGTGAAAATACAAAGCTGAAGTTCATGGAAAACTTAAAACGGGAGAATTGGAAATAACATGTTCAGCTGTAGGGAACAGCTAAACAATAGGGCACATGATCG
Organism: Tupaia tana; assembly: GCA_026018925.1. Lineage (NCBI taxonomy): Eukaryota > Metazoa > Chordata > Mammalia > Scandentia > Tupaiidae > Tupaia > Tupaia tana. Next base: position 83,106,498 of record JAKSZU010000016.1, on the reverse strand, counting down.
TCGGCAGCATGTGGATTGTATGTGTAGAAGAAAGCTCCCTGAAGGAAGCAGAGCGTGTATTCACGTGCTCTGGCCACTACCACAGAGCACCTGTGAGTCCAATCCAGACTCTAGTGGTAAAGATAGAGGTGTTGTATGGGGTGTGGAGTTTCATCTGCTTGTACTGCTTACATCCCTCCTCTCCATGTCTCTTTTTTTTTTCTTTTTTTTTTTTTTTGGAGAGGTTTTTGCTATAGGGCGCGTGCGCTCACCAGACAGAGAGAGACAGAGAGACAGAAAGCAGGAAATCACCCCCCGGGGCGATGGCCACACCGCAATCCCGTCTCCTCCATTCTCCTCTCGGGATCTTGGGCACGCACGCACACGCGCCCGGCGTGAGTTTAAGCCACCGGGTCCGGGACTCGAACCGCGGTCGACTATGTGGGAGTCCAGCAACATAGCCATTACACTAACTGCTGGTCTCTCCATGTCTCTTTAAATGGGGGACAAAAGAAGGGCCATGTGAATGAGAGTACCTACTGTTCCACAGGCTCCCAGGTTTCTGTGGAGGCACTATGTTACCCTAAGTGGATTCTGACAGGACAGAGCTGCACTGAGGAGCAAAAAGCATGACACATGGGACTGGCAGGTGGTGTGGTGGTCAAGGTGCTGGATTCCCACATGGCTGACCGTGGTGCGAGTCCCAGACCTGGCAGCTTGCTTTCTCACTTTCCCTCTCTCTCTCTCTGCCCTTCACTGGTCAAATGAAAATAAATAAAGTTAAAAAATAATTCTTAAAAAAAAAAAAAGCATGACACATACAGCTCCAGTTCCTCCCTTTGCCTGCCAAACTGAGGACATAATGGGAATGCCCTGCAGTAACAGACACCCAGGCCTATCTCCACACACACCAGTCCACGCAAGAGGAGAGGGTCAGACCCTCTGTGTGTGCTAATCTTAGACACAGGTGCTAATCTAAGAGACTGCCACTTGGAAGCAGAAAAGAAACCCTCTTGAAAGCCACTTTGCCATTTGCTTCTGGTACTGTGACCAGAGCACATCACTCCTGGCTGCTCCGAAAGACTTGCAGACCTTGGTACTGAAGCTTGTGTCCAAGACTCGCTACCTTGTCCCAGCCTCAGTTTGTTTGTGAGACTTCCAGGAACAGATCGGAGTGGCTCCCTCCAAAGGTAGTCTTGGGACATCTGGGGACCACTTAGGGTGATGGTTAGCATGAGTCGTTCTCACCCCCGACCTGACTGCTCTGCCATGCTCAATTTCATGCTATGCAGTAAAGCCTGATGTGGAAAGACAAACTCACTCTGGGTCTTACTCCCGTGATCGCGGCAGGTTTCCAGTACAAACCAAGACGATTATCCAACACTCAGAACATGCATCAACTGATTCTCCACTCTAACAGCCCCATCCCTTTCACTCAGGGAAATGAGGCCCCACAGTGATCAATCAAGTGACAAATGCAACCACATTTTCTAATTGATTTATTCATGAGGCCCAACCAATACTCTTAAGAATCATAATTCATTAATCCAAGTACAAAAATACTTCAAAGGGACCAGCAGATGGTGTAATGGTTATGTCGCTGGATTCCCATGTAGTCAACTGTGGTTTGAATCCTGGACCTGGTCGTTTATAAACTCATGCCAGGTACATGTGTGTGTGTGCCCAAAATCCTGAGAGAAGAATGGAGGAGGGGCCAGCCAGTGGCGTGGTGGTTAAGGGTGCTGGAGTCCTACATGACCAACTGTGGTTTTGAGTCCTGGACTTGGCGGCTTGTTTTCTCACTCCCCACCCCCACCCCGTTCCTCTCTGGTAAAATTAAAATAAGTCAATAAATCAATTTTTAAAAGTTAAAACAATTCTTTAAAAAATGGAGGAGAAGGGATTGCAGCATGGCCATCCCCCCGAGGTGGGTGATGTCTTACTTTCTGTCTCTCTGGCAAGTGTATGCACCCCATAGCACAAGTCTCTCAAACAAAAAAACTTCTATAACAATCCAGTCTGCTTGTGTTTTCTCTGTACTTCCCATGTCCTCAGGGTGGACAGGATGAGGGGACACATCTCTGCGTGGGTTCTGAGGGGAGGTGAGGGCAGCATCTGCCTTGGCACGTCAGAGCGTGCTGATGCGTGAACGGGTTTACTGTGCGGCTGTGTCCTTGCTCCTCTGAGACTCACCGTGTCACGAGTATGTGCGTGTTGCCGTCCTGGATTTCCCGGGATTTGCCTGCCTAGCTCACGTCTGCTAGCATTCGGGAGCTCCTTGGGCACAGGGAATCTCACTCATTATATCCGCACGGCAGCTGGCACTAGTAGGTGCTCAGTAATGACTGTCAACTGGGTGAGTGCACGATAGCAGGCCAGTGGCTTGCGTAGCAACGCGGTGCTGGGCATTCAGTGAGCCCCCTGGCTGCCCACTGTACAGATGCTCAGGGAACCCGTGTTCTTCCCTCCGTCATGCGTCCCGGGGCTGAAGATAGGTTGGAGGGGCCCAGAGAAAGAGAAGCCAGTGAATGTGTAAATGTGGGATCGAGCTGTTACGTTGTAGAAGGAAATGCCTCCAGCTGTGTAGTCCAGGAAGATGCCCACGCGCCTGGGGGGCTCCCTCACCCGCAGGCGGGTCGGAGGAAAGGTGGACACCTGGTACTCGTTCCGCTTTGTCATCATCACCACCCAGTAGCCGTTCTCTGGTGTCAGCGTCATGCTCCCCTTCCTGCTCGTGGGTGCCCTGCAGACTCCCAGGACCCACGCGGTCTTGTCTCCAACCTCCACCTCCCAGTAATGGCGGCCGGAGAGGAAGCTTGGAGAGCCCAGGGCAATGATGCAGCTGTTGAATCTCTCGGGGCGATCAGGCAGCCGGTCCCACTTGCTTCCAAGTCTCACACTCTTCAGGTCATCAGAGAAGATGAGGTTGGGGTGGGCGGTTTCTGCATCCAGCGTCACATTAACTGCAGAGGGAATTTGAATACCTGGCTGGGGGCTCGTGGTAACTTCCCCACAGGGGTCTCCCTGCTGCTGGAGGCAGAGACAGGGCCACTCTCCTAGGATGTGAGGGACAGCACAGGGACTCAGCAGGCCAAGGCTGTCATCTTGGTCTGGACACTCACCAGCGTGTGCCTGAGCGCCAATCAGTTCCGGGACTGCAGGGAAAAGAAGTCCTGAGTGAGCCCGTTAGGAGGGCTGAGTTACGCTGTTACCACAATGAGAGACGAAGAGCCCCTGCCCAGGCCTCCCAGGCATCCAGGCCTGCAGGGGAGACTGCGATCTGATGAGTTAACTCAGCCAGGCACAGAGGACTGGGCACAGCTGCGGGGCCTGCTGTGCCCTTCGTCCTGCCCAGTGTCGGGTTCACTCTCAAATGGGGCCGCGAATCCACAGCCTAAGGGCCATCACAAGAACCTGTCAGTACACCCGACCACCACCCTACTCACCATTGAATGTTTCCAGTTCCGAACGCAGCGTTTCTAAGGGAAAAGGAAGCAGAGAGAGGTCAGAGGTAGGTCCTGGCTGAGGTTGGTGGCACAGTAGGAAAGGCCGAGGGAGACGGAGGAGGGCTGTGCGGGGGCTCTGGGACACGTGGGCCTCGGAGCGGGCGTGCAGGTGCCGCCAGCTTTCCCACACCTTCCTACCTGAGAAGTTCTTCATACTCTTCTCCAAAAACTCTGATTTCTGGTAGAGCAGGTGGATCTTTTCTTTTACCTCTGGAGGGGTGGTCCACGACTCAGGGACAGTCACCATCTTGGCCCTAGAGACAAGACACTGTTGATCAAAGAAAGCTGGAGCGTGGAGTGGCCAGAGTGTGTGTGAACAGGAAGCGAGATGCATTCTCCACAAGGCCACCCAGCCCCACCGGGGTCGTGCAAAGACAAATCCTCCCTGGGCTCAGAGTTCCAGATACTGCTCTTCCAATTTGCCATGGGTTGGCATGTGCTGGGAGCTTTAAAAAACACTGATATCAAACCACAGTGAATTTCCATTTTGTTTCATTTTTAATTTTTGCTATACGTTATTTGCACTTACTGGACACAAACAGAGAAAGGGAGAGGAAAGGCAAGAAAGCACACCCCACGAGGGATGGCCGTGCCACAATCCCTTCTCCTTTCTCCTCTCAGGGTTTTGGGCATACATGTTCAGTGTGTTTTTCAAGCCACCGGGTCCAAAATCTGAACTGCATGATTGGCCACGTGGAACCCAGCCATCTCACCACCATGCCATCAGCTACCCCACGTGAGTTTTAATAGTGGCCTTGACATGGGGCTGATATTATCTGCCCGATTTTGCATGCCGACTGCATTATATCCTCCTAGTCTTTTTCTTTCCAATGAAATAAAACTGATAATAAATGAGAATGAAAAACAAAATGAAATATCACTTTACACCCTCTAGGATGTCAATTACAACTGAAAATAAGTGTTGGAGAGGATATGAAGAAATTGGAACCCTTGTGCATTGCTGGCAGGAATGGAAGACGAGGCAGCCACCGTGGGAAGCGTCACTGTGAGTCCTTAACGAACTAATTACAGAAGGACCGGCAGGTCACCGCTGGGTATATGCCCCCAATAAGTGAAAGCAAGGTCTCAAGCAGGCATTTATACACCTGTGTTTGTGGCATTATTCACAAAAGGGCCACCCCATTGTTAAAGAGAGCCACATCCCACAAAACCGACCATGGTTCAAGTCCTGACCCTGGCAGCCTGAAAAAACACAGTAGTCATATGTGCCTGTGTGCCCCAGATCCTGACAGGATGGAGAGAAAGAGAAGGGATTGCAGTGTGACCATGCCCCCCATCAAGGGGTGCTTTCTCTCTCTTCCCCTCCCCATTTCCTAGAGGGTACATCCCCTCTGGCATAAAGAAAAAAGAAAAAAAATCACAATAGCTAAAATATAGAAACAATCCAAATATCCATGAGCAGATAAACAAAACATGCTAAGTACATATGACGAGCTATTATTCAGCCATTAAAAGAAACAAAATCAGGATACATGGTACAGCTTGGGTGGAGACATGAAAGACATTATGCTGAGTGAGATCGCAGTCACGAGAAGGAAAATGCTGCACCGTTCTATTCCTGTGAGGGTCCCAGGGGGCAAACCCATAGACACAGGCAGGAGAGTGGAAGTTGTCAGAGTTGGGGTGAGGGAGGGTGGGATTGACTACCAGTACTGAACTTCGGAAGGGTGAGAAAACTCCAGGGATGGATGGAGGTGATGGTCACCCAACATCGTGAATATACTTAATACCACTGAACTCAATGTATGTTTGAAAATAGTTAAAATGGGGACTAGCAGTTGGCGTAATGACTTTGTCACTGGACTCCCATGTAGTTAACCGCGGTTCAAGTCCCAGACCTGGTGGCTTAAACTCACACCGGGCACGTGTGCATGTGTGCCCAAGATCCTGAGAGGAGAATGAAGGAGAAGGGATTGCGGTGTGGCCATCCCCCCTGAGGGGTTATTTCTCGCTTTCTGTCTCTCTGTTTCTCTCTGTCTTTCTGGCGAGCATATATGCCCTATAGCAAAAACCTGTCCAAAAAATAAAATTAAAATGGTTTTATGTTATTTATATTTTACCACAAAAGCAAAAAAAGGCTTTAAGAACACCTGCTAAAATGGGCCAGCCAGGTGGCATGAAAGGTAAGGCTGCTGAATCCCACATGGCTGACTGCGTGGTTCGAGTCCCGGACCCAGTGGCTTGGAAAATACACCAGGCGCATGTGGATGCAAGCCCCAAATCCCAAGAGGACAAGGGATTATGATGTGGCCATTTCCCCACTGGGGTGGGGGATGATGTCTCACTTTCTTTCTCTCTCTCTTTGTCTCATTGGGAAGCATATGCACCGTATAGAAAGAAAGAAGGAGGGAAGAAAAATAGGAAGGAGGATGAGAGATATAGAGAAAGAAAACCCCGCTACTACCTGGCTCCCACCCCCAGAGATTCAGACTGAACTGATATGCGCCTGGCCCGGACATCTGGAGTTCTTAAGGCTCTAGGTGATGCTAATGCTCAGTTCCCTCTGTCCCTGCCTTCCCCTGCCTACTGGGAACTCCCAAGGTTCCCGGAGAGCACGCCCTTCCCCAAGGCCACTAGCAACTCTGACAGGCAATGTTCAGAAAGCAAGTTGCATGGGACGGTCTTGGGCCAGCAGGACGGGCTGAGCCCACTCTTCCCAGCCTTCAACCATGCCGCCCTCCTGACCGAGATCCCACACTCCCGACACAACCAAAAAGGCCTCAGGAAGCTGCTAGAAATGAGAAGTTCGGGAGCATCTCCCTCCAAGACTGTCTCCCCCAAGTGCTTCCCGGGAGACCACCCAGGACACACCACAGGATCGCCATACCTATGCAAAGTGACTCCAACGTCCTAGGAGAGAAAAGAGGAAAGCTCTCCGTTACATCTCCCAGGACTGCAGGCCTCCTGGCCCCTCCTGGCTCCCAGACGTCCACCTGCTCCCTGCCTTTGCCAGGGCTCCCAGCCCAGGTGTCACCAGTGGAAGCCCCCCTCCTGGATCCGAACTCTAATCAGCCGAGGTCCCAGTCCCACTGGGGCCTGGGCCTGCAGTGGAACCCTGTCAAGTCCTGCTTATCTCTTCTGGGGGCAATGTCAGGGGTCCCCTGGATGCCAGGTCACCCTGGGCTCCCGAGAGACCTCACCGAAGGGGTCTGGGTACCAGTGGCATGGGGCTCACCAAGGCCACACCACCCAGGTCCCAGGGGCCTTCCCCACTGGCTCGGGCACAGCCGATGGCAGTGCTGGCCACTGAGCCATGCTAAGAGGCAGTGGGCAGGGGAGATCCAGGCCAGGTCTACTCACCTGCACGAGCTCCCACTCCGGCTGGCCCTGCTTGGCCTCCAGCTCCCCAATCAGCTTGTCCAGAAGGGCAATGTCCCGGGACACTCGGGCGCCGTACCTCTCCCTGGCCTGGCTGATGGTCTGGCCCAGCTCCCCCAGCCAGGACACAAAGAGCTGCTCCTGCTGCTCCAGGAACCGGCACAGCTGCTCCAGCTGGCACCGGATCTTCTGCTTCTGGGTTTCCGTTTGTCTCTGGGAGACGGGACAGATGGGCATGTATGTCCAGGGAGTCTCCAGAAGCCCACCTCCTGGGTTCCAGAGAAGACAGCAATATTGGCTGGAACCTTCCAGAACAGACTGCAAGTGGTGGGGGATAGCTCTTGGAAAACACCCTTAAACCTGGTGGTGTGGGTTCAGTCATCTCCCCACCAAGATTCTGATGCTGACGCCCTTACCCCTTAAGTCCTCAGAGTGTGGCCCTAGTTGGAGAAAGGGCCCTCGTAGGTGCAGTCCACTAAGATGGGGTTGCCCTGGGAATAGCCCCTAATCCGAAGGACTGTGTCCTTATACAACGGGAGACTTGGGAGCAGAGACCTAGAACATCGTGTGAAGAGGGGCAGAAAACACAGCCCTCTGTGGACGCTGTGACCCCCTCATAGCCCCTGAAAGGAACTGGCCAAGACAACCCACTGTGATTTCGGACTTTGGGCCTCAGACTGTGAGACAATACATTTCTGTCACTTAAGTCACCTAATTCGTGGTCCCACAGGACACTAAGACACTCAGTGTCACCTTCTCCCTTCCTTGAAAGCCAGTGTGGTATGAAGCCTGGGGACACCAATGGACGCGGTACGCCACCACACTGCTCCAAGCCCTGTGCTGGCTCACGGAAGGTTCTCGAGAGTGGTGCTGGATGGAGGTGGTCAGTCCAGGTGAATGTGGGCCAGCTTGACTCCCACTGCTGTCGCATGGTGGCCAGACACTTGCTCTTCTACCACCTTCTCCTGGTGGCCCCTAGGAAGTGGCTGCAGAGGCACAGTGACCCCAACACACCTTTTCCTTCCTCCCTCAGACCAAGACTGGGATTGAGAGTCTTGTCAGTTTTGGTTCAAAAAGACAGGAGTAACTCCTTCGTTCTTTTGAACCAAAAACATGTCATCTTTTGCTGTTGTCATTGTTGCTGGTGACACTGACTAATTTTATACACACACACACACACACGCACACATATATATATGTAATTTTTTTAGAAGACAGGTCAGTTAACTTGCTCAGTGGCCTATACTCTAAAACTGTCTGATAATTTTACTCATCATTAAACGTGTCTAAACATTTGAGCAAGAAAATGGCATAGTGAAGGCCACATGCTTTTCCTAGTATACTCCATCTAGAGGCAAAAAAAGGCCAATTGGTCCATCTTGTGATCGCGATATTTGTGACATTCAGGTCAGAGAAGGATCTACCAGATCTCTCCATTGAAAGTATACACTGTGGGCCCAGCAGGTAGCCTGGTTAGGGGTGCTGGACTCCCATATGGCCGACCGCGGTTCGAGTTCCAGACTTGGCATCTCACTTTCTCTCTCTCTCTCTCTCTCTCTGTCCCTTTCTGGTCAAATTAAAATAAATAAATAAATAAATAAAGAAAGAAAGAAAGAAAGTTCAATAAAATAATACTTTGAAAAAAAAGTATACATTGTATGGGGACCAGCAGGTGGCGTAATGGTTACATCACTGGACTGTCACATAGTAGACTGGTTCGAGTCCCAGATTCAGTGACTTAAAACTCACACCTGGCGCATGTGCATGCATGCCCAAAATCCCTAGAGGAGAATGGAGGAGAAGGGACTGTGGCATGGCCATCCCCCCTGGGGAGCGATTTCTTGCTTTCTGTCTCTCTGTCTCTCTGTTTCTGGGGAACACATGCTCCCTGTAGCAAAAATCTCTCTGAAAAAAGAAGGTATACATTGTCTCCTCTATAATCACTAAGTAGCTTGGGGGAATGGTGCTTTGAGCTTGTGTAAAGGCGCTGCTCTCTAGCAATCTTCTCTAGAAATGTCAGCTTTGGTTGATCTCAGCCTTGCTGGTCATTACGCCGGTGCTGTATAACGGAACAATCTCGAATTCAGTCATTGTCTCCATGTGCATTACTGGGTTTCTGCGGTAAAGAAGAGCTTTCCCTCCCTTGCAATTAGAGAATTTTTTGACTATGGAAAGGAGAAGGAGGAGGAGAGAACCCCATGTTATTGTGACCCTTGGGTCCTGCTCCCCGAGATATCAGGGTCTCTGCTCACTTTCAGCCCTCTCCCTCTTTCTGCCGGTGTGAGCAGGCCAGGACTGGCCACAGGACGCCCATGGCCTTACCAGGAAGTTCGCCATGTTCTTATCCCCCTGGGCTCTCTGCTCCTCTCCAGATTTTCTCAGCTCCTTCAGGTGCTCCAGCTGCTTCTGAATTTGCTCCTGGAGAAAGACACGCGCTGAGAAGCTGACAATCGGCTCCTGCGTCTTCAGCTGGTGCCAAGTTTTAGAGGGAAGCTTTGTTTCTGGGAGCAAAGCAAAGGGTGCTGCAGGTGAGAACATGAGGAGGAGCCCTCAGGAAGGACGAAGAGTGAGTCCATCACCAGGGAAAGCAGGGCCAGGGAGCGAGCCCCTGGTCCTAGCCATACCTGAGCCGACCTCCGAGCATCGTAAGCCGGTACATCCCCTGATTGCCGGCCTGGCTGGTATTGTTCCTGCCATTTACACCCCAGGAGTCCTGGCTAGTGCACCATGACAGAGTTGGGGAAAGAAAGCAAAGCTGGGTGTGTCCAAGTGCCTGCAGAGCAGACCCGGCCGGAGCACCTACCTTGTATTCCAGGGCAGCCTCCTCAATGGGGCGCACCTGGTGCCCTCGGTGCTCCTGGCTCAGCCTGCAGATGAGGCAGATGGGCTCCCTGTCGTCCTCACAGAAGAGCAGCTGCACCTGCTTCATGTGGCGCTGACACTGTGGCAGGGGCTGGGGGCTGAGGTCTCTGGGGCTCCCTTTTGCGAGTGAGGCCTGGCACCGAAGGCAGATGGTTGAGTGGCTGCCCGAGGCCTCGGGGTCTCCAGAAGTGATGGGGCAGCTGCAGGAATTGTGCACGCAAGTACCACCAGCCGGGTCTCCTTCTTGGGCATGGCAAAGGGGACATGCAGCCTCGTCTGGTGGCCTCCCTGGGGACAAGGCAGTGCAAAAATCTCCTGACTGGCAACTCAAGATGTTTCTGTTCTGTTTTTGTTTTGTTTAATTTGCTAGAGGGTGCATGTGCTTGCCAGAGAGAGATGGAGGGAAAGAAAGAGAGAAAAAGAACCCTCCACGGGGATGTCACACGACAGTCTTTCCTCCTCTATTGCTCCTGTCAGGATTTTGGGCACACATGCACACGTTTCTGGCTTGTTTTTCAAGTAGCTGGGTCTGGGACTCAGGCCATGGGGTTGGCCCTGTGGGATCCAGCCACCCTAACTGCCATGCCAGTGGCTGGCTCCCAGGGTGTTTATGAAGAAGGGCCACACAGCACAGCGGAGGGCCATACCTGGGACTCGGGCGCTCTCAGAGTCCGGCCGCGTCTCGCTTGCTCTCTCCGGCTCCAGTGCAGTGAGGCAGCTAACATGCCCTGGGTGCGACAGTCAAGGGTGACATCTCAGGAGTGTGACCTCGAGATGGGAAGTCCCAGACATTTATTCTAGTGGAAGACCCAGGGCCCTTTGCTGTAAACCCTATGCTTCTCTCCTGCATAGACACAGATCCGGAGGGTGTAAAAGAAAAAGACGTTCTGCCCAGTGTTTGCCTTGCCAATGAAACCAGCCGAGGCGCCAGGGTGTACCATGTAACACAACCATGCCCACATGGAGAAGCCCTGAGTTGGCACCTCGGGCCCTCCCTGAGCACACTAGCCACACACACCCCCTGATCCAGGACAAAGGAGGTCGGGTGTGGATCGTGATGTGACGACCTTACTGGGGGTGCCGCTCTCTCTCTCTCTCTTTCTCTCATGGAAGAAATCAACTTTTAAAAAAAATAAAAACCACAAAACCCTAGGCTGCCCATAACTCAAGTGGGCGCTCCCAGGCGACAGTGACTTTTGTGCCTGACTGGCGAGCATTTAAGAAGTGTGTGTGCAGCGACGGAGCACACGGACCACCGCTCACACCCAGGCTCAGCGAGCACAAAGCGTAGAGACGAGGAACTGACGTCACGCCGAGCCAGTGTGAGCCACATCCCAGCTGAGCGGCCTGAGTCATGTATGCAAAAGAGGAACCCACTTCTGTGTTGCTTAAGCCGCTATTGCTGTGGGATTTCTGTTATTAACAACTTAGCATGCTGCTAATGACCATCTCACCAGTGAAAGAGACCAGGAGTTCAGCCGACAGGTCCTCCTCCCTGCCCAGAGAAAGGCCAATGGTAGAACCTGGGCCCTGTGACAGGCATGATACCAGGTCATTGTGAAAAGCAGGTATTTTTTTTTTCCTTTTTTTGGAGAGGTTTTTGCTATAGGGCGTGTGTGCTCGCCAGACAGACAGAGAGAGACAGAGAGACAGAAAGCGAGAAATCACCCCCCAGGGGGGATGGCCATGCCGCAATCCCTTCTCCTCCATTTTCCTCTCGGGATCTTGGGCACGCACGCACACGCGCCCGGCGTGAGTTTAAGCCACCGGGTCTGGACGGTCGACTATGTGGGAGTCCAGCGACATAGCCATTATGCTAATTGCTGGTTCCCAAAAGCAGGTATTTTTATCTAGTCTAAATTCTCAGCCTGGGGCCTGTGAAGCCTTTGGACTTTAAAGGAAGACTTCAAGTGTCCAAAGAACTAACTGAAAGACGAGGCAATGCTTTGCAAAGGTGCATATGCACATGTGCGATTTTCAGTCTTAGCCTGCGTCAGTACCCTAAGCAAAGCAACCCCAGGAGGCAACTGGGTACCCAGTGATACACCTAGAGCAGGGAGGAAAGAAATGCGGGGAGCACTAGTTCCAGGCGCCGCTCCAAAGGGATGCTGGGATTCTGGAGCCAAGTTGTCCCTTACCTGAAGTCTCCCACAGCACGCCACCAACCAGCTGCTTGGAGGCCTCAGGGACCTCTGGTTCCCCGGTTTCTCTTTCCTCCCCTTGTGCTGTGGATTGCTCTTCTCCAGCCAAGGAAATGTTGGAAGGTGAGTTCTGGAACACACCATTCTCCAGACCTGTGGAGTGTTCTAGATTTTTGGAGCCTTTCTCCAGAGCCGCAGTAGCCCCTGCAACTCCAGCCCTCGGCTCCCTGGGGGTGGCCACGAGGTCTGGACTGGCACTTCTGGTGTCCTGCAGGGTCAAAAGAGCTTTCGACCCGGGCAGTTCTTTCTCTGCTGGAGAAATGGTCAGTTCAAGACTTTTGGGTCGCTTCTTTCCTGAAGGTAGGTCGACTTCCAATTTCCTGGCCTCCTTCCTTCCCAGGGAACCGTTGGCCAAGCCCTGGAGCCTCCCGGCAGAGCTGGCGTTCCTCCGGAGACTGGCGCTCACCAGGCTCTCCTTCTCCCCCTGCGGCTTGCCCAGGGTCGGGCTTCTCCTGCAGAGCAGAGCTGCGTTCTTCGGCCATGGCTTGCCCTGGGCGTCCAGGCCCTCCAAGCCCTTCTGTTCTCTCCGTTTGCTCTGGGTCTTCTTCTGGGACCCCCTCCCGGCCTCCAGCTGGCCGCACAGCAGGCTGGCTGCTCCATCACCTCTGGGGCCATCTACTATCTTCAGGCTTTTTTGTTTATTTTCCCCAGAGGAACAAGACACTGCAGAACTGTCTGTGTCACCACCATCCTGTGTCAGATACTCTGAAATGACAATCAGACGTGAAGGCATGAACCTGTCCCCTACAGTGGGTAATTGGGGCAAGGGAGAGCAGAGAGCATCCCTCAAATTAGAGAATTTTAAGTTCAGAACGTTCTAAACAGCAGGGAATTACCATTAAGTAAGAGGGGTCAGCCGGTGGCATGGAGTTTAAGATTCTGGTTCCCACATGGCCAACTGTGCAGCTCAAGTCCTGGACCTAGTGGCTTGAAAATCACGCTGGGCGCATGTGCTTACATGCCCAAAATGTCAAGAGGAGAAGGAAGGAGAAGGAGCTGTGGCAAGGCCATCCCCCTTGGGGGGCAATTTCTCACTTCCCCCCTCTCTGTCTCTTCCTCTCTGGCAGTGCACATGCCCTATAGCTAAACTAAAAAAAAAAAGAACATACTATTTGCTACATATTTCTCAAGTAGTACTTTTCAAACTTTTTAAATAGGAGAATTTGTTTCAAACACACAGAACTCCAAAAACATAAATCAAAAACTCCAACTAATTGGCATACATTTATATATATTTATAGATTGAAAAAATTCCTTTTTTTAAAGAGATATTTTGCTATAGCGTTTGTGCATTCTCCAGAGAGACAGAAAAAGTAAGAAATCACCCTTTAGGGTGTATGGCAATGCCATAACCCCTTCTCCTCCATTCTACTCTTGGGGGTTTGGGGCATGTACACACCCTCACTTGGCGTGATTTTCAAGCTGCCAGGTCTAAGGCTCAAACCATGGTCAACCATTTGGGAGTCCAGCACCTTAACCACTATGCAACCTGCTAACCCCAACATTCAGTTTTTTAAGTTTTTATTTTTATACTTCTTCCATGAGCCACAGAGACAGGCACCCCCAGTGGTGTCCCCACACCTTGATCCAGCCTCAGTGTCAGCCAGACCTGCCCTGTCGGGGGTGCTGGCATGTTCAGGAAGGTCTCCGGGCAGGTACCTGGAACTCTTTTGTATAGGTGAGCCTCAAGGGCACTGTACCTGACCCCCAAATTCAATTATTATAAAGTCAATAAAGAAGATTTAAGATATTTGATTGGCACAAAAATTTGAAATGATGGGTTGTAAAAGACAGTTAAGGGACCAGCAATCGGAGTAATGGCTACGTTGCTGGACTCCCATGTAGTCGACCACGGTTCGAGTACCAGACCCGGTGGCTTAAACTCATGCCAGGTACGTGCCCAAAATCCCAAGAGGAGAATAGAGGAGAAAGGATTGCAGTGTGGTCATCCCCCCAAAGGGTGATTTCTCACTTTGTCTCTCTCTCTGTCTTTCTGGTGAGCACATGCACCCTATAGCAAAAACTTCTAAAAAAAAAAAAAAAAGAGAGAGAGAGAGAGAGAAAGAGAGACAGTTAAAACCTTAGAAACAAATTTATTTCTGGCGGGAACCAGCAGTTAGCATAATGGCTATGTCACTGGACTTCCACATAGTTGACCGCGGTTCGTGTTCCGGACCTGGTGGCTTAAAACTCACGCCGGGCGTGTGTGCGTGCATGCCCAAGATCCCAAGAGGAGAATGGAGAAGGGATTGTGGCATGGTCGTCCCCCCTGGGGGGTGATTTCTAAAAAGTTAAAAAAAAAAAAAAAAAAAGAGAAAGAAATTAATTTATTTCTGTATTTTTCTTTGATTGCATGAGTCAAAGAAAATCCTAATTCACATGGATAGGTAAGTTTAAAATGTTTTTTTTTTTGAATGATTTATTATTATTATTTCTTTAATTTGCTACAGGACACATTCACCCACAAGAGACAGTCAGTGAAAGAGAGAGAAAGTGAGCTGCCAGGTCCAGCACTCAAACCATGTCAGCCCTGTGGGAGTCCAACGCCTTCACCTCCACACCATTTACTGGCCCCGTGCTGTTTTTCCTTTTAAGAAAACAGCTTGCCTGGAAATTTCAGGATACTATTTAATTTAACAGAAATGGCAGGAAAGACTCGGGACCAGTGGACGGTGTAATGGTTACGTCGTTGAACTCCCACATAGTCAACCATGGTTTAAGTCCCTAATCTCGCGGCTTAAAACTTACACCATGTGCGTGTGCGCCCAAAATCTCGAGAAGAGATTGGAGGAGAAGGGCTTACATTGTGGCCATCTCCCTTAGGGGGGTGATTTCTCATTTTCTTTCTGTCTCTCTCTCTCTCTAAAAAAAAAAAAAAAAAAAAAAAAAGGAAAGAAAGAAATGGCAGAAAAAACTTTTTTTTTTTTTTTGGAGCGCTCACCAGACAGACAGAGAGAGACATAGAGACAGAAAGCGAGAAATCACCCCCCAGGGGGGATGGTCACGCCGCAATCCCTTCTCCTCCATTCTCCTCTCGGAATCTTGGGCATGCACGCACACGCGCCTGGCGTGAGTTTTAAGCCACTGGGTCCGGGACGCGAACCACAGTCGACTACGTGGGAGACCAGCGACATAGCCATTACGCTAACTGCTGGTTCCCTACAGAAAAAACTTTATTCCAGGTCTGCATAAAAAGGACTTCAGTGGGGACCAGCAGGTGACGTGGTGGTTAAGGCGCTGGACACTCCCACATGGCCGACCAGGGTTCAAGTCCTGAATCTGGTGGCTTGCTTTCTCACTTCCTCTCTCTCACTCTCACCCTCTGTCTCTCTCTGATCAAATAAAAAAAAAAAATGAATGAATAAATAAAATATAAAATAAATAATTATTTTAAAAAAAGGACTTCAGTAACTTCATGAGTGGGGCCGGCAGGTGGCTTGGTGGTGAAGAGCGCTGGACTCCCACATGGCCAACTGTGGTTCGAGTCCTGGAGCTGGGGGCTTACTTTCTCACTTTCCCTCTCTCTCTCTCTCCTTCTCTGGTCAAATTAGAATGGATAAATCAATATAAATAAAATAATTCTTAAAAAAAAAGAACTCACAAGTGATCACACCGGGGCCTCCAATATTTTAAATTTTGGTTACTGATGCATTCTAATATGAATTTGGTAATTATTTGTCAAAGTAAAAAAAAATTAATAAAATTTGGGGACCAGCAGGTGGCATGGTGGTTAAGGTGTTGGACACTCCCACATGGCCAACCACGGTTTACATCCTGGACCTGGCACCTTGCTTTCTCACTTTCTCTCTCTCTCATCAAATTAAGTGAATGATTAAAGAAAATTAAATAAATAATTATTTAAAAAGTTAATAAAATTTGAATCAAGTATGTGCTAACATCCTAAAAAACCCTGAAATATCTTCTTGGGACATCATTTTTTTTTAAAGAATTATTTTATTTAACTTTATTTATTTATTTATTCATTTGTTTATTTTAATTTGACCAGAGAGGGACAGAGTGAGAGAAAGAGAGAGAGAGAGAGTGAGAGAGAGAGAGAGAAAGCCGCCAGGTCCAGGACTCAAACCACTGTAGGTCATGTGGGAATCCAGCACCCTTAACCAACATGCCACCTGCCGGCCCCTAGGGACATCATTTTCAAATCACTGCTCTTTAGTAAAGGAATGAAGATAGTCTGTAATTAGCAACTTAATTTTTTTTTTGGAGAGGTTTTCACTAGAGGGCGCGTGCGCTCGCCAGACAGACAGAGAGAGACATAGAGACAGAAAGCGAGAAATCACCCCCCAGGGGGGATGGTCATGCCGCAATCCCTTCTCCTCCATTCTCCTCTTGGGATCTTGGGCACGCACACACATGCGCCCGGCGTGAGTTTTAAGCCACCGGGTCCGGGACGCAAACTGCGGTCGACTACGTGGGAGTCCGGCGACATAGCCATTACTCCAACTGCTGGTTCCCCTTAATTTTTGTTTTGAAGAAGCTTTTATTAAAATGACTTTAAAGTTATTTAAAACTGTTTTCTGTTGACTTCTAGGAAAAATTTAAGTTACCAAAACTGGTCTAAGAACCAGTAAAAAAACCCAAGATGCTGATAACCTGATTTTAGAACTAAAAACCAGTAATTTAAATATTTTAGTCATTGGGGACCAGCAGGTGCATGGTGGTTAAGGCACTTGATCCCACATGGCCAACGGCAGGGTATGAGTCCCAAACCCAGAATCTTGATGAAACATGTTGGATGCATGTGTATACCCAAAATCCCAAGAGAAGGGAGGAAAAGGGATTGCAGCATGATCATTAGTCCCAATTCACTCTCTCTGTCTCTCTCTCTGTCTCTTTCTCTGGAGAGTGCATGTGCCCTATTTAAAAAAAAAAAATACTGGAGGCCAAGAGGTGGTGTGATGGTTAAGGTGCTGGACTCCTACATGGCTGACTGCGGTTCAAGTCCTAAACCTGGCAGCCTGCTTTCTCACTTCCCCTCTCTCTCTCTTTCTCTCTCTCTCTCTGATGAGTGTGTGTGCCTGTAGAAAAAATTTAAGAACAATAATAATGAATAAATAATAATATAATGAAAAAGAGCTGAAAAACAAAAAACTCTGTTTATCAAATGTTAGCAGATTTGGGTTATGGCTTAAATTCTATTACACTTTCAGTAAGTAGAGAGTTCTTATGTTATTTAAACTGTTCTACCTCATAGAAATACCTGGAAGTATTTATGTATTCTTAAAATCTGGAAAGATAAGAAAAATTCAAACTCCACAGAGTGTTTCTTTAAAATCTGGCCAAATATTAGACACCTCATAAATCTCCAAAAGAAAAAAGTCTTTAAAAGCAGAGATCAGGGCCAGTCCCATAGTCTAGTGGTTAAGGAAACTAGATCCCACATGGCTGACCTGGGTTTGAATCCTGGCTTCATCTTGCAAAACACACAGGGTACCTGTGCATGCCCCAGATTGTGACAGGATAGAGAAATGGAGGAGATTTTAGTGTGACCACAGCCCATTGGGGGCGCATCCCCCCCTCCCATCTGGCACATGCACACACCCTCTGGCAATTTAAAAACATTACCCTAAGACTGTTGTTTAAGGTGTCTATGAAACAAAATGAATGTCTTATTTAGACTTGGGTTCCACCCCAAGATATCTCATTATACATATGTAAATATCCCCAAATCAGGAAAAACACCCCAGCTCCAAAACATCTAAACATTAACTAAGGGAGACTCAATCTGGACTTGTTTGCATATGAGCATTAATCACAAAAAAGCGAAGAATTCCCTAGGAACAGGTTCTCCAGCCCAGCCTCCGGATCCTGACCCGCAGGCAGATTCTTGGCCTTTTCATTTTTGTAAGCCCTGAGGAGCCTTAGGGAACCTTACTGACCCAACTCCAAAGGCAGGAGTGGATGTGCCTGACCGAAGTCCCAGGGGTCGTGGTAGACCCCGGACTCCTAACCCTCGAGCTGGAGTGCACTGGTCTGAGCGCACGCTCCCTCCTACAGAGTAGCCAGCAGTCAGTGTGGGGGGAGGACAGGGTATGGGGCTACTTACCATGGCTGATCACCCTGTCAAGCTCCTCTGCCAAGAGGCGCTGGTTGATGCCCCGCAGGACCTGCAATGTCAGCCGCACGGCATACTCCTCCCCGTAGTGGGTGACTAGCAGGGAGGCCAGCTTCACTGGCCTGGCTGTCTGGAGCTGGCCCCGGGGGATCCGTGAGTGCTCCTTCTCCAGGCTGGTGTTCTGCAGCTTGAACTTGAATTTCTCAAAGTCATAGGGCACCAGCTCCTCCAGGGTGAAGAGAAGACTGTCACTAAGAGTCTTGGCCATGACTCTGACCAGGAGAGGTCAGAGCCAGCGTCCGGCTTCTGGCAGGAGGCAAAAGCCTCTGTCCTGGAGCCCTAAGGGTGAGCGAGAAGAGGCAGCTTGTGAAATAACGGAAAAAGCACAGGAAATGCTTGATGCTTTGGTGGGAACTGAGAGTGAGGGTCAGAGTGTGTCACTGCTGCGTCTTCTGGTGCAGGAGCTTCTCCAGCTGGGAAGGTGCACTGCTGTGGCAGCCCCGCAGCCCCCAGAATGCCGCTCTCCCTGCACTCTGGACTCCAGGGAAATGGGCAAGTCTGGGGTCTGGGTCTGGGGATGGATTCCTCCCAGGACACATGTGGCAGAGAGGCAGGTGGGGACAGATTTCCTGCTGGCCCTCGCAGGATAGGCCCATGCTGGGGCCTAGCCCCTCTGGCCAGCTGCTGTCTGCCAGCCTCTGGGGGCTTTATGGCCCCCTAGAGCCAATGGCAGGGCCAACGGGTAAACAGCAAACACAGCTCCGCAAGCTTAGCCTTTCTCTGCCCAAGGAGGCAGGCGAGGCTGGAAGGCCGGGAAACGAGACCTAGTGCCACCCCTGTTGCCACAGTTCCAGTTGTCAGGTCCTTCCCGCAACATGAAGGCCTGGACTATTCCTGGAGCTGACCCAGCCCTGGCTCCAGGCCAGCACCCTCTTCCACCCAATTCACCAAACATCTGCTCTGGACCCAGTGCCGGGGATAAAAGCACAGGTGTCCCTGGAGCTCACAGCCCAGGCCGTGCCCTAGAGGGGCTCTGAAGAGAACGGCAATAACCTGCAGGGAAGCTGACATGTATCTTCTTGTATGCCCTGACCTTTTCCCTTTGGTTTTAGTCACAGGGCGTGTGTGTTCACCAGAGAGAGGGCAAGTGAGAGATCACCCCTGATGGGTGGCCATGCCACAGTTCTTTCTCCTTCACTTTCCTCCTGGGATTTTGGGCATGCATGCACATGCACCCAGCATGATTTTCAAGCTGCCAGGTTCAGACTCAAACCACAGTCAGCCATGTGGGAGTCCAATGTCTTAAATACCATGACACCTGCTAGCTCTGTGTGTACTCTGAGTTTATCCCAACTTTTTATTCTGAAATTTTTCTTTATCTTTTGAATTGTTTATTTTATTTTATTTATTATAATTATTTGATTTTGCTATAAGACACACTTGCTCACCAGAGAGAGAGAGAGAGAGAGAGAGAGAGAGAGAGAGAGAGAGAGAAAGCAAGCCACCAGGTCTGGGCCTTGAACCACATTCAGCTATTCAGCTATGTGGGAGTTTAGTGCCTTAACCACCACTATTTTGAAATTTTTCAATGAACACTTAAATATTCTTTATCTAGAGTCACCATTCTTACATTTTGCAATGTTTTCTGTTTCTCTCTTTTTCTTTCTCTCTCACGCATGCACACACCAAGTTTGGTAATAAATGGAAAACATTATCACATAGCATTCCGAACATCCTAAACGCCAAGAGTGAATATACAAGGGAATTATTTCAAATAATCACTATACAACAGTCACGCCTGAGAGATGTAACGTTGTCATAATACGACATCAGTTCATAAGACGTTTTCCCAATTGTCCTAGTAATGTCCTTTAGTTTGGGGCTTCTTTTTCCCAGCCCAGGGTGCAGAACGTATTTTGCTTTTTATGGTCCATCTCTATATTCACCTTTTATCTACAACATGCACCCTCTTCCTCAGCCTTGATTTCTCTCCAGTTATTAGTTTTCAAACGGTCCAATGTGGGGGCCAGCAGGTGGCGTGGAGGTTAAGGTGCTGGGTCCCACGTGGCTTACTGTGCAGTTTGGGTCCTGGACATGAGAACCACGCCAGGCACATGTGTGTGTGTGCCTAAAATCCTGAGAGGAGAATGGAGGAGATGGGATTGCATGTGGCCATCCCTCTGGAGAGTGATTTCTCACCACCCCTCTCTGTGTCTCTCCAGCAAGTGCATGTGCCCTAGAGCAAAAACCTAAGAGAAAAAAAGTCCAATCTAAGCAGACTGTTCTTCAATTTAGATTTGTGTGATTATTTCCTCGTTATTAGACCGCATGTAAGTCTCCAAGCAGCCTAGTGGTCTCTCCATTGTAAAGGACATTTTTTTCTTTGTAATTAACGAGTAAGCTGAGTGTGTGGGAATGTCACTTGCTCCCACAATCTTTCACACAGTGGTTTCAGTATTCACTGAGGATGCCCTCCTATACCAATGATTACAGTGATGGTTGCAAAGCAGCAATATTTCTATCATTAGCTGGCGTTATTTGCATATCTTGGTATAAACTTTCTGCCCTTCCCAAGACATTTTGGTTTAAAGATGTTTTCTTGATAATATGAGAGTACTTCAAATAGTTCATGTCAAAATGGACTCGAAGAACACATTTATTTTGGTGCAAAGACAATTAAATCTGGGCAGCAGGTAGTATGGTGGATAAGGCGCGGGATCTCACGTGGCCAACTCAGTGGTTTGAGTTCCAGACCGGATGGCTTGAAAACCACACTGAGTGTGTTTGTGAGTGTGCCCACAATCCCTGGAGAAGAACAAAGGGGAAGGGATAGCCGTCTTCACTGCAGGCTGACTTCTCACCTTCTCTCTACCCCTCTGTCCTCTTCAGTGAGTGCAAATGCCCTGTAACAACAACAACAAAAAAAAAACTAAAAAAAAAATTAAGATAAAATAAAAATAGAAGTCTACACAGTTTTTTCATAATACGCATTTTCTGTGAACTCTGAAGAACTTCCCTCCCACCCTCTTTCACAATTCACCTTCAGCAGTGCCTCTATACGGGGCCGCTTGCTTTGCAAACATTATCTTCTAAAATTCCTGTAGCCTCCCTGCGAAGCTGGGTTATCACCTTCACGTACAGCCAGGAATGTGTGGCTCAGGCCTAGCCCAGAGCCAGGACCCAAACTCACTGTAGGTCAGCATTACAGGACCTTGACTCCCTGCAGGGTGACGAGTTAGTGTCGTACTACTCACCGCTGACGTGATGTCACTTTTTCAGCTAACCCATGAGACACAGCACTGCCACTCCCAGAGGTCAGTAGCAACGTTCTGGCTCCTGGCAAGCAAACGGCCCTGTAGGCCAGCCGCCCGGGAGTCAAGGCTTCCAGGGTTCTGATGGGTGGACTACACATTGTCTCACTGACCTACCTCTTATAGTCACAGAGTACTCAGTGCTTTTCATTTGCTTATCTCTAGATTCTGCTGAAGAAGTCCCAGACCTAGGATCTCCTATGAAGTAGATGAACCCAAATGCGCATATGGGGCACAGACAGCAGATGGGCCGTGTTGGTGCAGAAAAGTGTTCACTGAGGCCTTGCTGAAACCAGCGCCTGTCCCAGACTCCAGAAGGTGGTGACTCAGCACCCCCAGCAGGCTCTCCCCTCGGAATGGAGAAAGGCAGGGGCTGCAGGTTCCTGGGGTCCCTGCTCCTGCCTCTCCTGGTCAGGAAACTGCACTGAGACGAAAGCACCAGTGACAGAATCGGGTAGGCAACGGGACTTTCCAGTTCAAAGCAGGATATTTTGCAATTGCAATGACATCTTTTGCAACAGGGGCAATTCTGAGGCAGGGATTTCTGGAAGGCAGTGTTTTGACGCCACCAGGCCCTTCTATGTCAAGACTCACAGTTTTTGGTCTTTTGAGGATCTGGTGATTGTTCTTCTTTTAATTGTGTGTTTATTTATTTTAACCTTTTTTTCTTTTTTAAAGGAAGATTTAATTTAATTTAATTCAATTTGACCAGAGAGACAGAGAAAGAGAGAAAGGGAGAGTGAAAAAGCAAACCACCAGGTCCAGGACTTGAACTGCAGTCAGCCAAATGGGCGTCCAACATCTTAACCACGTGCCACCTGCTGCCCCCCCCCCTTTTTTTTTCTTTTTAAAAGAGATTTTTGCTATAAGGTGCATGCACTCACCAGAGAAACAGAGACAGACAGACAGAAAGCGAGAAATCACCCCCCAGAGGGGATGGTCATGGCAATCCCTTCTCTTCCACTCTCCTCTCGGGATCTTAATATGTACGCACACATGCCCAGTGTGAGTTTTAAGCTGCCAGATCCAGGACTCAAACAGCGATCTATTACGTGGGAATCCAGTGACATAACCATTACACCATGTGCTGGTACTTATTTTAACATTTATTTATTTATTTATTTATTTATTTATTTATTTATTTATTTATTGTGATTGTCAAGCCACCTGGTCTGGGACTCGAATCTAGCACCTTAACCACCATGCCACCTGCTGGCTCCTCCAGTGATTGTTTTCAGAATGAAGAATTGTAAAAGTCAGATTTCAAGCCTTGCAATGCATCTTGAGTGTTTAAGGATGAAAGGAGAGCCGTGAACTCTTCTTTCTTGGGTCTCTGCCACCTATGTGTGACTGTATTTGGGGATGACATAAATCTAAACCCGACTCTGCTCTTATTTTCATTGCAATATGCCATCCATACTGTCTAACCAACAATTTATTTTTGGCTATTAGGAGTTTAGCTTTTATTTAAATTTTTTATTTTTTAAATTAAGACCAAGAGAGACAAACAGAAAGTGAGAAATCACCCCCCGGGGGGATGCTCCCACCGCGAGCCCCCACCGCAATCCATTCTCCTGGGATTTTGGGCATGCATGCACACGTGCGGGGAGTGAATTTTAAGACCCTGAGTCCAGGACTCCAACCGCGGTTGACTATATGGAAAACCGCTGACATAACCGTTTCGCCATCTGCTGGTCCTCCTGTGTCTACAAATTTTTTTGCGTGTGTCTAAATTTTTTTTTTTTTTAATTTTGTTCTATCACTATTTATAGGGACTCAGCTATCAGCCAGGCTTCAGCATCCATTCCTTCACTGCCAAAGGGCCTACGGGCCGGGAAAATAGGAAACCCTTATTGATGCTTGCCTGGAAGGCAAATGTTCCCCTTGAGGTTCTACTTACTTATGTCTCCCAGAGGGTCCTCCCAGGGCTGTTCTCTTTTATTTTTTAAAGAATTATTTAATTTCATTTATTCATTCATTTATTTTAATTTGGCCAAAGAGAGACACAGAGCAAGAGAGAGAAAGAAGGTGAGAAAGCAAGCCACTAGATCCAGGACTCACACCGTGGTTGGCTATGTGAGTGGGAGCAGTGCCTTAACCACCATGCCACCTGCTGGTCCCCATTCCAACCCTGTTTTCAAACTGTTTGAGTCTGGATGTTGCATGAAGCAGCGAAAAACACGGGATGAAAAGTTTCAGTGGGGCCAGCAGGTGGTGTGGTGGTTAAGGCACTGCTCCCACATGGCCAACTGAAGTTCAAGTCCCAGATCCTGCGGCTAGAAAATCACACCCTGCTTGCATGCCCCAAATTCAGCTTGAAAGTCACACCCCGCTTGAGTGCCCAAATCCCGAGAGAATGGAGAAGGCAGCATGGCCATCCTCCCAGGTGGTGATTTCTCACTTTCTTTCTGTGTGTCTGTCTCCGGAAGCGCACGCACCCTACGGCAAAAGCGAAAGAAAAGAAAAGAAAGAAACGAAAGAAAAAGAAAGAAAGAAAGAGAAGAAAGAGAGAGAAAGAAAGAAAGAAAGGAAGGAAGGAAGGAAGGAAGGAAGGAAGGAAGGAAGAGAGAGAGAGAGAAGGAAAGAAAGGAAGAGAGAGAGAAGGAAAGAAAGAAAGAAGGAAAGAAAGAATTTAGTGGCTGCCTGACTTGGGCAAGCTAACTGACTTCCCTGAGCTTTCCTTTCCTGTCTGACCCGGGGGTTGCTTTCCGGAATTCAGAGAGAACGTATGCGTATGAGCCTGGCACTACGGGGTGACAGCCAGCTTCATCTTTCGTGTCCCTAAGACCAGAATGTTTCTCAGAGGCACAAGAAGTGTCGGCCGCCGACCCGACCGGCGGGAAGCAAGCCCCGACCGCGCACAACCCCCGCCGGGAACTGCAGACGGAACGCTACTGCCAGGGTCGAGAGAGCCGCGGGAAGCTCGACCGACCCCAGGATCGACCGGCTCAAGACGCGCTCCCCAGCCAAGCGCACAGGCTCAGGCCACTCTCAGAACTACATTTCCCAGGGGCCCTCGCGAGTACGCGAAGCTAATCAGAGAGTTGGTGGGCGGGCTCCCCGCGGCCAGAGTTTCTCAGAAGGCGCGGTCGGGCTGACTGGCAGCCCGGGAGCTCCCGCCGCTGCTGGACCGGCGCCCGCTCGCCGGCGCGGGGAAGGAGGCTCTGCCGCCGCAGGTGTCCCGGGCACAGCGCCGGGAGTGCGCACGTACCGGGCGGCCTGAGAGTCCGGGGATGGAGTCCCGGGATGTGCTGAACCCGTCGGGCTCCAGAGCCTCCACTGTTACTAGCCGGTTGACCTCCTTTCCCATTTTACCGCAAATAAACTGGCAGGTACCGGACCAGGGGCGAACATGAGAATGACAGGCGAGATCCCGGCCCCAAAGCGCCGGTCTCCTGGAGTGCAGAGGGAAGGGAGGGTATAAATAGGAACACAGTATTTTCCGGTTATGACGAGGGTGTGAGACGAAGGTCATTCCGCAAAAGCACTGCCGTTCCCCACAGATGCGGCCGGCCGATTGAAGAGGCTAGAACAAGTGTGCTCGGACTCCGCCCGGAACCCTGGAGTACAGATCCTACAACTTCTGTTTCATCTTTCTGTGGGGAAAATGTAGTAAATTGCTATGTCAGAGGCACGTCTCTTGGAGACAGAAGGGAAACCCCGACCACATTGTCACCTCCATACCTGGATGGTTTTGCTCAGAATACAGCACAGGCATATACAGTTCTTATTTCAGGGGATCTGTGGGCTTCCGGAAGCCCACTGGCGGGTGCCTAGTAGAGACCTCTAGGCGTAGATCCCCAGCTACAGCCAGAACAGCTACTCCTTTTTAACTGATTTCCATATTAGACCTTCAGAAATACTTCCTTTGATCCAAGTGCTGCAGCCTGCTATAGCTTGAAGATGCCCCCCCCCCATTAAAGTAGTAAAATTGGGTTGTATTAAGAGGGTGGAAGCTCAGTCCACTGTGGTGTGGGAAAGTGAGGCCTTTGAGGGGTGACTTAGACTGCATAAAATCATCAGAGTGGGACTCCTGAGTGAATTTCGGGCGATGCCCTTTCTGAGAGGGAAGGAGACAGGCACACAGACTTGCTCTGCCTCACCATGGGATGCCCTTCACTGTCAGGACTTTTGCGTTCCCACCAGCAAGAATATCCTCATCAGATGTGGCTTCTTGACCTGAGGCCTCCCAAAACTGTGGGCTAAATAAGCCCCTACTCTTTATAAATCACTTGGCCTGTGGTATTCAGTTGTTAGCAACAGAAAAGTGGACTGACATACAGCCCCTAAAAAGGTTATAGTAACCAGGTAGACAGAATATTTCTCCAGTTCCAACGTTCTATTTAGGTCTTACCACCAAGACTGCTGTCTTCAGGTAAACATAATCAGATTGTGTTCACCTGCATAGTTAGTGTAAGAGGCACTTAAGCCCTCGTTATCCTTCTGGAACATTCCTCTGCCTGCTACATTTGTATGTACATGCCCCGGAAACAACTTAAGTATCTATCACTAGAGGACTTGCTGAGCACGCTTTGGAAAGTCCATGCCATGGACTGCACTGCAGCCTTTGCAAACAATGCAGTGGACCTCCGTGTGCCAGTGTACAAACACCTGCCACATGTTATCAAGTGAAAAGTGTCTGTTTTCAGTACAATGTGGATCTTATGATCCCATGTTCGTAAGTAATAGGAACATACCATTAAAATTTAAAAGTCTGGGACTAGCAGTTAGCGTAATGGATATGTCACTGGACTCCCATGTGGTTGCCTATGGTTCGAGTCCTGTACCCGGTAGCTTAAACTCACGCCAGGCGCGTGTGCGTGCATGCCCAAGATCCAGAGAGGAGAATGGAGGAGAAGGGATTGCGGCGTGGCGTGGCCATCCTCCCTGGGGGGTGATTTCTCACTTTCTGTCTCTCTGTCTCTCTCTGTCTTTCTGGCGAGCGCACGTGCCCTATAGCAAAAACCTCTCAAAATAAAAAAAGTGAAAAAAAAATAAAAATCTGGGCCTGGCCTTCTAATCTAGTGGTTAGGGAACTGGATCTCACATGACTGGCAGTGATTCAAATCCCAGCTCTGTGCCTTGAAAAAGCATGTATGTGTGTCCCAAAGCCCAACAGGATGGAAAAATGGAGGAGAAGGAATTCTCCCCTACCCCATGTTTCTCTTTGGCAAGCATGCACACCCTCTGTCATTAAAAAACAAAATTATATCTGAAGGAAGATACAAGAAGTAAGATAATAAGCTAAATGTTAGAGGAGGAGTTTCAAGTTTTGCTCCATTACTTTTACATCAAAAAGTAAAAACAAAACTCATTAACTGGGCCAGCCGGCGACATGGTGATTAAGGTGGCTGGATCCCAAATGGTGGACTACGCAGTTAGAGTCCTGAACCTGATGTTTTAAAACACATTCTGGCACCTGTGTGTGCTCAAAATCCTGAAAGGAGGGAGAAACAGGAGAGACTGACTGCAGCATGACCATCTCCTACTGGGGATGCTTTCTCACTTTCCCAATCTCTGTTTCTCTCTGTCTCTCTCCAGCAAGTGCACATACCCTATGGCAAAAACCTTTAAAAATATACATGTATGTATATTTTTATAACAATATACACGTAAATGGAAACAAAAAGAGTCTATACAAATATGTGTGCTAATATATATTTACTTTATTCAAATGATGACATTTAAAACCCAAGGGGAAAAGATGGCTTAATGATTTTGAGACTGTAGACAAGCCAGGTGGAAAATACAGGCTCTATCTCATGCCATAAACAAAAAGTAAACTCCAGATAAATTCAAGAAATATAAAATGTAACATCTGGATTTTTTTTTTTTTATAATCTTGCAGTGAGGAAGATCTTTTCTAATAAAGACAAAAAAAAAAAGAGAGAGAGAGAGAGAGAGAAAGAGAGAGAGAAAGGAACAGTAACCCCGAGAACCATTTAAAATTCAGATAGAAAACTGTAAAATTTCAGTATGAGAAAAGTAGCTTTGTGCATAGTTAAAATATGATAAAATATTTGTATATACAGTCATAGCCAGACTGTTAGGCACTCTTCAAGTTTTTTACTGCTCAAAAGATATAAACAGGCAATTCACAGAAGAAACATAGCTACCAAACACGAAAAGATGTTCAATCTTCAAGTAATCAGACAAATGACCATTAGGCCAGAGAAATATAATTTTTCGCTCATCATATTGGCATACATTAAGAAGGGTGATAAACCCAACTTTATTCAGTATGCAGAAATATAGGCACTTTCATACCCTGTGGTAGGACTTAAATTTGTAGAACATTTCTGGAAGGCAATTTGCCAAAAATTTTCAAAATTGGGTCCAGCAGATGGCATAGTGTTTATGTCACTGGACTCCCACATGGCTGACCATGGTTCTAGTCCCAGACCCAGAGGCTTGAAACACCAGGTACATGTGCATGCATGTCCGAAATCCCAGAGGAGAATGGAGCTGGGATTGTGGCATGGCCATCCCCCCTGGGGGGGGGTTGATTCTGTCTCTCCTCTCTGTCTCTCCAGCAAGCTCACATATAGCAAAAATCTCTCTAAAATTTTTTTTCCAAAGTCAATAATGCACAGGGGCCAGCAGGTGGCATGGTGCTTAAGGCTCTGGGTTCCCACATGGTCGATTATGGTTCATATCCCAGATCCAGCAGCTTGAAAATCATATGTATGTGCATGCCCAAAATCTCCAGAAGAGAATGGAGAAGGGATTGTGGTGTGGGCAACCCTCCTGGATGATTTCTCACTTCCCCTCTCTCTGTCTCTCTCTGGCGAGCACACATACTCTATGGAAAAAAAAATAATAATAATGCACAAGCTCTTTGATTCAGTTATTCTATTTCTAGGACTCTCTTCTTAGAAAGCATCAAACATACACAAACATGTATGCCTGAGGTCTTCATTGAAGTACTGGTTATTAAAGCAAAAGAACTGGGAATGGACCAGTGGTGGGGCAGTGCTGAAATGTGATGCTCAGCCGAGGAAGACCCACATGGAAAGTTGCGAGTTCTTGCCTGAAGATCTCCCAGTATGCAAGGCATGCATGTGCCTGGCTGAAACTGGGCATAGATTGTGGCATTAAGACCCTTTCAGGGGTGCTGGGTCTCCGTCTCTCTGACTCATGGAATAAATAAGCTTCCTCCCCCCCATTGGAAACAATCTAAATGTATTGTACATTAGCAGAGAGTCAATAGAGCTGTGGTATAGCCATACTACATATGCTACACAACTGTCAAGAGTAAGAGGCCTATTCTTCCGGACCTGGACAGATAGCAAAGGCACACTAAAAAGATCTGAAAAAGATCTTAAAAGATCTGAAAAAAAGTATATACTGTGATACATCGGTATAATGAACGATATATACATAGAGCACATCAGAAAGAGACTAATAGCATCCACGGCCAACTATGCCCCTAGAGAAGGGAGCAGAAATTAGTGGTGAGGGGCTGATAAGTGAGTTCCCTCATCGTCTTTGTATTAATATATACCTGTTTTGAATCTCGAACAGTGTTCATTTATTCACATATTACTGCTGCTCTGGTTATCTATTGTGTAACAAACATCCCAAAATGCGTTGGTATAAAACAACACCTATTTTATTACGTGGTTAGGTTACCCCAGCAGGGACAACTCAACTCTGTTCCACATGACTGGAGCTTCAGCTGGGGTGGTTCGAATGGCTGGAGATTGCTAGAATGTCTGGGTAAGGTTCTCAGCACTGGTACCCAGCAGCTGAATTTCCTGCCCGCCCCCACTGTCCCTCTTCTGCCTGCAGGTGTGGAATGTCCAAAGTGGCTTCCTCACTTACACATCGAGGGCTGGGGCTAGAATGACAATGAGCCTCTGGAGATGACTGAGCCTGTGTTTCTCCACGTGGAAAACTTGGGGTTCCTCACAGCATGGCAGTCTCAGGGTGGTCAGACTTCAGGTGGCTGCTTTTTCCCAGAACAAGCATTCTAAGAGGCTGTAGATGGCAGCTTTGATACTGGTCAAGTCCTAGAAGGTCACTTCCAATTTATCCTATTGCTCGAGCAAGTCACTAAGGTCAGTCTGTGCAGAGACCTGCTCAGTTTGAACACATTTTTTTCTGAGGGGGTGGGGCTATGGATTAGAAATAAACATAAAAACAAACACACAAAGACATATAGAAAAGCCAGGAGGATTAGGTGAGTCCAACTTCTCTGATGGAGAAAGCTGCAAACTTGAACCAGCCTCCAGTTTATTATTTTATAGGACAGAAAATAGGGGAAGAGGAAATGGAATGCAAAGACAGTTGTTTTCAGATGTTAATCGACTGATGGAAAAGGACAGGCAGGCACCATTTGGTTTCTTCTGATTCTTTTGGGCGAAATCTGAATAACACCTGTGGCCTCTTTAGACTGATACTGCTTTGCAGTATCACAGTTGGTATATTTGTAATCTAATGCTTCCATAGCTATGCAAATGAAGCACATGACCAGCGTTTCTGCATATGTCTGAAGGTCACCGAGTTTGTTCAGAATGGCCGCTCTCCACAAGTCTAGACTGAGGGGGAGGCATTAGACACCCTCTCTCTAGGAGTAGTAAAGAAGTTTCAGCCATTTTTAAACTACCACACTCTGTAATGTCAACAATGAAGACTTTAAAAACAAGAAATCTAACCTGACCAGTGGTTTATAATATTCTACATTGAAACAGCATATGGCCGCTTTCATTTCTCTCACCAGTCATCCAAAATGTAGTATCTGTCTGGAAATCTTCTATCAAGACTGTTGCTTCCAATTTTTTTTGTTTTTATTTTTAAGAATTATTTATTTATTTACTTAATTAATTTGTTTTAATTTGACCAGAGAAAGAGAAAGTAAGAAAGCAAGCCACCAGGTCTAGGACTTGAACCATAGTTGGCCATGTGGGAGTTCAGTGCCTTAACCACCATGCCCCATACTGGTCCTGCTTCCAAGTTTCTTATGCCTTTCCACAAATCAATCATATAAATCACTGATATCACCTAAGGAGCCTTTAAAAAATGCTGATGCCCACAACAAATGGGTTAGCCTCCCGGGGGTGGTACCCAGTCACCAACATTTTTTTTTCTTTTTTTGGAGAGGTTTTTGCTATAGGGCGCGTGCGCTCGCCAGACAGAGAGAGACAGAGAGACAGGAAGCGAGAAATCACCCCCCAGGGGGGATGGCCACGCCGCAATCCCTTCTCTTCCGTTCTCCTCTCGGGATCTTGGGCACGCACGCACACACGCCCAGCGTGAGTTTAAGCCACCGGGTCCGGTCCGGAACTCAAACCGCGGTCAACTACGTGGGAGTCCAGCGACATAGCCATTACGCTAACTGCTGGTCCCAGTCACCAACATTTTCAAAAGCTTCCCAGGTAATTCTGACGTGTCCAGAGGGAGAAGCACTAGTGTAGACGGAGTAACTTTCAGTACCAGCAGCTTCCAGAGGCAGCTCCTTAATTGTTGACAAGGCGATTGGTTGCCTGTATGAACCTGGTCATTGCAGGAAGCCTTAGCGGATGGTGAAAGACTGCAATCTTCCTTTTCAGGGCGGACTTCTATTCCCCAGGGAGCCCTCCTCTGTTGCGGGAGTCAGAAGTTGCTCTGACAATCGAGGAGTTAGCATCTTTCACCCCTTTGCTACAGCCAGCTTCCAGATTTATCTTTGTGGGCAGCCTTGGCCTATGCTAAGTTGGACTCTGCCTTGCGAGTCTTTTGCTCAAAGATGTCATTGAGTAAAATGGTTCTGGGACCTGCAGATGGCATAATGGTTATGTCGCTGGACTCACACGTAGTTGATCGCAGTTCAAGACCTGGACCCGGTGGCTTAAAACTCACATCAGGTGCATGTGTGTGCATGTGCATGCATGCCCAAGATCCTGGGAGGAGAATGGAGAAAAGATGTGGCATAGCCATCCCTGCCCGGGGTGGGGGGGCGGCAGGGGCGGCAGGGGCGGGGGCGGTGATTTCTCACTTTCTGTCTCTCTTTCTCTCTGGCAAGTGCATGTATCCTATAACAAAAATCTCTCTCTGAAAAAAAAAAAAAAGAAAAAGAGGGACCAGCAGTTAGCGTAATGGCTATGTCGCTGGACTCCCAGTCGACTGTGGTTTGAGTCCTGGACCTGGTGGCTTAAACTCACGCTGGGTGCATTTGTATGCATGCCCACAAATCACAAGTGGAGAATGGAGGAGAAGGGATTGCGGTGTGGCCATCCCCCCCTGGAAGGTGATTTCTCACTTTCTGTCTCTCTGTCTTTCTCTGCCTTTCTGGCAAGCGCACATGCCCTATAGCAAAAATCTCTCTCTTAAAAAAAAAGAATAATGTGGTATAGGTAAAACAAAATCCAAAGTCATAGTTCAGAGGACAGCAGTAGTTAAGTGGGAAGAAACCAAAACTGGGGACTGTGACTAGTACAAAGGCTAAGAGTAGCAGAAGCCCAAAAGCCCAGGGTACCCTCAGATGAGAGGCAGGAGAATCTGTGTTACAGAATGTTGGGATCAGCAGGCATGCCTCTTTCCACACATAGGCTGGATCTGAAAGTATGAACACTGCGAATTTCATCAAATACTACTCTGAAAACCAGGCACAGTGCTGGCCCGCTAGTACATTTAAACATTATGCGTAGGGAGCTGGATCCCACATGGTCAACTACAGTTTAAATCCCAGCCCTGGCAGTTTGGAAAACACACTGGGTATGTGTGCACACATACCCCAAATCCTAATAGGATGGAGGAGTGAAGGAAAAAAGACTGGCAGATCACATCCCTTTCAAGGGGTTCTCTTCCTCATACTCTCTTTCTGGTAAATGCATACTTCGGTAATTTTTTAAAAAATGTGACCAGGGACCAGCAGTTAGCGTAATGGCTATGTCGCTGGACTCCCACGTAGTCGACCGCAGTTCGAGTCCTGGACCCGGTGGCTTAAAACTCACGCTGGGAGTGTGTGCATGCGTGCCCAAGATCCCGAGAGGAGAATGGAGGAGAAGGGATTGTGGCGTGGCCATCCGCCCTGGGGGGTGATTTCTCGCTTTCTATCTCTCTGTCTGTCTCTGTCTGTCTGGCGAGCACACGCGCCCTATAGCAAAAACCTCTCTTAAAAAAAAAAAGAAAAAAAATGTGACCAGTGGATGACATAACATAATGGTTATGTCGCTGGACTCCCACATAATCGACTGCTGTTTAAGTCCTGAACCCAGCAGCTTAAAATTCACACTGGGCACATGTGTGCACACCCAAAATCCTAAGAGGAGAATGGAGGAGAAGTGGCACAACCATCTCTGCTAGGAGGTGATTTCTCATTTTCTGTCTCTGTCTCTCTGGCAAGTGTACTCACCCTATAACAAAAATCTCTCTAAAACAAACAAACAAACAAACAAACAACAAACAAAAAAACAAACCAAAACAAAAAAGTTTTAGGGGCCAGCAGATGGTGTAGCAGTTACATCGCTGGACTCCCACATGGTCAACTGTAGTTAGTCCTGGGCACAGGTGGCTTGAAAATCACGCTGGGCATGTGTGTATGTGCCCAAGATCCCAGGAGGAGAATGGAGAAGGGACTGGCCTGGCTAACTCTCCTGGGTGGTGATTTCTTACTTTCGTTCTCATTGCCTGTCTCTCCCCTCAGCAAGCACACATACCCTATAGCAAAAATCTCTCTTGAAAAAAAAAAAAAAGATCCACTTTTTTTTTTTCTTTGAGTGATTTTTTTTTTTTTTTTTTTTTTGGAGAGGTTTTCACTATAGGGCGCGTGCGCTCGCCAGACAGACAGAGAGAGACAGAGAGACAGAAAGCGAGAAATCACCCCCCAAGGGGGATGGTCACGCTGCAATCCCTTTTCCTCCATTCTCCTCTCGGGATCCTGGGCACGCACGCACATACTCCCGGCGTGAGTTTTAAGCCACCGGGTCCGGGACGCGAACCGCGGTTGACTACGTGGGAGTCCAGCGACATAGCCATTAGGCTAACTGCTGGTTCCCTCTTTGAATGATTTTTGATATAGGCCATGTGCATTCCGTCCTCCTCCATTTTCCTCTCAGGACCTTGCCCGGCATGAGTTTTAAGCACTGACTCTGAACTTGAACCACAGTTGACTACGTGGGAGTCCAGCAACATAACCATTATGCTGTCTGCTGGTCCTGGACCCACTTTTTTTTTTTTTTGGAGAGGCTTTTGCTATAGGGTGTATGCGCTCACCAGAAAGAGAGAGAGACAGAGAGCTAGAAAATGAGAAGTCACCCCCCAGGGAGGATGAGCATGCCACAATTCCTTCTCCATTCTCCTCTTGGGATCTTGGGCATGCATGCACATGTGCCTCATGTGAGTTTAAGCCACTGGGTCCAGGACTCGAACCGCAGTCGACTACAGGGGAGTCCAGAGACATAGCTATTATGCTAACTGCTGACCCATGGACCCACTTCTTATAAAATACACATATATAGAGACCAGTAGATGGCGTAATGGTTAGGTCACTGGACTCACATGTAGTGGGCTGCAGTTTGAGTCTGGACCCAGAGGCCTAAAACACACGTGTGCATGCGTGCCCAAGATCCTGAGAGGAGAATGGAGAAGGGACTGAGGCATGGCCATCCTCCCTGCAGATGACTTCTCTCTTTGTCTTTTTCTCTCTCCAGCAAGAGCATGTGCCTTCTAGCAAAAAACCTATCTCTTAAAAAAAAAAAAAAAAGGAAAAAGAAAATACACACATATGATTTAGCGTACAATTATTAGAAAGTTAACAAAATCTCCAAACCCGGCCATGGGCCCTCTAGAATGGCACTGGTCAACATGGTAGGCACTTTGTGGGCCAACAACAGGTGGCTTGATGGTTGAGGTGCTAGATTCCCACACAGTCAACTGCAATTTGAGTGCAGACCCTGCCACTGGCTGAATATGTGTGTGTGGCCAATATCCCAAAAGAATGTCGAGAAGGGATTGTGGCATGACCACCTCCCCTGGAGGTGATTTCTCACTTTCCCTCTCAGTATCTCTCTTTTTCTTCTGAGAGCGCATGCACCCTGTGGCAATAACCTTAAAAACAAACAAAACCACAGTAGCTACTTGGTAATACATGGCAACACTAGCTCCATTTTCAGAGCTCAACAGCCACCACTGCAGAAAATTCTATTGGATAATGCTGCTCTAGAATTTCATGGAGCCTAGGTTAAGAATTCGGCCCAAATAAACCCCTGTAGATCTACTGGTCTATAACCCCACTCAAATAAAATCAAATGTCAGCTAGTCTGTCTTCTGCACATAGGCAGGCCACGAAGACGTGGAGGAGGAATGCAAGTAGTAGTTATGAGCATCCCTCAACATTCACTTCCTTTAAGGGTCTACTAATAGCCTAAATACAAAGGGACCTTAAAAAAAGATTCATCTCTGCTGCAATTGATTCTGTGTTATGAGGCCGACTGCATGTAAGCAAGAGCTCAAGAAGTAGCTAGTTGTCACAATTCACTCCCACGACGCTTTTATCTGCCAGAACCATGGCCTAAGCATTGCTGGAGGAAATAGAGGGCCAGGTAGCTCCGCCACTGGGCGGCCAGGCCTCACTACGAAAGCTCACGATGGGGCCAGAAGGGAGATGAACGCCTGTCCTCGCAAACCTCTGGGCACAGCAAGCGCGGCACCTCCGGGCAATTCTAAAATCGGCCTACTGTAGGGCAGACGGCACTGCCAAGCGGGGACCTCACTGTCGCGGGCGCGGGCGCGCGGCCGGGACTGCGTCTCCCCGCAGGTCCCGCCACAGGAGCTGCGGGCAGGGCGGGGCCGGCACCGGTCTCCCGAGCTGCTGAGGCCCTGCGGCTCCTCTGCCAACCCCGAGAAATCGAGGCGGGCGGGGACCACCTTGGGAAAGGATTTCTCGGAGGAGCTTTTTTACAATCTAGATTTCCGGGCCCACCGCGACACTGCTTCACTGGATCTCGCGTGGCTCCGGGATTTGCTTTGTTAATGAGCTTTCCTGGGAATTCTGACCCAGGTGGTTCTCTGGTCACATCTACCTCGGCCTACTTTCCTCTCGGGGACCTAACGGGCCTGTCCCTCCCGTGTCTCGCCCCCACGGCCCCCAGGGCGTTGGGACCAGCCGATGGCCTGGCTTCTCGCCCCCAATTGGTCCCTCGCTCGTCCGGCCCCCTGGCACATCTTCCCTTCTGGTTGGTCGGCGGTGAGTCCGCTGAGACCCGGCCCAATGGGAGCTGGCGTTTGCACACCGTGACCCGGAAGTTGGTCCCGAGCAGGAGCGTCGGCTGTGGACGCCAAATTCGCGCGCGGGGACTTCCGGCGTGGGTGCCGAGTCCTGCGTAGCTCCTCAGCTGGTTCTTGCGCGACTTTCGGGTCGTGGCTCAGGAAGTCCTGGCGCGGCTGTCCAGGGGGTCGGTGCTTGGCTCTCGGGACCGAGTGAGACCAAGTTGTGGGTTCCGGCTGCGTCCGGGCGGGAGCTGGGCTCCTCGGCCGGGACTTGGCGCTCTCGGCTCCCGGGGTCCTGCCGGCGCCGCCTTTCTTTACACTGGGGTCCGGGCGCCGTCCTCACTCGGGTTTCAGGACCAAAGCGCTCTAGGGTCTGAGGATGGCGTCGGGCCCGGGATCCCAGGAACGGGAAGGACTCCTGATAGTGAAACTGGAGGATGACTGCGCCTGGAGCCAAGAGCTGCCCCCGCCTGACCCAGGGCCCAGCCCAGAGGCCTCCCACTTGCGCTTCAGGCGGTTTCGCTTCCAAGATGCCGCTGGTCCCCGGGAAGTCCTCAGCCGGCTTCAGGAGCTTTGCCATGGGTGGCTGCGGCCTGAGCTGCGCACCAAGGAGCAGATCCTGGAGCTGCTGGTGCTGGAGCAGTTCCTGACCATCCTGCCCCAGGAGATCCAGAGCAGGGTGCAGGAACTGCATCCGGAGAGCGGCGAGGAAGCGGTGGTCCTAGTGGAAGATATGCAGAGAGAGCTTGGGAGACTGAGGCAACAGGTGAGAGGTGGGAGAGCTGTTGTATCTCGGTTTGTTCGGCCTTGAGAACGGGGACATAGGACTGGGCCTAGTTCCCCAGTCGGACTTTCTTGGTTGCCCTGAGTAGACCTTAGATAGGCAAGAGGCCTTTTTTGTGGATTAACGTGGAACACTTATTTTTTGCCAAATGGACCGAGCGAAGAGTGCCCTGTTTCCACAAGGAGGCAGTGCCTCTCTAGTTAGCAGGAACCCTGGAGTTAAATCGCCAGCATTCACATCCTCAGTCTGCTCAATAGTTCAGCTTTGTGATTTTGGACAAATTACTTGACCTCTTTGATTCTTGGTTTTCCCACTGGTTAAATACAATACTTTAAATATGATACAATACTTTCTAGGGCTGCTTTGAGGGTTAGAGGGAAGCAGTATGTAATGTTTTGCTCAAACTACTGGCTTATTTTTTTTTAATTATTTTTATTTTATTTATTCATTCATTTTATTTTAATTTGACCAGAGAGAGACACAGAGAGAAAGAGAGAGGGAAAGTGAGAAAGCAAGCCACCAGGTCCGGGACTTGAACCGTGGTTGGCCATGTGGGAGTGTCCAGCGCCCTAACCACCACACCACCTGCTAGTTCCCAAACTACTGACTTATAATTAGGACATGATACTTCTTAGCTTTGTTATGTTAGGGTCAGTAGTCTATCCTCTGCTGAGTTGGCTCTCAGTTAATTGTGAACTTAGAAAAATAATTTGGCCCTGAGGTTCTGAGCTTACTGCCTGCCCAGGGCCACTGAAGTTTAGCATGTAGGGTAGTAAGGAATAAAAGCATCTGTCTAGAAAAGTTGGGGAAGACAGAAAGGAAGCGAGATCTATCAGAAGAGCTGTGTGGAGAAGGTGTATGGTGGGAGTGGACCTTCCCTCCATGTACATTAGTACACGGGGGTCGATAATTTTGTTTTTGTTTTTGATTTTTGGCAGAGCGTGTATGCTAGCCAGAGAGATAGAGAAAGCAACTCCCAATGTGGCATGGTGGTACCAAAATGCCTTCTCGATTTCTCACCTCGTTGGGATTTTGAGCATGCATGCACATGCACTTGAGTGTTTTCCAAGCTGCGTAGTTGACTATGTGGGATGTCCCTTAACCATGAGGTCGTGGGGCCAGCCCAAGAAAACGTTAGCGTAAACCATCTTTCTCTCACTGGGTCCAAAGGGGTCCCCTTTGGTTTCCTGTTGAAGGCCTGCCTTCAGAGTCCTGTGTTAATTTCCCTTCCTATTAGGCCCTGTTGTGATGATGAGTGATGTGGGTTGGTTCCCAGGTCACAAACCATGGGCGGGGAACAGAAGTGCTTTTGGAGGAGCCTTTACCTCTGGAAACAGCAGGAGAGTCACCGAGCTTCAAGCTGGAGCCAATGGAGACTGAGCGAAGCCCTGGCCCCAGGCTGCAGGAGCTGCTAGGCCCCAGCCCTAAAAGGGACCCCCAGGCTGTAAAGGAGAGGGGTGAGGAACAGTTATCTGGGCAGGTGGGAGGGAGAAGGGGATTGGGGTTGCTCCTGACATAGCAGTATGGAACGCAGGTGCCAAGGCTAAGGAGTTTCTGAGTTGAAGTTCTCACATGTGGAAAGACCTAGAAGTGGGGTTTGGGTTCTTCTGGAAGTGGGAGGGGGAGGAAAATCTCTTACTAGAGACCTTTTGTATGCAGAACAGAGGCCATTTGAGGTTAGATGAACCATGAGGGGTTTGGAGTGCTGAGAACCAGTGGGGAAAACTGCTGGTGCTCCTTTACTCTGCCCCCATCATTTTGACTAGCCCTTTATTGTGCCTCTGTTGCCTTCCCTGGCTTAGTGTCCAACCCTCAGAGCAGAGACTGGGTATTGGGAAATGGATACTATGTTGTGATCACCCTGGGGTTGCCAAGAATTAGGAATGCCATTCTCACTTTGATTTCTGTCACCTTCAGCATTATCTACTCCCTGGCTTTCTCTCTTTCCTCCTGAAGGGAACATGGAAGACAAGCAGATGGCTGGGCCCCAGGTGATGTGGAAGTTCTCACTGTCTCCCCCAGAACCCTTCCTCCTCCCCCAGAGTATTCCTCTTAAGGGTTGGGAAGCTTCTGCCACTTAGAAGATCCTTTCTCATTCACCACGAGCACCTCCCTGCCTTCTCTGTCTCCTCCATACTGCACTTGCAGGCCTGACACCCTTCTTCCCCATGGCACATGTCTTTGGCTCCCCTGGGTTTTGCCCCTTAATCCATGATTCTGCTTAAATTGTTCTTGGTGCCTCAGGGGCTAAAGGAGATCTTGTGCTGTTTCAGTTGCCTGAGAGCTTAGAGGACGTGGCAGTGTACATCTCCCAGGAGGAGTGGGTACATCAGGATCCTAGTAAGAGGGCCCTCTCCAGGGACACGGTGCAGGAGAGTTATGAGAATGTGGACTCACTGGGTAAGGACTTCTTTTCCAGGGATGATGACTTTTCTGACGAGGGTCCTACCCCTTGGACACTCACCTGAACATGAGCTCTGAGTTTTGCCCAAAAGCTGTCACAGGAGACCTCCCATTGTCTAAAGTTCCCACACTAGAGTCAGTTACGTATGTCACATGGCACAGTTGGCACATTGATGGGTAGCCCTGAACTTTAGCCCAAGGTGCCAGAACCTAAGGCAGGGAGTCTGAACCATCATGGGCTTCCTTGGGCAGAACAAATCAAATCTAGCACCCACTGCCTGTGTCACACACTCTTGGCATCCCAGCATGCTGAGGGTGGCTGGAAGTTCCTTACAATCTTGAGATGTGGGGTCTTTTTGAGCTCGCTTTGTTTCCAGTGCTCCATTAGTATTTCTAGGCCCTTTCTCAAAGACAAATTTCAGGGGCACTGGCATCAACATTTCAGATATCAGCTCTCACAGCCCTTAAAAATTCAGAAGTGGGGAAGGGCCTTATGATAAGTTGGAAACCATGTATATATCCAAAACGGGCTAAATAAAACATAAATTACAAGTATCTATGTGTTGACCTATAATGCAGAAATTAAAGAGGATGCTTATGAAATTTGACGAACTGATTAATGTTGGATTTAGATGGAAAACACATAGTTATTTACAGTACAATTCCCTCAACTTTTCTGTACATTTGAAACTTCTTGTAATAAAGGTTGGGGAAGTTTTAAAAAGCAACATAAAACCAGACTCTGTCTCTTACCATTACAGCTGCATTGAAGCACATGCTGGTAGAAAGAGTCATGTTGCATTTTGTTTTCATGCATCAGTTTTGCATAAAGAGAATCACAGCTGTAAACTCATTTGCACAGATCCTGCAAAAAGGTCGCTTCAGTTTCTCTTCAGTGGGACTGTCTCCAGGTTTTTCGTGTCACTTCTCTGTCATGGTGATGCCCACTGTTGAGTATAGCTCTAACAGTGAATGCTGAATAGGAAGAGAAGGTCAAGCCATAATTTGTTGGAAATATATGTTTGAGTCCATGGTTGCTGGTGATGGAATGAGGTTTTGTTTTTTCTTTTTAACACACCGTAGAAGTGGCACTTCTGGGTTTTAATTTCATGGTCCTCTCAGAGCCCCAGGTGCTTTTCTGATTGTCTATCATGCTATATTTTTCCTTCTGGAGTTGCCCAGTCGAATTTAGTTCTATTTTATATTTATATGCCAGAGTCAAGGCTTCTCTATGATAGCAAATCAGGTTCTTCAGGAAACTGAGACTACCCTAATCAATGTTTGTTTAATCACCTAAGTGTAGGTCATCATTGCAAAAACCGAAAACCAAAATCACATTCTATGAAAACACAAAGAAAAAGTCTTTCTTCCCTGATGTCTTCCTGTAGAGGTAACCACTGAGAATAGTTTGGTGTATAATCTAAGTAATGGCTGTCAGATTTATGGAGCAATCTGTGCCTATCCCCTGCAGGGAACAGGACTTTGTTTTCCTTTCCAGGTAGAGGAAGATGGTGCTACAGAAGTCTATTTTCTTTCATTATGAACAGGGTCTAACATTCCTGGTCAGGAGGGCCTAAGTACCCAGGTTGAACAAGGAGGAAAGCAATGGGACCCCAGAGTCCAAAGCTGCAAGGAGGGCCTGAGCCCCAGAAGCCCTGCTCCAGGTAAGGAATGAAGAAGAGCAGTCTGCCAGCAGTGCTCCCACCGTTGAGGGTGGGGCTTTTGAGGGTAGGGCCAGCCCATGCTGCCAGAGAGCTTTTGCTTCCTGGACTCGTATTGCCGGGTCTCTACCTAGGAAGGCAGGCAGTGAACCCAGGTGCACACTAGAAGGAGGCACTCACTTGCCTAGTATCAGCCCTGCTCCAACCCACCCATTCCTGAAGGGCAAAAAGCCAGACACTCAGTGGAGTGGAGTGAGGTGGAGGCCCCAAGAAGGGGATGCCAAGACAATCTAAACTCTGATTCCTTGAGCAGTCCCTCCCTCTCCTTTTATCCAGATGCTTCTCTGGAGTGCTTTATTTTTAGGGAGAGGATGAGAAACTGAGATAGAACCAGCCCTTCTGGCAGTAGCAGATGTTGGGAATTTTCTTTTCTCCACTGTAGAAATAACGTTGGGGGTTGATTTCCCTGCCAGGAGAAAAGAAATTGGAGAATCCAGAAGAAAGTGCTCAGTGTGTTTTCCTTGAGAATTTCCACTCTCCAGCTTTGCTCCCTGCCCAGGCCAGAGGGGAGGTACCATGGAGTCCTGAGCAGGGAAGACCTCAGGACCGGGCAGAAGGGCATTGGGAGCCTCCTGCAGAGGATCGAATGGCATCGTCCTTAGTGGGCGCCCCAAGTGGCAAAGACCTGGGTCGACCAAAGGAACTACAGCCAAAGAAACTCCACTTGTGTCCCCTGTGTGGCAAAAATTTCTCCAATAACTCAAACCTAATTAGGCACCAGAGAATACATGCAGCAGAACGACTGTGTGTGGGAGTAGAGCACAGCGAGATCTTTGGGAACCCACACTTGCTGTCGCTGCATAGAGCACACCTAGGGGATGAGGCCCATAAGTGCCTTGAATGTGGGAAATGCTTCAGTCAAAACACCCACCTGACTCGCCATCAGCGCACCCACACAGGTGAGAAGCCCTATCAGTGCAACGTGTGTGGAAAAAGCTTCTCTTGTAACTCCAACCTCCACCGGCACCAGAGAACACACACAGGGGAGAAGCCCTACAAGTGCCCCGAGTGTGGGGAGATCTTTGCTCACAGCTCCAATCTCCTTCGACATCAGAGAATTCACACTGGAGAGAGGCCATATAAGTGTCTTGAATGTGGGAAAAGTTTCTCTCGAAGCTCACACCTTGTCATTCACGAAAGAACTCATGAGAAGGAGAGACTTGATCCCTTCTCTGAGTGTCGGGAAGCCGTGAACGACAGCACCACCTTTCTCACAAACCATGGGACCCACAAGGCAGAGAAGAAACTCTTTGAATGTTTGACTTGTGGGAAAAGCTTCCGGCAGGGCATGCACCTCACTAGACATCAGAGAACGCACACAGGAGAGAAGCCATATAAATGTACGCTGTGTGGAGAAAACTTCTCTCACAGATCCAACCTAATCAGGCATCAGAGAATTCACACGGGAGAAAAACCCTATACCTGTCATGAGTGTGGAGACAGTTTCTCTCACAGCTCCAATCGGATTCGTCACCTGAGAACGCATACGGGAGAGAGACCCTATAAATGTTTGGAATGTGGGGAAAGCTTCTCTCGGAGTTCACGCCTCACGAGCCATCAGAGAACACACACCGGTTAGGAACAATGGGATTTCTCTCTGCCCTGCAACCAGGTGACCCCTGTGTTATGCAGGTAATTGCTACAGAGAAGTGGGGGGGGGGGGCATGTTGTGAGAGAGGTGCAGGCAGCAGAGGGTTAGCATAAAACTTGAGTTCTGTCTGCACTTGAAAAGATGCATTTTGGAGGTGACCTGTTTCAGGCAGGAATTCTCTTTAAGTTTTTCCTGTCCCAAGATATACCCACCCTCTTGGTATTTTTAGCCAAGGTGTGATTTGGGTGTCTTACTGTGTCCAGTGTTTATCCTGTAACTTGGGGAGTCCATGTGATTGTCCTGTTACTGCTTCCTCACTTGGGGCATTTAGCAGGAGCAGTTGGGCTCCTGGGGCCCTTGAGATCAAAGAAGAGTGGCCAAGTCTCCTGGGGAGCCAGGTGGAGGTCAACAAGAGAGTGGCTGTGAGTTCTACTTCTCCCCAAGGCTGTGGTTGAGAAGCCCTGGGCAGTCCAGGTCAGCCACCACAGCTTCCCTCCATGATCAGATAAGAGTACCCACTGACAGACCACATGTTTAAGTGTAACCTCAGACAAAAAGGAACCAGAGGTATAAGGGAAATAATAAGGTGGAATTTGTAGGAAAGCACAGAAATGGCAGAGGAAATGAGAGTCTGATTTGTCTACTCTTTACAGAAACAGACTTTCCCCACCTGTACCCAAAAACACATAAATAGAGCTCTGAAGGCTTATTCCTGGGTAGAGGGTTCCATGAAAGATGGATTCCCTGGGAAACTGAAAAAAATAAGTCTGAAGGGAATTAGGGATTATGTCCTTCCCTACTGAAAATGTTTGGATGGTAATAAATATCTTTAGGAAACATGAACGTGTATGCATCTTCATTGAGGGCCTTTGTCTTGAATCTTGTTGATGTGTGTGCGTTCAGCTTTGACAAGAGGTCCTGCTTTCT
Organism: Tupaia tana; assembly: GCA_026018925.1. NCBI lineage: Eukaryota > Metazoa > Chordata > Mammalia > Scandentia > Tupaiidae > Tupaia > Tupaia tana. Next base: position 83,063,611 of record JAKSZU010000016.1, on the reverse strand, counting down.
CTCTATGGACTTACTTGTTTGGTCAGGCAAGTTCTAACAAAGGTAACAGCAGTTCTACTAAGGGAGGTGTGGGACTGATGGGCTGTAGGCTAGGACTGTGATAACAAAGGGTTGAGCTGAATGGCTGCTGGGAGTGAGTGATACTGTTGTAGGTTCTTCAAAAAGTATTCTTTCTTCTGTGGTATACAGCAGTGAAAATGTTCTTCAATTCTTCATTTAGAATGTGTATGGTCTTGTGAAGTAGCTGAGGAAGATCTGGCTCTTCAAAGAGAGTACTTTGGTCTTGTAACTGGTTCCCAGGAAGGAAGCTAAAATGGTCCTAATACAACTGGGTAACCAACCATTAATGGTAGGAGGATATATGGGAGGGCAATATTAGGAAAAAGGATTATATTGGGTCACTGGAAAAGTCATGACACATTTTTGCACAGAAAATCTGGAAAATGTCATGACATATTTTAGAATGGGGAACCAGGAATAGAAATTCTAGGAATGTGTTTTTGGGGAAAGAGAATACTAGGAGGTAGTCTAGGAGTAGGAAGTCTGATGCCAGGAAACCATCTCAGGAAATGGCCCTGAAAGAAGGTATCTATAGTAGGTTGTTTGGGGAGAATAGATAATGAAACAACCCCACATCCCTCCTTTCTTATCAGTCTCATCTCAGCCCTGCCTCAGATTAGTATAAGTTTTTACGAGCCAGTTTTTTAAAGTTTATATTGCTTCTCAGGCCAGCTGATGGCGGCGGTGGTGGTTGAAGCAGCTGGATCCCACGTGGCCAGCTGCGAGATTTGAATCCTGGACTCCGTAGCTTAAGAAATACACACAGGGAACCAGCAGTTAGAGTAATGGCTATGTCGCTGGACTCCCACGTAGTCGACCGTGGTTCGCATCCTGGACCCGGTGGCTTAAAACTGACGCCGGGCGCGTATGCGTGCGTGCCCAAGATCCTGAAAGGAGAACGGAGGAGAAGGGATTGTGGCGTGACCATCCCCCCTGGGGGGTGATTTCTCGCTTTCTGTCTCTACGTCTGTCTCTGTCTGTCTGGCGAGCGCACGCGCCCTATAGCGAAAAACCTCTCCAAAAAAAAAAAAAAAAAAAGAAAGAAAGAAATACACACAGTATGTGTGCGCCCAAAATTCCAAAAGGAAGGAGAGACGAAGAAGGGGTTGTGGTATGCATCCCCCATAGGGAATGCTTTCTCATGTTCCCTCTCTTTCTGTTTCTCACAGAGTGCACACACACTCTGGCAAATTAAAAACAAAAACAAAAAGTTTCTCTCCCTTTCTCGTAGCTACCTTGTTCACAGGAGGAAGGCAGTGGTAGTGTAGGGGTTGAAGGACAGGCAGGGGGTTCAGGATTAGAAATGGTTATGATCAACAGGAGTAGGAGCAAGACCAAGGTCCAGTGGAGCAGAACAGGGCTGTGTATTTCATACACAATTTCAAAATACAATACCATTAATTGGGTAGAGTGGTGTAAAGTTGATGTCGCTACTAAGCACTCCGGCTAAGATGGCTAGGGTGGGTTATAAGTCACATGAGAATGGAAAGTATCTCCTCTGTTCTTCCTCCCTCCCACAGCATCATCTACGAATGTCTTAGCATGTGGTCTACCCAGCATTATTTTTCCTTGTAACATGACAGCTTGAAGCTGAAACCAAGAGGACCCTCAGGTGTTTGTCCTGGGCACTGAAAAGGGTCTCCTATGGAATCCTTCAACCAGTCCCTAACCTAGCTCCTCTTCTGGCAAACTTCACAGGCATCCTGGTTTTCACCACTATTTCCTTCAACCAGTCCCTAACCTAGCTCCTCTTCTGGCAAACTTCACAGGCATCCTGGTTTTCACCACTATTTAGTGAGATGTCACACAAAATACTGCATGTAAAACACTTAGAACTGAGCACCATCCCTGGAACATGAGTGCTCTTTATCAGTGCCAACTGTACATATAATTCTGGCAAAAGATTTCTCTCTAACACGGAGGTCAATGTAAGACCACACTGACAGGAACTTCAGGGAGCAGCCTGCTACTGAGGGGCAGGACTGCTGATCCTTCCCTTGTAGTTTTCTGTCAAAGAGCCCATCCAAGTCTCTTACTGCAGGCTCCCATGAGGACACTGCAAGGTATGGTCAAGTGTTTTTTTACATCCACACTTTAACATACATACTTTTTTTTTTTGAGTTTTTTTTGCTACAGGGTGCTTGCCAGAAAGAGAGAGACAGCGAGAAATCACTCCTGGGGGGAGGGGTGGCCACACCACAATCCCTTCTCCATTCTCCTCTCGGGATCTTGGGCACGCATGCACATGCACCCGGCGTGAGTTTTAAGCCACCGGGTCCAGGACGCGAACCGCGGTCGACTACATGGGAGTCCAGCAACATAGCCATTATGCTAACTGCTGGTCCCAACATACATACTTTTTAACATTAATGATTTTATCCACTAGTCCTCTTGTGTAAGATGCCAAAGCAGATTTCAGTGGCCTTTATGTCAAAGGGAGACTGACACTGGGACAACAAAGACTTCTGGTCCCTAAGTCCAAATGAGTGCAAAGGAGACATCAACTGACCATATCCTTGTGACAAAGGTAGCACATGAGACCAGCAATAAGGTTTCTGGGTGGAGAATCAGTAGCACATTTAAGGGATGTGAAAAGGCCTGGCAGAGTCAAACTAAAGCTAAAATAGACCAAGGAACCAAAAACAAAGCCAGAAGTGGGAGAGAGGAAGTATTTAGAAAGTAATATATATATTTTTTATTCAGATAAACCTGTCAGTCTACTAAAAATTTTTTTTTTCTTTTTTTGGAGAGGTTTTTGCTATAGGGCGCGTGCACTCGCCATACAGAGACAGAGAGATAGAAAGCGAGAAATCACCCCCCAGAGGGGATGGTCATGCCGCAATACCTTCTCCATTCTCTCAGGATCTTGGGCACGCACACACGCTCCCAGTGTGAGTTTAAGCCACCGGGTCCGGGACTTGAACTGCGGTCGACTACATGGGAGTCCAGCAACATAGCCATTACGCTAACTGCTGGTCCCTGTCTACTAAAATTTTTCATTGTAGTAATGAAAGAATTTATGAGTCTTGGGACCAGCAGTGGCGTAATGGCTATGTCGCTGGACTCCCATATATTCGACTGGTTCGAGTCCCGGTCATGCGGGGCACACGTGCGTGTGTGCCCAAGATCCCGAGAGGAGAACGGAGAAGGGATTGCGGTGTGGCCATCCCCCCGGGGAGTGATTTCTCACCTTCTGTCTGTCTGGCTAGCGCACGCGCCCTATAGCAAAAACCTCTCCAAAAAAAAGAAAAAAGTTTATGTGTCTCAATATCAATCTGAAATTTGAGGTTTTAGACATAGCATCCTTTAAAGAACAGTTCACTATTGAATCATATTACGTATAATTTTGGAATGTGCAAAATCACTCCCACTTTTTACTTCATTTACATTTTACTATTTTAAATCCTTGAAGAGTACAACATCACACGAATTCTGTGTCCAATGGCCTTAGCAGGGAGGTTGCTTTGGAATTTAGCTCGAACTACGCCACTGTTTATACGGGCGTGGGTAACCTTTCCCCAGATTACTCTGGTTTTATTTGGTTTGCCACCAGGAATCACTGTGTTGTTTTTTGCTTTGTACACGTAAGCACACCTCTTGCCTAAACAGAGTTCTGTTTCATTGGGACCAGCAGGTGGAGTGGTGGTTAAGGCGCTGGACACTCCCACATGGCTGACCATGGTTCGAGTCCTGGACCTGGTGGCTTGCTTTCTCACTTTCCCTCTCTCTCTCGCTGTGTCTCTCTATGGTCAAATTAAAAAGAAAAAAAAAATGAATAAATAAAATTTAAATTATTTACTCTAAAAAAAAAAAAAAAGGAATTCCGTTTCATCTCGTGCATAAACACCTTCAATTTTAAGAAGAGTTGTGTGCTCCCTTTGGTTCCTGAGACCCCGCTTATAGCCAGCAAAAATGGCCTTTGACCACAGCCTTCCAAACATAGTTGCCCTTTTGAAGTCCTGTTCCCAGCAGGCCTCCACAGGCTCCAAAATGATGGAAAGAGGACTACCACTGTTTTTAACTTTTTTCACAAGCATTTGAAACAACTAAGTCATGTAAAGGATCTTGACGTGTTTTAAAGGAAAGTCAATTAGCAAATTTATTGGTACTAGGAAACTTATTAACTTTACTTTGGAGCCAGGAACTCAAGAATAGCAAGATGGGGACCAGCAGTTAGCATAATGGTTATGTCACTGGACTCCCATGTAGTCGACCGCGGTTTGAGTCCCAGACCTGGTGGCTTAAAACTCACGCTGGATGTGTGTGCATGCGTGCCCAGGATCCCAAGAGGAGAATGGAGAAGGGATTGCAGCGTGGCCATCCCCCATGTTGGGTGATTTCTTGCTCTGTCTCTCCGTTTCTATCTGGCGAGTGCACGCACCCTATAGCAAAAACTTCTCCAAACCCGCCCCCCCCAAAAAAAAGGCAAGATGCAATTAAAGCAAAAATGAGTTTATTTGAAGCATTTTTTTCTTGTGGTTTTTATCGTTCATGTTAGCTTTCAAGTGCTTCTAGTAAAATATTAATTCCTCGCTTTTGCTTTTTAGTTTGCTTGCCCTGGTACAGGGTGGGGAAAGAATGGAGACAGGACAAGGGCAAGACTAAAGAGGCTGGTGCAGTCACTGAGATTGCAGGCGATGGTGACCTGGACAGGGGCAGTGAGGAGGGTGAAGTGAAGACAAGTAGAACGAGATTCAGGAAGTAGAGCCATTAGGACTTTACCTGGGACCAGACTAAAATGTTAAATCACAAAATGTCCCCTAAGTCACTGAAAATTTGACCCTGACCCATTGAAGTCTGATTTGGAAGAATAGGTAAGAGCTTGCACGTTTTTGAAAATGGAGAGTAAGTGGACATTTGCCTTACATTAAAAGACACAATCAATGTGATGAAAATGGGAAGGTACTAGCGGAGAGTAGAAATCAGTACTACATTTTTTTGTTTAAGGTTTTTGTCATAGGGCGAGTGTATTCACCAAAGAGAGAGAGATAGATCACCCCCTATTATGGCTATGCCATAATCTCTTCTCCACTCTCCTGGAATTTTGGGCACACACGCACTCTGATTTTCAAGCAGCCAGCTCCAGGACTCCAATTGAGGTGGGCCATGTGGGAGTCCAGTGGCTTAAACACACCCCCACCTGCTGGCCCTTGTGAAGAGATTCTAATGACGGGGAAATTCTCAAAAATAGTGGAGCATAACAGTTGAAAGTCTGAACTTTGACATTAAATAGAAATTAACTATTTTTAAATAATTATTTTATTCATTCATTTATTTTTTAATTTGACCAGAGAGAGACAGAGGGTGAAAGTGAGAGAGAGGAAGTTAGAAAGCAAGCCACCAGATTCAGGACTTGAACCCTGGTCAGCCATGCGGGAATGTCCAGTGTCTTACCTACCACGCCACCTGCTGGTCCCAAATAGAAATTAAATATTATCTCTGCTATCTGCTAGTATATGTGACATTTGCCAAGTTACTTAATGTCTCTAAATTTGTTTCCTTATCTGTTTAGAAGGAGGTGGTCATGCTGATTAAATAAAAACATGTATATATAATCCTATATACTCAACAAATACTTAGTATTAATACCACAGTATAAAATATTTTAAGACAAATACAAAATTTTACTTACAAAGTGATCAGTATTTTTAAAAATACTATTTTATTTATTCATTCACTTATTTCAATTTGACCAGAGAGAGGGGGTAAATGAGAAAGCAAGCCACCAGGTCGAGAACTTGAACTGTGGTTGGCCACATGGGAGTGTCCAGCACCTTAACCACCATACCACCTGGTCCCCTCTGATCAGCTTATTTAGAAAATATATTACATGCACTAAAGTATTATGAGAGAGGATATCAGTCAATAAAATTAAGTGCCTTTTTATATATCTTCTGTAATCAGTGTAGGGTACTTCCACAATAGTAGAAAAACAAGTACTACAGAGATGGTGACAAAAGTTAAAGTAGGCACCAGCAGTTGGTGTAATGGCAATGTCGCTGGACTCCCATGTAGTTGACCGCAGTTCGAGTCCCGGACCTGATGGCTTAAACTCAGGCCGGGTGCGCGTACGTGCGTGCCCAAGATCCCAAGAGGAGAATGGAGGAGAAGAGATTGTGATGTGGCCATCCCCTCTGGGGGGTGATTTCTCACTTTCTGTCTCTCTGTTTCTCTCTGTCTGTCTGGCGGGCACACGCGCCCTATAGCAAAAACCTCTCCAAAAAATAAATTGTATATTTTTAAACAATATATAAATGAGCATTGATAAAATATTACCAGTTGGTAAAAACAACAGTTCACAACAGTCCAACATCATATATTATAACTGCAGAAATCTTTAAACAAAATCTAATTAGTAGAACCAGAAGTTGAAGGCATACTGAAGGAATCCTTAATATTATAAGGCCCTGGTTTCAAAAAGTTACCCGTTCTAGAATGGATTCTACTCTGGAATTGTTTTTCGACTACTTCTTGCTGCATTTCTTTCAGTGTGAAATGGAACCTTTGAAATTCAGGTGTGGCACCAACAAAGTCAAGAAGGTAGTCCAAACTCTCTCTTACAGCAGATAACTTAAATTCAGTAGCCCGCTTTTCAGTTCCTCCTCCTTTTTGAACAATTCCCCTTGTAATCCCTTTTGTTTTGGGGGGATATCCCTTTTCTTCATCTCCATTTTGCCACACCCTATCATCATCCAGTTTGGTTTCTAACTCTCCACATTTTTCAAGAATTTCCCTATAATCCCCATCTTCTAAGCCTTGAAGATCATATTCAGGTTCCTTTTTGTAAAGAAGATTTTCCCATGCATTTGCTATGGTTGTTTGTTTTACTTCATCCCAACTTTTTGCCCAGTTAAAAATTGCACTTTTTATATTGTAGATTTTAATCTTGGAAACTCCTTTTTCTCCTTTATCTTGTTCATCATCACTTTCTTCAAAAATTACAAGACTCTCTTCAAGTTGTTTCCATCTATAAAGTCGTTTGCAACTCAAGACTACACCTTGATTCATTGGTTGAATCAAGGTTGAAGTGTTATGGGGAAAGAACATGCATTTTATTCGGCCATCCTCACTCATTAGTGATTCAGAAGAAGGGTGAGCTGAGGAACTACCCAGAAGTAACAATGCCCTGATGTCCTCTTCATGAAATCTTAGAACATTAAGTTGAAAGTGCCGGACCTCAGGAACAAAGTTTTCAAAGAACCATTCTGAAAACAATTCTCTGGTGAAACAGACATCTTTACTAGGTTTATATATCACAGGTAATGAACTTGTACCCTCTTTTACACTTTTGGGCAGCTTTGATTTTCCAATAATGATTGATTTTAATTTGTGAGTTCCATCTGCATTTGCACATAAGAGGGCAGATAACCGTTCTTTATTTATTTTCCTCCCTGGCAGGCAGATATCTTTTCTGTTTGCTTGAGTATTTTCTGGCATTGACTTCCAAAAGAGGTCAGTTTCATCCCCACTGTAGAGTTGAGCTAGATCCAGTTTCTCTTCTTTGATGATCCTAGATAATTTTTGTCGAAATGGTTCAATATTTTCTGAAGCTGAACTTAGAACTTGTTCCCCACATACTTTTCGGTTCCCTATTGCATGCCTATTTCTAAACCTAAATAGCCAACCAGTGCTAGCTTTGAAGTCTGTTCGCCCAAAACACTGTGCGAATCTCTCTGCAGCAGCCTGAAGTTCCACACCTCTAACAGGGACACCAGCTAAGCGTTTCTGTTGGTACCACATGTAGACTGCATCATCTACATCAACGTATTTGGCACCCGTTGTCCTTTTTCTCTTCTCAGCCCCCACTAATGGCAAGTCCTGCTTCAGTACAAAGTCCAAAATCAATTTCTTATTCTTCTTAATGTCATAAAATGTTGACTTACTGATTCCAAATTCATCCATTACACTTTTAAGAGATCGTCCCGCTTCAATTCTACTTAGAACCTTCATTTTCTCCTCCAAGTTCAGTGTTGTGTATTTTCCTCTCTTATTCATACTGAATTTGATTTCACACAACTAGCAGGAGAAAAGCTTTACGTCTCCAGAAGGCACAGGCACCTGTTTGTACTGGAAAGTAAGGGAGTGAGGGGAAAAGGGCTCATGATTGAAGAGCTGGTCTAGAGGTAAAGGTCTCATATGTTCAGAAAGCTGCCACTGCCAAAATCCTGGCTGGCTGTTGCTCCTGTAAGACATGGGTGATCAGTTTTCAGGACCAGCCCCCTTCTCTCTTGATAGAAATAGTGGCCTCAGTCAAGAATAATGAATTGCTGCACACTTCCCCTAAATCAACATAGGAGAAGGGACAAAAAGAAAGGAGGCATTGAGCAAGATGAGCCCACACAGACCTTGGTGGGATAAATCTCAATAAAAAGTCATGCTTGAGAAGGGAATATGAAAGACTCAAGGCAATGACAGAGTAATCTTGTGTAACAGAAATGCAGCGTGGCTTCTCCCTTCCAAAACGACCCAATGTTACCTCACTGCGAGCAAAGAAGAGTGCTCATATTGCTCTGTGCATAATGTTCACTGGGCAGCAGTTCATTTACCTGAATAAAGACTCCAAGCTATAAAAATCCTAGTGGTGGATGTCTGGAGAGTTAGAATTTAAGAACAGTTGTATAGAATCTTCAACGGAAAAAGACGGTAGTTGTTGCACATATGAATAAAATCCAGCTTTTATTGCATTTAGCACATCATTCTCAGACTGAGCTTTGAGTGTCTCTTATGTTTGCCCAAGTAACCTTTTAATAAGTAAATAATTTATTTGTTAGTGGTAATTTTCCAGCCTCAGTTCTTCTTCCTTTGGTACATCTATCTGATGTATCCTCAAGTGTTATTTATTTATTTTTTTACTGAAACTGTTTCATATTTGGGATATTATTGTTTTAGAACCATGAAAACTTTTAAGATAAGCCCAAAAGTTTTACAAATATTTTACCATAGTTAAAACATTTTAAAGCTTTATCCTTTCATTTGTTTTCCTAAATTTACCTCAGGATGTTAAGAAACATAGTTTTCATATTTGAGACTATTGATTTTTTCTTCTGTGTGTATTTGAACAAAGACTCAACTTTTCACTGCCTAAAGAGATTTAAAATGGTCCTCTAATGGTGCTTCTGATGAACTGTTTCTCAAATTCTTTTGTTGGCAAACTCTTCCAAAGCTCTGTGCCATTGGTATTTCTTTTCAGGTGCTCCTGGTGCTGCCCAAGTCCTTAGAAATGTTCTACTTTAATTTCACAGTTCTCATTCCAGGCATATAATCTCATGGGAAGAAACAAAAACTGCCTTTTGAATTCACTCCAGGTGCTATGAAGAAAGAAAAGTATGTTAGAGAAATGAGGAAAATGATCATTATCTCAGTTACTCTTTCTCTCCTTTAGGGCAGAACTTGACGGGCCCTTCCTTCCCCACCTACAGAGAATAACCTCTAGTCTCTCATTTAGGAACTCAGAAGAGTCAGACTGTTGGTTTCCTTCTAACATTTGTTGTAAAAATACCAGCTTTGGGGAACCAGCAGTTAGCGTAATGGCTATGTCTCTTTTTTTTTTTTTTTTTTTTTTTTTTTTGGAGAGGTTTTTGCTATAGGGCGCGTGCGCTCGCCAGACAGACAGAGAGAGACAGAGAGATAGAAAGCAGGAAATCACCCCCCAGGGGGGATGGCCACGCCGCAATCCCTTCTCCTCCATTCTCCTCTCGGGATCTTGGGCACGCACGCACTCGCGCCCGGCGTGAGTTTAAGCCGCCGGGTCCGGGACTCGAACCGCGGTCGACTACGTGGGAGTCCAGCGACATAGCCATTACGCTAACTGCTGGTCCCATGGCTATGTCTCTTAACTCCCATGTAGCTGACCGCAGTTCGAGTCCTGGACCCGGTGGCTTAAACTCATGCTGGGCACGTGTGCGTGCATGCCCAAGATCCCGAGAGGAGAATGGAGAAGGGATTGCAGCATGGCCAACCATCCTGGGGGGTGATTTCTCGTTTTCTATTTCTCTGTCTCTGTCTTTCTGGCAAGCGCACGCACCCTATAGCAAAAAAAAAAAAAAAAAAAGAAAAAAAGAAAGAGGAAATACCAGCTTTGGGTTACAGAGCACTGAAATCATGAAAGAATATGACAGTAACAGTAACTCAGTAACTGGAGTGTACAGCCAATGACAGACTATTATCAAGCAACTTCCTAAAGGAGGCAGCTATAGCTAAGGCAATTACTAAGTAATAACAAAAAAAGAAAAAGGGACCAGCAGTTAGCATAATGGTTATGTTGCTGGACTCCCACGTAGTCAACCGCAGTTTGCGTCCCGGACCTGGTGGCTTAAAACTCACGCCGGGCGCGCGTGTGTGCGTGCCTAAGATCCCGGGAGGAGAATGGAGGAGAAGGGATTGCGGCGTGGCCATCCCCCCTGGGGGGTGATTTCTCGCTTTCTGTCTCTGTCTGGCAAGCGCACGTGCCCTAGAGCAAAAGCCTCTTAAAAAAATAAAAATTAAAAAATTAAAAAACAGTATTTGTTTGCCAATAGCAGCACCAGTAACTCCAGCCAGTCACCCAGCAAAAGCATTTAGTCTGCTACGGCAGTTGTTTGGGTGTCTCAGAATTAGCTCAGTGTGGGACCAGCAGTTACTGTAATAGCTATGTCGCTGGACTCCCATGTAGTTGACCATGGTTCCAGACCTGAACCAGGTGGTTTAAACTCACACCGGCGAGCACACGTGCCCTGTAGCAAAAACCTCTCTCAAAAAAAAAAAAAAAAAAAAAAGTATCAGAATCTATACTTTAAAAAAAAAGAATTATTAGTTTTTTAAATTTAACCTTATTTATTTATTTAAATTTGACCAGAGAGAGAGAGAGAAAGCCACCAGGTCTAGGAATCGAACCACGGTCAGGCATATGGGAGTCCAGAGCCCTTAACCACCATGCCACCTTCCGGCCCCAAAATCTATACTTCTAAGAGTATAATGCTATACCATTCTGTCCAAAAGCAAAAACAGCATAACAGCCTGGTAAGAGTCTCTTATCTTCATTTTCATCTTAAACTTACCTCCAGATAAACTGCCCTAGAAATACCTCCAAAAGCCCACAAATAGTACAGAATGATTTACTTTACTGAAAGCTATCTTTTCATTTCCATTAAAAGGACTCCAAGATAAGGTCCATGTAAAATTACTTCCTAAATTTGTAAACTCTTTCTCCAAATGTAGCCCAACTCAGAGAACAATGTACTTCAGATGAGCTTTCAAACATTTGGCTCCTACCCTTCCTCTGCCTGGAATGTTTCCCCACTCCTTGCTGTGGGCAAAAATCTGTCAACGTCTCTTAACATTTTTCCCTACTCAAAGTTAAGTTTTATTTCGTTGGAGTAGAGTAGCTTCAGTTTACGTCCTACCTCTTACTACTCTGTTACTGATACCCGTGAAATTGCCTCACTCTTACTAAATTGCTTGAAGACCAAAGGAATAATCAACTCAAACACTGGCAATAAATGATATACTTAATAGTTCCTTGACAGACAGGGCTGATACAGTGCCAATCCAAAATATGTTTTTATAATCATGACTGAGTAAATATGAAATACTTCTTACCCAGGTGAGTAGACATGGTAGGAGTGCAAGATGAGAACAAGATTCCCATCATCCAGGGAAGCACACTGTAGCAGAGAAAGCAGATGTGACAACAGGAGACCTACATTCCAGTTCAGCAGCTGCCTCAGGCTAACCAGGTGACCCTGAGCAAGTCACTTAAGTCCTAATTTAAGACGGTTAAGTTTTAACATGGCACTTCAAAAAGTTCAATGGAAAATGGAAATACAGCACAAATGAAAGTTAATTTTGGTGTAAAAAATTGTGAAACCCATGCCTAGTGTTTTCATAACACGTATGTTCCATGAGCTTTTCTAAGACACGTATGTATGGATCGTATTTCACAGGCTAGATCCTATCTCACACGGAAAGTAATAAGCCATGCAAACCAGAAAATGGTATCAAACCCCTACGGCCGTTGTTCCGAGGAGGCTGGGCCGCAGGAGGGCGGCGGCTCGACAGCTGTGGCGGCGGCCCTTACCGGGCGAGGCTGCCGGTTACCAGACGCTGCCATCGGCCGCGCGAAGCGATGCAGGAACAGTGCGGACGCGACGTCGCCCACAGCGGGGACACGAGCCGGCGACACCCACGCGACAAGCCGTGTGCAGGGCACTTCGAAGCCCCGGCAAACCTGGAGACTGGCACCAACGCTCCCCGGCCCCGGAGCAAGCACTACGACCAGAGACTCCGGCAGGGAATGCGGTGCGAGCTCCGGCTGACGCAGGCGGCGCGGGGGACCCAGCCGGAGGGCGCGCGCCGGAGGGCGGAGCTACGCGGAGCCTCCGGAAGCGCGTCGCCTTCGCTTCCGGTCGGCGCAGGGGCGGGCGCGGTGACCCAGAGCGGCGTGCGGGCGGGGCGCCGGCTTCCGCGAAGGCTGAGAGGAGCCGGGTGGATGCGGGTGGCACGGAGGCAGCTGCGCTCCTCGGCGGTGGCCGGCGTGTGCGCCGCGGGCGGCGGGCGGCGGCCCCACGGAAGCCGAGTCGTGTCAGGTAATCGAGAAACTGCGTTTCCTTTAGCCTCAGCCCGGGAGTCTCCTCAGCGGCGGCAGCCAATGGTCGGCGGCCATTTTCGCAGCGGCGGCCGCGGCGTTTCCGGCCTGGGTGGCTTGAGCTTGAGGCGGAGCGGAGCGGGCCGGTCCGTGCCCTGGCGCTTTCGCGGCTGGTGTACGTTTCCGCCGCAGGACGGGTCTGTTCAGGCCCAGAAATAACGGTTTCTGTTGATGCAGAAGTGTTCCCCCATGCTTCCTGAGCCGGGGCGCGGGGTCGGGAGAACAGCGAGGGCTGCCTTTTCTTTAAATACCAGTGGTCTCCCGGGCCGGACTTTTAGCGCCACTTCTGCTGGCACACCTTGGGAAAGGTGAGGCGCCCAAGGTTCTCAGCCTCTCTTGGAGGGCTAAATGATCCTTGAATAAGTATAAAATCAGCAGGAAGTACCGTAATCAGTACCATTCTCCCCTTTTTAGAGACTTGATAAATTGCTAACAAAGGCTAGCTGTTGTATTCTTCCTGGTGAAGTAAACAAATTTTAAAGTTCATATAATCATCTGTATAATGCTCACTGCTTGTCTTGCAAAGAATAATATTGAATATCTAGTTGCCTAATTGGTAAGAATAAGGCTACTTTTCCCTTATTATTTTATATCTACTTCAGTCTGTCTCAGCTCTCTTGCTGATGTTCATGTAGTGTAAAGAACTATGGTCGGGAAAGTCATGAAGCCTTTTTGCATAGAAAAAGAGATCCAGACTTTGCAGACAACCTAAATACATTCCACGAAGTCAAGCCTTCAGTGTTCACTAGAGAATGACTGTAGAAGTATTCTTTTTACTAAAGACAGACGGCTAATTGTTAAAATTTGAAGGGAACTCAATCTTTTCCTAATCTGACTTCCTTTTAGTGTTCTGTTATGGGGAAGATGGAATAGGAGGCATGCTAATTAAATCTTTAGGTAATTCCCCAAATTCCTTTCAGCTAGTGGATGCCAATTTTCTCACTTGCCAACCTTTCCTGAACACCCCCCTGCCTTTCCCTCAAGGCAGAATTCTCAGTTGGCATTTATCTGAGCTGTGCTGTGCTTCAGTTGGATAATAAAAAGGAATAGAAACAAAGGACTTGGCAATTGATTTTAAATGGAGGACAGGACAGGATCTTTTCTGTTTTTCTTTCATAATAAGTAGCAGTAAGGCTTATGTTACTTTCTTACTAACATGTACTTTTTTTCTATCTTCAGGAAGAAGATCCTTTTACTGATTTTTGTACCAACTCAGAAGGAGCGTCACCTGTAAAAGTGGCACCAGTTGGGTGTCAGACCTAGGTGCAGAACTTCCTTGAACAGAATGATGATGGTACATTTAAAGGTGGCTGAGTATTTGGACCCTCAGATCAGGGCTCTATGGGAGATCAAAGGGCCAGTGAGAGAGATCGCCAGTCAGAGTGAAAAATCTCCACAGACCGTGGATCTCAGTCCTGAGAGTTCACGCTGGCACTTCCGGAACTTCCACTATTGTGAAGCAGCTGGACCCCATGAGGCTGTCAGCCAACTTCAGGAATTATGCCATCTGTGGCTGAGACCAGAGGTCCACTCAAAAGAACAGATATTGGATCTGCTGGTGCTAGAGCAGTTTCTGACCATTCTGCCCAGGGAGACTCAGACCCAGATGGAGAAGCACCATCCACAGAGCATCAAGGAAGCTGTAGCCCTGGTAGAACACTTGCAGAGGGAATCTGGTCAAACAAGGAATGGGGTGAGAAGAAAGATTCCTGACGTGTATAGTTGAATAGGATGCAGTTGGACAAATTGGAGATGAGGACAGTTAAGAAATGAGATGAATTTAGCTGCTGATTTATTATTCCTTTGGGGCTGTTAAGGCAGGATTTGCAACTAACAGGTCCATAGCAAAAGTCAGTCCACCAATTTCAAAGATTATAGTAGAGACTTTACTTCCTTTAGGAAAAAAATATTACTTTTTGGCCTCAAAGCCAGGGTGAATTGAGGGTGATGGGCCTAGTCAGGCTTGGCCAAGGAGGTAGGACTTGAGTTCTTAGAAAAAATTACAAAGCAGTAAAGTCAGGAGAGGACAGATCCAAAAATCAAACACTTAGAGACCCAAGGAGAGCAAGGACATTAAAAAAGGAGAGACGGGACCAATAGATGGTATAATGGTTATGTTGCTGAACTCCCACGTAGTCAACCGAGGCTCAAGTCCTGATCCTGGAGGCTTAAAACTCACTGAGTGCATGTGTATACATGCCCAAAATCCCAAGAGGAGAAGGGATTGCAGCATGACCATGCCCCTGGGGAGTGATTTTTTTGTCTCTCTCTCTCTGGAGAGCACGCGTGCCTTATAGCAAAAAATCTCAACAACAAAAAAGGAGAAATCACACAAGTCGGGTAAGACTATAAATGAAAATAAAAAGTAGAAGAGAGATTTGGGAAAGAAAAGAAAGTGCAAAATAATGTCTTCCCTACCGAAGAGCCACCACTGCCCTCAGTAGTTCGTTGGCTCTGCTGGGAGGTGGACAGCTTGTTATGCTATTGGGCAGATGGCAGCCTACCTGCCAGCCTCAGGCAGGATGCATATGGTTTATGTCAGAATTATTTGGAGGTAGCTTAGAGGCACTGTCTCCCCCTTTTTTCTAATCCCATTCTCTGAAAGCCTTCCATGCCATAGGGGAAAACTTGTATATTTATTTCTTTGATTTTTAGTGAAAACTGGAAGACAAGAAACCTCCCAGGGGGAGGATCTAAGTCAAGAGTAAGGGCCTGACAAGGCACCATGAGCATAGATAGCCTGCTCAACCATGGCTTGAGCTGGACTGTATGCTGAGAGGAGGCTTCTGTGTTCTAGGGTTGGCAGTAGCCACAGTGTCCTTTGATCCTAGTTTTCTCAGATTTGTGGATAGCTCTTTGTGGAACGTTGGCAGCCTAATTCCTCTTTAACACATTTTGTCATTTCCTTTAGTGTCTCAGTTCTCATAATCTAGGCTGTACACTCGATATTCCCTCTACCTCCACCCTTCATACCAAATAAATTCTATGGTAACAAGGATGGGGACTATTTCTAGGTTGCAGTCCCTGAGCTGAGAAAAGAGACAGTGCTCTTGGGAGAAACAGCAGAGGCCTCAGGCTTCAAGCTGAAGCCAACAGAGTCCCAACAAGTGGGTGTGTCCCAGGATGAAGAATTTTGGAATACATACCAGGGTCTACAAGAACAGCTGAGCAGGAATACTGATAAAGAAACTGAGCCTGTATATGAGAGGGGTAAGGAGCTTCATGATCATTTTATTCTTAGTGTTGTGATAGTAAATTTGTTGAGTCATAATGTCATGGGCATAGTGGATCTACTAGAGTAGCCATGATAGTAATTATGTCTCCCCAGGCAGTAGTTAGAATAAACCAGCTATGAGTGAGGGTGGGTTTGGGCTAGGATTAAGAGATAACCAAACCACAGAACTCTGGTAGGAACACAGTAACCATTCTTTAAAAAAAGAGAGGAGGGAGAGAAATGGAGTGGAGGAAGGTTTGCAGCCACTTCATCCTCAAGATACAGAAGCAGTTGGAATCAGAAATGGGCTGTTAGTGGCAGTATGTGAAGAAAATTGTGTATCAGGAAAAAATAATAAAAGAAAAAACATCTGCGCACTGGAGTCCCTGCGTACTTCGTTTTCAGACATCCTTAATTTTTGCCGAAATTAGAGCAATTTCATGAGAGGAAAAGGGATTTTCTTGTATTAATTTCTCTCAGGGAGACTAAGGAAACAGTTAACTGGGAAGCTGGTTCTAGGGGCTGGTAGATAGTTGGTTATAATGTACAGTGAAAAGGTCACTTGTGATTACCACACACATACTGGTAAAAGTATCCTCTCTCTACTGGAGAAATCAGGATCTTTTGTGTTTTAGAAATGAGCTCAAGATGTTCATAAAAACAGGAAAAATTCCTCTGGCTCTTTTCCACCCACAGCTGTGCCTGCTCAACAGATTCTAGCCATTCCTGAGCAGACAAACACCAAAGACTGGACAGTGGTACCTGAGCTCGTCTTGCCTGAGTCCCAGGTGAGCTGTGCTTTCCAGTTGTTCAGGGCTGCCTTTCCCTTGAGTCCCAGGTGAGCTGTGCTTTCCAGTTGTTCAGGGCTGCCTTTCCCTGCTGCTCAAGACCCACATTGCCCAGGGAGGAGCACTTTATTCTCCCCTCCATCCCAAGGAGCTTGGTACCTCCCAAGCTGTTTGCTGATCCCTTGGCTCTTTCTGCCTTCTCACTTTTTTTTTTTTTAGAATTATTTTATTTAACTTTATTTATTTAGTTTTTTAAATTTTACTGGAGAGGACAGGCAGAGAGAGGGAAAGTGAGAAAGCAAGCTGCCAGGGGTCCAGGACTTGAACCATGGTTGGCCGTGTGGGAGTCCAGTGCCTTTAACCACCACACCACCTGCTGGCCCTATGTCTTCTCATTTTTTAAAAAAATTTCTAGCGGACATGTGTGCTTGCCAGAGGAAAGGGAGAAAGCACCCCATATAGGGCATGGTCATGCCACAGTTCTTTCTCCGTTTCTCCATCCTGCTGGAATTTTGAATATGCACTCAAAATGTGCCCTGTAAGTTGGATCCACTTCCTTAACTATTAGGACACAGTGCTGGCCCTCTGCCTTCTCAATTTTTATTTTTTAGAGAGAGATTTTTGCAATAGGGTGTGTGTACTCCCTGGAGAGACAGACAGACACAAAGTGAGAATTTACCCTTAGGAGGGGATGGCCGTGCCTCAATCCCTTTTCCATTCTCTTGGGATCTTGAGCACACAAGCATACATACCCAGCATGAGTTTTAAGCCATTGGTCCGGCAGTTGAATCATGGTTGACTACCTGGGAGTCCAACAATGTGGTCATTACACCATCTGCTGGTCCCCCTTCTCACTTTTAAAATTAGTCTTGTGCTAAGGGCCAGCAGGTAGTGTGGTGGTTAGGGTGCTGGACTCCTACATGACTGGCTGTGGTTTGAGTCTGGGACTCAGCAGCTTGAAAATCATACCAGGCACATGTGAATGCATGTCCAAGATCAAGATCCTAGGAAGAGAATGGAGAAGGGATTGTGGTGTGGCCATACCCTGGGTGGTGATTTCTCACTTTCCCTCTTACTGTCTCTCCTCTCTGGCATAAGTCCTTTGGCAAAAACCTTTTATTTAAAAAAAAAAAAAAAAAAAAAAACAAACTTTTAATTCCCGGGCTACCATGTAGTTATAGCCAGGTGATTGACCTGTCTCAGTAGTGTTAAGTACTGAGCTGAAATCCATTCTCTTCTTTAGAGCTTGTTGACATTTGAAGAAGTGGCCATGTATTTTTCCCAGGAAGAATGGGAGCTCTTGGATCCCACTCAGAAGGCTCTCTACAATGATGTAATGCAGGAAAACTATGAGACTGTCATCTCTCTAGGTAAAGATTCTCACTTCTATTTGTATAGGAGTTGAGAAATGTGTTCTGTTCCTGGTTTCGTGAGACTAAACCCCTGTGAGAATTTCACTGTTCAAGGAGCTATTTGGTTCTCAAATAGGTAGTATGGGGAAGGGAGAAAGTATATCCAGATCACCTAAGGAGCTTTTTTCCATGTCCACATGCTTTTTCCTTATCCTAAAGTTCTTTATTTCCTCCTGTCACTCACCTCCAAATTTTTTCTAATTGTGTCTTTCCCATCTTGATGAAGGGTACCACCATTTACCCAATGTCTCAGGCCAAAACTTACCACCTTCTACACAGATCTTGCCATAATGACCCCCATAACTAATTCCTTATTAGTCCTCTTTGCTCTACCTTCAAAATACAGCTTGGGTCCAACCATGCTTCAGCCTTTAGTACTATAAGCATCCTGGTCTACTAACATAGATTTTAAACTAGCATCCCTGTCTCTACTCTTGCCTTTTCTTAGTCTGTTTTCCACACAGTGAGATCATGACATCCCCCTGCTTCAAAAACCTGCAGTGATTTCAGAAAAAAATCCAAAGTTCTTACCAAGTTCCCTGGACCCTCCCATGATCTGGTCCCTACTCAGCTACTCATCTCTTGTCATTGGTGCCCTTACTCTCAGTCCTTTTTAACCACACTGGTCTTGTTATTTAAATTGTTAAGTTTATTCCTGCCTTCCTATTTCCTTTATTTGATACACTGGAATTCCTGAGTGTTTAATTTTTGAGCACCTGTAAGGTTCATTCAACTCAGAACAATTTATATTATGCAAAGGGGAAAGAAAGTCCTTTTATTCACTCATGAAAACTGAGGACAGTCACCTGGAAAACTGGTTCTAGGGGCTGGTAGATACTTGTTTTAAATTTGCAGTGAAAAGGATACTTGTGATTAACACACACACACACACACACACAAGTAGAAGTATCCCACCTCTATTAAAGAGTCAGAATCTTCTGTGTTTTAGAAATGAGCTCAAGATGTTCATAGAAACAGGAGAAATTCTTCTGGCTCTTTTCCACCTACAGCTGTGCCTGCTCAACAGATTCTAGCCATTCCTGAGCAGACAAACACCAAAGACCGGACAGTGGTGCCTGAGCTCGTCTTGCCTGAGTCCCAGGTGAGCTGTGCTTTCCAGCTGTTCAGGGCTGCCTTTTCCTGCTGCTCAAGACCCACACTGCCCAGGAGGAGCTCAGAGGCGTGTTATTCCCAGATATTCTCCACCAGGGAGCTTAGTACCTCCCAAGCTGTTTGCTGATCCCTTGACTCCCTCCTTTCTTGCCTTACCACTTAAAAAAATTCTCTTATATGGGAACCAGCAGTTAGTGTAATGGCTATGTCGCTGGACTCCCACGTAGTCGACCGTAGTTCGCGTCCCGGACCTGGTGGCTTAAAACTCATGCCAGGGCACGTGTGCGTGCGTGCCCAAGATCCCGAGAGGAGAATGGAGGAGAAGGGATTGTGGCGTGGCCATCCCCCCTGGGGGGTGATTTCTCGCTTTCTGTCTCTATGCCTCTCTCTGTCTGTCTGGCGAGCGCACGCGCCCTATAGCGAAAACCTCTCAAAAAAAAAAAAAAAAATTCTCTTATATAGTTAATTCCTTCAGTGCTTGGCCTAACATGCAGTTCATAGCCAGATGGTTGGGCTTCATCTGTAGTGGCAATTACTGAGCTGAAGTCCATTCTCTTCTTTAGAGCTTGTTCTCATTTGAAGAAGTGGCCATGTATTTTTCCCAGGAAGAATGGGAGCTATTGGATCCCACTCAGAAGGCTCTCTACAATGATGTAATGCAGGAAAACTATGAGACTGTCATCTCTCTAGGTAAAGATTCCCTCTTCCAATTGTATGAGTAATTTGTCCCATTCTTGGCTTACTCAGAAGAAACCCTTGTGAAAGTCTCACTGTTTGGAGCTAATTGGTTCTCAAGTAGGTGGTACTAGGGAGGGAGAAGGTATATTCAGATCACAGGGGGCAATTTTTTCCAAATGTACATGCTCATTTATTACCCTCTATAGAATTCTTGACCCCTTTCCTTTTTCTCCCCCCACACCCACTCTGTCATGTCTTCCCTGGTACGATAAAGGACATTACTATTACCGAGTTGCTTAATGCAAAAAAATGTAGTCATCCTTTACACTTGTCGCCATCATACCCCACTAGTAATCCAGTAGCTGGCTTTCTTTTTAGCTCCACTTTCACATATTCTGAGTTCACCATGTCTCAACCTCTTGGTTGTTAGCCTCTTAGTCTAAGCAAGCATCATCTGGAACCAGGTCTACTTCAGTAGCTTTCTAACTGGCACCCCTGCCTCTACCCTTCCCCTCCCATAGTCTGTTTCCACACAGCAGTCAAATCATGATATTTCCCTGTGTCAGAAACCTGCAGTGACTTCTCATAGTCAGAAAAAAATTAAATTCCTTATCAAGGCCCCAGGACCCTCCACAGTCTGGTTCCTGTACACCTCTCTGCCTTCATCTTCTGCTACTTGTGGCCTTGTACAATCCTCTTTATCTACTTTGGTCTTGCTGTTAATTGAACTTCCCCTCTACATTTCTCCTTTCCCTTTTCCTCTACCTAGCATACTTTCTGACATATGGCTAAACTCACTTTTAGGCTTCTGTGCAAATAATCACTTTCTCAAAAAGGCCTTCCACGTAACCTTATATAAAATAACCTCACAGGAGCTGAATCTTAAAATGCACTCATACCATACTTTTAGTTTTCTTTGAAACATTCACGACTTCCTGACATTATTTTGTTTATTGATCGTCTCACTCTTGCACTAGCATGTAAGTAAGCCACATGAAATAGGGGAACTTTGTCCTCACCGCTATATCCCAGCCCTTACAGCAGTGCTTAGCACAGCTACCAATACAAATTTATTAAGTGAATGACACATCTTTGTTTTACCTGGATAGAAGTGGTAGAAATCTATCCTACTCTAGGGCCTGGTGCTAAATACATAAAAGCTAAATGAAAAGTAACTGTAATATGATAGCAGTCACTGGTGTCTATGATATTTAACTCATTGTCCTTCACTTTGGCTCTGCTATAACTGGTCTTAAAGGACCAGCCTATATTTCCCACAGCCTCTGGAGCTTGAATCCACCCTTGGTTGAACATGAGGTATTCTTGGTAGCAGAAGGAGAGAACATGCCTTGGATTACTATTCCCTCTGTTTCTTTCATTGATTCACTTTAGGTTTATTTGTTACTCTTTGCATATCTGCACATAAGAACAGTGTAGTACAAACATGATACTGGATCTAGGAGTGTCCTTTTAACCATTTGGGGTTACAAACTATGAAAGTACCTTCTTTTCCTGAACAGTCTGGAGTAAGTGGACAAATTTTTCTTACCAGTCCTTGACTCCATTTTTTCCCATTTCACAGCATTATTTGTGCTTCCCAAACCTAAAGTGATCTTCTGTTTAGAGCAAGGAGAAGAGCCGTGGATTCAAGGATCCACAGAGTTAAAAGACATTCCTAAAGAATCTCCTGCAGGTAAATACCACGTGGGAAGAGGAAAAATGTGCCTTGATAATCTTTGTAAGGGCTTGTGTTTTGTTTTTAAAGAATTATTTAACTTTATTTGATTTGATCAGAGAAAGACAGAGTGAGAGAGAGAGAGCTAAAGAAAATGAGAAAGGAATCCTCCAGGTCTGAGACTCAAACCACTGTCAACCATGTGGGAATCCAGCACCCTTAACCACCATGCCACCTGCTGGCCCAAGCGCTTGTGTTTTAAGATCCTCTTCCTTTTTTTTCCCCCCTAAATTAAATTCTACCATTGAATTAAAGTTTTTTTCTTTATTTATGATAGAGCACATGTATGCTCATGTGACAGAGGATGAAGACAGGTATCCTCCACAGAGTCTGGTCGCTCCACAGTCCCTATCCTTTAGTCTTCTAACCCACCAATGTTGGGTTTTTGTATATGTGCCTAGTATGTTTCAGACTGCTTTTCTGGATTTTGAACAGTGAGCGCCATGTAAAATCCAGTTTCTCTCAAGCAGGGATTATCACTATAACTCCAAGCCAGCCCAATTTTTTTTCTGTGATTTTCTTATTCTGGGATACAGATTGCTGATTCTTGTATTTATCCTAACAGGGTTAAAGCTCAAAAATTACACTGAAAATTATCAGCCTATATCTGTTTCTAAATTTGAAATGCAAGTACCGAAAGATGTAGTTTCAAAAAAAGCCAAAGTGAAAGTACCCCAGAGAATGACAGGCAAAGAAAATCACAGTGATAAGCACAGAACTGGGAAATTGCACCGAGATTTTCCAGTGAAGAAGAGAAAGAAACTTTCAACTTGGAAACAAGAGCTTCTAAAACTTATGGACCTTCACAAGAAAGACCGTGCAGCAGAGAAGCCTTTTAAATGTCAGGAATGTGGGAAAAGCTTCAGAGTTAGCTCTGACCTTATTAAGCACCAAAGAATTCACACTGAAGAGAAACCCTACAAATGTCAACAGTGTGACAAGAGGTTTAGATGGAGTTCAGATCTTAATAAGCACTTTACTACACATCAAGGAATAAAACCATATAAATGCTCATGGTGTGGGAAAAGCTTCAGTCAAAATACAAATCTCCACACACATCAAAGAACTCACACAGGAGAGAAGCCATTTACATGTCATGAATGTGGGAAAAAATTTAGCCAGAACTCCCACCTTATTAAACATCGGAGAACCCACACAGGTGAGCAGCCTTATACTTGTACAGTATGCAGGAGGAACTTCAGCAGGCGGTCAAGCCTTCTTAGACACCAAAAACTCCATCAATGAAGGGAAGTTTAGCGTCATTGTGAAGGACTCCATCAAATAGAGTTAGACTCTAAAGTTTTGTATGAAAAAGTTAAAAATTGAAACATGAATTTTTCATCATTGGAAAATCAAGAATATAGATGTCATATTTTACAGAAAGGAATTAAGGTGGGCTTTGCAAGGTATATACTTAAGTAGTTGTGCTACTTAATGTTTTTACTTTAAATTGCCTGGGAATTCCTTATCAAGAGAGGTATTCTAAGAGCATTCTGAATAAGGAAAAGGCTGTTTTGGGACTGACTGTACCTTGAAAAATAGCAAATTGAGCTACAAATAGATGCAGCCAATCAGTAGTTTTCTTTGGTCACAGAAGTAAATAATGTTGGTTTTTGCATTGATCTCTTGAATGCATGTGATAGAAACATATGTAGCATGGTCTTCCAAACTAAAAAGTAATAACATGAATGGTTAATTGATTATTATTGTCTTCACGGTAAGCAGGCTTACCGATTTCGATAGTCTCATGAGATAGAAATGATTTCTAATGTAAAGTTTCCCAAGAACCAAGTCGGATTTTCTTCCTTTCTCTTGTTATTGGATACTGTTCATAAAGTTAACATCATTTGAGTTCCTTCTTGAACTTCTTGAACTTTTTAGCAACTTCAGCTCTTGAATCCTGTTAGCACAGTTTTTACTGTGATGAAATTATATATATTTACTAGGAAGTCTATCAGATGAACTGGCATAAAAAATGCACTTATGTATCTCATTGGTGGTGTTTAGAAAATGGAAAACATTTCTAATGAGATCATATGGAAACGGGTTGGAATTTGTAGCCATGGAATATATATTAGATGTAAAAAATAATTTCCTGCAATAAAAGGAACTAGACTGTTTCTTTACCTCACACTGTCAGTAGGATAAAGTAGCCATAAAAATTGGCACTTGCCTGAGACA
Organism: Tupaia tana; assembly: GCA_026018925.1. Classification (NCBI taxonomy): domain Eukaryota; kingdom Metazoa; phylum Chordata; class Mammalia; order Scandentia; family Tupaiidae; genus Tupaia; species Tupaia tana. The sequence continues at coordinate 83,039,808 of JAKSZU010000016.1, read as the reverse complement.
AGAAGGAAAACTAATGGGAGTTCAGCATCACCTTCCCAGTTTTTTTTGTTTGTTTGTATTTTTGTTTTTTTGTTACTAAGAATGAGTTATATTGTAAGAGGATTGGAGTGTCTGTGCTAAAGGTGAGAGCCTATGGCTCATTTGGCATGGAGACCTGAGCATCCATTTAGTAGACTGGATTCCCAAAGGAAAGTTTTGGGCATTGGTTGAGTAAGGATAGGTAAATCTACATCTGTGTTATTCTGTCTTCCACTGTAAGTTCTTATGTAGGCAGGGTCTGTCTGTCTCTGTTCTTTCTAGCACAACATTTAACAGCCTCAGATGATAAATTTGTTGGACTGTTGAAAGTATATAGCCTGTGAATTTTCTTAAAACTCATGTGTTGAGCTATAGCAGTGACTTAGGTGTGTTATTGTTAGAGCTTTTACGTATGTTAGATAATGAGTTACTGAAGTGATCTCTTCTAAGACTTGCTATAAGTCTTTCAGGAAGATAGAGCTCAGAGAGGTATAGGGACTTGATCAAAACCCTATCATTAGAGGGTCTGTTGGCTGTCACTTTGCTCCACTAAGCTGGTATGAAGCAGGATTAAGAGAACAGAGTTGTTATGTTATCCTTCCACAAATAGCCTGGATGACGTCTTGTATCTATTTCTGGTTTATAAAACATTCCTGTTTTCTTGATTACTGAAGCACTCTTAAATGTCCATTTTCTCTGCAAAATAGAGAACACTCAACTCGTGGTTGTCCTGGGGATTCAATGGATTGACGAAAGTAAAGCATCTAAAACAGCCTGGTCCATGGTAGATGCAGGGTCAGTATGCTTGCTTTCCCTTTCCTCTGCTCCCCAGTGGTATGTTGGACTGACCAACAACATAAAGAAGCAGATGCATTTGCAGCTCCATTCAGGATCTTAGCACTTGGGGTGGTAATGATGATGCTAACTTGATTCAGTGCATGGCTTTAGTGTTTTATGGACCAAGTCACAAGAGCACATGAACTATTGGTCTGGATTTCTCAGCAGCAATTTTTTTTTTGGAGAGAGATTTTTCCTATAGGGTGCATGTGCTTACCAGAGAGACAGAAAGCGAGAAATTATCCCCCAGTGGGAATGGCCATGCCATGATCCTGTAATCCTCTATTGTCTTCTTGGGATTTTGGGCATCCACATATGCGCCTGGTGTGAGTTTCAAGCTGCTGAGTCCAGGATGTGAACCATGGTCAGCATGTGGAAGTCCAGCGTCTTAACCACTACTACATCTGCTGGTTCTCTCAGCAGTAATTCTTTTCTATTCTTTGAGATGAAATTACATCAAGTCTAATTTCTTAAGCACAGCCATCTCTAAAGCTCTGGTCTACCTAGCTCTTCCCCCAAACCGTCTCAGCCTTAGACCCCTGAGACACTGTTGTTTTTCCTAGGGGATTCATGGACTGCTGCTTGGCACTGCATTCATTTTACTTGACTTAACGAGGGCCTTCCATCTGCCAGACATTGTCCTAGACTGAAGATAGCAATGGGCAAGAGATAAAAATGCACCCCTTGTGGAGCTTGTATTCTGTTGAACAGTGGAAAAGTGAATAGTTTTGCTTTCCTGCTTCTTTCAGTAAGGCAAGGCTATGGGATAACCTAATGGGAACACTTAGGAACTCACTGTTGAGCATGTGCTCAAATTAAGAAATGTGACAAATTAAGAAAAAAAAAAAGAACAGTGTTGAATTGTCCTGGTGAGTTGGGGAGGACAAGTGCTGGGCAACTTTTCTGTTAGGTCATTGGGAAAGCTGTGATGTATTGTTTTTCTTGTGTAAAAATGTGTCATGACTTTCCAGACAACTCAATAGATGGACAGTTAGAACAACAGATTAGAGTCCAAAAAGGGTTTTCCAAATTTGTTGAGTCATTCCACTGACAAATATTTACTGAGTCTTTCCCGCATTTCTTGTCATTTCTCACTTTTGTGTGATAGATTAAGGCTGCCCCTTTTACTCTTCTCTTTGGGGCTTTCTGATGCATAGATTTGTTTTGTTTTGCTATAGGGTAAATTTGCTTGCCAGGAAAAAATAGAGAAACAAATCACCCCCCAGAGAGATAGCCATGCTGAAATCTCTTCTCCATTCAGCTCTTGGGATTTTGGATAAGCATACACACATGCTCAGCGTGTTTTTCAAGCTGTTGGGTCTGAACCATATGAGATCTGGCTGCCTTAACCACCATACCACTGGCTGACCCTAAAGTAGATTTCTTGCTGAACAACTTTCATATTCTTTCTGCTGGCTGGATTCTCCTGTGTAGTCTCTGAAATGTTCTTAAGTGAGAAGTGTTTATCCACACTTCTGGTTTCTTTCTTTAAAAAAAAATAATTATTTTAGGGTGGTGGCTTTTTGTTGTTGTTTGTTTGTTTGTTTTTCATGAGCGTGTGAGGAGAAGAACAAGTACCTTCAACAGGTTCTCATGCCCCCAGTTTTTCCAGCCAGTCAGGATCATGGACACATGCCAGCAAGTAAAGATTAACCAGGAAACCCAACCTGCCACCTTCCATATGGATCTAGCATCACTTGAGCAGCATGTTACTGTTGTGCAACCTAGCCTGCCACACTCCTTGGTAATAGTGTTCACAGTAGGAATCCACTCACACAAGTACAAAAACATATTTTTGTTAATGAATCTCACTTTTTTTCCTTTATTCATGATAAAGCATGAGCTTATATATGTGAGAGAGACAGATGAGCACCTTCTATAGGATTTGGTCATGCCACAATCTGCTTCCTCTAGTCCTTTAGCTCATAGGGTATTTGGCCACTTGCATGAGTGTCCAATACATTTTCAGATTGACCAGGCCAGGAATTTGAACTGCACTCACCATGTGGGATCTGGGTTCTCTTGAGCAGCTCCTTACCACACCTACACCACAGGGCTAGCTAGCCCACTTGCCACTTTTTATATTTTCTTTCATGTGTAAGTTTACTGGGGAGTGAGGCTGGGACACTATTTGATGTACCTACCAAATTCCCTATATGTGTAGGTTTTCTTTCTGTATGCATCCTCTGATGGGCAGTGATCTGGAGTTTTACTGAATGCCTGCTGCAGCCAAGTATCTGTAAGACTTTTCTCCCTTATGTGGCAGTGCCCATGCTTTTTCTAAAGCAGTTCCCTCATCTTCCTCCTGTGAAAGGAATTAAACAGACTGGCTCTTGCACTGTTTGAGATTTAGGAAAACTATCAGAATAGTTTCTCATTTCTACCACAACTGGGAAGATCAATCTTGAGTCACACCAGTGTTGGCACTAACACAAAAAATGAAGCTCTCCTTATTTGGATACTATGTACCATTAAGGAAAAACTAAGAAAACTTACTGCTACATTTTTTACACCAAACATTTGTCCATGATTTGTATAAAAAACTGAATGGTCTCAAAGCATTTGAAATCACCAAAAAGTATAAGATTTTTTATTTTATTTTTTATTTTTTATTTTTTATTTTCTGGGGGCTGGCAGGTAGTGTGGTGGTTAACACTGAGCTCCCACATGGCCAGCTGTGGTTCGAGTCCTGGATCTGATGGCTTGCTTTCTCACTTTCCCTCTCTTTCTCTCTCTTGCTCTTGCTCTCACTCTGTCCCTCTCTGATCAAATTATAAATAAATAAATAAATAAATACAGTTGAATAAAATAATTCTTTAAAAAAAAAAAAAAAAAAAAGACTTGATTTTCTGAAGACATGAGAAAACTTTTTAAGTACCATGCATAGGAAACTGGCCTCGCATGGCCAATAGCAGTTTGAATCCTGACCCCAGTGGCTTGAAAATATTCCAGCTACATGTGTATGTTTGCCCAAAATGGAGACATGGTGGGAAAAGGATAGCAGTGTGGCCGTGCTTGGTTTGAGTCCAGCATCTGGCAGCTTGAAATCACACTTCGCACATGTGTGTGCGTGCCCAAAATCCCAGGAGAAGAATGGAGGAGAAGGGATTGTGGTGTGGCTATCCCCCCCTCCCCCGGGGTGTGTGATTTCTCTGTCTCTGTGTCTCTGGCAAATGTACATGCCCTATAACAAAAAGCTCTTTAAAAAAATAAAATGATATGAAGACAGAAGTAAAATTAGTTTTCTTTTTCAAAAAATTTTTATTATTATTTAATTTGCTGTAGGGTACATGCATTCATCAGAAAGAGAAAGAGCGAGAGAGAAAGTTGAGAGAGTAAGCTGTCAGGCCCAGGACTTGAATCACAGTTGGCCATGTGGGAGTCCAGTGCCTTAACCACCATGCCACCTGCTGGCCCCCAAATTAAATAGTTTTAACATTAGAAAAGTTACTGCTTTTGGCTGAAGTGCTGTCTTTTAGTAATTTACCAAAATGATGAACACAAAGGGAAAGAAGAGAGGCACTTGATACATATTCTCTAGGCCTTTTAGAAAACATAGAGTGATTCTTCTGGCAACATACATGTGAATCTAGAAGAAAGGTGATATTGTAGACATCACAGGGAGTGGGTACTCTTCAAAAAGGAATGTTCCACAAATAGTGCCATGGCAAAACTGGAAGACTCTACAAGTGTTACCCACCATGCTGTTGGCATTGTTGTAAACAAATAAATTAAGGTTGCCAAGAGAATTAATGTGCATATTGAACATATTAGGCATTCTAAGAACAGAGATAACTCCCTAAAACATGTGAAGGAATTACCAGAAAAAGAAGGAAGCCAAAGAGAGAGGTTCCTGGGTTCAACTGAAGTGCCAGCCTGCTCCACCCAGAGAAGCACACTTTGTGAGAACCAATGGAAAGGCTCCTGAGCTTCTGGAACCTATTCCCTATGAATTCATAGAAATGATGGGTGTTAAAAATCAATAAGCATTGGTCTATAAAAATGTTTTTTTTTGGTACAGCAGGTGGCATGGTGGTTAAGGGCAGTGAACTTCCACGTGGCTGGCCACGGTTTGAGTCCCAGACCTGGTGGCTTGCTTTCTTACCTTCTTGCCTTCTCTCTGACTCTGACTCTTTCCTCTCTGGTTGGTTAAATAAACAAACAAACAAATAAAAAGTTAAATAATTATTAAAAAAATTTTTTTTTCTTGTATTTGAGTCAAAGGACCCTTTGAGTGCCCTAAAAATGTTTTTCTTAATTGAGTAAGTAGAATTGTGGTGTTTCCTCCCCAAAGCAAATTTTAATTGGGCTGTCATTCATTACGTAATGTATTTATTAAAATTTTGTGGTTTTCTAGCTGAAAGATATAAGGCAGCTTATTATGCAGTTGGTTAGAAAACAACCAAATAATGTTTATACTACTTTGAAGATAGTCCTTCTAAATCATCATGGGAAAGAAAAATTTACAGTTAAGTTCAAGGAAAGTTGATTGCTCATGACTCTTATCATAAATAGCTGGATTTTAAGGATCAGAAATTTGTTTTTGATGCTTACTGTTAAAAATAGATAGCTTAGGGACCGGCAGTTAGCGTAATGGCTGTGTCGCTGGACTCCCACGTGGTCGACCGTGGTTCTAGTCTCGGACCCGGTGGCTTAAACTCAACGCCGGGCGCGTGTGCGTGCGTGAGTGCCCAAGATCCCAAGAGGAGAATGGAGGAGAAGGGATTGCGGCGTGGCCATCCCCCCCGGGGGATGATTTCTCACTTTCTATCTTTCTCTTTCTCTCTGTCTGTCTGGCGAGTGCACGCGCCCTATAGCAGAAACCTCTCCAAAAAAAAAAAAATAGCTTAAAGAAAAAATTGAGAGAGAGGAAGAAAGAGAAAGGAAAAGGAAAGAAGGAAGGAGAGAGAAGGAAGGAAAAGAAAGGGAAGAGAAGAAGGAAAGAAAGATTATTGGGGCTGTAGGTGATGCAGTGGTAAGACTCTCTTGGGCAGTCTCATAGGGAAAGGTTGGCAGTTCAAGCCCAGAAATGAGTAAGTGGAATGTATATGTGCCCATGATCCTAAATAGCTAAAGCTGGAATGTGGGAAGCAACATCCAAACCCCTGCATCTCAGAGGTGCTTTCTCTCATGGAAAAAAAGATCACAAAAAGAAAATTAAAAGTCTTTATTTATAACATAAGGGACCATAGCTTCTTATGCAGAGGAGTTAGGGAAACATTTTATTTCTAATGTTTCCTTTATCCTTTATGATAAACAGTCATTACCCAGCCTCAAAGCTTTTTATTCTCCTTAAAGGAAAAGCTCATATTTCTTCTTTTCTCATACCCTTCTGTTAATTAAGAGGCACTTCTGCAATCTTCTCTTGGATCTCTCCAGAGTTCCCACATTTTAAAATCCAAATTTTCACAAGGCCCATCCCTGGCAGTCTTAATCTGGTGGTTCCCTCTGCCCTTCTTTCATATTCCAGTAGGTCACACATACCATGGAGCACTGTTTCTTCTCTTCATAGCATGTGTCAACAACTCAGAGTTATTTAGTAGTTTCTGTCTCTCATGATTGGAGTGTGAAAATCAGGAGGACATCCCTTTGCCTTATGCAACCTTGTATCTTTAAGGTCAAGCACAAGACTGAGATAGAATAAAAATCTGCCAAACAGGAAAAGCTGCCCCGACCACCTGAGCATTAGCTTTGGTTACTCAGTATTCCCCTGCTCAGTGATCTCCCTTCTTTGATATCAGGTGCATAACACAGGATCGCAGTAGCTCCTAGTCTTGAGGGCCAGGAGGTGGTATGGTGGTTAAGGCTTGACTCTTACATGCCCTCCTGCTGGCTCCCTATTGTGGTCTTAGGAGACAGGTTCAGTGCCCTCTAAGTGTCCTCTATTATGCTCTACGGGGAGCTTAACACATGGAAAGTGTAACAGGCATCTTTTGACTGCCTCCAAGCATTCCTTTTCCCTCTCTTCCTTCCCAACAACCCTGCTTGCAACTGGAAACCTGAAGAGTCCTGATCCTGGTTTCTAGGAGTGGAAGATACGACCTGAGCTAAGTTAAAAGGATTTTACCTCCTTGTTTAGAAGATGGTTCAGGGTTATGATCCTGAGCTGATCCCATTAAGACTTTTGTTAGAAATGCTAGAACAAATCCAACTCTTGTGGATGGTACATGTAGCTGTTTGTTAACAGTCTTGAAACTAGGAGAGATGTGAGGCTTTAGTAACAGCAGAGAAGGCAGAGCAGAGTGACAGAAAATCAGTCTTTGGTGAGATGATTGATTTGTAGGATCAGGCACTACCTACCTGGTACCTAGAACTGCCCTGGATTTTAAGCTACCTGCATCTAATTCCTTTATTGTTTAAGCCAGTGTAAAGCAGAGTTTCTGTTATTTCTCTTTTTTTGGAGAGGTTTTTGCCATAGGGTGCGTGCACTTGCCAGAAAGAGAGAGAGAGAGAGAGAGAAAGCGAGGAATCACCCCCCCAGGGGGGATGGCCATGCCACAGTCCCTTCTCCATTCTCCTCTTGGGCACATATGCACACACACCTAGCATGAGTTTAAGCCACTGGGTTCGGGACTTGAACTGTGGTCGACTGCATTAGAGTCCAGTGACATAGCCATTATACCAACTGCTGGTCTTTAGGGTTTCTGTTAATGGTAACTAAAAGAATCCTAGTAAGTAAATCCAACTGATTAAAGATAGTGCATGTAGATGAACAATCCTTGTATATATACCGATTTAAAATTTTTCTTACAGAAGTTATGAAGCATACATAACAGAGAATGGTGAACTCCCTATAGGCCTCAAAAATTATATCAACATTTTTGCCAATCCTGTTTTTTTATCCCCTTCATTTTGTTTTATTTTGGGAAGGTTAGTTTTATTTTAAAGCAAATCTCATTTCAGTTTGACGCGATGACAATTCTTGACCATTTTGACCCTAAACCACATTTGAGAAAGAGTTCCCATTCAGTGGAGGCCTCTTTCCCACAGGAGGAAGGGTAATTGAGAGCAGGAGAGCTGTCTTTCCCTCCCCTACAGAGCAAACAAAACTTGACTGACAACTTTTCAAGATGGCTTTATAAAAGGACCCTCTTGGCCTCCTCCCTTGGGTATTTATTTATGAGAACATCAGGCATTCCGAGTGCCCCATCATGAAAGTGGTCCAGATGGGATACGAGATGCCTATAATAATCACCAGAGCAACTTATTAATAACTTGAAACTACACAATCTACTGTTGTACTTTTAATGAGCCCCAGAGTGATTCATTCATTAAGAGTTTGGTTAACTCGGTTAATTGTTGCTTTCCTGGAAGCCTAAAAACAAGATAATTATAATAATTACCCTCCAATGTATTTAGGGCATGTCCCCAGGAGCTCAAATTGCCCTAATGGTAGTGTCTCATTTACCTACTTTAACTGGATTTAAATTTCTTCTTCCTGAAATAATGTGTAAATTAATATTCAAAATATTAACATTTCATTATAATTAATCTCCTTAACATTACTGCTTGATCACATTTGTTTTTAATTAGAATTAATTAGAATTGACCATCATACTGGTTAACTGCTAAGAAGGAAAAGTACCTGGAAATTTAATATCCATATTCTACTTTCTCCCTCACTTGTTATCATGCTTCCTCTTAATGAGGAATTTCTTTCCTTTCCCTTGATTGGTGTCCATTTCTTCCTGGAACCTCTTTGTGGAGTTATTCTGAAGTAGTTACTCTGTACTTTAACATCCAATGTCCTGAAAGATCCTTTATGACCAGTGAACACTTTTTATCATTGATAAAAACTAATAGTCAACCAAGGTTTCTTTGCAACCAGAATTTCTAGTACTACTGTTTATCACCTTCTGTAATTCCCAAATTGACACTTGTATTAACTTCCTGACAAAAACTAATTCTGTCCTTATCTCTGCAAAAGGATGTTTGCTCCCTAAAACTTTTAGAAAGATGGATACTCTATATCCATCAGGCAAATATTTATTGAGTACTTTTTAGTACCAGGAATTATTTTAGGTCCTGGGATTTTGTTTACAAAATTTTGGTATTTTTTGTTTTTATTTTTGTTTTGTGCATCTAAAGAATGTTAGGTTTAGGATAAATAGGGCATTGTGTAGGCTTCTTTACATTATTTAAATAAATAATTTGTATTGTATTCGTATCATTTTTGTTTTATCAGCTTACTCTCCATAGTCAGTTTTTGTGAGTTCAACTCTAACTCCCTCAAAATAGAATAGAACAAAACAAGCCATTCATACTTTATATAACTCAATATTATTTTTTGAGAGTTTTTTTTTTTTTTTCTTTTGCTATAGAGTGCATGTGCTCACCAGAGAGACAGAGACGGAGAGACAGAAAGCCGGACGTGAGTCTTTAGTAAATTATGCTAAACGATAAAAGTCAGTCCCAAGAAGCTACATGCTACATAGTTTAAATTACATTAATTTTTGAAATGGCAATATTTTATAAATGGTGAGCAAATTAGTGGGTATCACCATTAAGGTGGGAGCAGGAGATAGGTGAATGTGGTTATAAAAGTGCAGCCTGAGAGATACTTAAGTGGATGGAATTTGTTCTTTATTTTGCTACAGTGGTGGGCACACAAACTCACATATGTAAATAAGTATGAGTAAAACCAGGGAAATGTAAATGATGTGGTGGATTTTGTCACAATTTACTAGTTATTATAGTATACTATAGTTTTGCAAGATATTACCATTGGGGGGACCAGCAGGTGGCATGGTGGTTAAGGTGCTGGACATTCCCACATGGCTGACCACGGTTTGAGTCCTGGAACTGGCAGCTAGCTTGCTTTCTCACTTTCTCTTTGTGTCTCTCTCTAGTCAAATTAAAATAAAATAAATGAATAAATAAAATTTAAAAAGATATTACTATTGGGATACTGGGTAAAAAGATACATGGGATCTTACCATATTATTTTCTTATAACTGCATGTGAATATACACTTACCTTAATAACATATTAATTTAAAAACGGGCAAGATTTATGAACATACACTTCATCAAAGAGGATATAAGATAGCAAATAAGCACATGAAAGACTTCAGTGTCAGTTATTACGGAAATGCAGATTAAAACGAGGATGAGATAACTACTAGAATGACTAAAATAAAAAAATGCAGTAAGTGGTAGTGAAGATGCAGAGCAACTAGAACTGTCATACATTGTCGGTTGGAACACAAAAAGATACAGCTACTCTTGTGTGAAGTGGCAGCTAAGGAGACTCTGGCTCTCACCATGGGCACCCTGGTCAGCGAAAAGCCCAAGGAAGCAGTCAAACTGAGAACAATGATTGTATTAATTTGAAGATAGCAGGACAGGATGGTTGTGTGGTGCAGTTTAAGATTAAGAGGCAGGGGCCAGCAGGTGGTGTGATGGTTGAGGTGCTGGACTCGCACTTGGCCGACCACAGTTCAAATCCTAGACTTGAAAATCACATCAAGTGGGACTAGCAGCTAGCATAATGGCTATGTCACTGGACTCCCATGTAGTCGACCGTGGTTCGCATCCCGGACCCGGTGGCTTAAACTCACACCGGGCACGTGTGCTTGCATGCCCGAGATCCTAAGAGGAGAAAGGAGAAGGGATTGTGGCGTGGCCATCCCCCCGGGGGGTGGGTGATTTCTCGCTTTCTGTCTCTCTGTCTCTCCTGTCTCTCTCTGTCTTTCTGGTGAGCACACGTGCCTTATAGCAAAAGCCTCTCCCAAAAAAAAAAAGAATGAAAACTGGTAATAAAATCAGATACAACTCCAAGAGGAGACACTGGAGAAGAACCAAAGTGGGTCTATGATGAACCAGACAGGAATATGGGCCACATATTTATGCTGTACCAAGGTCACTGTGGTCTTGCCACATCAAACTGAAAATGGTCATCACTGCCTGGACACCTGGGGGTGTTTTATTGGAAAATAATGATGCTTCACTTTGTTTCTAAGTTCTGCATTGGTAGGTTGGTTCAGTAATAAATATGTGAGACCTTTTAAAAAAAAAAGTTGTAACTTATGATGGTAACAATATAGGTCTCACGAATTGGAATGGTGCCCTCATAAGAAGAAGTCAGGGAATTCTTTCTACCATATGGTGATTCAAGTCATCAGTCTGCACCTGGAGAAGGCCCCTCACCAGAACCTGACCATACCATCATCCTTTTTCTGACTTCCAGCTTCCAAAACTGTGAGAAATAAATTTCTGCTGTTTATGTGCCACGTAGTTATATGACACTTTGGCATAAACTAAGACACTATTCAAAAAAGCTGGTATTAATTTAAACAAGATTGTTATAAATTAATATGTTAATTGTAATTCCCATGGTACCTAACTGAAAAAAAACAGTAAAAGAAATGAGGGACCAGCAGGTGGCATGGTGGTTAAGATGCTGGAAGCTCCCACATGGCTGACCGCGGTTCGAGTACCGGACCTGGTGGCTTGCTTTCTCACTTTCCCTCTCTCTCTCTCTCTCTCTCTGTGTATCTCTCTCTGGTCAAATTAAAATAAATGAATGAATAAATAAAATTAAATAAATAATTAAAAAAAAAAAAAAAAGAAAGAAAGAAATGAGAAGGGAATCAAAACAGCCCAGTAGGAAAAAATCAGTTTAGCAAAGACAACAATGGAGGAATTTAGTAACAAAACCACTGTAAGACATATAGAAAACAAATAATGGATTCTTGGAGGAGTCAAGATGTATTTTTTGTTGTTCTATACAAAAAATACATCATAACTTTTCTGACAACCCAATAAAATAACAGAAGTGCTCCCTTATCAGTGAGTATATAAGTGTAAAGGAATTAAACTCTCCCATTAAAAGGCAAATTTTAAATAAAATCGATTTTAGAAGTGTCTATGTGTTGTCTACAAGAGATTCAATTGAGACCCAAAGACAAATAGGTTGAGCATGAAAGAATGGAAAGAGATATCCCATCCAAATTGAGAGAGAGAGTAAATAGTAACCAAAAGAGAGCTGGGATAGCCATACTAACAACCAGCAACATAGACCTGAAGTAAAAAATGTTATGAGAAACAAAGAACTTTAGTTCTGGTCCTGGTCCTCGTTGACAAGGAAGTTGGGGTAGATCATTGCAGGGAAAGCCTTAAAGTAGATATAGTCTTCACACTATCACTGTAGTGCATGCAAAAACTTTAAACAAAGACATAATCTACTGCTGGACTTTACAGATAGAAGAAACCTAAGTGTTAGCCAGAGAAGGCTAGGAGAGGCTTGTTTAGAACCACAAGGGACTCCACAGTTGAAGCACGTGGCTTTGCATTCCCTATAAAAAAATGAGCAAAGAATGGTTTGGAGCTGCAGCGTTTTCCAGCAGAGATGCCAGGTCAGCCTGACCACCTTTTATTTGTCTGTCCTTTCTCAATCCACAGGCCTTCCCTTTGGGGTACCCTATCTCTTTGCCCTCGGGCTGGGAGAGATCATGACATGGCAAGACTCTGCCAAGAATGCCTATTTCTCTCTCCCATAGGGAAGGAAAAACATTTTTATAAGATACATCAATTAGAGACCAGCAGATAGTGTAATGGCTACATTGCTTTACTCCCATATTGTCGACTGTGGTTCAAGTCCTGGACCCTGTGGCTTAAATTCATGCCAGGTGTGTGTGCGTGTATGCCCAAGATCCTGAGATGAGAATGGTGAAGAAGGGATTGCGGCGTGGCCATCCCCCCTGGGGGTTGATTTCTCGCTTTCTGTCTCTCTGTCTTTCTGGTGAGCGCATGCACCCTATAGTAAAAACCTAAAAAAAAAAAAAAAAAAAAAAAAAAGATACAGCAATTAAAATCACATACACCTAATGACACAGTTTGAAAGTACATGAGGTAAAAATTGACAGAATTAAAGGGATAAATATGCAGTTCTGCAGTATTACTTGGAGACTTCAATACCTCACTCTCATTAATAGAACAACTAGACAGAGTTCAACAGGCACATGGAGTTCTTGAACAACACTACAAACCAACTATGTCTAACAGATATAAACAGAACACTTTGCCTAACAACGAGATATACATTCTTCTCAAATACACATAACATTCTCCTGTCTGTCTCTGGCAAATGCATGTGCTCTATATAAAAAAAAAAAAAAAAATCTCTAAAAAAAATTGCTGAGGGAACCAGCAGTTAGCGTAATTGTAGGGGGTCGATAAACGACTCTGGAAACCGAGATCTCTTCCGTGAAGTTTATTGGTACAGTTTCTTGCTTCTCTCCCCCAGACTTCCGGGCGGGCGCCTTAAATCCCCTACCGATCCGTCCAACCCCCTGAGTACGTGGTCGTGTTGGGTTCTGATAGGCTGATTCTCAGCGTTATCCTAATATGGAGTTGTTTTGCGTCCTAGGTGTCTAGCTCGGACACCATAATGGGGCGGCGTCCGGCAAGGGCTTCCACATCTCCCCCTTTTTTTTTTTTAATTATTTATTTTATTTATTAACTCACTTACTTTTTTTTTTTTTTTTTAATTTGATCAGAGAGAGACAGAGGGTGAGAGTGAGAGAGAGAGGAGGTGAGAAATCAAGCCACCAGATTCAGGACTTGAACCCTGGTCGGCCATGTGGGAATGTCCAGTGCCTTAACCACCACGCCACCTGCTGGTTCCTCACATCTCTCCCTTTTTGTTTTCTTTGGAGAGGAGAAGGTAGAGGTCTCGGACCCCCAGAGAAGGGGACTTATTTACCACCCTGTGTGGGCAGCTAGGGATACCCACTCAGAATAGCCTGTCCACTGTCTTTTGTGGGGGATGGGATGATTGTGACAGTAACCCATATGCACCCGGACATGCCTTCCTTCTGATCCCGATTAGGGTCTCAGGAGTGCAGTGCTACGCCTCACATCCTCTCAATAAATGTAGGGGTCAGTGTATTTGGGCCAGCCATATCGCAGGCGATTGGCCGTCCTCCACCGCGGCCACCGCTTGGAGGAGTATTTGCTGATTTCTATGTTGTTTTGTGATCATTTTATAGAGACACCAGAGACAAGCTCCTATCAGGACAACTAGAATGACACCTATTGTCCCAAGTCCTGCCCATTCTTTTAGATAGGAGGTGGTGGTGGTGATCCAGTCTGCAAGGCCTTTTGCTAAAGTCGGGTCGACGCGAGTGTGGTTGATTTGGCTGATGGACAGGATGAGTTGTTGTTGGAGTTTGTCAAAGCCGCTGCTCCAGTTACCTCTCCTCGCTCGTTGCTTGATACAGGTGTAGGGTTGCTGTGATCAGGAGTGTTAGCCAGATCATCTCGTTCTGTTGTGCTGTTGTCTTGCTGGGGTGTCGGCACCGGTCTAGTTACTCTTTCAGGAACCCACACCGGTTCTGTTCCGTCCTGGGGAAAAACACATACAGACCCTCTGGCCCATGTTAATACTGGGTCTGGTCCCTTCCAGACGCCTGTAAGGATATCTTTCCATCGTACCGTGCCCTTCGGCCTGGTTGTGTGAGAGGCATGACGTTCGCTTGCTGACATGCCTTGAGTATCACGCTGCAAAAAATTTATAGTAAGAAGGGCAAGGTCAAGTCTGTGTTTGGGGGAGTGTCCTTGGGTGATTCCCCCTTTTTGTTTTTGTAGAGTTTCTTTGAGAGTTCGGTGAGCTCGTTCTACAATGCCCTGTGCCTGGGGATTGTAGGGAATGCCTTGTTTTAACTGAATGTTAAATGTATTACAGAATGTGAGAAAGGAATGGGAAGTGTAACTGGGTCCGTTGTCTGTTTTGAGGACTTTTGGGATTCCCCAAGAGGCCCAGGCTGAAAGACAGTGTGAGATAACGTCTTTGACCTTTTCGCCGGTGTGGGCACTGGCAAAGATGATGCCTGAACATGTATCTGTAGACACATGAACATACTTGAGTTTGCCAAACTCAGAAAAGTGAGTTACGTCCATTTGCCAGAGATGGCCGGGGCGTAACCCTCGTGGGTTAACTCCCAAGGATGGGGGATGTAAGAAGGTGACACAATTTCCGCATGTTTTGACGATATCACGGGCTTGTTGTTTACTAATGTGAAATTGTTGGCGGAGTGTGGAAGAATTTACATGAAAATGGTTGTGGAAGGCTTGAGCTTTCTCGAAATTAGAGGTGAAGAAAAGTGTTTGAGAGCGTGTTAGGGAATCGACAATGTCGTTTCCCTCACTTAGGGGCCCAGGCAGTCCAGAATGGGCTCGGATATGTTCAATATAAAATGGTTCGGCTCTGTTCCAGATGGTATCTCTAAGATTATGTAGCAGGCTGCAAATAGTACTGGAGGGATCCAGAGCAGCAGCGGTCTCTATGTTCTTGGTAAGCTGAACCACATATTGTGAATCTGAGAGAATATTAACAGGACTTTGGATGTGCTGGAGCACATGTAGGACTACCTGTAGTTCTACTTTTCGAGGTGTGTTTGGTGAAAACTGGAGAATTTTGGGTTCTTGACCTTGTATAAGGAAGGCCCCAAGGCCTGTCTTAGAGCCGTCTGTGAAAACCACCGGAGCCTTTGGGATGGGAGAGTGGCACACTAGTTTTGGAAAAATAACTGGGTGGTCTTTTAAAAAATTAAGGATGGGGTCTTTTGGGAAGTGGTTGTCTATTTTGCCTTGAAAACTACAAAAGAGGATCGCCCACTCGTCTGTGGTAGCCAACAGAACTTGTATCTGTTGAACGGTGTAAGGTACCACCAAGGTATCTGGTGGTTTACCAAAATGTTGTACAGCCTTTTGAATGCCTTCTGACGCCAGGGCCGCCACAGCGGATGGATAATGTGTAACACTTCTATGAGAGGTGGAACGTGGATGAATCCACAGGAGGGGTGTGGATTGCCAAAGCACTCTCGTGGGTTGTTCTTGCGTGGGAAGAATACACAGAGATAGTTGCGCTGTGGGGTCCACTCGGGTAAGGCTGGCATTATGTAGGGCCTCATTAACTAAAGACAGGGCTTGGCGCGCTTGAGGAGTAAGACTCCTCGGTGAATCTAATTGAGGGTTGCCCCTGAGGATGTCAAACAGGGGGCGCAAGTCATGGTTGGTGAGATGTAGCGTGGGTCTAAGCCAATTAATGTCTCCTAACAACTTTTGAAAATCATTAAGGGTACGTAGATGGTCAGTGCGAATTTGTACCTTTTGTGGTGAAATGACAGTAGGGCTTACTCGATCTCCAAGGAATTCCACTAGGGTGGTTTTTTGAACCTTTTCTGGGGCTATATGAAGTCCGAATGATTTTTTTTTTTTTTTTTTTTTTTTTGGAGAGGTTTTTCACTATAGGGCGCGTGCGCTCGCCAGACAGACAGAGAGAGACATAGAGACAGAAAGCGAGAAATCACCCCCCAGGGGGGATGGTCACGCCACAATCCCTTCTCCTCCATTCTCCTCTTGGGATCTTGGGCACGCACACACACGCGCCCGGTGTGAGTTGTAAGCCACCGGGTCCGAGACGCGAACCGCGGTCGACCACGTGGGAGTCCAGCGACATAGCCATTACGCTAACTGCTGGTTCCCAAGTCCGAATGATTTTAACTGATCTGTAACCCTAGTTAGTACGATTAGGAGCTCTTCTTGGGTCGGCGATGCCAGTAAGACATCATCCATATAATGGAGACACCTGGTTTTTGGGAAGCTCACTCGTACGGGCTGGAGAGCTGAAGACACATATAGCTGACACAAAGTCGGGCTGTTTGCCATTCCTTGAGGAAGGACTACCCACTCGAACCTGGAGTCAGGTTCCTCATGATTGACTCTCAGTAGGGTAAAAGCAAACCGAGGGGTATCTCTTCCATTCAAAGGAATGGAGAAGAAACAATCTTTAATATCAATGGCGATCAGGGGCCATTCTTTTGGTATGGAGGAAAGGAGAGGGAGTCCTCTCTGGATGGGGCCCATTACCACCATTTGGTTGTTGACTGCCCTGAGATCATGTAGTAGCCGCCACTTTCCTGACTTCTTTTTAATGACAAAGATGGGGGTATCCCATGGGGAAGTGGAGGGCTTGATATGTTTGAGCTGTAGTTGTTCTTGAACTAATTCCTTTGCTGCTTGTAACTTCTCAGAGGATAACGGCCATTGAGGCACCCATACAGGCTCCTCCGTGACCCAAGTAATGGGGATCTGTTCCTCGATGGCCCCTAGGGAAAACCCAATCCCTGTCGTCCAGGATTGCCGTGGGCGGTGACCGGGCTCTTACGGCCTTGAAGGTGAGGCCCTAATCCTGCTGAGGGGTGATACCCCATATGGCGCATTAGATCTTGAGAAGTTTGAGAATAGGAGGCCTCATTGGTGAGTCTATAATTCATGTTTACAAGTAAATCTTGTCCCCATAGGGACAGCGGAAGGTTTAAAACATAAGGCGTAAAGTGCCCAGTATGTCCTTCGTTGTCTCTCCAAGTAAGCTCTCTGGAGCTCACAGTAGGTGTATGCTCGTATCCTAGTCCACGTAAGGTCTGGCTTGACTCCTGGGTAGGCCATGAAGGGGGCCAGTCCTTTCTGGCTATTAGGCTTTTATCTGCTCCGGTGTCAAGGAGTCCTTCAAACATTTTCCCCTCTATGGTTAAGGTTAGAATGGGTCTCTCGGTGAGGGACAAAATAGGGTATGAGAGGTCCACCCCAGATGAGCCGAGGCCTCCATCCCCTCGAGGGTTTGGACGAGAGGGGGTCTGGCCATGAAGACTGGGCAGAAGGAGAATCTGAGCTATCCTGTCTCCTGGGGATATTGCGGTGATCCCCCTCGGGGAAGACACTAAAATTTTAACAATTCCTGTAAAGTCTGGGTCAATCACGCCAGGGTGTACTATAAGTCCTCAAAGGGTGGATGAGGACTGGCCCAAGAGGAGGCAAACAGTATCAGGTGGCAATGGTTCCACAAAATCTGACTCAATGGGCTGTACACCCATCATGGGAGTTAATACCAGTCTGGCGGCGGCACAGATGTCCAGTCCTGCAGAGCTGGGAGTGGCCCTCCTGATTGTTGGGGATGGCTTAGTGAGGGCCATTGTGGGTTGGGCAGGCTTGGTGGAACCGGCATTTGTTGAATCACCCCATATATTTGAGGGCCCTGGGAGCGGGGGCCCCGTTGTCCATTTTTTGGACGTGCACCATTTCCTGGCAGGAGCACTAGGGGCCGGCCATCAATATCTTTGACTGACCTACATCGGCTCGCCGGATGATTTCCTTTACAACATCAGGAGCACAACTCCGCCTGTGGCTTCTGATTGGTGGCTCGAAAAGGACAATCGCGTTTCATGTGGCCAGGCCTACCGCAGTGAAAGCACGCTCCCGCTCCCGGGTTATGTGATTTCCTGGATAATTGAACTACTGCTGCCGCAAGGCCAGCGTTACTCAAGGGCCCTCCCAGGTCTCTACATAATCTCATCCAAACTTCTAAGCCTTTGTTTTTGTACGGAAGGATTACATTGCGGCATTCCTTAGTACATTGTTCAAATATAAGTTGTTTAACCAGTGGCACAGCCACATCGGCATCTCCAAACATTCTGCCGGCTGTATCCATTATCTGGGCTACAAAATCAGAAAAAGGTTTTGCGGGGCCCTGGGTTATTTTTGTAAGATTGGCTTGTGGCTCCCCTTTGTTAGGTAGCATTTTCCAGGCCTTGATGGCTATTGTGTTAATATGATCATAAACTGCCTGTGGATAGCCTGTCTGTTGATTGGCAAACCTGCCCTGTCCCATGTACATGTCTACATCCCATGCCGCTTGTCCCGCAGCTCTGTTTCGGGCGGCTTGGGCTTGTGCCCCCTCAAGGTAAATGGCCTTCCAGTCAAGGTACTGTCCCGGGGACAAACACGTCCTTGCCAGTGTCCCCCAGTCATTAGGAGTCATACAGTAACGCTGCAGGGTCTCAATGAGCCCAACCATAAATGCGGCGCTATTACCATAAGTCTTCACTGCCTCTGCCAAGGCCTTTATAGTTTGATAGTCAAGAGGCTCATGATATCTATTTCCTGCATTGTCTGCAAAAACAGGAAACACCCGGACGGGCCCAAGCTGTCTGGCCTCCTGCCAAGCGTCGGGACAAAAAGAAGCTCCGCCTCCCGCTCCTCCCTGCTGTTGCGCAGCGGGATTATAAGGGGGAGGCGGGGCGAAAGGAGGAGGCTGACCCTCCTCCTTCTCACTCTCAATGTCCCACCCCTTCACTTCCTCCACCAGTTGTTGCACCTCAGGGTCTTCGTCTTTGTCCTTATCCGCCATTTTGGCGCCTTCACTTCCATTTTGTGACCGTATTTCCCGGAGCGTTTCCAACACCTCCTGACCCTCTCACACCATCTGAACGCACTTCTGGTCCTCCAGGCAAGCCCGGATCAGTCTCCAGAGTGGTCTAACTCCACCAGAAAGCCTATCTTCCTCCGCCACCAGATCTAAATCCCTGCCTAGCTTATCCCAGCATGTTGTTGTCAGCCGCCCTGAATGGAGGAACCAGGGGGCCGCCTCATCCACTTGATCTAAAAAGTGTTGAAGTGTCTTATCTCTTAATTTAAGTCCTTTTGACTTGAGCAGCGCTTTTAGCACTCCTACTATGGGCTGAGAGGGTCCCACGCCCATGGCTGCGCACTACTTCCCCTCTCCAAGGAGGTCCCCCGTCTACCTTTTAGCGGTGCTTCCCAGGGATATTTTCCTGTCCTGGGCTTTCTCCCACTTACCGAGTGCCCGCTATCAATTCCCGTCTCCCTTCCAAGACTACTGCTTACCGTCTCTTCTTCCGAGACTTTTCACTTACCGTCTCTATGTCCGAGACTTTCCAGCCAGCTGCCACGGTTCTGAGCCTTCGGTTCCACAGGGCATGGAGTAGGAGTGAGAGGAGCGTGTTCCCCGTACGGGCCACCACTTGTAGGGGGTCGATAAACGACTCTGGAAACCGAGATCTCTTCCGTGAAGTTTATTGGTACAGTTTCTTGCTTCTCTCCCCCAGACTTCCGGGCGGGCGCCTTAAATCCCCTACCGATCCGCCCAAGCCCCTGAGTACATGGTCGTGTTGGGTTCTGATAGGCTGATTCTCAGCGTTATCCTAATATGGAGTTGTTTTGCGTCCTAGGTGTCTAGCTCGGACGCCATAATGGGGCGGCGTCCAGCAAGGGCTTCCACACGTAATGGCTATGTCGCTGGACTCCCATGTAGTCGACCGCGGTTCACGTCCCGGACCCGGTGGCTTAAAACTCACGCCGGGCGCATGTACGTGCGTGCCCAAGATCCCGAGAGGAGAATGGAGGGGAAGGGATTACGGCGTGACCATCCCCTCTGGGGGGGGGGGGTGATTTCTCGCTTTCTGTCTCTATGTCTCTCTCTGTCTGGTGAGCGCACGCGCCCTATAGCAAAAAAAAAAAAAATCTCTCCAAAAAAAAAAAAAGAAAAAAAAAAAATTGCTGAGAGAAATTAAAGGCCCAAAATAAGTAGAATTACATCCCATGTTTATGGGTTAGAAGATTTAATATTGTTAAGATAGCAGTACTTCCCAGAATGGTTTACAGATTCAGTGTATTCCCTATCAAAATCTCCAAATCCTCTTTTGTAGAAACAGAAGAGTTGATCCTAAAATTCATATGGAATTGGAAAGGACCCCAAATAGCTGCAACAATTTTGAAAAGGGACAAAGCTGAAAACTATACAAAATATCACTTTTCCCAATTAAAAAACTTACTACAAAGGTACAATATCAAAACAGTGTGAAGGAGGCTCGGCTGAGGTAGCACAGGCTGGTTGGCACTGCTGCTTGGCAGGCTGAGGCCAAATTGGAGGCCTGGGTTCAATTCCCCAGACCCATTCTAAAGAATTTGGTGCAATAGCACATATCTGTAGTTCCAGCTGCTTGAGAGGCTGAGGCAGGAGGGTCACAAGTTCATAGCCAGTGAGACTCTGAAAGAGCTGGTGTGATCATGTGTTACTGTGGTCCCAGCTGCTCAGGAAGCTGAAGCAGGAGGATCATGACATGGCAAGACCTTGTCTGAAAAAACTCTGTCTCTCTCTCGCTCTCTCTCTCTCTCTCTTTTTCTCACACACACAATGCAGTACTGGCACAAAGATAGACTCATATGTGGATTGAATAGGAATACAGCTATGGTCAGTTGATTTTCAGCAAGGGTGCCAAGATCATGCAGTGGGGAAAGAATGTTCTATCAACAGGTAGTGTTGGGAAAACTGGATATGGACATGTAAATGAGCCATATTATACCCTTACTTCATAGCATATACACAAATTAACTCAAAATGAGTCAACAACCTAAAAAAGAACTAAAACCATAAAACTTAGAAAAACCATAGGGGTAAATATAGATGACCTTGGATTTTTGGCAATGGATTGCTAGATATGGCACCAAAGGTAAAAGCAATGAATGAAAAATATATAAATTGCACCTCATAAAAAAAAATTTGTGTTTCAAAAGTCACTTTTACTAAAGTGAATAGACAACCGACAGAATGAGGGAAACTATTTGCAAATCATACATTTGATAAGGGCCTAGTATCCAGAATATAAAGGAACTTTTCTAAGCCATCATCAAAAAAGACAAACAATGCAATTTAAAAATGGTCAAAAGATTTGAACACACATATTTTGAGAGAAAATGTACAGGAATGACACACATATTTTGAGAGAAAATGTACAGGAATGACATAGGTCTAGTGGTTAAGGAAGTTGGGTTCCACGTAGCTCATTGCACAGTTTGAGTCCCAGACCTGGCAGCTTGCAAAACACATCAGGCACATGCACATGTGTGCCCAGGAACCTGAAAGGATGGAAAAATGGAGGAGAAGGGATTGTGGCATGACCATGTCCCATTGGGGGGTTCTTTGTCCCTCTCACTCTCTGTCTCTCTCAGGTGAACACACATGCCCTCTGGCAATTAAAAAAATTAAACATTTTTCCTTATTGGATTTTTTTAATTATAAAGGAATACATTCTTTCTGTATTTAACCAAACAATATGGAAGACTGTTTCAAAAAGCTATTAATAGAGCCAGCCCCATAGCTCAGTGGTTTAGGGAGTCAGATCCCACATTGCTGATGGTGGTTTAAGTCCCATCTCAGTGGCCTGAAAAACATCCCAGACATGCCCAAAATCCTAATTGAGGAAGGATTGTTGAATGACTACACCCTATTGGAAGTTTCTCTCTCTCTCTCTCTTTTTTTTCCTTTTGAAAAATATTTATTGAGTATAAATAAATGTCCTATACATTAAATATCAATAAATAGTATCGATTACAAGTCAGACTGTAATACTGACAGAACCATAGAATTAATATCCACTCATGATACAGTAGTGATAATTCCATTCCAACAATGGACACAGTAATGATCTGCTCACAAGACACAGCAAAACCCATCAAAAAAGACTACCACTTTAAACAAGCTATAATACCACAATAGAAAATAGTTTAGAATCATAATGCAAACAGTCTCAGTAATCTCATCTTCATCTTATCAATTTGTTGGGTCACATAGAGACTGTAGAGTACACTGTCATAGAATTTAAAGATTCCACTTCCTTGGTTCTATTTAAAATTAATTAATGAATAAAAACAATTCATACAAAGCCAAAGATACGTTTAAGAAAGTTAGTCTTTTGTAAGAGAAAAGGAATCAAATTTAGTACAAAGAAAGCATCCCCCAAGCAATGAGTCTCTTAATGGAAAAAAAGCTAATTAACTTTTCCCTCAAGGAAAGGGGAGAAACCTAAATCCGTCATAGTAAAGATAAATATTTCCTAGTCCCAGAATATTTGTTTTTTAGGATGTACTTGAATGATGTGAATCTATGAAGCAGGGATCTGTGGCAATCCAAACTCATCAACCAGGACTCCATCCTTGTTTTTTTTGTGTCAGTGGGAATACCTTCTGGAATTGCAGGTGCAGATGCTGCTTCATCTAAGTAAGAACTATCTTCATCAGCCAGAAGCTCATCACCCAGTGCATCCAGCTTTGCTTCTAGGTCATCTCCATCTAATTCTGGGGTGCCATAACTGCGACTCAGTGCTTCTTGGATTTCATTTGCATCTTTCATCATATCCTCTAGCTGGTCTTGCAAATCCTCAATCTGGTCAATTTTCACTTGTTTGTATGCCTTTTTCATTTCCTTTACTCCCAGTTTCATAGCATCGACCGTGGTCTTGGTGTCCTTCAATGACTGGATGGTATAATTGGCTTGTTCCATGTTAAATGACTATTGGGTGAGATTGTCCCGCTGCTGCTCATACATCCGCTTTTGCTTTAAAACCCGCAAGGCTTTCTGCTTGACCATGTTCTTTGCAGGACCCTCTCTCACCTTCTTGATCTGATCTTTATACTTCACTAGCTCAGCATCCAATCAAGAAATCTTTTTGTCAATGGATTCTGCCCTGCTGTCCACCATGTCAATGCAGTCAGTCAGGCTGGGCGGCGGAGCCTTGGGTTTCACTTTCCTGAAGAATCGGTTCATTTTGTACGGCACGAAGATATCCAAACACGACCAAAACCAGAAACGGAAGTAGGGTCACTCTCGCCTTGACTTCTGAAGTTTCTCTCTCTCATTCACACACACCTACCGTCTGGCAAAAAGAAGAAAAAAAAAAAAAAAAAGGCAAATTTTAAAAAAAATTAATAACCTTTTGGTGGCAAAGGCCAACATTTGTCTACCCAATATCTACTCTCTATTTCTTTCTTAGTGATACATCACTTATATATATTTTCGGTTGTGTAATACAATATGATATAATATAGGTAATAATAAAATTACTACAACCAGATAAAAACATTTTCCAGCCTCCTATGCAATTATGTGTAAATCCTCATCAGTAATAAATAATGTATTTTTTGCATAGAAAAATACATCATGACTTTTCCAGCAACCCAATACAATGGTGAACTCCAGAAGAACTGAATTAAATGTAAAAGATAAAACTATCTAAAGAGCAGGTGGCATTGTGGCTAAGGTGCTGGACACTCCTATATGGCCAACCATGGTTCGAGTCCTGGACCTGGTGGCTTGCTTTCTCACTTTCCCTCTCTCTCTCTGGTCAAATTAAAACGAATGAATGAATGAATAAATAAATAATTCTTAAAAAAAAAAAAGCCTATCTGAAGAAAATGAGATATATGGACCAGTGGTTGGTGTAACGGCTGTGTCACTGGATTCCCATGTAGTTGACCACGGTTTGAGTCCCGGATCTGGTGGCTTAAACTCACACCAGTGCATTTATGTACTCTCTCCTGTGTGTGTGTACATACACACATACTAAAGAACAAAAGAATCTTTGTATCTTTGGGACTGGGGAGAATTTAGGGCGGGCTCCATGGCCTGGTGGTTAAGACAGCCAGATCCCACATGGCTATGCAGTTTAAGTCCTGGCACCAAGGGCTTGAAAAACACACTGGGCCCATGTGCATGCATGCATGCCTAAAATCCTGAAAGGAGGGAGAGATGGAAAAGAAGGGATCGTGGTGTGACCATTCCCCATAAAGGGTGCTTTTTCCTCTCCCTCTCTGCCTCTCTGGGAGCTCACTTGCCCGCTAACAAAAACAAAAGCTTCTTAGTCAAAACTCCAAAAGCATAACCCAACTTAAAGGCACAAAATGTGTTAAATAGATTATATCTAAATTGAAGATTTCTGTTCAAAGGTCATCATAGGCTAAATTAGAGGGAAATATTTGCAATGTCTATAGTTAGTAAAGTTGATCTAGAACATAAGAACTCCTGCAATGAACAAGGAAAATAGGAAAATGAAAAGTGAGCAGAGAATGTAAATAGGCAATTTACAGAAGGAAAAATAAAAATAACTAACATGTTTATTTAAAAATGTTCAACTTCATGGGACCAGCAGTTGGCATAGTGGTTATGTCTCTGGACTCCCATGTAGTCCAGAGGTTCGAGTCCCAGACCTGGTGGCTTAAACTCAGGCCAGGCGCATGTGCGTGCGTGCCCAGGATCCCGAGAGAAGAATGGAGGAGAAGGGACTGTGGTGTGGCCATCCCTCTGGGGGGGGGGGGGGGTGATTT
Organism: Tupaia tana; assembly: GCA_026018925.1. Lineage (NCBI taxonomy): Eukaryota > Metazoa > Chordata > Mammalia > Scandentia > Tupaiidae > Tupaia > Tupaia tana. The sequence goes on along the minus strand of JAKSZU010000016.1, from coordinate 83,014,993 downwards.
CTCACTTTCTGTCTGTCTGTCTCTCTCTGGCTTTCTGGCGAGTGCACGTGCCCTATAGCAAAAACCTCTCAAAAAAAAAAAAAAAAAGTTCAACTTCACCAGTAATTGGACAAATGTAGATTAAATTGAGGTAACAGTTTACATTCATTGGATTGATATAATCAGTACATTTGATTACATTAGATGTTGGCTAAGACATGGGGAAATCAGGAATCTTCATTTGTAGTTGATGGGAGTTATAAAGTGCAACAAGCCTTTTGGGACAGTCATGTTTATATGTATGTCCCTGCTACCCAGAATTGCCAGTCGAGGAGACAGGTATCTGTAATAGACTCATCTAGGTCCGTGTATGTAATGTATGTACAAGTTTATTCCACCATTGTTGTTGAGATGGGAAATTAAAGACAAATCATATGCTTTTGCCTCATGGAATGGACAAATGAAATATGATGGATGCATATTCATAAACATTAAACTAAATATACACCTAACAAGATGGCTCTATCTCTGAAAATGAAAGAAGAGTAGAAAAAAAGAAGCTAAAGGGTAAGAACCAGAATAGAAGTATGGCACCATAGCATCAATATAAATTTGAAATATTTATATATACAAAAAACTATGTTTCACAAGAATATACATACATATATATATATATATATATATATATATATATCCACATAACACATCCAAACACATATCAAACACATTAGGTAGAGGAAGTATCTAGGAGGGAGTGGAAGGGAATGAGAGTGGGGTTTGGAAATAAAGTAGAAAAGTAAATAAAATAAGATAGTATAATATTTATTCAAATAAGTCTTTCAAAGGCCAATGATGACAACATGTAATAAACTTAGGAACAGAATTATTGCTCACCTGAAATTTTTAAAATGTCTGCTTTCCAAGTATAGTGGCTTCCTCTCATCAGGGCACTGTACTGGCTTAGAAGGATGTACATTCTAAGTCAGGAAATAAGACTTGACTCAAGGTCAACCCATTGAGACCTAAGACAGACCTGACCCCCAAGCGCAGGAATGCATACCCAGTGCAGCACACACGAGGCCCACACTATTGCAACATCTCACATTTCATGTGCCCAAACCTGACGCTCGATTCCCAGTCCCCAAACAGTGGGACTCAGGGCTGTACTTTCATTCTTCTAGTTGGAAGGGCCGACAGCCCTGAGTCTGCTTCGATTCCTCATTCTCTCTATTAGCTCTTTCTGAGGTCCAGAATCCAGCCACATCTTATTCACAGTCACCACTCTAGACAGCCACCATCCCTTCTCACTCAGATTCTTGCAGTGGCCTCCCAAATGCTTTCTTTATCATGTCACTCTTTGCTCAGACATTCTAATAATTTATTTTCTTTAGAATAAAAATACAAGATCCTTGTCATAGCTTGGAGGGTCATACATTACGTGACACCTGCTACCTGCCCAAGCTGATCTCCTGACTCCCATCCCTTCCTGGTTCACTCAGCTGCACAGGCCTCATCGCTGTCCCTGGAAGCTGCCAAGCACACTCGTTTCAGGCCTTTGGATTGATCAGAATGTATTTTCCCCACTTACTGCCTTCAGTCTCTGCTCTGCTGTCTTCTTGTCACAGGCACTTTACCCTACCATTCTCCACTCCTTTACCCTGTTTTTTCCTTCCTAACCTCACCACCTCCTAGTTTATATTCTTTGTCTTAAAAAAAAAAAAAAAAAAAAAAAAAAAGGCAAAAAACTGTCCTCTTTCCAACCAGACTGCAAACTCCCCGAAGGTCAGAACTGTATGCCATGTGCCTAGAACATAGGAGATGCTAATTAAGTGTTTGATGAATGAATAACTGAATAGGAAGAAGGTAACAGAGCTCGAGCTCACAAGGCATTTATGTGAGAAGTCCCGAGGCTGGAGGAACTCAGAGGAGAGTGCAAGCATGTCCAGCTAGACTCTGCTTGCTGGTCCAGGCTGCCATTAACCAGCCAGTCAGCTGGAGCAGGCCACATGGGGCTCCAGCAACCTCAGCTGGTGACAAAAAACGGGATCTCTGAATGATTGAGGCGGTCTCTCAGAGAGGTCTCGCTTTGAATTATTTTAAACATTTCACTGAAAATCTTTGTACTTAGAAGATTTTAATTAAAATATCGATCTTTTTTTTTTTAGTTTGTTTTTTTTTTTTTTTTTTTTTTTTTGCTATAGAGCGTGTGCGCTCGCCAGAAAGACAGAGAGAGACAGAAAGTGAGAAATCACCCCCCTGGGGGGATGGCCACGCTGCAATCCCTTCTCCGCTGTTCTCCTCTCAGGATCTTGTGCACACACGCACACGTGCCCGGCGTGAGTTTAAGCCACTGGGTCTGGGACTTGAACCGCAGTCAACTACATGGGAGTTCAGTGACATAGCCATTACGCTAACGGCTGATCCCAAAATATTCATTTATCTTTTAACTATTAAATTTATAAAGACAGTGGAAATTTACTGTCTGATAGTCAAACAAGATATGCAGATAAAGTTTTTTAAAAGTGAAAGGCCTGGGCCGGCAGGTAGCATGGCGTTTGAGGATGCTGGATTCCCATATGGTCAACTGTCCCTTTCTGGTCAAAAATGTAAAAATAAATAAATAAATAAATAAAGTTAAATAAAATAATTCTATTTAAAAAAAAAATTAAAGGTCTCTCTCCTCTGCCCAGACCGCACTTCCACCACCATTAGTTGTTTGTTTGTTTTGTTTCCTTGCAGATATTCCTCTCTGCATTCAATAAATTTATATATATATATATATTTTTTTTTTAAGAGGTTTTTGCCATAGGGCGCGTGCGCTTGCCAGACGGACAGAGAGATAGAAAGCGAGAAATCACCCTCCCCCCCCGGGGATGGCCACGCTGCAATCCCTTCTCCTCCATTCTCCTCTGGGGATCCTCAGCACACATGCACATGTGCCCGGCATGAGTTTAAGCCACCGGGTCCAGGACTTGAACCACGGTTGACTACGTGGGAGTCCAGCGTCATAGCCATTACGCTAACTGTTGGTCCCAACAAATTTACATATTTACACAGATTTTTTTTTTCTCAAAAATGAGACTCGAGAGATGCACATTGCTCTGCACATGCTTTTATCACTCAGGAACATACCTACGGCAGCCCTCTATGTTGGAAACTGCAGCTCTAGCCCAGAAATGAATATGCAGGGGACCAGCAGTTAGCATAATGGCTATGTCGCTGGACTCCCACGTAGTCGACCGCGGTTCGTGTCCCGGGCCCAGTGGCTTAAAACTCACACCGGGCGCGTGAGCGTGCGTGCCCAAGATCCCGAGAGGAGAATGGAGGAGAAGGGATGGTGGTGCGGCCATCCCCCCTGGGGGGTGATTTCTCGCTTTCTATCTCGCTGTCTCTCTCTGTCTGTCTGGCGCCCTATAGCGAAAACCTCTAAAAAAAAAAAAAAAAAAAAAGAAAGAAAGAAATGAATATGCAAACGAGTGCACACATGTGTACACAAGAATGTTTGTTACCACATTCTTTGTGGTAGCTAGAAATTAAAGGCAAGCTATATGTCTTTTCCTAATGGAATGAATAAATAAAATACACTAGATGTAGGAGTCAGCTGATGGTGTAGTAGTTAAGGCACTGGACTCTCATATAGCCAATCATGGTTCAAGTCCTGGACCCAGTGGCTTGAAATTCACGCTGGGTGCCTGTGCATGTATGCCCAAGATCCCAAGAGGAGAACAGAGAAGGGATTGCAGTGTGGCCATTCTCCCAGGGGGTGATTTCTCACTTTGTGTCTCTCTGTCTGTGTCTCTCCAGCGAGCACACGTGCCCATAGCAAAAATCTCTCTCTCTCAAAAAAAAAAAAAGACATATAGCATTAGAAACACTAAATGCACACTTTACAACATATGTCTTTTTAAGCATAGTGAAAGGTTATGAAAAGAGCATTAAATGGTAAAAAATACAGTAAGAGCTACTGCACAATACTGTGGGGTAAATTAGAAACATTCACATACATAAAACAGCATATATTTTACAAGGCTACATATCTATCCCAACCCTAATCAGGTGGACACATTCGATAGAGTGGATGCTTAGGGTGGAGTGCAGTGGAATGAGAACAGGGGTTGAGAATAAAGTGGAAAAGGCAAATAGAACAGAATAGCATTTAAATAAGAGAAATCTTGCCGAGGCCAGGGATGCCAATGCTGCACCCCCTGCTGACAGACTCGAGGTTCTCCTTCTCCTGAGTGTGGGCGTTGGGGTAAATACACCTGTGTTAGTGACTTTGCTGTGCACAAGCCATGTGCCCTTGGACAAGTTACTTACTACCTCTTAGCCTTTGTTCCTCTCTTGTTAACAGGACTGATACCTGCCTGGTGTGGCAGCCCTGACCATGTTGGTGGTCGGCCGTCCTGGCATCTGGCATACAGCAGCAGCCCATGATCAGTGCTCATGATGACAGACCAGTGCAGAAAACAGCGAGTCCAGGGCGGGAGTGGGGGGTGGAGGCTGACTCTGTCACCCCTGCACCCCAGGAGCACTGGGCACACTATATGCCGTTAGTGACCATTTCTTGAATGAATATGCTTTCTAAGAGAGCAATTTTGGGGGTTATTCACCTTCAATGACATTTAAAGACTTAATCGATTGCCAGTCACCTCTTCTGTGTTTATTTAGTGGTGGCTTTTCACATAGCACGGTGTGAGCACAGAAGGCCAGTGTGCCTGATCTGAGCTTTATGTGAGGACCAGAGCTAGTGGAACTGCCCTTCTCTGCCGGGCCATGCTGGGCAGTCACAGCAGTTGTGCGACACTGCAATGCAGGAGGACAGGGAAGAGCAGCCGAGCCTGCCAGTGGTGCAGGTGATGCTGGCTGGGGGGCCTGGGGAGGGTCATGGCATGAGACCCCACTGTGGCTGCCTCTCTCACCATGAAAGAACTAAATACATGAACGTAAGAAACCAACCAAACAAATGAACAAACAAAAACTCAGAGACAACATCTCAAAGATGATGAGTCTATTTTAAAAAACTAATATTCTCTGCTAGGATTGCCTGTTTATGCCTAGTGAGAAACTCAACCGCTGGGCTCACATCTGTTTAACGCTGAGCGAGCCCCATAATGGCTTAATGATTGGCTTACTCCTCTGCCAAGTGGGGATAAGGCCACCTGCCACCCTTCCACATACCCCGTGGTAAGAACTAAGATAACATGCAAGCACCTTAAAAAGTAGTAAAATCATGTCATTAGTAATTGTTTATTTATTTATTTTTTTGGAGAGGTTTTTTTCGCTATAGGGTGCGTGTGCTCGCCAGACAGAGAGATAGAAAGCGAGAAATCACCCCCCAGGGGGGATGGCCACGCCGCAATCCCTTCTCTTCCAGTCTCCTCTCGGGATCTTGGGCACGCACGCACACGCGCCTGGCGTGAGTTTAAGCCAGCGGGTCCGGGACTCGAACCGCAGTCAACTACGTGGGAGTCCAGCGACATAGCCATTAAGTTAACTGCTGGTTCCAATTAGTAATTATTTAGACAATGCAGTTATTCTTATACTAATTCAGCTGAGAGCCTGTGTTTAGGGAGTGGGGTAGATGAAAGACCAAGTCATTCTTCAGGGACAGCCTTTTTCCTGAGTTCTGGCCACCCTGGCACTGTGTGCTAATTGCCTGGGTGTGGGGGGACAAGATCCCCCTTGGGCCCCACAGAACCAGCAATCAGAGCCAGGCTTCCAGGCAGACCCAGCACTCCTGGGAGCTGAGACCAGCTCCAGGCTTAAGAGCCTGCGACCCCGGCTGTGAGCAGTACGGCAGCCCTGCCACCTCCTTGGACACCTGGTTTGTGTGCTCCCATGATCCACTGAGCACCAGGGACAATAGGACCAATTCGAGGGGATTCCTAAAGCCAAAGGTACATTCCCACAAACGATCCTTAGACTATTACTAGAGATCCAGAGTGTAGGAGGAGAGCCAAAGGGCAGGGAAGATGGGAGAAGGAAGAGAGCAAATGTCTGGAAAGGAGAGGGAAAAGGAGAGTGGCAAATGGCTTTTCTTTTCTTTCTTTTTTTTTTCCTTATCTTTCTTTTTCTTGGGAGGGAGAGGGGGCCATAGGGTGCATATGCTGGCTAGAGAGACAGAGAGACTGAGAGGGAAAGTGAGTAATAACCCTCCGTGGGGATGGCCACACTGTAATACCTTCTCCATTTCTCCTCTCAGGATTTTGGGTGCACATGCACATGTGCCCAGTGTTTTTCGGACTGCCAGGTCCTAGACTTGAACAGTGGTTGACCATGGGGGGAATTCAGTGCTTTAACCACATGCCACCTGCTGGCTCCTAAATGGCCTTTAAAAAATTTATTTATTTATTTATTTATTTATTTATTTATTTATTCTTTTTTTTTTTTTTGAGAGGTTTTTGCTATAGGGCACGTGCGCTCCCGGACAGACAGAGAGAGACAGAGAGATTGAAAGCGAGACATCACCCCCCAGGGGGGATGGCCACGCTGCAATCCCTTCTCCTCCAGTCTCCTCTCGCAATCTTGGGCATGCACGCACATGCGCCTGGCGTGAGTTTAAAGCCACTGGGTCCGGGACGCGAACCGCAGTCGACTACGTGGGAGTCCAGCGACATAGCCATTAAGCTAACTGCTGGTCCCCTTCTTTTGGAATTTTGAGGCATTCATGCACACATACCTGGTGTGTTTTCCAAGCCACTGAGTCTGGGACTCGAATTGTAGAGTTGGCCATGTGGGACCCAGACACCTCCACCACCACACCACCAGCTGGCCCTATTTTTATTTTTTTCTGGAGAACCTCCAAACTGTTTTCCAATATGGTTGTACTAATTTTCTTTCCCACAAAATCTGAAAGAGTGCCCTTTTCTCTGCATCTTCACCAGCATGTGTTATTTTTTGTCCTTTTGATAACAGCTATTCTGAGGTGAGATGATATTCACTGTGGTTTTGATTTTCATTTTCCTAACAATCAGTGACGTGGAGCATTTTTCATGTTTCTTGGCCATTTTTGACTACTTTTAAGTGTATTCTTTTTTCTAAACAAGGATAGCACTTGCTAGTCATCATGGATTTAAAAATCGCATCATAATAGTGAAGACATTAACTAGAAGGAGGAAAAAAAAATTTCTTTTCTACAAATCTACATTCTCTAGATTCCTTGTAGAATGCCAGACCAACCAGGTCAGACTCTGGAGAGGAACTGCCAAGCCTCGTAGAGAAGGTCCCTTCCCAGCCCGATGCCCCGATGCCCCAACGTGGGTGCTTCTTTGTTGTTCCCTTTGGGTCACCCATTGCAAGCTGCCTGTGGCCTGTGCAGAGCTGCTGCCTTTGGTGCTATTCTGGGAATATCTGTGCTTGTCCAGCGTTTTCCATTCTGAGTGTGTGGGCTTGAATTTTTGTGCTTTTCGATGTACTAGCAGAGCGTTTAGTCTTTTTTTCTATTTTTGTACGATCCTATCCTCCTCAGAACTTTCACCAGGACCAGGGGCCATTCAGCCAGGATTCTTCCTCCAACTGTAGAATTAAAAAAAAACACATTTTAAGGGAACTTGGCTGTCCTCCCTGACATGAACATCAAAGTCAAGTCCTCAGACCAGCAGGTGGCATAATGGTTATGTTCCTGAACTCCCACATAGTCAACCATGGTTTGAGTCCTGGACCCAACGGCTTAAAACTCATGCTGGGCACATGTGCATGCATGGTCGAGATTCAAAAAGGAGAATGGAAGGGATATTGCAGTGTGACCACCCTGTCTAGGGGTGAGACAATAGAACTTCTATATGCTCCAGAGACACTTTCTGTCTCTCTGGTGAGTACACACCCTATAGCAAAAATCTCTCTTAAAAAAAAAAAGAGTCCTCTGTAAATAGTCCCCTAAATAGCACAGCAACTTTAAACCTTGATGCTTCTTGAGAGTAATAATTTCTTTGAGTTTGCTATTAACTATGTATTTTTTTCCTTCTATTGGTCTGAAATGGACTTCTTTGAAGGTTCAAGCTCAGGCCCCATATCTATCTATCTTTCTTTCTTTCTTTTTCTTTTTTTTTTTTTTTTTTTTTTTTTTGGAGAGGTTTTTGCTATAGGGCATGTGCGCTCACCAGACAGAGAGAGACAGAGAAACAGAAAGCGAGAAATCACCCCCCAGGGGGGCATGGCCACACCACAATCCCTTCTCCTCCATTCTCCTCTCGGGATCTTGGGCACGCACGCACACACACCCCGGAGTGAGTTTAAGCCACCCGGTCCGGGACTCGAACCACGGTTGACTACATGGGAGTCCAGTGACATAGGCATTAAACTAACTGCTGGTACCCCCCTCCCATATCTTTCTTGAATTCTAAGATTGAAGGAGGGGGTATCCCCATTCACTTTATTTAACACCTTATATCTTTCTTTTTTTTAGGGAGAGAGAGGTTTTTGCTATAGGGCACGTGTGCTTGCCAGAGAGACAGAGACACAGAAAGCAAGAAATCACCCTCCAGGGGGGCTGGCCACACCATCCCTTCTTTTCCATTCTCCTTTCAGGATTTTGGGCATACACACCTGGAGTGAGTTTTAAGTCGTCGGGTCTGGGACTCGAACTGTGGTCGACTACGTGGGAGTCCAGCAACATAACCATTACACCATCTATCTGCTGGTCCCTGCCTTACATCTTTCTGATCGATGCGGTTTTAGTTGTATTCTGTTGTATTCTAACTTAGACTTTACCCATCTAGACAAAGATATTTCATTGTGTTTTGTTTTATGGTTCTCGCTTATCATACTGCCATAATATTACCCTACTTTGAAAAGCACATCCAGTTCAAGTCGTCAAGAAAGTATTAACTTATTAAACCTGACAGTCAAGACAGGCACAAACTAAGCTACTGGGAATATCACTGTTCACCATCTCCCAAATAGATTAACTATTTTAAAATAAAACATCGAAAACTTCTTTGCTAGGATCAGGGATGCAGAAGTGGATTGGTGTTTTTTTTGTTTGTTTGTTTCGTTTTGTTTCGTTTTAATTTGTGAAAGGGCATGTATACTCCCTGGAAAGATACAGAGAAAGAGGAAGAGGGAGAATCCCCCTCCCCAAAGGGCTATGGTCATGCCTCAATCCTGTCTCCTCCATTTCTCCCTTCTTTCAGGATTTTGGACACACACACACACACACACACACACACACGTGTCCAGCATGTTTTTCAAGCCATGGGGGTCAGGATTTGAACCATGCAGTCAGCCATGGGGATTTAGCTGCCTTACCCACCTAGCACTTACGACACCAGCTGCTTAGAGGGCTTCCTTCTGATGGGCATGTCTGACCAGCCCCAGCTGGAGATGTTTTTTCTTGTCATCATTCTCTTTTACTTGCTGACCCAGTCGGGAACTCAACCACCATCCTGCTTTCATGCCTGGACGCCTACCTGTCTGCAGGCTGCGGAACTGGCTCAGTTTTCTTTTTCTTTTTTATGATTCCATTTTCCTTTTTCACTCAGGCTAATATTAAACTGAGGCATGGTGCTTAATCACCATGGTTCAAGTCCTGGATCTGGTGACTTGCTTTATCACTTTCTCTTTCTTTCTCTCTCTGGTCAAATTAAAACATAAGTAATAATAACAAATAAAAATAAATAAATCTTAAAAAATGTAAAGTGAGTCTTGAGCTCTGGGAGCATGCACCTATACACATACAGTGCTGATAGTCAATGAGCAATCTCTATGACTGGAGACTTTCTCCAGCCCTAAATGACAGATCTGCTGTCATTTGATCTTCAAGTGGTCAGTTGTAGGGTATGATATTTAGGGAAGAAATGGGCAGGAGGCTGAGTAAAGGTGGGCAATTATAATGTTCAGGATTCTCTTTAAGAAGCTAGTCTTGGTGCAGCCACAGTGGTGCGAGTGACAGGTGCCACTGCATAACGACCGAGGCCAGTGGAAGGCCCAGATTCTGTTCCTGTCCAACCTAAAACAGTCTGGGCATGGTGATGTGCACCACCATAGTCACCGCCATGGTCCTAGTTAACAGATCACAATGACATGAAGAGACCCTGTCAAAAATACCCATGTCTCTCCCTCCTGGTTCTCTCTCCTTTTTTCATTATAAAAAAGAAGCAGCAAGTTTTTGCTATTTCTCTCTATATCCTGAACTTTCAAACCAAACAGGCACACAGAATTGAGAACCACCTATGTATTGCATGAGTGATTCCTAAAAATCCTCTGTCGCCAAAGGCTCCCCACCGGGGCACTGCCAGGCCTAAATTACACCAGAAGGGGCAGTCTTTCTAGGATTGCGAGCTCAGTGTTGCCCTCTCTAGGCTCTTCGTAAAACGTAAGTACTCCTGGGTTACTCGGACACTCCCAGAGTAGGAGAGAACTAGGAACCAAGGAGAGAGACCTTTTAAGGGAGACAGGTCTAGGAAACAGTCGAGTTGCTGGCTACAAAGTCTAGGCTCCTCAGTCGCAGTGACATGAGTTTGTCACACTCAGCCCAGGATCCCACTGCTCTGTCATTGCCTCCTGAGCTCTGCGAGCAGCTGGGCCAGCAGCCTCCTCTCGAGGAGGAGCCTTTTCGGCTTCACTGTGGCTAGTTTATTCCTGGGCCAAAAACTGACCAGTAGGCACAGAGCAGGGACTGAGTGGAATTCTGGCACCACTGAGCAGCCATGCACCCCACCCAAAGACAGCAACTCAAGGAAGAAGACAGCAGTGTCTGTCACCTGCCCTAAAGGGACACAAGAGAACAGTCACTTTGACTAGCAGGAGGTAGTAAGGCACAAATCAGGAGGCACTTATTTTTATTTATTTATTTTTTTTATGAGAGGTTTTTGCTATAGGGCGCGTGCGCTCGCCAGACAGAGACAGACAGAGAGATAGAAAGCGAGAAATCACCCCCCAGGGGGGATGGCCACGCCGCAATCCCTTCTCCTCCATTCTCCTCTTGGGATCCTGGGCACGCACGCACACGCGCCCGCCATGAATTTTAAGCCACCGGGTCCGGGACTCGAACCGCGGTCGACTACGTGGGAGTCCAGCGACATAGCCATTACGCTAACTGCTGGTCTCCAGGAGGCACTTCTGAACAGAAAGACAAGCTCATTACCAGATTGGAAACAGGTCCTCAGCTTCCTTAGGTCCCAAATGAATAATATTCCCCTCTTCTTATCGCAGTAGAGAGTTAAGAAGAAGGGTGGGGATATCCTCTGTAATTGTTATCATCTGAAATCCTTATCATCCCTGACTCAGTGGAAGGACTCCACTGAAGGTTTAAAGAAACAGACAAGTGGGGGGGTCCGGCAGGTGGCACAGTGGTTAAGGCGCTGGACTTCGACATGGCTAACCACAGTATGAGTTCTGGACCTGATGACTTGCTTTCTCACTTTCCCTCTCTCTCCGGTCAAATTAAAAAAAAATTAATTCTTAAAAAAAAAAATAAGAAACAGATGAGTGGAAGAGATTTCTCTCCTTTACTGCTGGGTGTTTTTGTTTGTTCTAGGTTTGCCTCCTTCTTATTTATTTATTTTTAAAATATTTACTTTTTTATTATTATTTATATATATATTTTAGAGAGTTTTTGGGATAGGGCATGTGTGCTCTCTGGGGAGACAGAGAGATAGAAAGCAAGAAGTCACTCCCCAGGGGGGATAGCCACACCACAATCCCTTCTCCATTCTCCTCTCAGGATTTTGGGCACACATGCACACATGCCCAGCGTGAGTTTTAAGCCACTAGGTCTGGGACTCCAACTGCAGTAGACTATGTGGGAGTCCAATGATATAACCGTTGTGCTATCTGCTGGTCCCTCGTTATCATTATTTTAAAATTTGCTACAGGGCACGTGCACTCACCAGAGAGACATAGAGGAAAAGTGAGAAAGAAAGCTACCTGGCCAAGTCCTCGAACTGCAGTTGGTCATGTGGGAGTCCAGGGCCTTAAGCACCATGCCACCTGCTGACTCCTTCCTCTTCTTAATTCACATATTTGGATCTTCTGTATCTGGTGAAGAAGTCTATGTTCATTCTTTCTTTTTTTTTGGAGAGGTTTTCGCTATAGGGCACGTGCACTCACCAGAAAGAGACACACAGACAGACAGAAAATGAGAAATCATCCCCCGGGGGGGATGGCCACGCCACAGTCTCTTCTCGTCCATCCTCCTCTCGGGATCTTGGGCACGCACACACACACGTGCCCAGAATGAGTTTAAGCCACCCGGTCCAGGACTCGAACCACGGTCGACTACATGGGAGTCCAGCGACATAGCCATTATGCTAACTGCTGGTCCCTCTATGTTCACTCTTCCTGTTCTTTTCATAATTTTATAGACTTAGCATGTTCTACCTGAGAGTTTGTCTTTTTTAGATTAGGCATTGTCACCTGAAAGGGGAGGGATATAGAAGAGAAGTTTATCAGAAACTTCTGGGGAGTTTTTCCAAATGCAATGTGTCTGTTTCTCCCTCTCCTGACTGTATTGAAACCTCGGCTGGGGAAATCTGTATTTTGAGAATTCCTACATCTGACTCTCATGGCCAGCTACCTCTATACTGTTGTGACCATTGCTGTGAAACAAAGAGCCCGGATCCTTTTGTTCTGCCTCCTTAATGTGCTTCCTTCATTTCTGTTTTAGTTCGTGTCTAACATTCTCGTGCTCACTGTGTAACTGTAACTAACACTAGGTTGGGGATTACAATGGAAGCCTGCAATTATAAATATTAAATTGAGGGCCGGCCCAGTAGCCTAGTGGTTAAAGGAGCAGGTTACGTGGTACACAGTAGGATCTGAATCCTGGCCTTGGTAGCTTCAAAGACATGCCGGGTGTGTGTGCATCTGTGCATGTCCCCAAATCCCTATGGGAATGTGGCATAACCACACTCTATTAGAAAGTGCTTTCTCCCTCTCCCTCCCTTTATCTCTCTCTGGTGAGTGCATTCACCCTCTGGCAATTAAGAAAATAAATTAGGAGACCAGCAGTTGGCGTAATAGCTATGTTGCTGGACTCCCATGTAGTTGACCGCAGTTCTAGTCCTGGACCCAGTGGCTTAAACTCACGCTGGGCATGTGTGTGTGCGTGCCCAAGATCCTGAGAATAGAATGGAGGAGAAGGGAATGCGGCGTGGCCATCTCCCCTGGGGGGTGATTTCTTGCTTTCTGTCTCTGTCTCTCTCTGGCTTTCTGGTGAGCGCACACTCCCTATAGCAAAAACCTATCTAAAAAAAAGAAAGAAAGAAAGAAAGAAAGAAAGAAAGAAAGAAAGAAAGAAAGAAAGAAAGAAAGAAAGAAAGAAAGAAAGAAAGGAAAGAAAGAAAATAAATAAATTGGTGGGGCTGGCAGGTGGTGTAGTGTTGAGGTGTTGGACTCACACATGGCTGACCACTCTTTGAGTCCTGGATCTGACAGCTTGCTTTCTTGTTCTCCCTCCCTCTTTCTCTCTGGTCCAAATGGAAGAATAATGATAACAAATAAAATCTTAAAATAAATCATTCTTTTTTAAAAATTAAATTGGTACTGGAGCCAGCCCCATAGCACAGTGGTCAAGTGCTGTGGTTGGCAGCGGGGTCCCAACTGATTGATCGTGATTCAGATGCCAGCGCTGGAGGTTTGAAAGATACACCCGGTGCATGTGCACGAGGCCCAAATGCTGACAGGATGGAGAAATGGAGAGAAGGGATCGCAGCCTGATCATGTCCCATGGGGAATAAGGGTGTTTGGTCTCTCTCTTTGGCAAGCACACACACCCTCTGGCAATTAAAAAAAAAAAAAAAAAAAAACCGGTTAAATTGGTATTTAACCATGGAGTGCAGACAAGTGTGAGGCCTTCCGATGCAGATCCGCCTCATCTCAGCACCTTCCTCCCTCGTGGTTCTTGCAGTTTGCCCTGGCCGGGCCTCCAGGGGCAGAAGGTGCCCGGATGGAAGGGGCGGACAACAGCTCCTCAGAGGGCTTCATCCTGATGGGCGTGTCTGACCAGCCCCAGCTGGAGATGGTCTTTTTCGTCGTCATTCTCTTCTCTTACTTGTTGACCCTGGTTGGGAACTCAGCCATCATCCTGCTCTCGCGCCTGGACGCCCGTCTGCACACACCCATGTACTTCTTCCTCAGCAACCTGTCCTCCCTGGACCTCGCCTTCACTACCAGCTCCGTCCCCCAGATGCTGGTCAACTTATGGGGCCCAGACAAGACCATCAGCTATGGGGGCTGCGTGACCCAGCTCTACGTGTTCCTTTGGCTCGGGGCTACTGAGTGCATCCTTCTCGTGGTGATGGCGTTCGACCGCTACGTGGCCGTGTGCCGGCCCCTGCACTATACCACCATCATGAGCCCTCGGCTCTGCTGGCTGCTGGCCGCGGTGGCCTGGCTGGGCGGTTTGGGCAACTCTGTGATCCAGTCGACGTTCACTCTGCAGCTCCCGCTGTGTGGGCGTCGGACGGTGGACAGCTTCCTGTGTGAGGTGCCGGCTATGATCAAACTCGCCTGCGGGGACACGAGTCTCAATGAGGCTGTGCTCAACGGGGTCTGCACCTTGTTCACGGCGGTCCCGCTTGGCATCATTCTGATCTCCTACTGCTACATCGCGCGGGCCGTGCTGAAGATCCGCTCGGCAGAGGGGCGGCGGAAGGCCTTCAACACCTGTCTGTCCCATCTGCTGGTGGTGTTCCTCTTCTATGGCTCCGCGATTTATGGGTATCTGCTTCCAGCAAAGAGCAGCAACCAGGACCAGGGCAAATTCATCTCCCTCTTCTACTCAGTGGTCACGCCCATGGTGAATCCGCTCATCTACACTCTGAGGAACAAGGAAGTCAAGGGGGCACTGGGAAGGCTGTTGGGCAAAGGAAGGGAATTCGGCTGAGAAGAGAAAACCTCTTCCTTGCTTATGACCTCTCCATCTCCGCATGCTTCTTCTCGTTGTCTCCCTGGCCAGTGAACCTGAGGAGCATTAACCCTAATAAAACCAAAGCATGTTACTGACACCTGTAGGCCATTGGGCCGTGGTTAGGGTTGTTGTAATGCTCGACACTTATTTACTGAAAATCCTGTGGCAGACTACAGATGACAAGGCAGGCAGACATTGTTGAAGGCTCACAGGTTACTGACCTAGCACAGACCCCTCTCACTGCCCCATCTCTATTGTCCATGCATTATTTATTATAGCTTATATTCTACAGAAATTTGTACTTTTCTTAAGAATTATTTTTACTTCAGCTTTATTTATCATTTTTATCATTATTTTCCAATTTTTTAGAGGTTTTTGCTATAAAGTGTGTGAGCTTGCCAGAAATACAGAGAGAGACAGAGAGACAGAAAGTGAGAAATCACCCCCCAGGGGGATGGCCACACCACAATCCCTTCTCCTCCATTCTCCTCTCGGGATCCTGGGCATGCACGCACACGCGCCCGGTGTGAAGTTCAAGCTACTGGGCCCAGGACTCGAACCGTGGCCAACTACATGGGAGTCCAGCGACATAGCCATTATGCTAACTGCTGGTGCCTTATTTTCCAATTTTGACCAGAGTGGGGGGAGTAAGAAAGAAAGCCACCAGGTCTAGGACTCAAACCACGGTTAGCCATGTGGGAGCCCAGTGCCTTTTTTAAAAAATTAATTTATTTATTTTAATTTGATGAGAGAGATACAGAATGAGAGAGAGTGAAAGAGATGGAAAGTGAGAAAGCAAGCAAATTTAAGAGCCCAAGAAAGATTATTCACCCATAAAGCTATTGTCTGGCTTAAGATTTAGTCTCTCTCTCTCTCTTTTAAGAGCGAGACAAACACTCCCAATAGGGTCTTCTTTTTTAAAAAATATTTATTTATTTAATTCCATTTATTGTTATTACTTTTTTAAAAAATTTGACTATACAGAGACAGAGAGAGAAAGGGAAAGTGAGAAAGCAAGCCATCAGGTCCAGGACCCGAACTGTGGTCAGCCATTTGGGAATCCAACGTCCTTATCCACCATACCACCTACTGGCCCCCCAATAGGGTCTTCACACTGTGATCCTTGCCCAGCCTCAGCAGGCCAAGATTATGGGCTTGTGTGTGTACCTGGTGTGTACAGGTAGACCTCAGGATGTGAACCCAGAACCTTCTCATATGGCTTCAGCATTGTGGAACATTGTTACTGCTGTGCTACTGTTGCTGGCCTCATGATCTAGTCTTTCAGCCCTACAGTTCCTGGAACTCTGCAAGTGGACCAGCACACAATGACTCACCTCCAGGAACTCAACTGGAATCAGAATGCCAACCCACACTTTGTGTATTAGCAGAATTGCCAAAGGAATCCCATCTGCTATAGAAAGTCATGTACCGTTTCCCAGCCAGAGAAGCCAGGTTAATGTCAGAAAGTTTCTTGGCAACTACATTACTGGGAAAAGGTTTTAGAACTAGTCTCAAAAGAATCTTTGGTTTTGTGTCTGCATAGCACCTAAGCACATGCCTCATACATAGTAGATGCTCAATAAAAGCCTAGTGAATGCAATAAACAAGCTTCATGAGTCCTCTAAATTTGTCAAATGGACCCTTTTTATGTTGGCCACTTTGGCGTCATCCTGTCCCTCATACTAACAATGACCAATTTTCTCCTTTCCACATTTCTGTAATTCCCTCCAAAGAAATCAAATAATATTTTCCGGTACCACATGAACTATTTTGTCAGTTTCTCACACAGTGACACTGAAGCATGTCTCCAGGACTAACAAACTAGGAGCATTATCTTGCTGACTTCATCAAAGTCTTGCAGGCTGGAAATTTTTATTTAAAAATAAAACTTCTATTAAATCACATTTTCAGGAGGTAGGCTCAAAATGACAATGACAATCTCCTAAAGCTGATATATAAACCAGAATGTGAGCTGATTAATTTATGAGAACAGTAACTATTATCAAGGAGACTGAACAGTCATAGCCTCCAGTCAATTATTTTTTAACTTTATTTATTTATTTTAATTTGACCAGAGAGAGACAAAGTGAGAGCAAGGGTGTGTGTGTGTGTGTGTGTGTGTGAGAGAGAGAGAGAGAGAGAGAGAGAGAGAGAAGAGAGAGAGAAAGTGAGCAAGTTGCCAGGCCCAGAATTTGAACTATGGTCAGCCATATGGGAGACAAGTGCCCTTAATCATCATACCACCTGCCGGCCCCCAGCCAATTCATTTTTTTTTCTTTTTTTATGGAGAGGTTTTTGCTACAGGGCATGTGCACTCGTCAGAAAGACAGAGAGACAGAGACACAGAAAGCAAGAAACCACCCCCCAGGGGGGATGGCCATGCCGCAATCCCTTCTCCTCCATTCTCCTCTCGGGATCTTGGGCACACATGCACATGCACCTGGCGTGAGTTTAAGCCACCGGGTCCAGGACTCAAATCGTGGTTGGCTACGTGGGAGTCCAGCGACATAGCCATTACGCTAACTGCTGGTCCCACCAATTCATTTTTATGAAGTGTGTGTGGGGGGGGAATAAGAAGAAAATAGACAGGTGTTCTTTAAACATTTTGAAATTCTGAAGAATTTCTTGCCTATGGAAAGTATGAGATATTATGAAGTGGAGGAGTCCGACCAGGCGGGGCTCCAGGACCCGTCTGAGCCCTTTGACCTTTGAGCTCCGCTTCCGGTTGGTTCAGTACGTTGGCAAGGCCACTACTGTGCGCCCCCCAACCTTGGAACAATGCTTGGGTCAATTAGCATATTGGCAAGGCCGTTTGCTATCCGCTCCCGGAAATGTAGTAGCCTTGCTGGGAAGTGACCCCCCTCTGACTCCCCGATATACTACTATAAAAGAATTACATAGCTCCCTCATACATCTTAAGTGTGTGGTAAGATTTCCCAAAAGTCCCCTGACCGCTCCCCTTTACCCTGACCACCTACTGTTAATTACAATGCTTCATCCTGTGATCATAATGGAGGGTGTGCTGAAGTTCCATCTAGGCAGAAGTCATCTTGACCTTTGTAAGGCCCTTCAAGACACATTTAATATAAATAATCTTTTTACATACAATAGGACTAGGCTGAAACTGGCCCAGGACACTCTTGTCCCACGGTAACTAAAGTTCTAACAAAATACACAACAGTAATGCCATGGGCTACACAAGTGAATCCACAACACCATAAACCCATTCTAAAGTTTTTCATTAACTTATTAGTCACTTTATCACCAGTTGAAAAGGCTGTCCCCGCCCTCACCAAGTGAACAGTAACTTCACCCCTTCAGGTTAGGCAAATATATTAGGATTCCTTAAGTTTTAGATCCCTATAGAATTATATAAGTATCATTCTTTATGAAAATCCATAAGAACTAATATCTATGCTTGAGATTTTCTTTTAGTAATCATAAGAAGGCTGCTGCTGAACATCGGCTGATAATTAACTCTACCTGCTGGAATTGTTTCCTGAAACCGCACTGCTTGAAGTTACCAGAAACCTGCTTTCATCAATCAAACAATTGTTGAACTGTATCGATGATTAATAGACCTGCCCTTAATCAAACCCTGAATGGTTTCTATTGTTAAAACTTTATGAATTGATAATTAGAACACATAGCCCCTCTCCCGTTCACTTGCATATATCACATTTTCAATAAAAAGGCATGATGATTCCTAACAGTGGTCACTCTACAGAGAGCAATCTCTGGGGAGTGTCCAGCTGAGGATGTGCATGAAAAGGCACCGAGACCTTAGTCTTCCTTTCCTTCGCTGCCTCCGTCGAGTCAACCCACCCCCGCCAAGGCTGGTCCCCGGCAATGAAGCTAACTTGGAGTAAGGGAAATAGTAAGACACAGGGAGTCAGAGGAAGGAGAAAACACTCACTGGCTGTAACTGGGAAGGACAAGCATAAGGGTATCACATATTACATCATCAACACATACGTATCTGTGGTTTATTTTCAGTGGTGTGCCTGAAACACAGTAAAAAAAACTTGGAAGAAAAAAGGCAACTAAATCTGAGGCAAGCTCTTTTTTTTTTTTTTTTTTTTTTTTTTTTTTTTTTTTTTTTAAGAATTCTGAAGTCTATCTACTTCTCGGAATCCAGAAGAAAAAGTATGCTTAATGTCTTATTTCAGTTGGAAATTCAGAAAATGAAAAAACCACCACAAAGATCTGTGTAAGGTTGGCCTACCTTATTAGAAACAGAAATGTACAGCATTGAATATGCTCATTCAGTCAGTGGATTTTAGAGAGTTTAAGAGCCTACCTCATAGAGCTCTTCAGAGAGTCTAGCTAGACCCCATACCCTGCCCTGTAGGGTAACAAAGTCTATACGAATACCTGAGTCAAATAACCGAATTATGAACCTGCCAATGAAGACAGCCAGTTCTTTGCTTGACTTCTCAACCTTCCAGCTCAATTTTATGGCCATAATTGGGCAATCTTGGAATAAAGGAGTTGGTTAAGAAATAGAAAGAGGGGACCAGCAGGTGGCGTAATGGCTACGTCGCTGGACTCCCATGTAGTCGACTGCGGTTCACGCTGGTGCGTGTGCGTGTGTGCCCAAGATCCCAAGAGGAGAATGGAGAAGAGATTGCAGCATGGCCATCCCCCCTGCGGGGGTGATTTATCGCTTTCTGTCTGTCTCTTTGCGGTGAGCACACGCGCCTTATAGCGAAAAACCTCAACAAGAGAGAGAGAGAGAGAGAGAAAGAGAGAGAGAGAGAGAGAGAGAGAGAGAAATAGAAACAGAAATTTAAATGATAGGTTTTTAACATCCTAAATATGCATGGCGTATTTGTCAAGCCGGAAGGACAAGGACTCCATTGGTGTGTTAATCTAAGAGACTTTGCACACCTGGGGCAGAAAAGGAGCCCTCTCCAACACCACTTTGCCATTTGCTCCCGGGACCGTGACCAAGAGCACGTCGCTCTAGGTCACCGTGAGAGATTCGAAGATCTTGGTACCTGAGATTCTGTACGATACTTGGCTACCCATGTCCCAGACTCAGCGCCCATTTTCAGACCATTCAGGAGACCTCCACAAACGGATCAGACGGGCTCCCTCCATTCGAGGATACATGCTTGGGACATCTGGGGACCCAAGACTGGCCCTTTGCCTCCGGAGACCGCTCAGGGTGATTGGCTACGTGGGTTGTTCTCATCCCTCAACCTGACTGAGTCAGACTTTGCGGAAAAACACAAACACGTCCGGCGGTCTGACAGTTTCTTCCCCTGGAAGATGAGCAGAGTCTTAGTACTGACTTCACGATGTATTGTGAAGATGAGAGTACGTTATGTGCCTCGCCTGGCACACAGCAATAGCGATCTCCATCTCTGTTGTCACCTCTTCTGTAAAATAGGGACGCAGGCCCAACCGGGTTCAGGTGAGGACTAATGGCAGTAACCAGAAAACTGTAATAGGACGGATTAACGAAAGGCCAGATCCCAATTCCGGTTCTCAGACTCTTGATTGGTCGCGGGTTATTGACGCAGAGCTGATCCTGTGCCTTCATTGGCGAGAACTGCTGCTGACCTGCCAGGGAGGGGGCGCTCTCAGAGCGCTTTGTGGGCTTAGCCTTTGCGCATGCGTCGGCGCTCTCACAGTCCCGGCGTGCTCCGCGGCAGCTTCCGGTGTAGGACGGCGGGAAAGATGGCGGTAATGGTGAGTCGTCCGTGTGAAGGCTCTTCCTGTTGGGCGGGGCGGGGCTACGGCTCCGCTCTCTACCTAGCTGTTGTCTACTGCAGTTCTGTGTCCCCGGACGCAAAAAATCGAGTAACCTTGGGACTCCGAGTCGATGGGCCCTCAGTCAGGGGAGGCGCGGGAGCGAGGTAGCCTGGCGTGCCAGCGTCGCCTTTCGGGGCTCCAGTCCCTTTATTTCTCTGCTGAAAACCTCTTTGAAAGGCTTGTTGCCTCTTGCAGTTTATGCTGATAAAACACTCGTTCACCGAAGCCCCGTTGTGTCCTCGTGCTCGGCTGTGGGGACACAAAGACTGCACACACACGCCCTTTACCCTCAGGCAGCTTCCAAACTGGTCACAAACTCCAGTATCAGGTGGATTAAAATAAGCGCCCAGGGCGGGAGAGTGCAAAGGAACAGGAAGATGAGTTAGTACCTTATGTGCCTCAAGAAGGTGGTGGTGTAGTTACCAGTCCTCCTCCTGTGGGTGTCTTGTCTTTTTTCCCCCTTTTTTTAGAGATTTTTTGCTGTAGGGTGTGTGCTTGCCAGAGAGACAAAGACAGCGAGAAATCTCTTGGGATTTTGGGTGTGCACGCTCGCCTAACCTGAGTTTCAGGTCTCCAGGTCCAGGACTTGAACTGAGGTCAGCCACATGGGAGCCTAGGAAGGTAACCACTATGCCATCTGCTGGCCTGCCCAGTTCATCTTTGATGGCACACTTTTTGAGGACATAAGAGATTTTTATTTCTGCTCTAATGCCTCGGGTCTGGTGCCCTTCTTTTCCTAGGTAGAAAGGATGGAGCTGATAGCCCTTGTGTTGTCTAATGGAAAAGATGAATCATGCCTTGGAGAGAGTTTTTTTTTTTTTTTTTTTTTTGAGAGGTTTTTGCTCTAGGGCCCGTGCGCTTGCCAGACAGACAGAAGGAGACGGAGAGATAGAAAGCGAGAAATCACCCCCCAGGGGGGATGGCCACACCGCAATCCCTTCTTCTCCATTCTCCTCTCGGGATCTTGGGCACACACGCACACGCGCCCGGTGTGAGTTTAAGACACCAGGTCCGGGATGCGAACCGCGGTCGACTACGTGGGAGTCCAGCGACATACCCATTACGCTAACTGATTGGAGAGAGTATTTAAGACTTTCCCGGAATTTCTAATCCCATACCTCTCCTCCCTGGATCCATATGGTGATCTGTAGAGATGACATAAGTGTCAGTGTTGGGGTACCAGCAGTTGGCGTAATGGCTATGTCACTGGACTCCCATGTAGTTGACTGCGGTTCAAGTCCTGGACCCGGCGGCTTAAACTCACACCAGGTGCGTGTGCATGTGTGCCCAGGTTCCCTAGAGGAGAATGGCAGAGAAGGGATTGCGGTGTGGCCGTCCCCCCTGGGGGGTGAGTTCTTGCTTTCTGTCTCTGTGTCTCTCTCTTTCTGGCGAGCGCATGTGCCCTATAGCAAAAAAGAGTGTCAGCAAAGGGAATTTGTTTCAGCGTAGTAGTGTGTGTGCTGTAAGAGCAACTATGGGATTATTTAGTCTATTTGTCGGTTTCTTTATTTATTTTTTTTTTTTGGAGAGGTTTTTTCGCTATAGGGTGTGTGCGCTCGCCAGACAGACAGACAGAGAGAGACATAGAGACAGAAAGCGAGAAATCACCCCCCAGGGGGGATGGTCACGCCGCAATCCCTTCTCCTCCATTCTCCTCTCGGGATCCTGGGCACGCACACACACACGCGCCCGGCGTGAGTTTTAATCCACCGGGTCCGGGATGCGAACCGCGGTCGACTACGTGGGAGTCCAGCGACATAGCCGTTACGCTAACTGCTGGTTCCCTATTTGTCGATTTCTAAAACAGAATACCACAGAATGGATCATTTATAAAGAGTAAAGGTTTATTCGTTTCCCAGTTCTAGGGCTCAAGAGCGAGGATGCCATATCTGGTGAGGCCCTTCATACTTGTGGGGACTTTGTGCAGAGTTCCAAGACAGTATCATATGGGAAGAGGGCAGAGTGTGTGTCAGCTCCGTTTTCTTATCAAGTCACCAGTATTCAATTATGGGAGCCCTACCCTTATGACTTTAATCTTGATCACCTCTAGAGACCCCACTTTTTTTTTTTTTTTTTTTTTTTTTTTGAGAGTTTTTGCTACAGGGCATACGTGCATACTGGAGAGACAGAGACAGAAAGCGAGAAATCATCCCTCAGAGAGGATGGCCACACTGCTATTCCTTCTCCATTCTCCTCAGGATTTTGTACACACACGCCTGCATGCATGTACACATGCCTGGCATGAGTTTTAAGATGCCAGGTCCAGGATTTGAACTGTGGTCAACTACGTGGGAGTCCAGCGACATAACCATTACACCATCTGCTGGTCTCAAGACCCCACTTTTTAATACTATAGTCAGATTAAGTATCTACCTTCTCAATATCATAATAACATCCAAATTTGAATACATAAATTTTGGGAGGACACATTCAAACCATAGTGGCTCCCATTTGAGCCAGAGAAGCCCTAAAATTAAGGACTTTCTCAAGAGAAGAGCCAGAATTCATATGATTATTAAGACTATGGAGCCTTGGCACCAGCATTTAGTGTAATAGCTATGTCGCTGGGCTCCCATGTAGTCTACTGCGGTTCGAGTCCCAGACCCAGTGGCTTGAACTCACACTGGGTGTGTGTGTGTGCATGCCCAAGATCCCGGGAGGAGAATGGAGGAGAAGGGATTGTGGTGTGGCCATCCCCCCTGGGGGGTGATTTCTCGCTTTCTGTCTGTCTCTCTCTGTCTTTCTGGGGAGTTCACGTGCCCTATAGCAAAAACCTCTCCAAAGAAAAAAATATTATGGAGCCTTAAAGGAAACCCAACTATTTTTTTGGAAAGGTTTTTGCTATAGGGCACGTGCACTCACCAGAAAGACAGAGAGAGATAGAGAGACAGAAAGCAAGAACTCACCCTCCAGGGGGAATGGCCACACTGCAATCCCTTCTCCTCCTTTCTCCTTTCAGGACCTTGGGCATGCATACACACACACACACACCCCGGCATGGGTTTAAGCCACCAGGTCTGGGACTCTTAACCGCGGTCGGCTACATGGGAGTCCAGTAGCATAGCCATTATGGTAACTGCTGGTCCCAGGAAACCCAACTATTTTAACAGATGAAAGTTTGTCAGTGCCTGTGACATCATAGCATGACCTAACAGTTTGTCGTGACCAGAACTGGGAGGAGATGCTGGTAAAATGCTGGTGTGGCATTAGGTTGAGTCAGTCAATCCCCAATCTAAATATCATTTCCTCAGGTCTTCCCTTCAAAAGAGTTCATTCCAGGGAACCAGCAGTTAGCGTAATGGCTATGTCGCTGGACTCCCACGTAGTCGACCGCGGTTCACGTCTCGGACCCGGTGGCTTACAACTCACGCCGGGCGCGTGTGCGTGCGTGCCCAAGATCCCGAGAGGAGAATGGAGGAGAAGGGATTGCGGCATGACCATTCCCCCCTGGGGGGTGATTTCTCGCTTTCTGTCTCTATGTCTCTCTCTGTCTGTCTGGCGAGCGCACGCGCCCTAAAGCGAAAAAACCTCTCCAAAAAAAAAAAAAAAAAAAAAGAGTTCATTCCATAACATCTCTTGGAAGGGTCATGTAGGAGTCAGGACTATGTTTTGGAGCATTC
This sequence comes from Tupaia tana, assembly GCA_026018925.1. Classification (NCBI taxonomy): domain Eukaryota; kingdom Metazoa; phylum Chordata; class Mammalia; order Scandentia; family Tupaiidae; genus Tupaia; species Tupaia tana. The sequence goes on along the minus strand of JAKSZU010000016.1, from coordinate 82,990,786 downwards.
ACTGTGACCTGGCACCCAAGGAAGATAATCTGGCTGTAGCTTAGACTGGTAAGCCAAGATGTCATTAAGGAGGCAGCCCAGGAGCTGGCTCCGAAACCTAGCCCAAAAGTTAAGTGGTAATAAACATTCTCTCCTGGAATATTTGCAGGAAGGAGTTGGTAAGATTCAGAGTCTCCTGCACCTTGTGGAGGTTATTTATAATTCTGTGTCTTCTGCTGACTGAGTCACAAGCCTGCTGTGTGCTCCATCTTTCCTCCATCTAAGATTGGTTCCTGTTTCTATAACAGGGATAGTAATCAGCTCTCATACAGATGCCACTGAAAGAGTTTACATCCCCTCTCCCTCCTTTCTGTCAAATACTTTCCCCTCCTGACTTCCATTTATTTTAGCTTTACCCATTGACCCTGTTAAGGATAGGAAAGCCTTAAAGTAGACATACATAAGAAATATAAATGAGAGTGAAGATTGTGAAAGCTGGATATGGAAGAAGAAATCCCATAGAGGAAAAACGAGTCTTGCAAGGTGAAAGAATACCCCAGAGAGAAGTATCCGGGTATCTGGAAAGAAGAGACCCTTTTACCTGGGTACCGTCTGAAGTCTCTAAGGGTCAGGGCTCTACAGGCAACTTCATCCTAAACAGTGGTTCATCGTAGAAATCACAAGCTTGCAAAGTGGCTGAGACTGAATGCCAAAATGTCATTGGTTCACTGGTGGATACATTTTCCATTCAACTGTCTGGGTTTTTCCATGTTTCTGATGTCCCTGACTTGAAAATTAGCTAATGATTGTCTTTTTTTTTTTTTTAAGAATTATTTAAATTTATTTACCCATTTGTTTATTTAAATTTGACCAGAGGAGGGAGAGAGAGAAAGAGCAAGCTGCCAGGTTTGGGACTTGAACCATGGTCAGCCATGTGGGAGTCCAGCATCCACCACGCCACCTGCCAGCCCCCTGTCTTTAAAACAATTCCTTTTATGTTATTACCAAGTCGAACATTTTGTTTTCTTTGATTATCCTGTAAGACAATATTCTGCTTCCAGTTATAAAGTAGAAGCCATCTTTATTTTCCAACCTAAATCTCCAGTCCATGCTCAGGATTCTGTCCCCTCTCACACTCTCGAGAGACCTTATTGTCTTACATCTTGAATCTCTCCTGCTAGATCTGTGCAGATATATGTTAACATAGCCATCAATTTTTCTGAGTTTTTTTTTTTAGAATTTTAAAAAATGCAGGCAGTCATGTATTTCTTGAATAAATGAATGTCTTTTCCATTTCTTAGCTGTCTAGTCCAGACCATCTAGAATGGCTAACCGGCAGGGGTTGGAGGCTGTAGTACTTGGTGTTCCTTTTTCTGTCCAGCTGACTAGAAGAAAAGGCAATTTAGATGATGAGACTACCTGAACATGGAAGGAGCTTAACAGTTTAATCTCAATTTCCCTGGCTACAGTAGGCCCAGAAATGGGAGGCTCCTACTAGTGAGGCCACATTAAGTGTCTCCACTTTCTTATCTCTTCTGTCAACTTTCACTGGCTCTCATGTATCAAGCCCTCTTCTTGGAGCTGATATACAAAACTCTCAGTAATTGGTCCACTTCTGGGCCATCTCTGTCCTTTTCTGTAAGTCACCAATGAAATTGGTCTGTCATGAACAGGTCACATTCAAGGCCACCTCTTTGTCTTTGCTCAGGCTCTTTGAAGATTATTTTTCCTGTGTAAAACAAAGGCTTTTAAGTGACTCTAGGTACTGTCCTGTGTAGCCTCTCCTTAGAACTGTGTTGAAGTACAGGGTACACAGGCAAAGTAGTAGCCCAGAAAGAGCTTAACCTGAGGAGTCACATAGATTTTTCTGTTTTGCCTTTGCTTTTCCTTCTTCCTTCCAAATTTTAACTTTTTTTTTTTTTTTTTTTTTTTTTTTTTTTTGGCTTTGAAGTAGACTGTACTTCACCATTGCTTGTATTTAATTCTAAGGCTCAAGCAGAAACCATGAGGTCTGCTCTTCACCATAGCTTAGCAAGGTAATACCTTATAAGCAGAACCATAGTGTATCCATCTTTTAACATTTCTTATCCATGTGATTTCAAAAAAGCTCTGGCATATTCTGGATCAGTAAGTTTTAAATTGGGATCTCAGTGCCCTACATGCCCATCCTTTCTTTCACTTAGTATTCTTGCAGTAGGGTCCTTCTGAGTTTTTTCCCTTATTCCGGTTCTCTTCCTTCCCAATGATGGTGCAAACCCTTCCCAACCAATTCTTTTCCTTCTGTCCTCATTTTCTGCCCTTTATTTCTTCTATGCATGCCCTCCTGTCCTGAAGCAGGTTCTGCTAGGTCATCTTCAGGACCCTGCAGGTTCTGCATGAATATAAGTATCTAAAGGAGAAACTTAGAACCAAAGGCCAAGGAAGCAGAGGGAACATATTATTTTAATAAGAAATAGTAATGTTTACAAACCATTTAATATAAGAGACTATCAAAAACTAGGGTGTGACTGATGAGAAATTGAACAAAGATCCACCTAGGTTATTATACTTGCCATAAGAGAGAGATTACAGATTCCATTATTATTCAGCACCTTAACTTTCTTTCCTCTCTGTTCTCTTTCTGGTAAGGCTGTGTTAAAAAAAGCAGAGATCTTTGCCCTGGAGGTAGCAATAGTTCCTAATAGTGGGTGCCTAGAAGTCAGTTATTGGTTTAAAAGAGATCTAGGTTCTTCACTTCCGGATGTGCTTCTGATGAGGAAGGAGAATTTCCATTTTTGCCACACACTGACCTGACTCAGAAACAATTCTCAGACCATAGCTGTCACTCTTGGTATTGGGACAGGGAGACTCTGGTTTCCTTAGGACACCTACAGCCATTCCTCCATCAAAGCAAACTTAAAGTCGCAGTGAGACAGGACTTTGGAGTCATAGACAGAATTAGAAGGAGAGTTTAGCATCTTTATACTGATTCCTGTTCCTGGACGCAGTCTAAAGATTACGATATCAGAGCTGGTCCTGTAGCACAGTGGCTCAATACTGTATCTTATCCCACATGGCCAACCAAGGTTCTAGTCCCAGCCTGGGCAGCATACACACCAGGTACACGTGGGCATGCCCAGCACCATAACAGGATGGAGAATTGGAAGAAAAGGATTATAGCATTAACGGGCCCTATTGAGGGACTTTCTCTGTCTTACATCCATATGTGCTTGTTCACACCCTTTAACATAATAAAATAAAATAAACAACAATAAACAACTAAAGTGTTAATAAGTCTACTGCCGAGTCAGGGATTGGCTACATCTCTCCACTAGTACAAAAAAGGTTTAAGGAATATATGCCAACCTAAATGATCTGTCAGGTGTCCTGCAGGCTCAAAACACATCTCTACCTACCTGTGATGTGACTTTTATGTGCACAGCTGATGGCAGGAGAGAGCAGAGTTCTTAGTGAAGCTTTTCTCACACTGAGAGCACCTATAAGGCTTTTTGGTGGGTACTGAAGTGGGAGCTGTAGTTGAAGCTTTTCCCACACTGCACACTTGTATGGGCTCTGCCAAGGTTGGACACGTGTAAGTGCTGAACTGGGAACTGCTGTTAAATCTCATTCCATGCACAGTGTACTGACAAGGCTTCTTCCCCTGTGGATCCTCTGGTGGACAATGAGGCTGGGGCTCTGGTTGAAGCTTTTCCCACAGTGCTCACACTAGTAGGGCCACTCCCGGGTGTGAGTTCTAAGGCAGGTAGTAAGGTTGGCACAGCCTGGCCAACACCTTTCTGCATTCACTGCACTTGTGAAGCTTCTTATTCCTGTGGGCTCTCTGATGCCAAAAAAGATTAAGAACCTCAGCTCAGGACACTGGGAAGCTATCTTCAGGCAAGGGCTGGCTTGTGGGCAGAGGATGCACTTGGAGAGCAGTATTTCCCACATAGGAAACGTGTACAGGCCTTTCCCCAGTACAAAGTCTCTGGTGACTCCTTCAGGTTGGGGGTTTCTTTCCACTCTCTCCTAAAAGATTTCCATGTTGGCTTTTTGACATCGGGTCCCTCTCCCAGCCTTTTAAAGCTCTTGTCATAGGGCATATGCATAGTGAGAGGGAAAGTGAGAAGTCATTCCCCGGGGGATGGCCATGCCACAATCCCTTCTCCTCTGCTTTCCTTCTGGGATTCTGGGCGTGCACGTGCACACACACAAACACACATACACACATGCCTGGTGTGATTTTCAGGCCACTGGGTCTAGGTCTTGAACTGCATTTGACCATGTGGGAGTCTAGCACCTTAATCACCATGTCACCCAGAAAGACAGAAAGTGAAAAATCCATTGAAAGAAAAAGCTCATCTTTGAAGGGAGGCTGCAGAAGATGGAAACAGCATCAACCCATCCCACATCCTTCACCCTGCAGCTTAGGATCCTCTCCAAATCCACGCCAAGGGTCCCAAACAGTAAAGGCCTTAAAAAAAAAAAAAAAAAAAAAAAAGTTTGCTCCTCAGCCAAGTTTCTGTACCAGCTAACAGATTACCCCAGCAGTTCCTCGGTGTCACTCACTCGTTCCTTTGCATCCCCCACTGACCAGGGTCTTTTACCTATCCTTCCCTATCCTCCAGAAGCTTGGACTCACCTTCCCAGTTGCCACTTTTTCTTAGGGAAAGAAAGTGTGTGTATGCTTCTTGATTAACCTCTTCATCACTGATCCACTCCCCCAACTACTGCCACCAACACACACACACACACACACACACACACACACAAGTGTTTGTTCTGGTTTGCTATATATGATTTTGCACATCATCTTTGTGAAAGAGACCTTCTCTACATTATCGGCTCTGGTAGGGCTTTACTTACAACTTCAGGCATGTGACATAGGAAGGCCTATCACCGTTCTCTGAGATTTACATACAGGAGGGATGGCGAAGTCCTGAATTTCCTGGGACTTGCTAAATGGGGCAGATGTGTAACACTGGAACCCCTGTTACTGTCCTACTCCTTTAGCACAGGGTAAGCTTGTTAACAAGAAGCCAGTACACCAAGGTCTTGACCAGCTTATGTAAGGCAGTATTTTTAATTAGTTCGAGCTGGGTTTTAGTTGCTTAAAACAGATTAAAGCATATGTAATTGTAATGGGCAAGACGGTATCCTCTGTATTTTATACAGGAGCTTACTAGGAAGTATTCAAATGAATTCAGGCCACAGGACAATGAGAATATACTTAGCACTATTGAACCATACACGTAAAAGTGGTTAAGATGGTAATTTTTTTCCCCACCAGGTTAAAAATTTAGGGCTAGTTGTAGTTTAGTCAATTGGATTAGGGAGAGATATTCACATGTTGAAATATTCACTTTGTAAGCTAAATAATGTGATTGACTGTATAAAAGAAAATGAAACTAAAAATAAATAATAAAAAAAATTAGGGCTAGCACAGCGGCATAAGATACACGTGGGGCACGTGTGTATGTGTGCTCAAACTCCTGAAAGGAGGGAAAGATGAAAAGGGATTGCTGGGCGACCATCCCCTTGGGGGGTGCTTTCTCACTTTTCCTCTTTCTATCCGGTGACACACATGCCCTCTGGCAAATTAAAAATAAACTCGTGGATTTGGGTTGCCTTTTACCCAAAGAATTGTTTACTTTTACTTTCTACATTCAGTGCGGCAGGAGGGGTTAGAGAGCGCGAAATCGTTAAAACTTTTTAGCAGCAGGAGGAGAGACGGAGACCTGCCTATCACCACGGGCTCCTGGGCAGCGAGGCCGGAATTGAACCCGTACCCATCGCGTACTCTGGCTGAGAAACAGCCCAGTCAGTGCCATCCCAGTTCTGCAGAAGACAGCCCCGCGCCGCTCCTGGCCTCTCACGTCCCCTCTCATCGTTCAGCTTTAAAATCCTGGTCCTTCAAAAATTCGTTTTACTCTAGCGATGGCCCAGCGCTCCGCGAAATGCAGTCAGGCTGGGGAGGCGGGCTGGGCCACTGCCCACTCCGCAAGTACTGAGTGTTTACACCCCTCAGTGCTGGGCTGGGTACGGAGGGTGACACGGAACGGGAAACCCGCAGGCTCCCCCACGCAGGCGAGAGCCTCACTAGAGAAGTAAGGTCGAGGCGGGAGGGGTGCTGGGCTTCAGCGCTCAGGCTAGGAGGGCAGCAGGGGCGCAGAGCCTGTCCACCGAGGCGCCCACCGAGCCTGACCCAACGGTATCGAAGGAGACTTCGCGGGGCAAGGGCTCCATGGCCGCGGTGGAACCTGGCCGCGAGGATGCGGAGGACTTGCCGGATACGAGAACCTGCGAATCCCCCGACTCCCGGCCGCCCGGCAGGCAGTTGGCTGTGTGAGCTGCAGCCAGGCCGCCCACGGTGCGCGCTCGCGAGCTTCAGACTACAATTCCCAGGATGCACTGCGATCATATTAGCAGACTCGGCAGCCAATGAGTGACCTCAAAGAGCCGATTCTTATGTGAGGAGGCGGGCCCTCCCGGGGTAGACCTGCGGCAGCTAGTGGGCGTTTCCGCGCCGTGTGGCTTCGGCCCCGCCCCCTGCCCGTGCTCCCGGGATCCCGGTCTCCGGCCCCCGAGAGGTGAGTCCCCAGCAGGTGTGTGCGGGTTGCCTGGTGCTCAGGACTTTGTTGTCTCAGGCGGTACCCCGAACTCACGGCCGCCGTATAGTGAGCTGCGCACCGAAGTGCTGCAGCGTCGTCAGGCCCGAGGCTAGCTGGACCGCGGAACCCGAGCCCGACTGCCCCGAGGCTGGCGCTGCTGGGCCTGCAAACAGCGCCTCAGCCGCGCTCGGGTGCGGAAGGCTGGCCGACAGCTCAGGAACCCCGGCTTCGCGGAGCCTCCCCGCGCTTTCCCTGTGGCTCCCACCGAGATGCCCCAGGTCGGTTGCAGTTCGGATGCAGCAGAGTTGGTGCAAGCTACTTGTAAGACAACTTGAACTTCTGGGGTTCTTCTGCCAGCCTAGTACACCATTGTGCTAGTTTCGTCCAAGACCTTGTGTGTGCTTACTAGTGAAATAAAAGAAGTATTTTCCCCAGTGTCCTTTTGGGACGTTATGACATTTTTCCTTTGCAAGACAGGTCAGAAGGTCAACGGAAAAACAGACTTGCCACTCCTGGCGTCTGTGTTGTCTTCAGCATTTGGGGTAAAGGCTAGTAAATGAGAAGCGTCTGTCTCTGTATCCCGTCCTCCCTAACACCCGCGGAGGAGCTTCATTCCTAGCATTCGCTAGCATTTGGAGAGGCTTTCCCAGAGCCATGGTTCCCAAGGCTTGACCTACCTGCAAGAAGAGAGGAGCTGCCTCCTGAGCCCCAGAATGGCTGCTAAGATGGAGATAACGCTGAGTCCCCACACTCAGGCTTCTTCCGAGCAGGAAAGACACATAATAACGAAGCCGGAAGAGAAACGGGGTTCTGCTCTTCAAAAACACTGCCCAGATCCGGAGCTCTCCCGCCAGAGCTTCCGGCGGTTTTGTTACCAAGAGGTTTCTGGACCCCAGGAGGCGCTCTCCCAGCTACGCCAGCTCTGCCGTCAGTGGCTGCAGCCCGAGCTGAACACCAAGGAGCAGATCCTAGAGCTTCTGGTGATGGAGCAGTTCCTGACCATCCTGCCCGCAGAGGTCCAGTCTCGGGTCAGGCATCGCCGTCCAGTGAGCAGCAAGGAAATTGTGACCCTGGTGGAAGATTTTTACAGAGCATCCAAGAAACCAAAGCAGTGGGTAAGGAGGGCCCTCTCGCCTGGTCCTCAGGGTTTCTTTTTAGTCTGGGTAGTCATTAGAGCCTGGAAATGGACAGGTGGCTTCCAAAGTTGCTTCTTTCTACCTTCTGTCATGGATCCTGGCGAGTTGTAACAGGTTCGCAGAGACCCAGCTGCCAGCATCCAGTGAGGAAGTAGCCAGCCAAGGTTCTGACTGTCCCTGGTGGGTCTCAGGTCCCCAGAAATGGTCTCAAGGCTCTTGAATCTTGCTGTCAAGTCTGCTCTGCCCATTCCTCTTGAAGTTTTCTTCCGATCAGAATTCTTGGCCAGCAGGGCCACCCGTCAGGTAGGAATTTGATTTGGAGCAACATCATCCCAGTGAAGTGTGGGCATATTGTGTGTGGATCAGGAAGTGACAGCCCAACCAGCCAGTGTTGCTGTTCCTCCCCAGCCTGTTCCCAAGTCAGATGCCAGGCAGGATCCAAGCAGGCAGCAGCCATGTCCTTTGGAAAGCAGAATCTGGGATGGGACAGTCTGCACAGACTCCCATGACTAGGGATCTTCTCAGCAGGAGAGCCTTTGGCAGAACCGTTCACAGAATGGATTCTCACTGCCCCTCACCATACTGCCCCCTGTTTCTTCATGTAGGGCCTGTTTCCATCAGTAGGGAGAGGGTTGGGGTATAGGGTGGGAATGTCATGGCCAGTGTCATGGCTGATCCCAGTATTTGTACCACCTCTCTTCTGATGACTTTGACTTCAGGCCTAGAAAAAGACCCAGTCTTGGATTAAAAACTGCTTGGCAGGCTGAGGCCACATGGGAGACCCAGGTTCAGTTCCCTGTTCACCCTACAGAGCTGAGAACAGTGGCACATGTCTGTGGTCCTAGGTTCTTGGGAAGCTGAAGCAGGATGATTGTGACATTGTGAGACACTGTCTACAAAAAGAAAAAAGTCCACACACACACACCCCTAAAATCCCCACCAAACTTTAGGAGCAGCCATTGAGCAGTTTGGCTCACTTGAAGGCGGCTCATTCTTGTCATTGTGCATGCACTTTCCTTGCTTCCCTGGAGGGGTTCAGTGGTCTCCAGTGAAGATAAAGGGTTCATTACAGAACATACAAAAAAGGTAAAGGTAATGGCCCTGACTGGCCCTGCTGGCCAGAGCGCTAATGGATGGGGCTTGCTCCTAGGTGGCCGTTTGTATGCAGGGGCAGAAGGTGCTCTTGGAGAAAACTGGATCTCAGCTTGGAGAACGGGAACTGCCAGACTTTCAACTGCAAACTCTGGGGAAGGATCTCAGGGAGACCTCCCTGGAAGAGGGTTCCCAGGCAGTATCTCATGATCAGCTGAGCACTCACCATTGGGAGAAATCCTCGCTCCTCCAAGAACCGACCCCCAAATTGGCCGGGACAGGTAAGCACTCCGTGCCTCTTCTCTCCCTCTCATCAGCCTCTTATCTCCTCCAAAGCACCTCAGTTCTGCAAAGGCACAGACCAGGTGTGTGTATGATGTTTTCCTTTTAAATTCCTTAAGTACTAATAGATGTTTATCTCCTTTTCAAAAGTTATTGGTTAGGATGATTGTGATACTATAAGTAAGAAGTATGTTATTACCATTTTCTCTTAATGAGCATTTGAAAATCCAGTACATGATGGGATTCTAGTGCCTATTTTTCTGCCCCTTCTAGAGCTGCTTATATTGAAGACAGATCTAAACATGACCACTGATGACCTTCCACACAAACTATGCTTAGTTTCATTCCTTTAAGTGGGCCAATTTTTAAAAAAAATTTTAAAAGAATTATTTAATTTAATTTTATTTATCCATTCACTTATTATAATTTGACTAGAGAGACACAAAGAGAGAGGGCAGGGGAAGTGAGAAAGCAAGCCAGGAGGTTCGGGACTCAAACCATGATAGGCCATGTGGGAGTGTCCAGTGCCTAAACCACCACGCCACCTACTGGTCCCTAAGTGGACCCATTTTTAGAAGGGAAAAGCCTCACTCCATACCATTTTAATTCCTTTTCCTCTACGATATTTTTTGTAACTTTAAAGCCTTGCGTCTTTTTCCCTATCAATCTCTTGTGCAATGCCAGTGTGTTTGCTGGCCCTCTGCTCCACTGTCCTGCCGTCTCTGAGACTGAATGACAGCGACACTTGACCATTTCAGGTGCTGTGACTGCAGGATGTAGTCATCAGGTTAGAGAGAGAACTCCAAGAAGACTGGAACCTTGTTTCCAGTTTTGCTACTAGGTGGCTATTTTCTGACTGGCTCATACACCACAGAAATTTATTCCCCGCACCACTGGAGGCTGGGAGATCTGAGATCGGGATGCCAGCAGAGGTTGGTTCAGATGGCCCTAGATCATTGGCATGCCATGTGCACCTGGCGTACCCAGAGAGGTCTTCTACATGAACTTGGGACCTTCCCATATGGGTCAACCTCATAGAGCATGATGTTTTGTCACTATGCCACTGTCTAGCCCCTGTTTTTCTTTTAGGTGAATCTGACATATCCATTTTTAATTTATGTCCTTGTGCTTTTGGTGTCCTCTTTAAAAACACCATTGCGGGCTGGCCCAATAGCCTAGTGGTTAAGGGAGCAGGATCCCACGTGGCCAACCATGGCTCAAAACCTAGTCCCACCCAGCAGATTGATAAATATACTGGGCGGCATTTGTGTGCATTCCCGAAATCTTGACAGACTGGAGAAATGGAGGAGGGGTTGTGGTGTGCTACACCCCATTGGTGGGTATTTTCTCTTCTTGTCCATTTCCCTCTGGTGAGCACATGTGCTCTCTGGAATCTTTTTTAAAAAAAGGATAGAGTGAGAAGACTGACTGCAGTTTGAGTCCCAGACCTGGTAGCTTGAAAATCACACTGGGCATGTGTGCATGCATGCCCAAGATCCCACGAGGAAAATGGAAGAGAAGGAGTTGGGGTATGGCCATCCCCCTGGGGTGATTTCTCACTTTCCCTCTGTCTCTCTGGTGAGCACATATGCCCTATGGCAAAAACCTAAAAAAATTTTTTTAAAAGGATACAATACCATTGTCTAATCCAATGTCATAGAGATTTGTATATACTGTTTTCTTTAAAAGAGGTAAGTTTAGCTTTTACAATTAGAACTTCGGTTCATTTTGAGTTAATTTTTATATTACTTTTGTGCTACTGTTGTATTAATTATTGTATCTTGGTATGAGGGGCAGGGGTCTGTGTTGAGTCTGCCTGACATACAAGGAAGGCAAGAAGCCCCTGCGGAATGAGGTGCACATTGAGCTGGGAAGGAGCCTTGGAGAGCCTTCCCCAGGCCCTGCTTGTGCGGTGGTGAGCCTTGCGGGTCTGGGTGCCATTGTTCCAGATGCTACAAAGAGAATACCTTAGACTGGGTAATTTGCAAACAACAGAAATTGATTGCTTGTAGGCTGGAAAGTTCCAGATCATGGTGCCAGTGTCCATGAAGGCCTGTTTCTCAGAGATGGCACCGACTGTATGTCCTCATACGAAAGAGGGGCAAAAGGGACAACGAAGCTCCCTCAGGCCTCTTATTTTTTATTTAAAACAAAAAACTTTTTTTAGGTTGTTGTCATAGGGTGTATGCACTTAGTTGAGAGAGATAAAGAGATGAAGAGAGGGAAAGTGAGGAATCACCTCTGAGGGGGGATGACCACATGTAATCCCTTCTCCTCCATTCTCCTCTCAGGATTTTGGGCATATATGCACATGTGCCTGGTATGAGTTTCAAGCCGCCAGGTCTGGGACTCAAACCACAGTTGACCATGTGGGAGTCCAGTGCCTTAAGCACCGTGCTACCTGTTATCCCTCATCAGGCTTCTTTTATAAGGGCACTCACCCCATTCATAAGGGTACCACCATCATAACCTAACCACCACCTGACTAATCTCCACTGCATTGGAGATTAAGTTCCAACACAGGAATTTGGTGGGGGTCATACTCAGACTGTTACAGGGCCCAATTTCATTCTTTTGCATTCAGAAACACAGTTTTCCCAGCATCATTTATTGAAAAGACTATTTTACCCCCATTGAATTGTCTTGAGAACCTTGTTTTTTTTTGGGGGGGGGGGGTTTGCTGTAGGGCGCATGCGCTCGCCAGACAGAGAAACAGAAAGCGGGAAATCACCCCCCAGGGAGATGGCCACGCCGCAATCCCTTCTCCTCTCGCAATCCCTTCTCCTCTCGGGATCTTGGGCACGCATGCACATGCACCCGGTGTGAGTTTTAAGCCACTGGGTCCGGGACGCGAACCGCGGTCGACTACATTGGAGTTCAGCGACATTGCCATTACGCTAACTGCTGGTCCCTCGAGAACCTTGTTGAAAATCAGTTCACCATAATTGTAAGGACTACTTATTTAAATTTGACTTTAAATTAATTAAAATTAAGCAGTTGAACTTTTAGTTTTTCAGTCACATTAGCCACTTTTCAAGCACTCAGCCACATAGTCCCATGTGGCAAGCAGCTGCCATATTGAATACTGCATATTCACACATATATGCACACGCATGTTTTTCACCTCACTAGAAGCCCTACTGGATGGTGCTGTTCCCATCCGCCAATTTGTCTGCAGCCCAGTCCAGCTCATTTCCATCCTGCTCCTCGATCCTGGTTGTCAGAAGGTGAGGTGTCTATCATCTGGATACACATCTAGCCCATATTCCTGTTTCTAAGCACATATGCTGTCAACTTCTAATGAAAGAACATCACAGTCCTGGATTTACCATGCTTTGAAGAGACAGTGGCTCTACAGTGCCTGTGGAGGAGGGATGTTTGGAGTGAGTGAAATTCTCAGTGGTGAAGATTTAGCTCTCCTCCTTTCAGTCCCTACTTGATGCACAGTTCTGATAGGTTTGCTTTCTGCTGTTCCTCCTCTTCACTTTTCTCTGAAGGTAAGAAGGAGGGTGGTTGGTGGAAAACTTGGTTCATAACTTTAATAATCATCAGAATTACCCAGGAGAATTCACTGTGCAGATTTCCTGGCCCAATCCCTGGAGATACTGACTCAGCAGCTTTGGGGGCAGGACAGGGAGCCAGCCTGTCTAACAAGCACCTGGATGAGTCAGGGGAGGGCCCCACTTCGAGAAACATCGAAGAGTATTTCATAACTTCTGCTAAGGTTCTTTCTTCCCACTCCAATGGAGTATATTCTTTCTAATTGTAGAGGCACCCAGAGTGAGAAGTGACAACAAGGAGAACCCACAGCAGGAAGGGGCCAAAGGAGCAAAGCCCTGTGCAGTGTCAGCTGGCAGGTCCAGAGGGAATGGGCTACAGGGTCCTGAGCCCAGAGGGGTCCCTGTGAGTGAGCCCCGGGTGTCACGGAGGCAAGTCAGCCCCCCAGATGTTCAAAAGCCATTTGCTCACCACCAGAGACATTGCAGGGAACTGGACTACCTCGGCAGCCCGGCGAAAGCTCACCCGCTTAGAGAACTGAAGAAAGGCAAAGGAGGCAAGAGAAGCCTGAGCGGCCGTCCGCAGCGGCTGGGGCCCGCGCACCAGCCCGCCCACTCCGCAAGGAAGCCTTACAAGTGCGATGACTGTGGGAAAAGCTTCACGTGGAATTCAGAGCTAAAGAGACACAAGAGAGTCCACACGGGAGAGAGGCCCTACACGTGCGGGGAGTGCGGGAACTGCTTTGGGCGGCAGTCCACCCTGAAGCTGCACCAGAGGATCCACACGGGGGAGAAGCCGTACCAGTGCGGCCAGTGTGGGAAAAGCTTCCGCCAGAGCTCCAACCTCCACCAGCACCACAGGCTCCACCACGGGGACTGAAGTGGCCGTGGCCTTAGGCTGAAAGGTGCTGGCGGTTTTCCTTCGCCTCCTTGCATGGAAATCACAAAGACCCTGCGTGACTTAAAGGCAGGCAAGAGGCCCCCGAGGAAGGAAGCGCCAATCAGGCTGGTGAAGGGCCCTGGGAGAGGCTCCCCGGCCCGACCGTGCCCAGTGATGGGGCGAAGAGCTGGTGGGTCTGGGTGTGGGGACAGAGCTGCGTCCCCTGCAGAGCGGGGCCTAGCCTTACGAGGCAGTGGGGGGGGGGGGGGTCCTGCTCGGCCCCTCGTTAAACTGGCTGGAGAGGAAATGCCTCTGATATGCGCTCTGTAGTCCCTCGCAGTTCACGACAAGGAATGAGGCGTGAGAGGGGGTACGTGGTTGTGCAGAAGAGGGCTTCCCAGGAATTAGGTGGCGCTTTCACCTCAAACAAAAAGTCCAGGGATGCGTGTGTGACGTGTACCTGGGGTCTTACACCGGAGCACCTCTGCTTTAGGGAAAGGAGAGCCACAGGGCCGGCGGCCTGGCCCGGACAGGGGAGCTGCTGCTCGGAGTGGAGGGCCGCTGGGGGGCACTCCTGTCCTCCCTTCTCACTTGGGCCTTGGCTGAGCCAACCAGGCGGAGGGTCAGGAAGGCGAGCTAAACTGGATTTAGGGATGATGGCATAGCTCAGTCATTTACTCGATGCTAGTGAGGTTAGTTTCACAGTATGTAAACTGTGCCGCAACAGCATTTTTGAAGATGCAAAATACATTTATATAAAATGTTAACAGTTCTAGAACGAAGCCTGGGAGCTATCCAAACCTACCCCGTTTTCTCAAAGTGGAGATTAACACCCAGCCTACATGCACTTCAGAGTCACCAGCTCATTTCTTGGTTTAAAGAAAATCTGGCACACGGGGGCAGTGGTGGGCTTTTTGCCCACACGTCAGAGTCACCCAGCCACTGCCAGTCCCATCAGGCGATGGCTGTGCTCCCCTGTCCCCAAGAATCTCATGGCCCTGCAGAGGGCCAAGTGCACACCCATGAGCCCTCACTCGGGGCCTTTGGGCCCTGCCCCACCTCGCCCACCCCCATGTCACCAGTCACCCGCTCGGCAAAGCCTCCCCAACAAGCCCCAGGTGAGCCCCTCCTGGCTGTGAGTCGTCCGCCTGCTGGACTCAGACTCTGGGGGTGCTCAGGCTGGGAGCGGGCATGCCCCCAGGGGACACAGGCAAGGGCTGAAGACGTCTTTGTTATGACCCAGGGTAGGGAAACTGCTGCTGGCCTGTAGGGTAGAGAGCAGGAGCCAGCAGTGCCCGGGGCAGCCCACAGTGGTGGCTTGGCCCAGCGTGTGGAAGTGCTGAGGTTCCGAAGCTGCAGCGCACCACGTAAGCCGTTTAAGGACGACAGAACGTTGTGTTGGGTCATTTTTGTTCTGGCTGTAGCTGACGCCTCGCCCAGCAGAATTGGTGATGAGTAACCGAAAGGTTGAGGACTGCCCTCCTGACCCTTTCTGCCCGAGTTCACAGGCCCTGGGCCGGTGTGCTGGTGCAGAGCCTCTGTCTGTCCCAGAGGCCTTGTGGCTGATCCGAGGCTCTGCACAGCTACTCCGCTAAGTTCGGGGGGGCTGCCTCACCCCACTCCCATCTGTGCCTCCCCGGGTCAGGGCCTCTTTACCTCTCATTCTCTTCCTCCCCCACCCCTTCCCAGGCTGATCTCACTGTTGTCCTTAGTAATTCCCAAGTCAGGCCCCCTGTATTAGTTTCCTATTGGTGTTGTAGTAAATGACACAACTTGGTGGCTTAAAGCAGCACAAATGTGTCTTACGTCCTGGAGGCCAGAAGCTTCAAATCAGCCTCACTCAGTCACAGCCCAGCAGCTAACAGGCTGCCTTCTTCAGAGGCTCCGAGTGGCGGGCCTGTTCTTCGGCTTTCCAGCACCTTGGAGCTGTCCTCACCCTTCAGCTCCTGTCCCCTCCCTCCCCTGCAGTGCATCACTCTGTCTGTGGGCAGGTTGCCTTCTCCTTCAACCCCAGCCCCGCCTCCCTCTCATCACAACCATTATGACCGTATTGGGCCACCAGGATAAATCTCCCCACCTTGAGATCCCTAACTTAGTCACCTGCAAAGTCTGCCATGTAAGTTAACGGGCATGGGTCCCAGGGAGCGGGGGTGGTTCCGCCTACCACACGTCCCTAGCTTGAGTCCACGCGGTCTGCCAGAGGGGATCTGGCCTAAAAGAGAAGGAACATAGATTTCCACTCTTGTTTATAAGGTGTGGGAAATGTCCTTTACGTAAGAGTTTTTGGTTGGTGTGTTTCAGAGAATGTGCACACATGCTCTTTAGATTACAGAATCAATAACTATTTAATCTTAGTGTCTTTGGGTACCTGCTCAACTGTGTTCTTGAATAAACATGACAAAAACCACCACTCTGAACATCATTCTCCAAAGGGTTTCAAGTCTGTGATGCGCCTCACCTCCCCCGGCCAACTTTTCTTCGGCCCAAGACTCAATGCTAGGCAAGGAGTGCCTAGAAGATGCCCCTGAGTGCCACATTCAGAGGGAAGATCCCCCTTGCCCAGGTGTGGCCTCTGCGTGACGTGCTGACCTGCTGGTGTGCAACAGTTCCCCTTTGCAGCACTCCCCTGTAAAGAAACCACCTTCCTCCTTTGTGTGTAGCCCTTGCCAGTGCGACAGCCTGGAAGGTTCTGCCATCATTTCTGGGCTGAGCCTTGTACTTACCCACATCAAGGTGTGATGACTTCTGCATCGTATAGTTGGTCCTGGGTTGCCCCGGGGAGTTGAGGGGAGGGAGGAAGCACCAGTTGATGGGTGGGGGTCTGGACATCAGAGACTTCCCTGAAAAGCATTTTCTACCTAGAGGTCTTGTAAAACCCATACACAATGCCATTATCACTCCCAGCAAAATCAGCAATAACTCTTGAATACTATCCAGTAGATAATGTTGAAATCCCCCGGGACCAGCAGTTGGTGTCATGGCTATTTTGCTGGACTCCCATGTAGTCGACTGTAGTTCCAGTCCCGGACCCAGTGGCTTAAACTCACGCTGGATACATGTGCGTGCGTGCCCAAGATCCTGAGAAGAGAATGGAGAAGGGATTGTGGTGTGGCCATCTCCCCTGGGGGGTGATTTCTTGCTTTCTGTCTGTCTCTCTGGCAAGCGCACGCACCCTATAGAAAAAAATCTCAAAAAAGAAAAAAGAAAACCCCCCCATTCTTTTTCTTTTATCCCAGGTTTATTGAAAATAGTACAGCATAGCAAAAAGATTCAAACAGCTCCACCTGGGGTTTTAAAATTCATTCCAACTGTAGCCTGCAGGTTGGACAGGCTGCCAAAGTCCAAAAGCTTCAGCATGTCCCTAGTGTCAGGATCCATTCAGGGATTTCCTGATGCAGGGCTGAGACATCAGGAACATCAGTATCTCTCCTTTCTTGCTCCTCCTCCTGCAGCTTGCCGGGGTGCCTCTCACAGGGCCTCTGTGAATGCGCTTCATGAGATGCGTGACGTAGCCTGCTATCTTGTTGCGGAACTTCTTGCTGGGAATGACGGCGAGCTCCTCGCTTGTTCGTGTGGAAGTCGTTGCCCAGACGCGTGTACTACTTCTCAATGACGACCTGGGCCGCCTTCTTCACGGTTTTGTTGTGAACGCAGCCCATGTTGGCGGGTCCTTGGTGAAGGAGCCCTAATTATTTCTAAAACAAAAAATGCTATATTTACAGCTTTATTAAGATATCTCTTTCCGCCAGAAAACTGCGATCATCCATGTGGGAGTCCAGAGCCTTTAGCTGCCACGGTACCTGCTGGCCCCATGCTTACCCACTCTGTTCGTGGGCACTTGGGTAGTTTTCCACTGACTATGGTGAACAATGCTGCTTTGAACCTTGGTGTACAGGTTTTTATGTCTTCATGTTTCAGGTTGATACGTAGAGATGGAATTGCTGAATCATATCGTCATTTTATGTTTAGTTTTTAGGAAGTACTAAACCATTTTCCAAAGTGGCTGTACCATTTTCCATTCCCAACAGCACTGTGTGATAGCTGGAGTTTCATTACATGCTCATCAATACTTATCTTTCTTTTTAAATTGCCAGAGAGCATGTGCGCTCACCAGAGAGAGAGAGAGAGAGAGAGAGAGAGAGAGAGAGAAGCCCCCTACGTGGGGTGTGGTCATGCTGCAGTCCCTTCAGTTCTCCATCCTGTTGGGATGTCAATCCTGGCTCCAGAGCCTACTTTTTAGGATGGAGCAACAGCTTCCAAGCTCATTATATTTGGAACCAGAAATAGGAAGCCCCTTTATACCATTCTTACTTCTTTTTCCATTGGCTTTAACATTTTTTTATTGTTTTAAGATATACATGACTGTATTATTACCACCAGAGGGCATGTGCACCCGCCAGAGAGAGTGAGAAAGTACCCCAGATGGGGAATGCTTATGTCACAGTCCTTTCTCTCTAGCTTTCTTCTTTTGGGATTTTGGGCACATGCACGTGCACCCAGAGTGGCCCATGACTGTACATTTTAAGAGTATAGTTGGACCTACCCTATGGCCTAATGGTTAAGGGAGTTAGATTCCATATGGCTAGTCAGCTGAATCCTGGTGCCAGTAGCTCAAATAAAACAGGCTAGGCACGTGTGTGTGTGTGTGTGTGTGTGCGCCCCAAATCCCAACAGGATGGAGAAATGGAGAAGGGATTGTGGCATGACCGTGGCCCGCAACGTAGTACTTTCTTCCTCTCCCTTTCTCCTTTCTCTCTCTCCCTCCCCCCTCTGTTGAGTGAAGGTGCCTTCTGGCAAACTAGAGAGAGAGTGAGATCAGTTCAGTGGCATTAAGGACATGCAACCATCACCATCATCCATCTCCAGAACTTTCTCATCTGCCCAAACTGAAAACATTAAATGAACCCATGTTACTTGCCCGATGCCACATGCCAATAATGGGCCATGATTTCCACAGGGAGGAAAGGCTTCACTGGGCAGAGCAGCTCAGCAAGAAGACAAGAGTAAAAAGTCAAAGCCACCTCCCTGGTTGAAGGGGGATGGAAGTGTTTAAGGACCAGAAAGGAGGCAGCTGGGGATGTGGGCAAACATGACAGAAAAGGTGAGTTGTTAGTGTACAATCAGGTGCTGTCAGGCCATTCATTGTGTGTTCAAAGAAATGCATGATCTTCTACCTCAAAGGGTCACCCATCACTCACCCACCCAGGCCCATCCAGGCCAGAAGCGGGAGGTGGGTCTCAGCCAACAGGAACCGGCTTAGGCTGGTTAGGGAGCAGACCTCAAATTCCTGGAAAACATCTTGAACAAAATGTCTTGTCACCCATTCACCAAAGAGACATTTTCTACTGAGGCAGGGACAGGACTCAGTGATCTGTTACCCAGGTTACTAGCTCTGAAGCAGGGACTGTACCTATTCATGGCTTCAGTCGTTGTCTATAGGAATGAGGCTTAAGTACAGGTGGCTAAACTCAACCCTATCAGGGCATTCCCTGACTTCGGTCTCCCCCTTGTCCAGCCAGTCTCCGCTATTATTACTTCTACAGTTAATTGTCAAAGCGAGCACAAACAGGCGATGATCTGAGCTTGTCTTCCTGAACTAGAGTCCTTGTTGGCCCTCAGGTCCTGGCACAGAACTGTTCTGTTAGGAAATCCCCATCCCACTCGCCCACCCCCAGCCTCTGGCAACCACCTTTCATTCTATTCTCTGTCCGTGAACTTGATACTCCGGAGACTTCATCTAAGTGGACTGTAGCGTTCAGCCTTGCGTGTCTGGCTTCTCTCACTGAGCATGATGCCAGCAAGGTTCTCCCATGTCATAGTGAGTGAACCACCTTCTGTAAGGCTGAGAACCATCCCATTGTCCTGTGTGGGTAAACATCTCATTTGTCCATCAATGGTCATTGGGGGTGTTTTCACATTTTTGGCTATTGTGAACAATGTGCTTTTTACTTTTTTGCAACTGTGTAATTTTCAGAAACCCAATGGAAAGTTCTCTGGAGGAGGTCATCAGAGTCTTTGGGGAATGGCATCTTACATTAGTGTCCCCAGGTTAATGGAAATCAGGAATAGGTCTAGGGAGGGGCTTGCCCTTGAACACGAGCGCACAGGGTGAGGAGCAAGCAGTGAGAGTGGAAGAGGGGATCTGTCCCAACAGGAGAAGCTCTGGGAGGGCAGGGGACCCAGTGATGAGGATAGTAAGTTAGGGTTTCTCTGTGTCCGAATGGGAGGTAAGGACACAGGCATGACCGTGTGTGAGAGGACTTAGCCGTGTCCTCAGAGCACAGCAGTGTGCTGTGTCCAGTGGGAGAGAAGTCCCACTGGAGACATACGGCCCATATGGAGCACAGGTCATTGTGGAGGAGTTTTCAGGCCCTTGTTTTACCTTCTTAAAACTTTAAGAAGGGGGTGTTGCGAGGCCATTCAGAACAGCCAAGTGTGCATGAACTTTGGTTCCAGGCAGATCAAGGTCCAATTTCAGTTCTAGTTGGCCTTTAGGGGCCTGATTCTTCAAGAGCAAAGTGAGAATGCATCTGCTGCTTCGTAAGGTTCGGAGGCAGGTCTGGGCACGTGGCTCAGGGCAGCGGGTATCCTAGGTGATGGCTCCTGTGACAGAAAGATCTCAGCCCTCAAGAGGCCTGGTCCCCTTAGGGGTGGTCCTCAGAGGACTGGTCCAACTCCCTGCAGAATTGTGGAGCAGCAGGCAAGGCAAAAGTGGGCAGGGGGTCAAGTCTGCCTCTGACCACCCACACTCTTTACAAACTACAGACCTCCTTGAAATTGGTCTTGTGCTGGAAGATCCAAGGCTATTCACCTTGCGTTGCACAGACTTACCACACTCCACTAGACTACCACCCCAGGTTCATTAGAAATTTCCAGATGGGGAACTGGCCACTTTACAAGGTGAAGCGCTTCATTTGGGGGCTGTCCTAAGTGTTTTAAGTTCCACAGGGCGGGCGCTACCACGCCCAGTGTTTTAAGTTCCAACAGGCTGGATGCTCAGTCAAGCAGACCTTTTCCCCTGGAGCCCATGGGCTCCTGTGAATACCTTGGAGAGGAATAGGCAGGGATGAGGGACAGGAGTTAGGATCATGTTACAGCCTCTAAAAACCCCCTACATAGTGGAGGCTCTGTGACTATCTGCCAGTCTGAACCAAAGGTGAGGCAGGAGCTAACCAAGGCAGTATGTTTCAGGGCAAAGGTCAGATAAGGCATTCTGAAAACTCAGAAACCTCTTAAGAGCATGACCTTCCATTGTCAACCCTGGCTCCAGAGCAGGGCCATTTATAAATATACCAAAGGACTTCACTCTGGGGGGGCTGAGCAGCTGGGCAGAGGCACACACCTACTGCTCATTTTTTAAAATAATTATTTTAATCTTATTTACTTATTTTTTAATTTGACCAGAGAGGGACAGAGTGAGAGATAGGGAAAGTGAGAAAGCAAGCCGCCAAGTCCAGGACTCAATCTGCAGTTGGCCATGTGGGAGTCCAGCATCCTTAACCACTGTGCTACCTGCCAGCCCTGTGCATGTTGATTTTCAACTGGGGTTGAAGCCCTTCCCCAACCCTGGTGGAAGACTCCCAAACTCAGTTCTTTGAAACTATGTGAGACTGATTTCCCTCTGCAACAGGAGGGCTCTGTGGAAGAACACAGCACCTAAATCAGGACACAAGTCTTTTTAAATTTAATTTAATTTAATTAATTAATTTATTTATTTAATTTTTTTTGAAGAGGTTTTTTGCTATAGGGCACGTGTGCTTGCTGGAAAGACAGAGAGAGACAGAGAGACAGAAAGCGAGAAATCACCCCCCAGGGGGGATGGCCACGCCGCAATCCCTTCTCCTCCATTCTTCTCTTGGGATCTTGGGCACACACACACACGCACCAGGCGTGAGTTTAAGCCACCGGGTCCGGGACTCGAACCGTGGTCGACTACATAGGAGTCTAGTGACATAGCATTACACTAACTGCTGGTCCTGTAAAAGCAATTCTTTATAAAAGAACTCAGGTGAGAACGATCAGTATATCAGTTCCATCAAAAGCTGCAAATTAGAATAACTACAATTAGGTGAATAAAACTTAAAAAAGAACAAATTAAATGTAAAGAAATCACAGGATTCTCTCTCTCAAATTTAAGAGGCCTCCTTTCAGAAAGTCTTCAATGTAGCTCATTTGCAAATGTAAGTAAATTCATCTAGGTCAATCATGTTGCAGAATGTCTAAAGGAAAAAACTGGGGAAACTCAAGGGTAATTTCCACAGCTTCATTGTCAAGTCTAAGATCTTTAAAATGGATATAAGATGTACACATGATGGTTGCCTTGGCTGTTACTCTTCCAATTACTCTATAATACCAGAAATTTCTTCATTAAGAGGTTCTATCAAGGGACCAGCAGTTGGCGTAATGGCTGTGTTGCCGGACTCCCATGTAGTCAACTGTGGTTCGAGTCCTGAATCCGGTGGCTTAAACTTACACCTGGTGCGTGTACATGTGCATCCAAGATCCCGTGAGGAGAATGGAGGAGAAGGGATTGCGGCGTGGCCGTCCCCCCTGGGGGGTGATTTCTCATTTTCTGTCTCACTATTCTTCAACTTTGACCAGAGAGACAGAGAGAAAGTAAGAGTGAGAAAGTAAGTTGCGGGACCAGCAGTTAGCGTAATGGCTATGTCGCTGGACTCCCACGTAGTCGACCGCGGTTCGAGTCCCGGACCCGGCGGCTTAAACTTACGCCGGGCGTGTGTGCGTGCGTGCCCGAGATCCCGAGAGGAGAATGGAGGAGAAGGGATTGCGGCGTGGCCATCCCCCCTGGGGGGTGATTTCTCGCTTTCTATCTCTCTGTCTCTCTCTGTCTGTCTGGCGAGCGCACGCGCCCTATAGCAAAAACCTCTCCAAAAAAAGAAAAAAAAAATTAAAAAAAAAAAAAAAAAAGAAAGTAAGTTGCCAGGTCAGGGACTAGAACCATGGTCAGCCACGTGGGAATCCAGCCCTCAACCATCATGCCACCTGCCGGCTCCTATATACCTTTTCCTTTTTTCTTTCTTTCTTTCTTTCTTTCTTTCTTTCTTTCTTTCTTTCTTTCTTTCTTCTTCTTCTTCTTTTTTTTTTTTTTTTGAGAAGTTTTTGCTATAAGGCATGTGCGCTTGCCAGAAAGACAGAAAGCGAGAAATTACCCCCCCCCCCATGGGGGATAACCAAGCCGCAATCCCTTCTCCTCATTCTCCTCTTGGGATCTTGGGCACACATGCACACGTGCCTGGTGTGTTTAAGCCACCAGATCCAGGACTTGAACTGCGGTCAGCTACATGGGAGTCCAGCGACATAGCCATTACGTCAACTGATGGTCCCATACTTTTTAAAAAGGAACTTCAAAAGGTGTATGGAGGGGACAGCAGGTGGTATGGTAGTTAAGGTGCTGGCTAGCTGAGATTTGAATCCTGAACTGGTGGCTCAAAAATTCACACTGGGTACATGTGCATGCATGTCCAAAATCCCAAGAGGAGAACAGAGGACAAGAGACTGCGGTGTGGCCATCCCCTCTAGGGTGGTGATTCCTCACTTTCCCTCTCTCTGTCTCTCTCTGGCGAGTGCATGCACCCTATGACAAAAACAAAACACAACAAAAGTACGTGCAAAATGGAATTAAAATAAGAGTTTATTTTGATGCAAAAATTTTCTTTAAAAGCCATGCATCGTGTTTTCATAATAATCATTTTCCAGAACTTTTTTGAAGACTCCTAATGGTTTTAACTGCCTACTTTAAGCTGATAACAACTTCCTTTGAGCACAAAACCTCTGCTTTTACCTGTCTTCTCCCCTTCTTATATACTACTATTGTAACAATTTACTTGCCCAAGGGGCATGTGCACTCACCAGAGAAAGACAGACAAAGCAAGACAGGGAAAGCACCCACCCCCACACAGAGGACAGTCACACCATAATCCCTTTTCCTCCATCTCTCAAGATCTCGGGCGTGCATGCCTATGTGCCTCATGTGTTTTTTCAAGCTATTCGGTCTAGGACTTAAACGGTGCAGTCAGTCATGAGGAGACCATCACGCCACTGGCTTGCCCAAACATTTGTCTTTTAACACTTTTTTAGAGAGATTTTTTGCTATAGGGTGTGTGCACTCACCAGAGAGACAGAGAGGTTCAGAGAGACAGAAATAAAGAAATCACCCCCCCGGGGGGGTTGGCCATGCTGCAATCCCTTCTCCTCTATTCTCCTCTGGGGTCTTGGGCACGCATGCACACGTCTGTGTGAGTTTTAAGCCACCGAAGTCTGGGACTCGAACCGTGGTCGACTATGTGGGAGTCCAGCAATGTAAACATTACGCCATCTGCTGGTCCTTTAACATTTCTTTTTGCCAGAGAGTGTGTATACTCACCAGAAATAGAGAAACAGACAGAGGGAAAGGGAGAAAGCACTGCCCCACCTATGGGACTTGGTTATACCACAGTCCATTCCTCTGTTTCTCTACTCGGGAATTTGGGGACACACATGCACACACCCAGCATGTTTTTCATGCTACAAGGACCAGGATTCAAACTGTGAAGTTGGCCATGTGGGATCAGGCTCCCCTAATCACTAGGCTATGGGGACAGCCCCTGTCTTTTAACTTTTATAGGAAAATTAATTTTTTTACTATCACTAGTATGGTAATACAATATTTTGCTTCTCACAATATGTCTATCTTTTTTATGATAGCGAGTAAGTGACACACTATATACAGAGAGTGAGCCAGTTAAGAAAGGCACCAGGGCAGCCAGCAGTATGGTCGTTAAGATAGCTAGATCCCACTTGGCCAACTGCATGGTTTGAGTCTCAGACTTGGCAGCTGGGAGAACATGCCAGGCACATGTTCATGCATGTGAGCCCAAATTCTTGAGAGCAGAATGGAGAAGCACGGATTGCAGTGGGGCTACCCTTTCTCTGGAAATTGCACATTTCTGTAGCATATTTTAAAGAGAGAGAAGCTGAGAAAATATCCATATCAGAAAGGGTAGGAAGAGCTGACACACACATGCACCCAAACCACAAGCTGGGATAGTATCTTACAACTGGGTGGGGCTCTCTAGATCTGTTTCCTGATGAGTGACGGGTTAGGCACACACATAGCACCTCATCTTTTGAATCTCACTGAAGAGTTTGACTCCTAAATTCCAGTGCTATGGAGTGGATGGGGTTTGGTCCCCTGAAATCAAATATGCAGGAGTCTCTTAATGGTTTCTGCCTTCCTCTCAGAACTGATTCATGTGTAGATATTTACTTGGTTCATCCATGGAAAGAGGGAAGGTCAGGAGCCTTCTGTTTGCAATCTTACCAATGTCCAGTCAGTCAAATGAAACTTAACAGGAATGTGAACCTGCTGGCCAAATTCCTTTTCTTCTGTGATATTCAGGTATCAGCAGTTTCCCTTCTGCAAATTTCCAGGGCACCCTATCCTTTCAGTGTAGTACCATTCTGCCCACCCTAGTTGCTTGCTCCTCTCCCCTGAGGGAAACTTCTAGAATGGGGAAACCATAGGCAATAATGTTATCAGGCCGGGTACCCACTAAGCCTGCTGTTTTCCTGGATGACGTGATGTATGCTATTTTAATCCCTAATATTTTACTCCCAAAAGGTTCAAAACTATCAGATATAGACCCAAATTGCTCAAGTCTCCCTTGTTGCATTAACTCATCACAATTTTATTTGAAATCCAATCATCAGTTTTAACTTATTTCTTTCAAACATGTCTATAGACATTGTGCATAACTGTTAAAATTATTCCCTTCAAGGTTACAAGGCATCCTTACATCTTTTTTAAAAAAAGAATTATTTTAACTTTATTTTATTTTTTATTTTAATTTGACCAGAGAGAGAAAGAGAGGAGGAGAGAGGAAGAGAGGGAGAGGGGGAGAAAGAGAGAAAAGAGAGAAAGCAACCCGCCAGGTCCAGGACTTGAACTGTGGTTGGCCATGTGGGAGTCCAGCGTTCTTAACCACCATGCTACCTGCTGGCCCCCAGGGCATCCTTACATCTTGATCCTAGAAACATTCTTGATCCTAGAAACTTTAAGTATTTTTTCTAAACTTTTTAAAAAATTATTTAACTTTGCCCAGAGAGGTAGAGAGAGAGAGAGAGAGAGAGAGAGAGAAAGAAAGTGAGAAAGCATGCCACCAGGTCCGGGACTCAAACCGTGGCCGTCCTTGTGGAAGTCCAGCGCCCTTAACCACCATATTACTGCCAGCCCCTTTTCTCCTCCCCTAAACTCTTTACAGCTTCTCTGGGTGTTCTGTTACACTTCCTGCCTACTTATAACTGACAAGCTAGTGTTTGTCCCTTTTGTCCTTTGTCAGCCTTTTAACTGCAGTCAACAGTATAAAAGTGACAGAGCCAGAGAACTTTCATCCATTCACTGCATAATTTTAAGCATCTACCATGTGCTTGGTCCTTGTCCTCATAGAGACAACTGAACCATTAGTTACATATTTACTATTCAATTATAAGCACAGTAATTCATAAAAAGTAAAACAAGGAGGGTAAGGCTAAAGGGGAAAGTTTCAGGTAAAAATGTGTACATAATTTCTAAGTAAAAGGCTTGTAAACTTGAACTGAAAGAAAGTACAATTGTAAGAAGTGAGAGAGAGAGAAGAGAGCAAATGGAACAAAGCTGGCAGGCAAATAATGAACTGAAAATTTTAGATGTTACCTAAGGACGATGAGAAGCCAGTGGACGATGTCATGTTCCATGGTGACAGGCCAGATGTGTTTGCTGTGCTGGCAGAGAACAGAAGTGATGTGAGAGGTTAGTAGGCCATTGCAGTCAACTGCTGGACAAGGGTGGGAATGGTGGAAATAGAAGCAGCTAGGTTTGGGTGGTGCTTTTGAGGTAGTAGTCATAGAACTTGAAGGGTTGAGGTGGGGTCAGTCCATTCTGCCTTCTATAACAAATTATCAAAAATTGGAGAGCTGGGACCAGCAGTTAGCGTAATGGCTATGTCGCTGGATTCCCACATAGTCGACCGCGGTTCACGTCCCGGACCCGGTGGCTTAAAACTCACACCAGGCGCGTGTGCATGCATGCCCAAGATCCCGAGAGGAGAATGGAGGAGAAGGGATTGTGGCGTGGCCATCCCCCCTGGGGGGTGATTTCTCACTTTCTGTCTCTCTGTCTCTGTCTGGCGAGCGCACACCCCCTATAGCAAAAACCTCTCAAAAAAAAAATTGGGGAGCTTATAAACAACAGAAATTTATTTCTCACTGTCCTGGAACCTGAGAAGTCTAAAATCAAGGCGCTGGCAAATCTGGGGTCTGGTGAGATTAGGTGCCATAGATGGTAGCTTCTTGCTGGGTCCTCATGTGGTAGAAGGTGCTAACTATACTCTGCAACCTGTTTATAAGGGCACTAATGTAATCATGAAGATACTGATTTCATGATCTGATTACCACCCCCGTCCCCAAAAGCCTCATCTACTAATATTACTTTGAGGAAGGAGTTCAATCTTGACATGTGAATTGGGGAGGAGTGGTGGAGCTCACAGACATTCAAACCACAGCAGGAGGGGAGGAAGATTTGTTGATCAAATCAAAGCAGCAGCAAAAAGCCTGAGTTCTTTTCGATGGCTGCAGGACATCCAAAGTACAATCTCTCAGGAGCACGTGATAAAGAATCTGGACTGCAGGGGAAGGAGGTGTCTTGGCTGCCATCAAGTGAGATCTGGGTAGCCATGGCACTGGCACCACTTAGCCAGGTGAGCAGAGGATACCTTCCCACTTAGAAAAGCACAGAACTCGGCCTCGGGGCAGGCCAAGAGCCTAGCGGAGATTGGAGCTGATCCTGGAGAGAAGATGCTCCACCCAGTCAGAGCCCGAAGCACGAAGCATCCCTTGGCTTCGACAAGCCCAAGACACGCTGGGCGGGCTGTAGCTTCGCAGGGCTGGGAAGGAGACCGGGCTTCCTCTCCCACGCCCCGCGGTCAGTGCCTAGAATCCTGGGACCCATGGGATGGAGATTCAGACCAGATCCCGGGCAGGGCCCACTCCTCTTCATGCTGTGGACAGCCGCGAGGGACCCTCGGCAAGGCGCACGCGCCACCACCGCCCAGCAGCGCGGACGTGGGACACGCGCCAGCAAAACGGCGCTCTGGAACCCCACGGCCACCACTGCCCACCTCCCCTCGACTGCGCAGGCGTGGCCAGAAGCCACCGGAAGTGGCAGCGCAGCTTCCGGTGCCCTGCCCCTGGCCACCGAAATGTGTCTCCTCCTTCGGCGTTTTTGCCGGCCGGCGCGGGGCCTGCTGGGAGTCCACTCACCCTGCCGCCTGGTGCGCCACGGTGGGCGACAACCCGCGTCGCTGCTGGAGACCGAGGTCCAACCGGGCGCTCCGAGAACAGCGCCGGGATTTCCTGATGAGTTCCAGGGAGCCAGCAATTTTCTTCGTTATTAAATGGCACAGAGTCATTCGGCTACCTCACTGCCATCTAAAACCACTGAAGTATTAAGGGAAAAGAGAAAACTCTTGCCATCATCATTAAATAACATTTATTAGATGCCAAATTTCATATCAGGTAAACATACTGCCTGTCAAGACCTTGCAATATAGAACTAAAACTCATGAGAATGTACTGAAGCCAGTAACATCAAACAGTAAACAAACAGTGCAAGTGCATACAACAAACATACTTCTGAGGTATCCAAAGGAGTAGGAATTACCGCATTCTTAGGATATATAAACGAACATTTATGTCGTATCTCCCTCCTCTCTAGACTGTTCATGCAAGGTGCAATGTAGATTTAAAGATAAAAGACAGAACACCTGTAGTCAGATGGGCCTTGGAAAGATGGGTCCTAGTCATCTTTGTATTATACCAATAACTCTCCTAATCTATAAAACCCAAACAGACTATTAATGAAGATCATTTACTTACTTTTTTAAACAGATGGTCAAACCAAAAACACCTTCCTACTGAAATCATTCCACAGGACAGCAAGTTTCATGAACATTCACAACAGACAATTTAGATAAACTGTAACTTGCTATATCTCACCTTGTACACAGTGGTAGTAAATTGCAGACTGCATTGAACAAAGTCCAGTTTTATATTGTTTGACATTTTCTGCTGCAACCACAAGACACTGTCAATTGAATGAAATTTCAGGAGTCAAAGACAGAATGGCATTTACTGTGAAATGTCTCATTTTTAGTTTTAACTCTTTGAATAGCCAGATTTGTCATTTTGTACGTTAGGCAGATAAATGTGAACGGTCTATTACCTGCATCAAAGAGCTAAACAAAACTATTTAGAGCCAACTCTCAACAACTAAACTCCACAAGTCTTAAATTACAAAGCATTAACTGTTGACATTTGAATTTCACTGGAAAAATGTTATTTCATCGATGATGATTTTAACATAATCTGATACCACAGTTAACTAACTGCGATACACATTTTCATCACTGCACCACCAACAAAAACCACAAAATTTGTTCAAATGAATTTCAAGACGGTTTTCACACTACAGTATGTCACAGTATACAAAATGTAGTTAACCAACCATTCATAATAATAAACTCCTGCATCCAGTTTTTCATCCTTATATTAACTTTTATCCAGTATTTGTTAACAGCACCTAACATGGCAGGCTAATGCATCTCTGCCTTAATGGCAATTTTATAGAATCTGTCTCCATCAGTTGACACTGTACTGCTGAGTCGTTAGAGAAGTATGACATCTTTTTCTATGCAAAAATGCATCATGACTTTTTTGATGACCCAACAGAAAGGTAAAACAAACAAACAAAAAACCAACCAGGGGCCAGCATGTGGCATAGTGGTTGAGGTGCTAGACTCTCACATGGCCAACCACAGTTTGAGTCCCAGACCTGGTGGCTTGAAACTCATGGCAGGCGTGTGTGTGTGTGTGCGTGTGTGCGCACGCGCCCAGAATCCCAAGAGGAAAATGGAGGAGAAAAGATTGCAGTGTGTTCATCGCCCCCAAGAGTGATTTCTCACTTTGTCTCTCTGATGAGTGCATGTGTCCTATAGCAAAAAAATCTCTCTTTAAAAAAACCCTATTATCATAAAAATAGTCTCACTCTCACCAGCAGACACATCTTTCCTTCACTTCTTTGAGAGCAGAGCAGCTTGAATTAACATCTAATAAAAGTGTTTAGGTACAAGTACACAATAACACAACTAAAAACATGCCTAGTTTACAGTAACCAACACAGTAACCAAACAAACTCAGGTTTGTTTGTTTGTTTTCTATATACCAATAATTAATAATATTACACCAAAAAGCCACTTTAATTATACCCATGTGTATGTTACTCTTTCTGTAAAAGTAAATTCTGATCTCTCATGAATGTTTAGCATATATTCTAAAATCTGAATAAAGAAAACTGAAAAAAATTGAGTGGCTAATTATCTTGAAAGGTTAATTTCCATATTATGGTGCAAAACAGTATTTATGGCATCAAGTCTCATCTTCCTCTATACTTTCTTTAGTGCAAAGAAAAGGATGGCAGCTTTCACTTTATATCAGCCCCATTCCTCCCAGGTACCTTGTAAGATATTCCTCTTTACTTCCCTCTGCAGCAACTCTGCTAGCAGGGCTCTTTTACTCAATTTCAGACTCCCATTCTGTAACTCTTCACTTAATTTTCAACTCAAATATTAGAGCCCCTTACAGGTTCTGATGAAGCACGGGCCATTTTCTACCACTGAGGACAGAAGCAGGAGGGTAGAGAAGTTGTGCTCTCCTTGATATTTACCCAGAGTTGGCTAATAAGAAATCGTACTGGGGGCCTGATTGTGGCACAGTAGTAATGCAATGCTCTGTGAGGCTAACCCACTTGGGAAGGTTCCATGTTCATGTCCAGAGACCTCACTGACTCAACACACTGGTATTTAACCATGACCCAAGCTGGCTAAAGCTTGGGGTGGATGGAGGCTTGGAGACTTTGTTGGGGGTGGCTCTCTCTCTCAATCATGAAAGAAACTTACAGAAAAGGAAAGGAAGGAATCTTAACTGGAGACTATCTTTCTACACAATTCAAAGCACCTTACACAGGGATAAACTGCTAAATAAACTTGAAGGTCTCACTTTCAAATGTAAGACCCAGAAGCCCGGTCTCCAACGAAGACATCAGAAATAAAGAGCCAAGTCTGACCATGACAAACTGAGCACATTGTCTCGACTGTGGACCTGCAAACAATAAGCAAGACAAGAATGACATAAAGGGGAAAAGGAGTAACAGAGTTGGTTTCCACACTCACCAACAGGATCTTCCTGCCTCTCGTCAGTGCCAAACGCCTAGCTGCAGTAGTCGGCACCATTTTGTATGTTCAGTGATCAATTTTATGTACTCTAAAAGGACCTGTCAGCTAATTGATCTTCAAGAGGTTTATATTTTTGCTCATGAGAGTATCCCAAAATAATTCCACTTTAGCAAATGCTTTACCTTTATACTATCTATTTAAATAGAAAAAGACCATTCTTACATCTCATCTAAAGGCTTATATAGTGTTTTGTTGGTAGGTTTTATAATCAATTTTGCTTTAAAGAGAACTTCTAAGTGAAAGCATATTTAGAATATTCTCTGGTTCTTTAGCATTAACAACCATACTATTTAATAATATTTTGCTCCAATATTTATCTGTAATGGCAGTATCTAAAGACCTATATATTGTGGTTGTCAGAAACATCATGACACATTTTTGCACAGAAAAAACACATCATGACTTTTGCAACAACCCAATATTATCAAGTATTTTGGTTAAAAGTTAAGTTTCTTGGGACCAGCAGTTAGCGTAATGGCTATGTCGCTGGACTCCCACGTAGTCGACCGCGGTTCGAGTCCCGGACCCGGCGGCTTAAACTCACGCCGGGCGCGTGTGCGTGCGTGCCCAAGATCCCGAGAGGAGAATGGAGGAGAAGGGATTGCGGCGTGGCCATCCCCCCTGGGGGGTGATTTCCTGCTTTCTATCTCTCTGTCTCTCTCTGTCTGTCTGGCGAGCGCACGCGCCCTATAGCAAAAACCTCTCCAAAAAAAGAAAAAAAAAAAAAAAAAAAGTTAAGTTTCTTGTATATTTTTTGCCTTTTGTGGAGGGCACTGCATACGGAAGCCATCTTGAGCTATCCGCCATCTTGAGCTATCCACCATCTTGGAAACCATTAGGCTTCACTTCCTCACTGAGCAAACCGGTTCTCAGAAATCATGTGACCAACCGTTCTCTCTGGAAGTGGTTGGGTTTCTAGGCAACAGGAGAGATCCGCCCACATCAATGACTGGTTCATGCTGTTCTATCTCATTTGCATTTCGGGCAACCAATTGGTGCCCACCAGCTGTATATAACTTGCCATTTTTCCTCAGTAAACGGGAGTAGACGGAAGAAGACGACCTGATCAGCATCTCGTAGTGTGTGTGCGTGTGTTTGTCCCATCTCTCACTCCCTCCCCCAGGGAACCTGTTCGACTGTCCCGCGGGTCGGGACAGCCTTTGGCAATGGAGAGAAAATGTTGCTTTTTAAACTAAAACCCAACTAAACCCACAGGACTATACTCCACAGAGTCTGAAATCTCTTAACTGATTATAGGGATGAGATTCAAACTTGAAGGTCCAGAGAGTCTTCTGTTGCTTTCTAATTGTACATATAAGTCAGGCTTTGGATAAAATGCACAGGGAGTGAAGGGGCCCAGGACGCAAGGATATAGGGCAGCCTCCATTATGGCCGTCCTCACCTACCTACTTTGCCTCCCTGGCTATCTGCAAAAAGCACACGTGCAAATTCCAATAAAGGACACAGTGTTACAGAATGAGTGGCCTTTGCAGTGGGGGAAACCCACATTTATTGGGTTGTCAGGAAAGTCATGATGCATTTTTACATAGAAAAATATGCCAGGGGACCAGCTGTTAGCGTAATGGCTATGTTGCTGGACTCCCATGCAGTCAACCGCCGTTTGAGCCCATACCTGGTGGCTTAAAAACACGCCAGGCGCATGTGTGTGCATGCCCAAGATCCCAAGAGGAGAATGAAGGAGAAGGGATTGTGGCATGGCCATCCCCCCATGACTTTACTGATGACCTAATAAGTGCCAGCTTCATCACAATGTGATTTTTTGTGTTTGCTAAGCAAAGCACTGATTTTATACTGAGGGCTTTGTTCCTTATGAAACAACGGCAGTCCTTTCTCTGTCACAGGTTTATTCTGAATATTAAATTAGATAATACACCTAAAGTGCCTAGTATACTAGCTCACTGAAAAAGTTATGCTTATTCAGAGCTAGGCAGGTACAGACTTTGGTACAGACTTCGAGGCAAGACCTCCTAGAAAGGAGCAAGTACTTTCATCCAACCCCTCCCTCCAAGCCTAGCCTAGCCTCTCCAGCAAAGGGCTGTAGTGAGATTGCCAAAAATCCTTGCAAACATAAATGCCAGCACCTGTCACTGGCATAAGATGTAAGAATGTGAACTCTGTGGATACTAATAGCCATCAAGGTATCAACTAGGACACCCAGTTGGGAACTTTTTACATGGGCCGGGGGAAGTGTCCCAATGCCTCTAAAAATTCACATGTTAAACAGTAATAATCTTATAGAAATATTGCATTCTAAGTTATATATGACAAAAAGTATAAAATAGATACAAAAGCATTTACTTTCTAGATATTATTATCTTCAGAACTGGACAAAAATAAAATCCTCCTCCTAACACTTACTTAGAAACCACACAACAAAATTAAAAGAACTCTAGTATTGGACCAGCAGATGATGTAATGGTTACATTGCTGGACTCCCTCATAATTGACTGCGTTTGAGTCCTGGACCAGGAGGCCTAAAACTCACGTTAGCCAAGTGTGTGTGCCCAAAATCCCAAGAGGAGAACAGAGACGAGACTGTGGTGTGGCCATAACCCTGGGGGGTGATTTCTCACTTTCTATCTCTCTGTCTCTCTAGCAAAAGCATGCGCCCTATTGCAAAA
The DNA here is from genome assembly GCA_026018925.1 of Tupaia tana. Lineage (NCBI taxonomy): Eukaryota > Metazoa > Chordata > Mammalia > Scandentia > Tupaiidae > Tupaia > Tupaia tana. Next base: position 82,957,364 of record JAKSZU010000016.1, on the reverse strand, counting down.
ATCTCTCTTAAAAAAAAAGGAACTGTAATAGTAGTTTTAATTTTAAAGAAAATCAAATAATACTTTTTTTTTTAAGTTCTGTACCTTTCTTGGCTCCTTCAAGTGGAATCTGAACAGTAACTCAGTTCAAACCTTCGCTTCATTCACAGCTAAGTGACACTGACTATACTTCTGCAGTTATGAAATAGAAATAATACTGCCTAGATCAAGGTTGTCGTGAGAATTCAGTATTACCTGGAATGTGTATAAAGTGCTCAGCACAGTTTCTGGCACATTAGCATAACCATTTTCCCCAAAAAAGGTGCTGAAAGCATTAATGAAAACATGTTATATTTACAGGTTTTTTTTTCATGTGGGTTCGCTTATGAGTAATGAGGTACATGTTTATCTTGAAGCTCTTCCCACATACAGTACATCTGAAAGGCTCCTCTCTTGTATGGCTCTTCTGGTGGAATGCAAGTTCTGACTCCACAGTGAAACATTTTGCACACGTACTGCAGGTATGGTGTTTCTCCTCCGTGTGCAGGTTCTGATGGGAAATGAGCTCAGAGAAACAAGGAAAAGTCATCTCACACTCAGGACACTGTAAGGGTTTGAATTTTGAGAATGAGAAGAAATCATCATCATCGCTGCAGCATTTGGAGTCTTCCTTGTGATCTTTTTCCAGTGGAGAAGGGCACGAGGGCTGCCCAAAGCCTGTTCCACCTGGGGAGTACTGGTACTGGGTGGCTGAAGTATGTGCTTTTTCATGCAAAGCAAGATTTGTTTTCTGACCAAAATAGTTACCATGGTTAGCAGATTCACAGACTTTTACGGTAGTATGACTTTTCTGATGCTGGGCCAGCCCTGGGAGCCACATAAAACCTCTCCCACATATGCTACATGTGTAAGGTTTCTTCTTTACGTGACTATTCATGTGCCGTGACAGATGTGAGTGCTGGCGGAAGCTGGTACCACAGTTGTCACACTTATAAGGCTTCTCACCAGTATGGATTCTCCTGTGTGTCCTCAGATTGGCTCTATGCTTGAAGATCTTCCCACACTCACCACATTTATATTTCTTCTCTTCTGAGTGAGTTTTCTGATGTAAAACCAGGTATGAATTATCACTGAAGCTTTGGTCACACTCAGGACACTTGCACATATTTTTGGTTTCTTCCCAGGGAAATTCAAAGATTTCTGAAAGTGTGCTGGTTCCTAAACACTGAGACAGTTCTACTAATGGGGTATGGTTTTCAATGGTAACTAAAAGGCTTATGAACCTTTTCTTGCAAGTAGAAGTTCCACCTGGTACTGTCCTTTCAAGGTTTCCAACTCCAACCTCAGAGGATTTTTCTGAGTAATGGACAAGAGGTGCAGCAATGGAGTACTTTTCTAGAGCAAGCTCTTCAAGTTCCATAGGCTCTAAACTTAACTGCTGATTAATCTCAGTGCTGCCCTCCCCTCCTGTTGATAAAAACAAAACAAAGCAAAAGATAGACAGCATCTTCAAGTGATGTTGGGAAAGAACAAGCTAAAATAGTTATGCAGAGGATGAGCAAACCATAGATGTGTTTTACTATAACACGGACACTGATAAATATACATAATCAGGAGCCAAAAGACTCTCCCGGCTTACCAGGTGAACCTGCAAGGGGGAGGAACAACAGAAAATAGCTAGGACTAAGTCAGGTTTGAATAGAGTGAGTGCTAAGGACAATCTTGATAGATACTGTCTAGAGGTAGAGTTATCTTGTTACTCTCAAGACCTTTCATCATTTAAGCTATCTCAAGTGACAGAGGAATGATCACAACTGGAACAGAGATTCATATTTATCGAGAAAGAAGAGGGCTGGGGCTGGACAGTGGTACAGCAGTAAAATGCAACACTCTACAAGGCTGATCCACATGGGAAGGTTCCAGGCTCACATTCAAAGACCTCCAGGAGTGTGCGAGGCACACTTGTGCTGATGATCTTAGGCTGGCTGAGGCTAGGGGTGGACTCTGGTATTAGGGTCTTGTTGAAGATGCTGTCTCTCTTGCCCAAAGGAAAAGGAAAAATAAATTAAAAATAACTCTGAAGGGAAGAAAAGAGAGTAATTTATTTATTTATTCATTCATTCATTTATTCTAACTTGACCAAATAGAGACACAGAGAGAGAGAGAAAGAAAGAGGGAAAGTGAGAAAGCAAGCCACCAGGTCCAGGACTCAAACCATGGTCAGTCATGTGGGAGTATGCAGTGACTTAATCACCATGCCACCTGCCGGTCCCAGAGGGTAAATATTTTTCTACCTTAGTAGAGAAACACACAAGTGATCAGAAATAATTTTATCACCACCAGGAGACATCTCCAATACGTTTTTACCTCACACAAAATAAAGACCAAGGTAGAATTTCTGTGTGTACTGCAGGTAAATAATGGGCAGTCTTACTACAAGGATTACTGAAAACTTCCCTCCCCCCAAAAAAATCCTTTTCAATATTTTGGCAAATATGCTTCACTTTTAAAGCCAATATATCTGTACAAAAGAGGTCTTTCATTCCAAAGAAACAAAGTTTTAAGATTTTCCCAAATCATTGATTAGAAAGGGTTTCTGGGCTGCTTTGGTTAGAGCAGGAGAATTCAAAGAACACCCAGTGGTTTTGCTCATTTGAAGATACCGGGTTTAGAGATCAGGGATGCCAAAGCAGCTGGAATTTGAGAGCAAAATAATGAAGAAGTCACTGAAAGAAGGTTCAGAACATCTACATGGGCTCCCCTTAGGACTATTAATGAATCCTAATATTTATGAGAAAATTATCCAAGGGCATGGAAAGATCCACTAAAAAGGAATATGCAGAACAACACCTAGAGTTCACGTAGTAGTTCATATTCCCAACAAAGTGGAAAGATCCTCCAAAACAGAGGACTAGAAGCAGTGTCTTCAGACAAATCCTGCCTAAACAGTAGACCTATCAGCCCAAGACTGAAGGTTGATCTAACTCACCCTAACAAAATGAAAAAGGCAGACCCTGAAAGGATCAAACTGACACCACGTACCTTAAGGGTATCGCACAGTAAACTTCAAAAATAGTTTTAAAAATACAAAAAAATCTAGCACTCAACAACATAAAAATTCCCAATGTCCAACTATCCATTCAAAAATTACCAGGCATAAAAAAAAAATTACCAGGCATGAAAAAGGCAGGAAAATATGACCCATAACTAGGAGAAAAATCAATCGATAGAAACAGACCCAGGAATGACATAAATCATGAAACAAGTAGGGAAAAAATGTTTAAATAGCTATTATAAATATATTCCATATGTTCAAGAAGTATAAGAAAACTAACATGATGGAGAAGTTGAAGACATAAAATATGAATTAGGGAATGGTAGATACTCAACCCTAGTCAACTATAAATCTACTCAAGCACAGTAAGACTTCTGCATGTAGTTCCCCTTAGGTGAGAAAGGCATAGAACCCCCTTAAGAGTAAACAAATTTCCAATTTTTTAGCAAATCATAGAAACCTATACTAATGGGGTATCCCAAGTAAAACTGTAAACTGACTGCAACAAATCATGAAGATTACCTGTTAATGCCACATCTCATGTAAAACCACGGTCACTGTGCTAGACTGCATTTCTGTCTTTAAGAAATCATCTAATTGGGGCCAGGAAATAGTTTACTGGTTACATCACTGGACTCCCACATGGCCCACTGCAGTTCAAGTCCCAGACCCAGAGGCTTGAAACACACCAGGCACGTTTGCTGCATGCCCAAGATCCTGGGAGGAGAATGCAGGATAAGGGATTGTGGTATGACCATCCCCCCTAGGGGGGAGATTTCTCACTTTCCTCTTCACGTCTCTGTTTCTCTCTCTCTCCCCCCAAAGTGAGCACATATGCCTTAAGACAAAAACCTCTAAAAAAAGAAGAGGAAAAAAAAAAGAGATCATCTCATATGGTGAAACTTGCACTCGCAAGTTCTTATTATAGCCACATAAATTGTTCCTGGACAGGTCTCACTCCACCATACCAACATTTTTTTTTTCTTTTTTTGGAGAGGTTTTTGCTATAGGGCGCGTGCGCTCGCCAGACAGACAGAGAGAGACAGAGAGATAGAAAGCAGGAAATCACCCCCCAGGGGGGATGGCCACGCCGCAATCCCTTCTCCTCCATTCTCCTCTCGGGATCTTGGGCACGCACACACACGCGCCCGGCGTGAGTTTAAGCCGCCGGGTCCGGGACTCGAACCGCGGTCGACTACGTGGGAGTCCAGCGACATAGCCATTACGCTAACTGCTGGTCCCTCCACCATACCAACATTTACAAATACGCAGGAAAAACAATCACCTTACCCATCAAGGCCACATCCTCCAAACTCTCCTCTGTTGCATCTCTCCTGACACAGCTTTGGGCAGGCAGGAGACTCACACACTCCTCTTGAGAAAAATACACAGCCAGATCCTCAAACAGCAGTGGTTCCTGAAATGTAAGAGGCCATCTCAGTACAAAAGATTGGGAATGCAGTCCCTCATGCAGTCTAGAAAGGCTGAGAAGAACCAGAACATCAGATGCAAGGGAGAACAGGGCTTGGCTTAAGAGGTTCCTGAGCACAGAGATGGAGTACACACAGGTTCTAAGGGATGAAATGGAAGTTGGGAAGGAGAGAGTAAATACTAACATAAATTTGACGCAGAGGTATAAGGATCAAGGCAGTACACTGGGAAATGATGTAATTTCATCTGGAAAAGATGAGAGAATAACTTTTGAGGAAAGAAACCATTAAATATTAGTGTTCTAAAAGCGAAGAGTGGGGCAACCTAGGAAAAATCGTGAAAGAGAAGTTCCAGAGCTCTCCCAATATTCTTCCCTTTGCTATCCCCTCTCTTTCTTCTCCATGACATTAAATTGCTCAACTCACACCAACATTTCATCCATGCCTACTCCACCTTCCCTAAGTTTACTGGTCCTTTAAGTCATTAGAACTTTGGTGTGGGTAAGAATCACCTGGGTTTTATTATTATTATTATTATTATTACACAACAAGTGTGGCATGAAGCCTTGAAATTTGCAGTTTTGATAAGCATTTCCCCAAAACACTTTGTGAAACTGCTAGATTCCTCCAAAGGGCTCCTCCCAGCTGTTGATTCTGAAAGGAAGAAGTTGGTACATGGCTTCCCCAGGTCTAGGACCAAAGGCAGTATGCCCAAAGGTTTGTATGAGGATCAGGAGCACTCCCACCTCCACAGGACAGGTGTGCCGAAGGCTCCTCCAAAGGGAAGAGTCAGGCAGAGGTCAGAAAAGAGCGACAGCACTTGGACAGAAGGAAGTTACCTCACCTGGGCCTCAGTGGTCAGGAAGTTGGACGCCATCTGGGGGAGTGGTGGGTGCCTTCTTCCTGTCACCGCAGGGACTTCTGGATGAGGCTGTGAAGGGAGATAAGTCTTAAGCTGGACCAATTCAGTTGCAAAGCTCCTCCTCACACCCCGGCCTGCGATTCCCCGGCAGGCGTGTGGAGACCCTGAGCCGACTGCCCTTCTCCCCAGCCCAGCCTGGAAGGGACCCACTTGCCTTTCTGGGACTGATGAAAGCCTCGCGCTACCCGGGCCGAGGTACAGACGGCGCCCCCTGCCCGCGACACCACCCCAAAGGAAACATTCCCATGCTCCCATCCCGCCCGCGGCAGGCCTTGGGAGAAGCTGCCGGAAGCGGCACGCCCCCGCCTATCCGCCGTTCTGCTCTCTGATTGGTCAGCGTGATCCGAGGGGCCAGTCCTCCTTCTGTGTTGACCAATCAAGCGCCTTCACTGAGGGCGGAGAGACAGCATTTCCGGTTCCGCCGACGGGGTCTCCTCGCTGAGCTCTGGGCCCGTTGGCCAGCTGGAGTGGAGCGATTCGAGGATCCTAGAGGGACGTAATGTTTCCGAGAAAAAGGGAAGCAAGAAGACGGGGAGACGCCACAACTCAAAAGACAGTCGGTAACGAGACGTGGGTGGGAGGGAGGCCCGAAGTTTGGGTCCGGCTGGGCCGAGGTGGACGCGAGGCCAGGGATCCCGGGCCTAGCGGTGGCCTGGGCAGTCCTCTGTCTTAGGCGAGTCGTGGGCCGCGGATGTAGAGGGCCAGATTCACTGCGGTGTGGGCTGTCAGCTAGTCCACAGGGAGGTGTTAGACGGCCATTGTTCATTGTACCCCCGTGGCCGCAGCCATAGCAGGCCGCAGGTGCGAGGTGGGGGTTCGCCTCCTGGTGCCGCACTTGCGGCCTGCCCCAGTGGCAGCCGTTTCCCTTTACTGACACTGGGACAGGGGGTTTGGAATTAGAAAATTGATCTAAGGAGCACTGCCACTAATTTGTGGGGTGATCATGAACAGCTTGCAGCTTTGCTTTTCTCAGCTTCAAAAAGCTCCCAGAATGCCTTTTTGACTAACTCAGAGGGTGATTTGAAAGATTATAGGATAATGTAAGTGAAAGAAATTCAGTTTACAGAAGTGTTTGGGAAATGAAAAAGCCAAGAACAGCAGGTACTCTGACAGAAAATCTGAGTTTGATTTATTATTCTAGTGTCAGACATGTGTCTCTACCTAAAAGGCTAGTCAGTGATGGTTGTGTGGTTACTAAAGCAATATTGCGGGAATCGACAACCTAAATACTGGGACTTGGTGAGATAACAGGATAGTTTCTGCTGTGAGTATTAGAAACCCAGCGAAATAATGTTTCTAGACAGGGCATTACAGGTTCATTAACTCAGTGGCTCAGTGACATGGTCAAGGTCTGAATACTTCCATTCTCCTCTGCCATCCTTAGCACATTGGTAGAAGTGACAGTGGAATCCAGAGAGTAGGCGCAGACATGTATTGCCATGTGCTCAGCGTAAAGCAGTCATTTTCCAGAGTAAGAGATACTCAGAATTGACTCTGGTTGATCCTGCTTTACCTCTAGGGGTGGAAGAAGCACCCAGCCTTCCCTGACCACTTACCTGCACAAAATCAAGGCTCTGTTGGAAAAGAAAAAGGCAAGTGGACTATATTTGATAGGTAACTCCCATGGTGGTATCTGTTTACAACTCATTAAGAGTTAAGTCTGTGGGGAATGGCAGGTGGCATAGTGGTGGAGGTACCGGACTCCCACATGGCTGACTATGGTTCATGTACCAGACCTGGCAGTTTGCTTTTTTACTTTCTCTTTACCGCCCCCCCCCATCAAATTAAATAATAATAATAAAAGCAAATAATTTTTAAATAATTAATTAATTTTAACTTGACCAAAAAGGGACAGAGTGAGAGAGAGGGAAAGTGAGAAAGCAAGCCACAAGGTCTGGGGCTCGAACCATGGTTGACCATATGGAAGTCCAGTGCCCTTACCCACCACACCACCTACCAGCCCCTAAATAAATAATTCTTACCAAAAATAAAGAGAAGTTAAGACTGTAGAAATGGGTCATCAAAGAAGCACCCGGGGGGTCCTAAGAAGATGAGAAAGGTCCATGAGAGTAGTTGGAAGAATTATAAGAATGAAACTCCCTGTAGGCTACACCAATCCAAGCGTATATGTTGAAGAGTTAACAGACTGGCATATTCAAGCCTAAACTAAAGCCATATTCATTGCAAGTCACTCTGCTGTTCCCATAATCATTCCCCCCTCTTGCTTTGTGCTCATATTTAACGCTATTCTTATTTCAAGGTCTTCTCATTTATGCCTGGATTGTCCAGATTGATATTTGTGACTTTTTCATCAAAAACAAAAAGCTCTCCTGGCTCTTTTTTTTTTTTTTTTTTTTTTTTTTTTAAGGATTATTTATTTTATTTTATTTATTTATTATTTTCATTTTTTAATTTCCTATAGAGCATGTGCACTCACCAGAGAGAGACAGAGAAAAAGAGGGAAAGTGAGAAAGCAAGCCATCAGGGACTCAAACTGTGTTGGCCGTGTGGGAGTTCAGCACCTTAACCATCCCACCACCTGCTGGCCCCTCTTCGGCTCTTAGAACATGGGTTCTTAAAGTTACAAAGAAATAAACATAGTGTCCAAAGAAATTAAGCTTGTGGTATAAATTCAATAGATAATCAGAGTGTTAGCACTGAAGTAGAAATCTTTCCTAGACCTTCTAGGTGCTATCAACACTAAACAAGTAGACCAAGAAAGCAGCAGCTTAAGAGCTTGATTTTGCTTAAAGAGATGAAATACAGTCTAAGATAGACCAAGATTGAAAAAAAAGAATTATATACCTAATTAAATTTTTGTTAAAAATCGAGTTGCCTGACTGTATATCTGTTATGTAATCAAATGACTAAACATTTTTTTCTTTTTTCATGACAGAGTGAGTGTGTACCCATATGAGAGGAGAGGGGAGCACCTCTATAGGATCTGGTCATGCTGCAGTCCCCTTCCTCTAGTCCTCTAACCCATTAGATGTTGGGTACTCACAGGTGTGTCCGTGTTCCAGGCTGACCAGATACTGGGTGCAAATTGTGTTTCTGATGTGGTATATTACCACTGTGCCACGGAGCCAGCCCTCAAGTGACATGTTTTAATCATCAAAATGTAAAAATCCAGGCCAGCAGGTGGCATGGAGGTTAAGGTGGCTGAATCCCAGATGGCTGACTCTGTGGTTTGAGTCCCAGACTGACAGCTTTGAAAACTGTGCCAGGCATGTTTGTGAGCATGCCCAAAATCCTGAGAGGAGAATGTAGGAGAAAGGATTGTGGCATGGCGAGCCCTGCAGTGGGGTAACTTTTTACTTTTTCTGTCTCTTCTGTGAGTACACGGGCACTATGGCTAAAGAAAAAAAAAAAAAATCCAGGCCTACAAGTGGCATGGAGGTTAAGGCACTGGATCCCATAAAACCAACTCCACAATCTGAGTCCTGAACCCAGTGGCTTGAAAATCATGTCAGGCATGTGTGTTTGCATGCCCAAAATCCCAAGAGAAAAATGGAGGAGAGGGATTGTGGTGTGGCCATCTCCCAGGGGGGCTGGTTTCTCACATTTTGTCTGTCTCTTTCCAGCGAGTGTACACGCTCCACAGTAAAAAAACAAAACAAAACAAAACAAAACAACACTTCCACCACAATGTTTTATCCGTTTCTCTATTTCTGCTTTATAGCATTCTACCAAAATAATATTAACAATTGATATCTATTAAAATTTTCCTGTAGTCAATCATATGATTCCTCTCTGAAGACCACGTCATCTTTTTAGATTTAAAACAGGTTTTTATTATTACAAAAATAGTATATGTACATTTTAGAAAATTAGAAAATCTAGATTAAAAAATCAGAAAATAAGTGCATCACGTTCCTATCCTTTAGAGACTACCACCTGTTTTCTTGGTGATTTAGTGTGTGGTATGTTGATTTCGTTTTGTTTTGTTTTGTTTTTAGATAGGTTCTCATCATGTCACAGTTTGCCTCAGCCTCCCAAGTAACTGGGATTCTGGGCATGTGCCACCACAGCCAGCTTTTTGGCTGGAAACCAAACCTGGGCCCCCCATTTTGCTGAGCAGCAGCTTCCAGTGTGTGGTACCACGGCCAGGCCTGCTCAGTGATAACATGATTTCCAGTACGTACTGCTCGCTGTGTGTGGTGCTTTCCATTTCTAGATAATAGGTTTTTAGGGTCCATCACTTAAAAATGAGTATCTCTGGTTCTTACAGCCTTTAGTGACATGACTGGTCAGAAATTGGCACAGAGCACCAAAGGAGTCTAGATAAGTAAAATGATCTTTCTGCCAACTTTGGAGTCCACACAGGAGTCCAGAATACCTAGGTGAGCAGTTAGAAAACTGCTGTTGCTGGTCTGCAGCCTCTTACCAGAGGAATACGGCTACAAGTTTTGCTTTTACCAAAGAAAGAAGCTCTCATGATTTGGAAGCTAGCGTCAATTCTAGCTAGATAGGAATCTCTTAAATCAGAAAGACTCAGGGCTCTAAAATGTGCCTCCAGGATGTTATTCTCATGACCAGGAACTGGCTGTGCTCTGTGTGAACTCCAGCAGAGTTCTTCAGTTGGTGAGGCTGGAGGTGCTTCCAGAGAAAGAGCCTGGACCTGCTGGTACAGATGAACTCTTGCGAATAGAAGTTGCAGCCAGAGACTCCTGAGCGTAGTGAGGTCTGCAGAGACTGTGGGTTAGGTCCAGTGAGGGCAGAGAAGAAGTGATGACTTGATTAGTAGGTTGCAGAGCTACTTGCTTAGGTAAAGAAATTTATCCCCAAAGGGCCCATCAGATTGAAACTTCTGAGATCAGGGCTGGATTGTCTGAGGCTCAGCAGCATCGTAGTTACAGAAACAGGATGGCGTGGAGTGAAGCAAAGGCCTCCCGTCCTCCCCTGCCACACACGGGCAAGGCCGTACCTGGAGGAAAGAGGCCGCAGTGAGCCTGAGTGGGGAAGAGCCAGGCAGTGAGTGGAAAACCTCTGTCTCCTGCTGTGAGTGGGCAGAGGAAACCAACTTATGTGCGATCCATTTCTGACCTATTACTACATTTTAAAAAGGTAGTACAGAATAATAAAGAAGCTTTTAGTGAAACATGCTTTTACTTTATTGATAGAAGGATAGAAGAGTTTATTATTACTTTTTTTATTATTTATTTTAGGGTCAGCAGGTGGTGTGGTGGTTAAGGTGCTGGGCTCCCAAATGGCTAACTGCAGTTTGAGTCCCAGACCTGATGGCTTGCTGTCTCACTTTCCTTTCCTCTCTCTATTGTCAAATTTAAAAATAATGACTCAAATAATTTTTTAAAGATTTATTTATTTAATTAATTCCGTTTGTTATTATTACTTTTTAAATTTTTGGCCAGAGAGAAAGAGAGAGAAAGGGAAAATGAGAAAGCAAGCTGCCAGGTCCGGGACATAAACCGTGGTCAGCCACGTGGAAATCCAGTATCTTTAACCAGCACACCACCTGCTGGCCCCTCAATTTTTAAGAAGAACTATTTTACTTATTTATTTTAATTTGCTACAGGGCACATGCACTCACCAGATAGATAGAAGGAGAGGAAAAGTGAGAAAGCAAGCTGCCAGGTCTGAGATTCAAATAGTGATTGGCCATGTGGGATTCCAATGCCTTAGCCACCATGCCACCTGCTGGCCCCAGAGTTTCTTCTTCTTTTTTTTTTTTTGAGAGGTTTTTGCTATAGGTCACGTGCCCTCGCCCAAAAGAGAGAGAAACAGAGAGACAGAAAGCGAGATGGGGGGATGGCCACACTGCAATCCCTTCTCTTCCATTCTCCTCTCTGGATCTTGGGCACGCATGCACACACGCCTGGTGTGAGTTTAAGCCACCGGGTCCAGCACTTGAACCACGGTTGACTACATGGGAGTCCTGCGACATAGCCATTACGCCAACTGCTGGTCCTGCCAGAGTTTATTCTTTTTTTTTTTTTGGAGAGGTTTTTGCTATAGGGTGAGTGCGCTCGCCAGACAGACAGAGAGACAGAAAGCGAGAAATCACCCCCCAGGGGGGATGGTCACGCCGCAATCCCTTCTCCTCCATTCTCCTCTCGGGATCTTGGGCACGCACGCACACGCGCCTGGCATGAGTTCTAAGCCACCGGGTCCGGGACGCGAACCGCGGTTGACTACATGGGAGTCCAACGACATAGCCATTACGCTAACTGCTGGTTCCCCAGGTTCTGAATTCTTAATAAGCATCCAGGCAATGCTGGCGGCTGCTGGACCTCAGACCACATTTGAAGAAATGGGGGCCTTGCTTGGGTTTTGCATGTCCTGGATGTTGGAAGGGCTCCCCACTGTATCTGTGCTCTGGCTTGGGGGCAAAAGGGAGCGAAAAGTAGGGAGAATAAGCAATTTCCTTTTTTCAACTCCTAAAATTTTCTAGTTTCCTAAAGAAATAATGAAGTAGGGACCAGCAGATGGCGTAATGGACTCCTGCATAGTCAACCATGGTTCAAGTCCCAGACCCTGCAGCTTGAAACTCATGTCAGGCACGTGTGTGCCCAAGATCCTGAGAAGAAAATGGCGGAAAAGGGATGGCTGTGTGGCCATCTCCCGGGGAGTGATTTCTCGCTTTTTGTCTCCTGCAAGTACAGTGCCCTATAGCAAAAATCTCTCCAAAAAAAAAAAAAAAAAAAAGAATAAAAATGCAGTAAACACCTTTGGCTCCTTCACCTAGCTTTACCAGTTGTCATCATTTTAGCAATTTCTCCTTAAGGACGTGACACAGAAGTTACCTATTTCACTCCCTCTTGTCTACTGGCGAAAACTAAGGCACATGACCTGGCCCGCAGTGAAGGCTAAAAAATGTAAGCCTAGTTTGACAGAAACTTGCTCTGCCAGAGGAGGTGGGAGTCTTGTATTATAAGAAAATATGACAAAGCAGTTTTTAAAGAGGAGGAGGAGGAAGAACAGGAAGGAGACAGTGGGTGCTAGGGAAAAATTGCTGACACTAACTCCTT